>CM073764.1:78817459-79559959 GCA_037127475.1 Arma custos
ACGCTGTTGGAGCTGCGGACATCTTGGACACCCTAGAAGCAAGTGTCCATCCAAGAAGCAAGAGAAGCCACAGGAACGAAGTAGGGTTGATGGGGAGGAACAACTATCAGCCTGCTACGTCAGAGGCCCGAGGAAGACCAGTAGAGTTGCGTCTTTAGGGAGCAGAACGAACAGCTTCTACATTGACGGGAAGGTGAACGGGCAGCTGCGAAGTCTGCTACTGGATACCGGCGCAACCAAGACAATCTTGAGCTCAAAGACAGTTCCTGCTGAGAAGATGTTGCCAACGATTTGGACATTACGGACTGCCACAGGAGAGCCAGCCAAGGTCTACGGGGAGACAGTTGCCTACTTCATCATCGGTGGTAAACATCTGAAGCACCGCGCTCTCGTGGCAGATATTGATGAAGATGTCGTATTAGGCACGGACTTGATGATCACATGCGGGATCAAGCTGGATATGGCAAGAGGGGTGATGACGCTGGGAGACGAAGAAGTCATCCTGCGGCAGGGAAAGGACATCTACGCACGAGTGCGCTTACTGGAAGACACCACTTTACCTGCACGGAGCCAAATCATAGCGCATGGGACGATCGAAGGACCTCTACCTGTGGGTCAATGTGTGCTACTTGAACCGGGAAGGCAAGAAGAACAGGAGATCGGACGTGGCGTAATGGTTGCAAGGTCCCTCATCAAGGTCGGACGTACCACTCCGATTCGGCTAATGAACCTGAACAGCTTCCCAGTAACGCTGAACAAAGGAACACCGGTAGGGGAATGTACAACCGCTACCTCAGTGGTTCGTCAGCTGCACCGTCATCCCACCGAGCTGCGAGGACTGCCGGAAGAACTAACAGGATTTGTGGACGAATCATGCCGGGAACTCTCGCCTGAACAGAGCGAGGAAGTGAAGAAGATGATTACCCGATGGCAGGACGTTTTCGAGATCAGCCCAGGGCCACGGGGTAGAACGGATATCGTCCAGCACAGGATTGACACCGGGGATGCTAAGCCCATCCGACAGGTTCCGAGGAGGCTGCCGTTAGCCAAGCGGGAGGACGCCGAGAAGATCATCAAGGATATGGCGACTGATGGTGTCATTGAGCCTTCGAGTAGCCCCTGGATGTCTCCTGTTGTATTGGTGAAGAAGAAGGACGGCACGACGAGATTCTGCGTAGACTACCGCCTTCCGAACAACGTCACCAAGAAAGACAGTTATCCGCTCCCCAGGATTGATGATACGCTGGACACCCTAGAGGGGTGTGAACTTTTCTCTACCTTGGATCTCCGCAGTGGATATTGGCAGGTTGGATTGAAACCTGAAGATAAAGAGAAGACAGCGTTCTCGATTGGGACTGGACTCTGGCAATTTACGGTAATGCCATTCGGGCTTTGCAATGCTCCTGCAACATTTGAGAGGCTGATGGAAAGCGTGTTAAGAGGTCTCTCTTGGGAAATTTGCCTGGTATACATAGATGACATCATTGTGCTGGGAAAGTCCTTCGCTCACCATCTGAAGAATCTGGAGAAGGTCTTCGAACGACTGCGTGCAGCGAACCTTAAATTGAACCCGAAGAAGTGTCATCTCTTCCGAAGGCAAGTCAACTATCTGGGGCATGTTGTGTCGGACAACGGAGTTGCCGTTGACCCAGACAAGATTGCAGCGATCACCGACTGGCCAGTACCTCGAGATAAGCACCAAGTAAGAAGTTTTCTCGGCCTCTGCACCTACTACAGGAGGTACGTGAAAGGATTTGCAAACATTGCAAAACCTCTTACCAGGCTCACCGAGGAAAAACGGACTTTCCTTTGGGATCACGAGTGTCAGGCATCCTTTGAGGAGTTGAAGAAGAAATTGAGTAGTGCTCCTATTCTGAGCTATCCTCGTCCCGAGGGCAAGTTCATACTTGATACAGACGCCAGCAACACCGCTATTGGGAGCGTCCTCTCTCAGCTCCAGGATGGAGAAGAAAGGGTCATTGGATATTTCAGTAAAGCGCTCTCAGCTCCGGAACGCAACTACTGTGTCACAAGGAAGGAGCTTCTGGCAGTGGTGAAATCTATAGAACATTTTCACAAATATCTATACGGCAGAAGATTTCTCCTGAGAACGGACCACGCGGCTCTAATGTGGCTGCTACGATTCAAGTCACCAGAAGGACAAGTGGCGAGGTGGATAGAGCGCCTTCAAGAATATGACTTTGAATCTGCTCATCGTGCTGGAACGAGTCACAGAAATGCGGATGCGCTCTCAAGGAGGCCTTGTGGCGAAGACTGCGGGCATTGTTCTCGACAAGAAGAGAAGCAGGCAGCAGTGTTGAGGACAACAGTGGTCATGGACAGTTGGCAGGATGCAGAGGTGTCAAAGGAGCAAGACAGGGACCCGGACTTGAAACAAATGAAGCAGTGGAAACTATCAGGGCAAGGAAGACCAACCTGGCAGGATGTTGCTCCAATGTCGAAGACTGTAAAGACTTACTGGGCCCAATGGGACTCCATTCTAGTGGACAACGGGCTGCTGAAACGGGCATTGGAGAACACGGAAGGAGATCAGCGCAGACTTCAGCTCATCGTTCCAAAGAGTAAAGTGCCCGAAGTACTCAGGGAACTTCATGACGGAGTATCGGACGGCCACCTTGGAGTTCACCGTACATTGGAAAAGGTACGTGAACGCTTTTACTGGGCAAACCTTAAGGACGATGTGTTGGACTGGTGCAGGCGTTGTGCGACTTGTGCGGCTTCTAACGGACCCATAAGAAGAAAGAAGGCACCAATGAGGAAGTACAACATGGGTGCACCGTTTGAGAGGATAGCAATTGACATCGCTGGCCCTTTCCCTGTGACGGATGAAGGTAACCGGTATATTCTCGTGGCCATGGACTACTTTTCCAAGTGGGTGGAAGCTTACGCCCTTCCGAATCAGGAAGCAGTCACGGTAGCGGACGTACTGGTGAAGCAGCTCGTCAGTAGGTTTGGAGTACCCATGGAACTTCACTCTGACCAGGGACGAAACTTCGAGTCTGCAGTCTTCTCCGGGATGTGCGAAGCACTGGGAATACGGAAGACCAGGACGACACCTCTTCACTCTCAATCCGATGGCATGGTGGAGCGCATGAACAGGACTATGGGTCGATATTTGTCCAAAGTGGTCTCCGACCATCAGCGAGACTGGGACCAGTATCTTCACCTGTTCCTGCTGGCCTACCGCAGTTCAGTCAGTGAGGCAACGAGGCAGACTCCCGCAAATGTGGAGACAAATAATGACCCAGTTGCAAATACTAAGGTACCAGGGTTTCGTGGAGTAACTCAGGTAATCTACAGGGATATCTTCTCGTTACCAGTGGAGTATTCTCTGGCCCATTGCGTTGCCGAAGATCTGAGGACTTCTCGAGGGATTGCAACGGTCTTCAGGAAGAAGTTCGGCGGAACTGAGGAGCTGGAACGCCAAGAACCAAGTGTCGGGAAGGCACTCCACCTGCCGCACGAGGGACGACACCTGTTTTACTTGGTTACCAAGCGGGCCACTGATCAGAAGCCAACATATGACGCACTGCGGCGAAGCCTCGACGACCTTCGGAGTAAGCTTCTGAGACTGCGTGTCACTAAGCTCGCTATTCCGAAGTTGGGCTGTGGATACGACGGCTTGGATTGGAAGATTGTCAGGGACATGATCGAACAGACATTCGCCAACTCTGGAGTTGCCATATTGGTGTGCACGTTCAACCCCTGGAAAGAAAGTGCGTCTTCATCAGCAGAAGCTCATAACTGCCCGATTTCTCCGGACTATGCTCTGGGCCAGAGCACTTTTAAGGAGGGGGCAGTGTTACGGCCGCACAAAGGAAGGCGGAAGCGGGGGATTAGCGGCTTAACTCCGTCAGCGGGAGACGTTTAAATAGGATTAGGACTGTTCTAGATCGTCTTCTTTTGTCGGAAAAGGATTAAGAATATTCCAGAATTGTCTGGCCCCGCCGTGTTCTAGAATGGTCGGCCTTGCCTATAAAAAGACTTCCTTCACCTCGAGCGAGTCAGTCTTAGCCTGAGAGTAGACCAGTGAAGACCTGTAATAAGTGAGTGTCAGTGTGATAAACTAGTCAGTGTTGAACCGGCCCGTGTAATAAGTGTATCAGTGAACTGTGACAGTCTCGCGAGTGTAATAAACTGTTTCTGTTTGTTACTGTGTGTCAGTTTGTGATACTTGAAGAATCTTACGGTCGGTGGACTAGTGAACTGTAAGTGTTAATTATTAGTTATAAATTGTAGTCATAGAAACTATTGTAACTAGTTAAGCTATCTATAATTAGTAATATCTAATATTATTGTAATAATTAAATAGGAATTAGGCCTAGATTATAATATTTAGAATATTGTCATTATAAATTTATATTAGTTTAATAATTTAGTTGTTAATAGTTTAATTGTATCTGTTTAATCACTTTTGTTAATAAATATTAGTATCTTTAATTAAGCGATTGTTTAATTCATTTTAATACCCAGTAGCCCGTAACAATAGGTTCTTTGTATAGTTTAAGAAAGAAATTTGGATAATTCCACGCCAAGGGTTTTTCCCTTTAATATAATAGGGGTTCAAAGGTTGTATAGAATCAGTCAGTTTTGAAGTTATACATCTGAAATTTTGGATGTACGAGTAATTTACATTTTTAAGAAATAATTAAATTATTTATTAAAAATTATCTTTCACGAAACATTATGTGGCAGACCAAACTCCACGCGAGCGAAACCGCAAGCAAGTATATATATATATATATTGTAAATTTTTATATCAATAAATGGAGATTTGAAAAAAAAAAAAAAAAAAAAGGAACCCTGCCAGCGAAGCTATATGATACCTTGGAGTTCACCTGGACCGCCACCTAACCTGGTATACCCATATCAATATTAAATTAACCCAAACCTACGTAAGATTATCAATGCTCTATCCTATCGTAAATAGAAAATCTAAATTAAAACCAGAGATAACAATTCTCATTTATAAAACAGTCCTAAGGCCATTACTGATATACGGCTGTGAAGTCTGGGGAGCAGCATCCTTTACAAAAAGAAAAAGATTGCAAACTTTTCAAAACAAGGTTCTAAGAATCGCAGTGGATGCACTAACTAAGTTCATCAGAAACAGTCAAGTGCACCATGAACTACAAATAGAAACAATAGACAACCACATAAAAACAAGATTCAGAAAATTCCATATCCAACTAGCAGCAGTCAAAGGAACAATAACCCAACTACCAGCAGTTAAAGGAACAATAACCCAACTAAGTTTAAAGGAACAATAAATTACAACGTAGGAGAGCAGACATCATCTCGAAGACTAAAGCCCAGGTTACTGCAGGACATCTTATTATAAGCTGTATAAATATATATTTCTAGTGACATTACTAACTTAAATTTATTTAACAGCCATTTTATATATGTATATTTTTTTATTTTTTTTATATGATACAATTCACTGTTATTTACTTTTAACCAATAGTTATAACGATGTATTTAGTTAGGGGTGTCTATTGTACGGATTATACCCCCCATAATTAATTGCTATAAACAATAAATAATTAATGTTATAACAACCATGTAAAGGCCCACCAGGCCGATCTGGTAAAAATAAAATATTAAATTAAATTAAAACAAAAAAAACAACAAGAGATGATTCAAAATCAAAAAGAAGATGAAGATTTAAAATTAAAATTAATTAAAAAACTTGAAACCTACAAGATTATAGATGGTGGAGGGGAAAGCGGCAATTTTGAATACAAAATCGCAAATCTCCGACCCCGTTTCTAGCTGATCCGAATCATTAGCTTATTCCCAACTATGAGATTAAATCTTATACATAATACATTGAATAAATGGTGTAGTAATAATACAAATACAAAAGAGAACAAAAAACCTTTTAATTATAGACATAAAATACAAAGATCTGGTTACATACGTACAGCTATTGGTGAGTCAGCGCTAGCGAAGGGTGTCCTCTCGACCCAGGGTGTCCTCCTCTCGACCCGGGTGTCCTCCCATGGTACATGGAAGAGGGCATGCGAAAATTGCACCAATGTGCCAAGGTGAGCCGAGAAGAGGATGGTAAAATGCAACAAGTTGCCCAGGGTGAGCCGAGAAGAGGGTCAGGAAGGAAGTAGCGAGAGAAAAATGCTTTCTCATGGTACATGGCAGAGAGGCATGAGCGTTACAGAGTTCTACTTTCCCCCTAGCCGCACACTCCGCCAGCTCCCGCCATTGACTGGTTGGTCACTATCACCACTTGACCCATGGGACAAAGGACGAACGCCCAGGCTGGTCATTCATGAACATAGCGGGATATTATTTATATGAAAATAAAATTAAAAAACTTACAATTGATACCCAACAGATGGAATGATTCACAAAAAATTTAAAGATCAATACTACATAATACCGACCAGCACAGACATGAAAAAGTTTATATCTGTTGTTCATGAAAAATTCTGTCATACTGGATTTACTAAATGTTTTAAAATTATGCAAAAGAGATTTATTTATCCAAAATTAATTAATAAAGAAATGAGAAAATTCCATCTTTGCCAGATAAAGAAACCATTTAAAACTAACAATGTTTCCATGCAGACTATTGTACCTAGTGGTAGATTAGATCTTATATCAGTGGATTATTTGGGACCTTTAACCAAGAGTAATGGTTACCAATATATTTTTGTTGTACTAGAAAATTTCACTAAGCTAACTAAATTATACCCAACTAAAAACGCTTGTGGTGATCTGTATGAATTATTATTAAATTATTAAAGATTTATTGTGAACTTTTAGCTTATAAGAAGTATTATAGATTTAAGCTTTGACAATTGTACCATTGACCTGCAATGTTTTTAATGTTAGTTCTACGTATGTGTATTAAATAACGACTTGCAATTGGTCGGACGATGTCTAGGAGAGGGGAGAGTGTAAATTTGGGCTTATTACAGAGTTTTTAATCCAACCACTCTCATCTCAGATCCCAGCTAGGCAGGTGCCCTACTGATCTCTCTCTCCAGGCTTGTATCAGACATAATTATTTGATTTATGAATCTATTATTTGCATGTGTATATATGTACTTTATTTGAGAAATATATTTTACTTTGGGTCCCTTAATTTTGTTCTTGGCTATTTGCTTCTCCTACTTCGGTCCACGAACCTTTATAGCCCATTATATATTTCCAGGGAGAAGGGCCAAAACAATTGGTAGCAGAGCGTGGTTCGGGAAAAATTAATTAACGTGGTGTTTAATATAAATTAGTGGTGATTAAAATTTGTGAAAATTAATTTTTGTGGGTAATATTTTGAATATTGTATAATGGAGGAACTTTCAAAAAAATTAGACGCGATCCAGCAGGATAATCAGGGGTTGCGGGAGGAAAATACGGAATTAAAAAATGAGCTTGCCGCTTTAAAAGAATTCATTCATTCGTTCACGACGAAATTTGAAGATATGGAAGGGAAATTTAATAAATTAGTTGAACCCCAAATCGACGGTGATGAATCTTGTGATTCGGGCTTAAATGATATTAATATAACAGAGAGAGAGGATAATAATAAAAATAATGATTTTGTAGAAAACGATACAAGCCTGTTAAACACCACTATAAAATCGCCCAATAATTTAGATAAAGTTAAATTTAACGTAGAGAATTGCTCGACAAATATTAGGTTAAATGATAAAGATAAACTTAGCCCGCTTAATCCTAAAAGTAATCCTATAAGAGTCAATACTAGGAATCAGTTAAATGCGTTAAAGCATAACCAACCTAAGAAATGTAAATCACCACATCGGCGAAATAAGAATCATTTTAATAAAATTAAAAGAAGTGGCATTTATGAAAAAAATATTAATAATTATAAAAATTATAAAATTAAAAGAAATTATAATAATAAGTATAATCATCGATTCGGGCTAACTACGATCAATAGTCACAAATCTAACATGGGGCATAATAATAAAAATTATAATAAAGGGCATAATTGTAAAAAATATAACTACGGGCGTAATATAAAAAATAATCGTAATTATAATATGGGACATAAAAATAATCACTATAACAATAAGAAGGGACGCATTAAAAATAATTATAATAATAGGAACCCTTTTAAGGAGAAAATATATAAATTTTTGGCTGACGTAAAGTCTAAAGCGGCGCCCCCTCTCAACTACAATTAAAAAAGCCCGATAAACTAATCACGGCGATCCCAACGGCTTTAAATAATTAATCTACGTCTAGGTATGTAAAAAACTCGAACCGGGCTTAATTAATGTTAATGTTAGATAATATAAATTAATATTTAAAGGGACTATCAAATTATTAATAATAAGAAAAATGATCGTCGATTATAAAAGAATTTAATTAATGTTTAAAGGGACTATAAAGATAATAATAATAATAAAATTTATCGTCATTTATGAAAAATATAATTAATGTTAAAAGGGACTATAAAATTATTAATAATAATAATTAAAAATAATGTCGTCGTTAAGTACTGATATTGATTATGAATGATGAAAAGGGACTATAATAATAATGAAAAATAAAATATCGTCGTGTAATTATTGATAAAGATTTTGAAAAATAATTATATTTATAAGGGACTATAATAATAATGAAAAATAAATTATCGTCGTGTAACTATTGATGAAAAATTTTGAAAAATAATTGATATTTATAAGGGACTATATTAATAAATAAAACATTTTTTGTCGTTGTGAATTATGAATAATAATTAAGATTTATATGGGACTAATATTAAAAATAGAAATATAAAAAAATTTTGTCGTCGTTAGTTATTGAAAAATTTTGAAAATTAATTAATATTTAAATGGGACTATATTAATATTAATAATAATAAAAAAAAATAAAGTGTCGTCGTTATATGTTGATAATAAAAAATTGTGTCGTCGTTAAATATCGAGAAATATTATAAAAAATTGTTGTATTAAGAATAATAATAATTTGTCGTCGTTAACAATTGAGCGATTTTGAAAGTATTACTTCGGATTAATAATAATCATTGTATTGTGAATTGTATTATAAATATTCAGTCCCCATTTCAGTCCCAAGATTGATCACCGGCGACGTTTTCTAATTGATTACAGACCTGTGAGTCTAATTGAATTTGGTATTAAAGTAGATGTGTCCCTATGTGTCCCGATTTGAGTCCCAATCAAGGTCCCGAATTAGGTCCCATTTTGAGAGTTATTTTGAAATTGCCCGTGTGTCCCAAGTTAAGGTCCCAATTTGAGAGTAATGTTAAATTTGCCCGTGTGTCCCAATTATCAAAAATTAACATTGATAGGAAATATATATATATATATATATATATATATATATATACATAATTTTTTTATTTGATTATAAGAAAAATTTTTGAGAGAAATTAAATGAGTAAATAACTGAAAGAGTCTCATACAAGCCTGTTTACTTTGAGTATCCCAATGTAGCACTGAGAGAGCAAGTATATTGTTGTAAGATGAAGAATATTTACACTAGTGAAAGTTATTGTTATCTAGAGAGAGATAAGAGATAATCTCGAACTTGGCCCACTACAACTAACTATTGTTGTTTTGTATCATACGAAATAAATATTGTAATAGAGTTTAAATATCTTGTAATGTGAAATTGATTCTTTTTTAAGTTTCAGATTTTTTTTAATATATATATGTTGATATATATGATATTGTAAGAAGATAATGATACAAGATGAGAGATACTTTATTTTGGTTTGATTTCAGAGAAGTATTTTATAGATTTTTATTGTTTGTAACCTTGATTTATTTTATGGATTATCTATATATATAATTGATTGAAAGATATAATATGTTATCTTGTATGTATATGTTGTATGAAAGGAATTTGTGATTTATGTTTGTAAAATGTTATAAATTTGTTATGGGCAACGAAGAAAACAAAAATAATAATGGCCAAGTTTCTTCGAAATATTTTATTTGAGTATGTTATGGTTATGTAATATATGATATTATTAGTATGAACTTATGAATTATGATTATGTTTGGTATAGAAACATTTTAATCGATTGATTGAGATATGATATGATTATTGACCATTTGATTATATTTTGGTATAGGAAAAGGTTTAATTAATTTAATGATATTATGATTATGTACAAATTAATGGATTAATATTATAATTATGATGATTATGTACAATGTAATCAAAGATGTTGACAGGCATCTTGTGTTATCAAATGACAGAAATTATCCAAGTTTAATTTACAGATAGACCAGATTGTTGATCGTGCGCGACCACGGTAAACTAAATTTTGATTCTTGATCTTCTATCATCGATCCAGAGAGAATCCAGAGATCTTGCAGGAACGTCTCAAGGAAAGAAAACGTCGAGACTGGACTTCAGGGACCAACACTTCACATCAAGAAGACACAAGTATTTGTAAATTATTTAGTTTTTGTATAAATTCAATGATGAATATGGGGAAAGTTAAATAAGTTTTAGTTTTACTAATTGATAAATGTAGAAAATTATAAAAAAATTTTTTTTTAAGATATTGTGTGAAAATTAATATGAGATTAATTAAAAACAAAAAAAAGAAAGTGAAAATAAATAAAACTGAAGTTTTTTTCACATGTATTTAAGTTGATTTTCGGCTTTGCCAAAAGCAAGATCAACTTATATAGATGTTTTTTTGTTTCAGAAGAAAAAAAAATAATAAAATAAAACATTAATTAATAAAGAATAAAAGGGACTGAATTATATAATAAATTGAAGTTGAATTGTGTATAATTGAATTGAATTTATGGATATTTGGAATTTAGAATGAATTGAATTGTCTAAGAATATTGTTAAATTTTAGTAATTGGATACTTTATTTTGTAGAGAGTTGAAAAATTTTGAAAATTTTTTTTTTGGAACATTGAATTGAATATTATGAATATTTTGAATTTGAAATGATTTGAGTATTGGTATATTTAGTATATATTACAGAGAGATCTTGAATTGTAAAGAAAAATTTTGATGATGGATTTTAATTCAGAAATTGATTCATATGCGTCTTCGTGTTAAAATGTGCAAGTGGTCTCTAGAGTTAAGATAATTTTAGTATTATTAATTTAGAATAATTTGTGTTTGTATTGGGTGATATGTATATATAAATCCAATAATAATTATTAATCACCACATATTACACCCCACACTTCTATTTGATGGGCAGAAATTTTGATGGTTAGTTTCCATAAATTAAGGGTCCCACATTTTACTCCGATGTACTTTTTCCTGTAATTTGATGATTAATATGACCTTGGGTCCCTTCTGTGGCGTGGAAAGGATATGTGGAGTATTTGTGTCCTTCCTATAAATGGCACGGGCTAACTGAATGAATGGCAGACCCATTCATGAGGTTAATCCTGTTGGCCTGATCCTGTCGGAAGATGGTCCTGGTCTGGGCATCGGGTGGCCATTTTCCATACCCTTCCTGGGGTAGGCGTGCGGCACGACTCCACCCTTTTCCACCCTCGACATTGACACACATGGACGACTTGATAAAAATTTTATGTTGAGATGATATATATATACATATTTTTGGTGTGTGTGTCTACCATAGATATAGCACTTTTAGCATATAGACAAGGCAATTTGCACATCGAGTTTTGATAACTGCCCATGTTATCTTTGTTTTCATCGCATATATGTTCTATCAAAAATTGAAGTCATCAATTTTTTTTTTCTCAAGAGGGGGGTAATGTGGTGATCTGTATGAATTATTATTAAATTATTAAAGATTTATTGTGAACTTTTAGCTTATAAGAAGTATTATAGATTTAAGCTTTGACAATTGTACCATTGACCTGCAATGTTTTTAATGTTAGTTCTACGTATGTGTATTAAATAACGACTTGCAATTGGTCGGACGATGTCTAGGAGAGGGGAGAGTGTAAATTTGGGCTTATTACAGAGTTTTTAATCCAACCACTCTCATCTCAGATCCCAGCTAGGCAGGTGCCCTACTGATCTCTCTCTCCAGGCTTGTATCAGACATAATTATTTGATTTATGAATCTATTATTTGCATGTGTATATATGTACTTTATTTGAGAAATATATTTTACTTTGGGTCCCTTAATTTTGTTCTTGGCTATTTGCTTCTCCTACTTCGGTCCACGAACCTTTATAGCCCATTATATATTTCCAGGGAGAAGGGCCAAAACACGCTAATATGAGGGAAGCAATAAATTCTTTAGAGCAATTTTTTTATAAAACTGGAAAAGGTGTTGGAGCGATAAAGCTACAACTTTCACATCAGAAAACTGGAATAATTTTTTTAAAACGAATAAGATTAAAATAATTTTAGCGTCCTTAAGACACCCCGATAGAACCAATTCAGAAAGAACAAATAGAGATATTCTCACTTACTTAGCAAATGTCATTACCGAAAATCACCAACTTTGGGTAAGGAATTTAGAAAAAATTGAAAATTGTATTAATACTATATACCACTCCACAACCGAATTCACACCTATAGAAGCAATGTTTGGATTAAAACCACAACAATTTTGGGAATGTTACATAGGAAAAGGGTATTCAAATTATAAACATTATAATTATAAATTATAAATCTAATAAAACTAGCACTTATTATATTTAAACTAAAAATCAATGTAAATTTAATAATTCAAAAAGAAACCGGAAATTAAACATTTTTTTTTAATTTTTTTTTTTTTAAGGGAGGCGAATGGGAAGTTCAAAATGTGTTTAATAATAAATCTAAGTAATTACCAATATTTGGCTTAGCAATAGAGGACCACTATTAAGTTGACGTGAATTTATGAAGAATTTAAATAAATAAAAATGATTCTAAATTTTATTAATTACTTATTTAATAAGTTAATATACTGGTTTGTTCAATAAACACAATTTTTATGTATGTGTAACTGATTTTCAAAATATACAAATGGCATTGCCGCCCACTACCGGCAAGCTCCCTCCATATTTCAACCACTCTCTGTAGGAACGTCCAGGGAAGAGGACATCACGAGTTATCTACTCTCAGTGTGAAGTTCCCTGAGTGAGGACCTCTAAGCTATTTTACTTGACTATTAGCTTTCCTGAAGATAGGATCTCTCCAAGTTATTCAACTATACCATTGGCAATCTGGTCTAAGGAGTTTCAATTTGTAAAGAGAAGTTGTATGATATTGTGATTCGGAGGCTGTTTTGTGAAGGACTAATAGGACACAGATTGGATGAGATACATGTGAGTTAATTTTAGTCAGTATACTATAAAAATTGTGTTTAAATTTTAATTGCTTTAATTATCCCAAATTGTAATTAATTATCATTGACCCACGGAGATAAAAGATTTCATGTTCAATAAAATATTGTAAGATAACAAACTTTTATGTGAGATAACTTAAAATTTTGTGATAAAATAAAAATATAATTAACATCAACTTTTAATTAACTATCCAATATATATAAAAATATAAAATTCTTAACAATATATCACAAGCTACGATAGATAGTGCTGCTAAAGATGTTTTGCTTTGACGCTAAATAATTTTAGTTCAGAAGACCAACGAAAATTTGGAAACCTTATGATAAACTGCATAAAAAATCAGTTATTCAAAAAAATAATCAGATGACTAATCTTATGTTAAGGGTAACTCAGGAAATAAACCTGCCAATAGTTATCATATTATCTGGCATTTATAAGAACAGAGATCATGGTTGAGTTCATCCATTTTAAAGTTATTTATTATGATATATCGCTAATCTACTAATCTAATCCTGTTATACGATAGGCTTCATTTTAATGTGGCTTAGAAAAATTCAGATACAGTTTGAAAATTATTCTCACCTCTGCGTATCCTTATTCTGTTTCTTCCTTTTATTTTTATCCTCATCGTAGTTATGAGGAGTGGAACGATCAAAAAAATATGCAGCACCAACTATAATAATTCCTAAAAAAAAATAAATAAATAAATAAATAAATTTAAAAAAATAATAATAATCTATACATATAAAATGCTTTGTCCTGAATGACTGAGGGATCAACGCACAGCCTAAACCGCTCATCGTAGAAACTTGGAGGGTATGTTCTTTATATGACGTAAGCCTCCGATAAGAAAGGGATGAAAAAGGGGGGGGGGGAAGTTTGTATGCTTCCTCACATGTTTCTTACTCGCAAAATCTACATAATTTTGCTGAACAAAACAAATCAAGTAACGTAGTTCACTTCTCGCTGCTGCCATACGACAAGTGAAACAGTTATACTAAGTAATCCTTTTCAATAAATTCAACAACATTACATACTAATCCTTTACTGACACGAACAACGGTAAACTTCTGTCCGTCCCGTTTGTTAATCAATGTCAATGTATTTGTTAATCAATGTCAATGCATTTGTTAATCAATGTCAAGTATGTTACACGGCTATGATGAAATTTGATTTGGATAATCTCAAGCCTGGGGAAGGACATAGTGTACTTTTTATCAACATACCACACAGGCGAAGTTTATTTAAAACTGTAACCTGATTGACTAACACACCCAGTGGTCAATGCACAGCAGAAACTACTGAACTTAGCATCTTGAAATTCGCAGATAGGTTCATTGTGTACATTAAATGAGCACTAAGAAAGAAATTTAGACAATTCCACCCCCAAGGGTTTCCCCCTTAATATAATAGGGGTTCAAAGATTGTTTGGAATCAGCCAGTTTTGAAGTTAGACATCTGAAATTTCAAATGTACGAGTAACTTATAGTTAAAAAAAATTAAATTATTTTTTTTAAATGATCTGTCACGAAACTTTATGTGGCAGACAAATTCCATGCGAGCGAAGCCGTGGGCATAAGCTAGTGAGCATATAAAGTAACAAGTATATATTTAAGGTAATTAATACTACTATTACTAGTTCCAATCTTCTCTGTTTCCGTCCAGTAGCATCTAATACTTAAGGTCCTCTTGCACAGTCTGAGTGGTCATCCAATTCCTCTTTAAATTCTCCTGCATGCATAATTGGCAAGAACCATATAGGAGCACGCCTAGTACTCTTCTATCAGGCATTTTTAGAAGCAGAAAGAGCATCATCTTATGTTATACACCAGTCAAGAAAAAGAAAGTCGCACTAAGATTACTGCTAACTTTAACTCTACCACCACTATTCCTCAGCATTATGTTGATTGGCTTTATTAATTTATGGATCTTAATTGATTTTATGGCTTTATTTATTTATTAATTTATGGATTATGGCTTTATTGATGTTATGGAATTTATGGGTAATTCTAGCAGAGATTCAGTAAGTTTTGCTCCATTGATATTTTCAATAAAGAGGAAATAGGATCAATTTTGTGTTCCCAACACTTGGTCTGATTAAAAACGTTCCCATTCACCGTTCAATGTCACACTTATTTCACTCATTTGTAACTTTGTTATTCATTGGATTTGTAACTTTTTACTTTTTTACGAAGTTGGGTTGTTAGCCCCATATTTAACCTCTTGCCTGGAGGACGGCATCACTTTGACTCAGGGTTTCCCACCCTTGAGCTTCAACTGAAATAGAGAATCTACCCTATCCTTAGTTTATTTTTGGAATGATGTAAGGTAATAAATATAACTAGATAATTTACTATAAACTAAAATATTATAAACTAACCACTATTTGCCCAATGAAGTAATTTTTAATTAAAAATATGTTTAAGTAGAAATAAATAACCTTCAGATACAATATTAACAAACAAGAATTGTATTATCAACAATTACATGAGACTACCATCAGTAAATACATACCATTTTTTCCCATATATCCTCTATTATCTTATAAAATTGTTGAGTTAGTAACAGGGAAAATACTTTTTCCATATTTTATTAAATTTAGCACTGAAATACATCATAAGAAATATAATTCATATCATTATGGATTTGATTTGGTTGAATTCAATAAACCAATATATCTGTGCTTGGCTATGCCAATGATTCAAATTGAAAGATAATTTGGATATTACTAAAGTAAATAAAATATTTTTGAAAGGTGGTAAAAGAAATTAGTATTTGAAATTAATTTAAAACAATATATATATTTGGTTAATACTAGAACCAGCTACATTTTTAGTGGTATTGAAACTAAAAGTGCTAATGTAAAATGATATATAATATAAAAGCTTTCGTCCTGACTGAAAAGATCATCGCAGAGCCAAAAGAGCATAACTATAGACTTGGAATTTGGACAGTAGGTACATTTCTTAAGGACAAGGATTTTTGAAAACTCGTCCCCTAAGAGGGTGAAAAGGGTGACAAACGTTTTTAATAAAAAAATGTCAATTTTAAAGCAAGCCCCATGAAGCTTTAGATTTAGCTTCTACAATAAAAATAAAGAAATACGTGTTTTTTTATTTTTTGAAAATCGATCATGTTTTCGTATGTGACATGTGAAAAGAGTTCACCCTGACTGAAAAGACCATCACAGAGCCAATACTCATAAAGGTCTGCTAAGCATCAATATTTGAACCAAGACCTTCGGCACAGCAACTCAATGCTCTACCACTGAGCCACTCCACTCCCTATATTTATAGTAAGGAGAATAATTATAGTCGGGTGTATAAGTAAGGAGGTAAGTAGATTCCATTAATTTATAAAATGTAATTTTATGTACTTTTCTTGTTGATAAAATTATTGGGAAGAATTCAGCGAAGCAGAGAAATAACTGAGGTGAGAAAATAAGTGGATCATACCTCTTGCAACTAGTACATTTTTTGGATAGGTTTTGTGGTTTTAAAAAGAATATTAGAAAGAGCATGGCTGAAACCATTATTTACAGGAAGGCATCTCCTTTCTCCCCTACTTTTGTATTTGTGTATGGTGGCGGAATCCCTTATCAGCCGTAAACGAAGCAGGCTTCTATATCCCAGGCATACTGATGACATTCTCATACTGATGAGAAAAATGTATTTAAAAACTCTCTCTGATTTTAAAACAGCAACTGGGGCTCTAGCCAGCTGTTGTAAAGCCAATGGTCTGAGCATCAATCTATGCAAAGTGAACTTATTAAAGTTCACCAGGAAGAAAAAATTTATAGTTAGGTTACTAAGTCTAAATGGCATTCAGTTGAGTTTAAATATCATTGGTCAAATATCCCATAGTAACTCCAAATAAAAAACTGAAATCAACATGTGGTTCGCACAACGTCTAAAGCCAGTGTGGCAGATCCATGATTAAACTGGAAAAGATACAAAGGCTAGCTTGTTCAACGGCAACAGATGCTATGAAAACAACTTCTACCACTACGATGGAGGATGGAGGTAATGCTAGGGATCCTGGTTCTTTATCTAGAGTTAGAATCCCAAGCTAAAAATTCATTGTATAAGCTCATCAAACAGGGAATAATTCCAAATGTGCCAACTCATTGTGGATTGTGAGAACTGCAATGTAAAATTTGATATGATCATATCTTAGCTATATGGTTGGGCATTCAAATTAGGAAATTTTCAAGCATCAACTAAAATGTCAAAATCGCCAATTCAAAGTAGTAAAAACCCTATAACAGTTATTATTCTTATACAGATGGTTCCTTAAGGCACTGGTGGTGGGGTCTTGGGAAAAGATAAGCTAAAAATAGTATATCACTCTCTATGGACAAACAAAATTAGCTAACAAACTAATTATCAACATTTAAATATTAAAACGAAAGAATTATAACAAACATAATTATATACTAACCAAATCCTATTCCAGCAATCATAGCAAATACATTTGGCATCATATTGGGCAACCAAGAAAATAAGTAGAAAACTACTGTGTACTTACTGGAACAAAATAAACAAAAAAATATAATTGCTAAATAATATTTTTTAAATCAAATAATAATTAGAATAATGTATAATTCATTCCATCTAGTTAGGTTTTTAATGTTTCTATATTGAAAATTCAATTTTTTTCAGAAATAAATAGGAAAACGCTATCACTGAAATTAATAGTCAGAGTACAGTCAACGTGAATATAAAATCAAAAATAATCAGGAATGATTCATGACTCATAAAAAAAAATAAATATACAATAATTACGATTCAAACTCACTGGTTAATTCTGTAACTAACTAAAAACTGAAATCATTAAATATCTTTTAGATATCAGTAAACTTCTGATTAAGAGTCTAGAAATACACACTTTTTTCAAGAACCACTACGGCTCAGATCGGGTACCTTCGGGTTTCTCACGCGGTCGCCAGTCTCTTTATTTCATACCATCTGTTTACTATTTTTTAAGAAATCATTCTCGTGTTAAAATTACCTATTTATGTTTAATCTTAAGTTGTTTAATTTATTCATAAATTTACGTTATATTTTAACTTCAATTAATCATAAATAATTACATAATCTTGTCAAGGTGCCGTACTTGTTTTTCCTTGTAGATATATATATTTTATGGATTTGCGAAAGCTTTCTAAATGCATATTAGTATTGAAGCCAGTATGCTTTTTGATATTATAAAATTATAATGCTTATTGATATTTAATACCCCTATTTCGGAAATTATTGGAGTAATTATTTTTAAAAAGGATCACAAATTTTTTTTTACCGGCTCCCTCTGTCATGGTCGCTGTGGATGTCTTAGGAATCCTCTCAAAATTAAACTCATCACTTGCTTCTCTGGCAGCGCTTCACAACCTTTTTAGCATTGCGGACCACCAATTTTGAAAGAAAAACTTTGAGGTGCACTAACTAAATAAATTACACAGCAGAGCACCAATAGATTATAATGGAGGAAGAACACTAATAACGGTTTATTTGCTTATAGTTAGGATCAAAGTTGCTGTTTTGATCTACTCCTGGATTAAGCTATACAACCAATAGTTACTGGCAACTGAGTGACACAAAATATTTTTATCTACTCTGCGCGACCCAGTCCTATGAAACCATTGGTTGGAGACCTCTGTTCTATATGTTCTCTGTAATTTATAAGTTTATTTTTATTTTTCAGTCATTAATTTTACATAGGCTTTTCCTCCAAGCTGTAGTTTTGAGCCTGGTACAAAACAACCTCATTTTGGGTTCAGGCATAACTTCTTGCCAAACATTGTAAAATGAGAGAGCCGTATCGTTCATAAAGATTGTCGGGTTCAATAAAACATTTACATTATATTAAATATTATTAAAAAAATAACTACAAAACCTTTACTGCTCCTTAAAATGCTTCGATTGCTGCTAAGTAAACATTCCTTTATGTACGGAAAATTCAATAAAATGGAATCTGTGGAAACGTAAACACGCTTAGGTCAGTGCTTGGGTCGCGGTGGCGAGATGGGTCGCCAAACAAATCGAGCAAATTTTTTTTTTATATTACTGCATTTTGTAATCGACAAAAATTTCAAGTTATAGAAATAAATTCCAGTTTGTTAAAAGTTACATAACGTAAGGTGATGTGAAAATATGTCAATTACTGTAAATAGTAGAATGAGTCGCAAATTTTAAGTCCCGCAATGCACTAAAAATTTTATGTAAAACTATCTAAATTTTATATAAAATTTTATCTGAAACTATCCACAGAAATTTAGATTCCTCCGCTATCTATCTTAAGACCGACTCACATCACCTTCCCTCTACCTATTCCCAAATTTTTAATTTACTAAAAAAACCATGAAGTTTATTCTTATTTAAAACCATCACCAATTTCATTAAACCATATTTGTTTCTATGAAAAATATGAATATAGTTTTTAAAAAATATATCGAATCCAATATATATACATCATTAAAAAATTACTGTTAGAGGAGGAACTTTTCTTTATTTAATGGAGGATGGAAATAGTTGGGGTGCGCAGTCAAAAAAACACCAAATAAGTGAAGACTTACTTTTTATTTGTGCCGACGTTTCGACCTACTTCGTAGGTCATCTCCAGGGCTATGAGAGAAAAACAAACAAAACAAAAATAACCATAAAAAACCATTACAGTACCAAGAATAAAATAACATATAGAGTAATAGAAAAGTAAAAAATAGTGATGGATATATTATTAAGGATAATGAATAAAAAAATTACAGAAAAGTGATAATGTAAACAAAATACAAAGAGAAAGAAAAATGATAAGGTAAACCGAAAGATACAAAATGAAAAAGTATAAATATAAAAAGGTGAGATATAAAAGTATGGAAAACCTAGTTTAATTACAGATAAAATATTAAATGTATGATAATAGACTCCTAGAGAGTTACATTGGTAAAATGTATGAAAAATGATACAAAATATGATGTCAAAGATTAAATACAGAAAAAATATGTAGAAAGTAATGAATAGGAATCTCGTTGAATGACAGGTAGAGATGTGAACATTTGAAAATATAAGTATGGGATCAAGGGCGGATCCCGGATTTTTTTGTGGGTGGGAACAACAGGCAGTCGGCAAAAAATCAACAATAACTTAGAAATAAACTTGTAGTATTTATACAAAGGCTTATTAAAATATCTAAACAATAATTTCACTCATGTTACTTCTGTTATTTTATTCAGATATTTTAACAACTATCAACACATGATTTGCCTATAAGTATATATTGTAATGGATTCCCCACAGTACACAAAAAACCTTTCGTAAGTTGCTTTATTTAAGTTGGTTAACTGAAGATAGGTTTTTATTTTTCAAACTTTGTTATAATATAAATAATTATATTGATTTGGATATAATTATAGAGGACAATGATTGTATTAAGTTAAACTCATTCTAAACGAAAAACATTAAAAACTTGTGTTTATTTTAATTGTTAACCTACCATCTGTCGTATGTAAACACCCGTTGTGTCCCGTTTTGAGTTAATAAATAAATGGTCAGCTTACTTATAGCATTTGAATGTATTAAACAGCTTTAAAAAAATATTTATTATAACAATAAAAATTGTGTATACTTTTTACAAAAATAAATGCTTCAAAGCTGGGGGATTTGAAGGAATGTAAAAGGAGATTTGAAGGAATGTAAAACAGTTCATAAATAGGTAAGCTACATACATATGTCGGAGTAATAATGTAACCACTACCTACTAATAAAGTAGGTACAAGTTTTCTGTAACATATTTATGTTTTATAGTTTTTTTTTATCTTGTCAATTCTCACATCATTACATTCCAAGAGTCTAAAGATGAATCATTAATTCAGTTTATTCAGGTTTTTTTTCTAATTGTATTTTTGTTATTTGTTGCTGACTTTTTGTTTTGTTTAATAAATTCTGAGACATTTGAATGTTAGAACTGAGATTACTTCTTATTTACTAGAATAAGGTATAGACTATAGAATTCCATACATAAATATATGTATACACACACATAATTAGGTAATTTCAAAATGAGAATGGTTTCTTAAAAAATAATAAACAGATGGTATGAAGTTTAAAATTGGTGTCGGGTGAGAGAAACCCGAAGGAACCCGATCTCAGCCGAAGCGGTTCTTGACAAAAGTCTATACTTCTAGACTTTGGTAAACTTCTGTAAATCACAGACAGGACTGTCGGACCAATGTTGCCAGGTCATTGTAGTATTTCCCCCTAAACCTTCCTCCATTTTTTCTTAAATCCACCAACTTCAAACTTGAACCTTATTTTAATTTCCATCATAAGCTTATCTAAATTTTCGCTTGAATCTATTAGTATTAGTTGCTTGTTTATTCATTTAATGTGACTTTATGCTCCAGCATTGGCGGATTTGAGGGGGGGGGGATGGGGACCATGCCCCCCCTAGAGTTCTCATTAGTTGATATTGTCCTGAATTTTAGTTGCTTTTCAACAAGAAAAAAATACGTTTTACACACCAAAATTATTCATTGTATCGAATGTTTCCTCTATACCCATTGCACCCGCATCCAAAATCGGCGATTCCGAACCTTTTTATGTTTTTCATTCACATATAGATAGCTACCGCTTTGATCAAGGAGCTTATTTTATCCATGTTATTGTTTTCTGGCCTCAATGGTCTTAAATTAAAAATTTATATTTTATGTACCTTCATTCATACATGGATCGTATACATTGATGACAAATTAACATTCACTCATGACCCCCCCCCCTGAAAATTCGCCTAGATCCACCAATTAGCTGCAGTGGGTCCTAATCGGAAGATGCTACGATGGAAGTCCTAAATTTTGCCTATCCAGATATAGTTAGAAAAGGGATTATTAACGAGTACCTGACATCTTACAGGCTCGGAACTCCCACTTTACGCCCCTTCCGAAGGACAGCATGACCAAGGGTTTTTTACTCCTTTAAACAACTTCTAGAGCCACCTGCCTGGCATCGAACCCGTAATCATGGGAATAGTAGGTTGTTATCATGCTCACCACTACACCACAGGTCCTTATCACTATTGTTAATTAGTATTATGCATTAGGATATGATAAATACAAATTGTTTTAAAGTAGATCAGAATCAAAAAACTATTTAAAACCATCTCCAAAAGTATTGAAAGATACTAGAAAACCCGATAATTCATGTTCCGGCTATTCAATTATTCAAAAAATAAAAAAACCTGTACCGCTATAATCCGTGAAGGGTCAGGGATTCAGTACAAAGTAGAGACTGTATATGATAACAAAGTACTGTTTCATGGTCAATGCTTCTGCAAGAAAGTGACTTGTCCTAGGTAGGGTTGCCAGGTCGCCAAACCTAATAGCCAAACAGACCAGCCAGTTTGGCCGGACGTTTGGGTAAAAAAGCCGGATACCTTACATTATTGAGGATTTTTTTCTCAGTATTAATAGATACGGCAAAATGTTTTTATGCAGAATCAAGCATTTTTTATTATTACCATAAATCTTCTTAAATTCTAATAAAAAATAAAAAAACGCACAAATCCGGATGCCCGGACAACCTTTATTTTTGCCGGACAGGCAATCAAAAAGCCTAACTATGTCCTGCTTTATCCGGACGCCTGGCAACCCTAGTCCTAGGTCACGCTCAACCGCCAAATTTTGGGTACCCTATTTCTATAGTATTGTCTAGATGTTGGGTGAGCCCCAGGAGGGTCCTAGATCCTATATGATCCATCTCCGGCTGCAAACAGACTAAATAAAAGTACGGGGCGACCTACCGGGTCTAGTGGTTAGCGTAACAAACTACAAAAAATAACAAACTAGCAACAAAACTAAGTTCAAGATTGCGGGTTCGTAGCTCGGCAGGTGGCCCAGGATTTTTTAAAGGGAGTAAAAAATCCTTAGTTACGCCGTCCATCGAAAGGGACGTTAAACGGGAGTCCTAAGCTTGTACGATGTCAGGTACTCGTTAAAAATCCCTATCCTAATTAAACCTGGATAGGCAAAATTTAGAGCTCCCAATGTAGCATCGTCTGATTAGCCATAGCAGCAAAAAGTGACGTTAAATGAACAAACAAATAAAATTACTGCCTTGCAGCGGGAATTGAACCAGGATTTCTGACACGGCAACTCAGTGCTCTACCACTGAGCCACTTCGCTCCCCTAAGTATTTAATAGGTATTTATAAAAACTTTGTAATAACAATAAGTAAAAAAAAAAAACCTAACCTGAAAAAATATGTACTTATTATGCCAGTTGAAATTACTCATCTTGAACTACCCATTACTGGCTATGTTAGTCATTTTAAAATAAATTGCCACAAGCAAATAATCAGAAATTTTTTAACCCTCTAGGACTCAAGCTGGGTTCCGTGACACAAGGACTCGCGGGGTGAGGGGGTACTTGAGTAGTTCTACTCAATATTCCTGAATTTTTTATAAGTAAAATCAGTGATTTATTGACTTATTTCGTCTGTAAAAAACAGCAGAAACCATTGTAACAGAGTTGTGCAATTTTTAGTTACTTGTTTTAATCGTGTTCAAAGATGAGTTGCGAGGTGTCTGAGCGCCGCTATCAAAGATTATAATCCATTTTAAGGCCGCTGCACACGGTCATTTCGGTGTGTTCACATAGAACTGACACACCGGAATGACCGTGTGTAGGCTAAATTGGTGTGATCTCACATAAAAAATCTGAACTGACGGACTGATGGAAATTCATCATTTTCGGTGTGACACACCGAACTGAAGTCAGTCCGAAATGACCGTGTGTATCGTCGCTTCAGTTCGGTGTGTCACATCAATTATCTGAGCATGCATACAGGTGTCGTTTGGATAGTCATCACCGTTTCAATCGCTTCCCAGCCCTCGTCAGTACTACTCGTGAAAGGGATGCATAGCTGGATCAGAGTTTGGAGGACCTTGACCCAAGACAGAGAAGAGTGGAGGTGAGGCCTTGATGCTGATACAGGATTATAGAGCATGTGTTGATTGATAAATCGCAGAGAATAATGAAAATATTAAGATTGAATATTTTCCAAACAGGTTTTACATATTTTCATGTAAATATAATGCTTGTTTTCAGATCCTCAATTAAAATTTTAATTAAGGACGCTTAACCCTATACACCCTTTATATCGTTTACAGTAATTTCCCTAAATAAAAAAAATATGTTTAACGGGTAGAGGCCCTTAAAGATTTACTCTTATTTTTTTTACAACAATTAACTTTCCTGACTGAATGAAATGTTTTATGATTCAACCTAATATTGAAATATTGGAACACATTCAATCTGCATAACTGTAGCCTTGAATATCACCGTGCTCAAACCCTTATTTTTTATATCTTGTTATTTTAAAACATAAAGAGCATTTAAAGAAACAAGCCTGTTTATTTGCATACCGGATCCATCGGAATTAAATACAAATATAGATTAAAATGCAAATGTATATTGTTGTTTGTTGTTTAAATCTACATCTTTATTGTTGTTTAAATTTATCACTTAAATAATTTCAAACACCGTTTTGAGTAGATAAAAAAGAATGGATTTTTTTTTCGTGCTGCATTGTTTATTGTGAATATTGCTCAGTGTTTATATTTATATGTTACCTCCAGTTTGAGTGGAAAATAGTTGAATGGTCAATTCTAATGATAGGATCCCTGATTAATTAGTCAGGGAGTTGTCATTGACGTTATCATTTACGGCACCCCCTGGCTTATTCAATCCATCGTTACACAGGTAACACAGCGGAGCATTTAAACGATTTTTTTAATAGATGTGCTCTGTAAAATTTGTTTTAAAAAAACGGTTGCTAACAATCTTAAATAAGGTTGGCAAGAAAATGATTTCGGTTTGTACCAATATATATTGTACATATTTGTACCAATAACGCTTGTTTCGATATTCTCATTTGTTTATTTAACGTCATCTATCCAGGTTTAATTAATACCTGAGATCGTACAGGCTCGGTACCCTTGTCTAACGTCTCTTCCAAAGGACAGCAAAACCAAGTAATCATTTTAAAAAATTTGGGAACACCTGCCTGACTTCTTAAAAACTGGGGTTTGGACAGATACCTTGGTTCCGCATGAATTGAACTTTACACAACGAATCAATATTTATGATACGCATTACAAAGTAATGAAATTGACCCTTTTTTAAAACGAATTGTCATTGGTGATGAAAATGGATCGTCTACAATTACATTTATGGAATTGTATGGTGAACTGGATTTATATGGAGTTATATGGCCCTGGTTCACCAAGCATGGTGAACGAGCACCAACCATTTCGAAATCTGGATTGCATAAAAAAAATATAGTACTATCAATTTGATGGGATTACAAAGGTTTTGTGTGTTTTGACCTACTTACGAACATCCAAACGGTCAATTCAGACTACCAAGAATGCAAAAAAAAAAAATCAAGGAGCAAAATTCAGAATTGGCAAGTCGCAAAGGAATCGTGTTCCATCACGACCAAGCGAGGCCTCATCTTTAGTAATACGTATCCAATTATTGGTGCTTGTTAGGAAAGTGATGTCGCATCCCCTATTTAACCTCGACCTAGCACCATCGGATTTTCATTTGTTTTGGAATTTACAAAACGTCTTAAGTGGTAAAAATTAAACAATAACAATGACTTGGTGAAGTTTCTGCTGATAAAGGCCAGAATTTCTGTCACTGCGGACTCATGAAGGGAGAAAGATGGAAAAAGCTAGAATGGAAGATAATTAATAAAAGTTTAGTTTTCGTACAGAAGAAATTGATTTTCATTCCACACTAAAAAACCGATAGTACTTTCTTGCCAAACCTATTTTACATTTTTTCCGGCTTTACCTTATGTGCCGGGTGTGCGGGGCACACGAGCGCCTAGGGTTGCCAGGCATCCGAATAAAGCAGGACATAGGCTTTTTGATTGCCTGTCCGGGCATCCGGATTTAATTTTAAGAATTTGAAGAAAGGATTGAATTTAAGAAGATTTATAGAATAATCAAAAAAGCTTGATTCTACATAAAAACTTTTAATACTGAGAAAAAAATCCTCAATAATGTAAGGTGTCCGATTTTTTTACCCAAACATTCAGTCAAACTGGCAGGTCAGTTCGGCTATTAGGTTTGGCGACCTGGCAACCCTATGGACGCCGGGGCTCAAAAAAATTCATTTCATGTTGATCCCATAGTAAAATTTGTTTAGTTTCATGGGCACATTCACCTCCTTAGGGGATTTGCCATTTTTTGTAACACCTTGTATAATTGTAAGTTTTCAATTTTAATCGATTGCCTAGTGGACGGCGCAATAGCACACGGGCGCGACATGGGCTAGAGCCGGCGCTGAATTCCAACATTATTCCATGATTAACTAGGATGCAGGAAACACGAACTTGTTCCGCAATTGGTTACGGTTGCGGTCAGTGTTGGAGCATAGTTTTAACCAAACTGGGACTGGAATATTTCACTAATAACTATTAATAATGCGGAGATATTTATATAACATGGTTATCATAAATTTCATCTTTGCCACAAATATGTTATCAGGGCGTGATATTCGACTTAGGTTGTCGTTTTAGTTCAGTCACAAGTTTTAACTGTTCATTCGTTTCCTTTTTAATAGTCTCGAAAATAAAAATTGTCGTGAATTATAGTACGAAAAAAGGAGTCTAGTTATGGGAAATATGTTTATTTCGGTAATAATTTCCCATAATTACACTTGACGTGACAATCTGCGAAACTGATACGTTTATTGCTATTGTATTAATAAGCCTAAAACTGTAAAAAAAAAAGAAGCAATATAGAGTATATTGGATGTTTGTTTTTAATTACAACAAAGAATAAAAAGAACACTGCTCTACAAATATTTTCATTTCTCTTTGGTTTTCTTGATTATTCGATTGTCTTAGGGCAGTTTAATTTATTTAAGCTTGAATGTAGTTTTGAAATTTTATAGGTAATTTAATAGAACAAACGGTTTGAAATTTTTATTTATGTCAGTGAGAAATTTTTTTAGATGAACTACATATATCAAACGCAAAATAGCAATTAAACGTTAAATGTTTAATTTATTGGGGATCACCTAGAATAATATGGATTCAGACGATGATATTCCTAATTTGGTTGAAACCACCTTTCGACCTGTACCTGTTACAATAATAACAGGACATTTAGGAGCAGGGAAAACAACTTTGCTAAATTATATTTTAACTGAGCAACATTCTAAGAAGATAGCAGTTATCTTAAATGAATTTGGAGAAGGTATAGCTTGAATGTTTTTTAAATTTTATTATTTTTAGTTTAAATAATAAAAACTTGTTTCTTTATAGGAAGTGCATTAGAAAACACTAAGGCCATGAATGAAGAAGGTAAACTGTTTGAGGAATGGATAGAATTGAGAAATGGTTGTCTTTGTTGCTCTGTTAAGTATGTTTACAACCCTAATTTATTCTTCTAAATAAATTTTAAATATTGATTTCCTGTTTCTATCATTAGGGATGCTGGAGTTAAAGCAATTGAAAATTTAATGACCAAGCGAGGAAAATTTGACTACATTTTATTAGAAACAACTGGGCTGGCAGATCCAGGTCAAACCATTCAATTAAATTATATTGATTCTTAAATGGCTGTTATTAGAAAAATAATTAATTACAATTTAGTTGTCATTCATAATTGCATACTTACTGATTATATTGTCATATATGTTTTTTTAAAATTATATGGAGGACTGGAAAGTAATGTTGTTTTTGCACATGTCGATATTTGATTGTCATTTGTCAGCTTATTGTATATCTCGAAGTCATGCCAAAGTCATTTTAAGGTTATTTTGACTTGTTCACTTCTAAATAATTCAATATTAAACCTATTTTTCTGCAATTTGGGATGAAATGGCTAGCCAAATATCTGTAGAGCATATATGGCATTGAATACTTTTTGAATTGGTCAAGAATAGTAATGCAATTTAGAATTCCTCTGCTTTGGAAATAAATTCTATATTCTTCGAAGTGACTTAGTCTGATTTTTATTGAAATCTTAATGGTTAAGCTAATGTTTAGCTCTGATAATATAATCCCAATTTTCAAGTTGAAATGTTAATTTTTTGCTTGCCTAATTTTTGTAAACTATCCTGTTACCTATTTGAACAGTAGATCATGCTAACTTACCTTTTTGGGTTCCTTGTTGCAGTGATAATTATATTATAGTCTATTTTCTGTTAGTTATACATTTTCAATTTAATATTAATTGAACTGAAATATTTTTGATCTTGAGGTAACAAACATTACAAAGACTTTATAATTAATATTTTTTTAACTTTGCTTTTTTTTTTATACCGAAACCATAATTGTTGGGCTAATTTATTTTATTATACAAATAACAACACCAACACCGAATAAAATCAACTTTATTTACTCCCAGGAGATATTACTAATTTAAAAGTTAATTTACTTTATATGTTATCTCCCTCTGAAAACTGTTTCAAGTTACCAGTTGAGATGTGTCCATCAGAGAACTTGAGATGATCTCGAGTCTTGATAAGATGACAAAATTGCAAAGTCTTTATATTATAACCGGGATGGACAAGTTGTAGAATACCTTTTGAAATATACAACTCAGATCTGGTACGCTTTTCTTCTGAGCTGCTTGTTATATATGTTCTAGGAAATTAAATAAGATCTCAGCTCTCCTCTTTTCCTTTTAACCTGATTTTTTTTGTGTCTTACTGGCTTGGATCATAATTTATTTTCTTATGTCATTTATATATATTCTTATGTCACAAATATATATATATATATATATATATATATATATATATATGCATTAAGTCTAAATAGGTAATTAATAACAATTATATTTAGGTTTCATTTGTGATAATTAGGAGAAATGAAAAGAAAAATATTAAATATTTTCATTTTGAAGAGAAAAGATTTGTCCAGGGCCGGGATTCGAACCCGGGTCTCCCACGTATCCGTCATGGTGCTCTGCCACCTGAGCTAGCCTGGCTCGTACCTCGGTCAGACAAATCCATTATCTTTTTCATCGATCCCACATCCCCGAGCTCTCACAATTTGCAATGTAAGGGAAGAATGTTCATTGAACATTACTTTAATTAGGAACTTGTTGATTCGAATCTTGGCCCTGGGCATATCTTTTCTCTTCAAAATAAAAATATTTAAAAATTATAACAATTAATAAAAAAATAAAATAAAATAAATGAAAAATATTAAAAATTGATTCGCTAGTAAGTTTGATCTTGGTGTTATTCTTTAGATTAATCTTTTAGCCATATTGTTATTAATAGTTAATTCAATGTTTAGCTACTTACAATTTCTTTTACAGGACCTATTGTGTCTATGTTTTGGCTTGACAAAGATCTGGGAAGTGATATATACCTTGATGGTAAATATTTTTTCTGTTTAATATATATTTTTTTAAAATTAAAATTCATCTTTTTCTATTATTTATTTTGTAAGATTGATTTTTTTATTTAAATAGTTGATATATTTTCCTCTTTATTAATTATTGGTTTGATAATAAGGAAAAATTATGATTTAATTAGAAAAAATAAAATTTATGATGAAATAAAGGTGGGGAATTTTCGGTCTTGAGATTGCTTGGTTCATCCCTCTTGTACCAGTATTTGTAACAAAAGTCCTCCGTAACGACTAGACTGATTCTTATGAAATTTTATGTGTATATACAGTAGATCTGAGAATAGGACGTAAACTATTTTTCATACCCCTAAGTCATATGTGTCGGCCATTATTCTTGATTATGCGTCGATCGTAGTGCTTGATGATGCTGCATTTTTGATATGTTGTATGGGCATGTCTGAGTAGTGTAAATCCAAGTTTGCAACCGTAAAACCTCAACATTTCTTTTTTATATATAAAATAATTATTTATTCCCATTTAGCTCGAGATAGTTCTCACGTTTAGTGATCTCATATAAATCAATAGTTTTCAACATGTTAGGTTTCCTTCTGGTTCATGGCCATAAATTATTGTTTGTGATGAACAACCTAATGATAAAATGCTCTACTTCAATTAATTATAAGTCAAACATTGATTTTGGGTGCTAATAAATAAATAGTGAATTTAATAATCTTTTGAATAATAAGAATTACGATGATATAACAAATGATACAAGAATGGATGAATATTTGCATATCATATAAAAATAACATAACTCGAGTTTTACCCACTCAGTTGACATGAACACTTTTAAACCTTTAAATATATTCCTTAAATATCCTAATCCACACTTTTTAGCACATCACTTGAGAACATATAAAAATTACTGTACCTTTGCCACTTTGACGTATAGGTCAACAATTGTCTCTCCTTCCTTAGTTCTCCAGATGGACTTGTTCTTTGTTCCCCTTTCTTCACTGTTACTTCTCCACTGCATCCTTCCTCTTCAGTTCCCTGCTTTATAAGACCGCTTTCTCCCTTATTGCTCCCCCACCACTTTTTCATCGCTTCTTTTCCGTATCTTTCAATCGATCTTTTGCACTTATGATTTTTACTTATTTTCACAATTATATAACAAATGTGATGTTCAATTGTTTTTTTAATTTATATTAATAACTATTAATTATTAATTTATAATGGTAAAAAATAATATTAAATGCTACATTATAACATTTGTATATCACTTAACCTATTAAAATTTTCAGGTCGTCCATATGCAAATTTTCGTCTTTTACTGATCTCCTATTTATATATTTTATAATGATTACATTGGATACCTTACAAACACGTGTAGTCCTCCACCTAAAAAGCTCCAGTCAACAACAACCATATTCGCACGGAAAATAACTTTGCCCAACTTAAAATATAGGCTATATTTTCTTTCGATTAATGATTAATAATATTATTCACACATGTTATAGGCTATAGAAGCGTTTATTTATTTTTTAAAAATTTAATATTAATTAATTTATTGTCATGGTGATGTGTAATTAATAAATATTAATTTATTAATAAAATAGAACTATGATATATTTGAACAACTACGAAAAGCTATTCGGTGGTGCTGTTCTAATACTATCTGGTGATTTCCGACAAGCATAGCTTGTCATTCCTTGCTCTACTTTTGCTGATGAGAATAACGCCTAGTTAAATCAATCGTTTTTGTGGCGAAATGTCGAAACACTTCGATTGAACATAAACATGCGAGTACCATTACAAAATGATCCATCAGCACAAATATTTTCAAAACTACTACTGGATGTTGAAATCGCTGAAATTAGGAGTGTCTTCCCGGATGTACAAAGTAATTACATTGACCATAATTGGCTCTGTAATCATGCTATTTTGGTAGCGAAAAATCCTGATGACGAAACTTAACGTTAAATATAACCTTTGTTACCAGGTGATCCAATGTCCTTTAGTTACCAGGTGATCCAATGTCCTTTAGTTACCAGGTGATCCAATGTCCTTTAAATCAATCGATACTATTGTTGATGAAAACCAAGCCTTAAATTTTCTAACTGAATTTGTGAACCACATAATCTTTGGTTGAAGATCAGTTCACCTATTATTCTTCTACCTGATTTGAATCCACCTAAACTATGGAATGGTAAACGTTTGGTCATCAAAAAGATCACCGGGAATGTTATTGAAGCAGCCATGTTGAATGGAATCTTTAAAGGAGAAATCGTCCTGTGGCCAATGATACCATCAGAACTCATAATACCGTTCAAAAGACTTCAATTTGATATACGCTTGGCTTTTGCTATGACCATCAACAAGTCTCAAGGCCAGACAATGTCCATTTGCCGTTTGGACCAAGAACGTCCATATTTCTCCCATTGACAATTATATGTTGCATGCTCACGTGCTAGTAAACCATCTAATTTATTTGTATTAGCAAATGACAGATTAACAAAAAATATTGTGCATTGATTAGCGCTCAATTAAATTGAAATAAATAGTTATAATTTAAAAAATATTATTAGCCACAATTAAAAGTCAACATGATATTCCTCATTCATTAAACTAATGTTTATATTTTATCAGTTAAGAATTTTGTATATTATTTATTTATTGTATACTATACTTTGCTATAAGATGAATAAAATAAAAAATCTATTTAATTCATTTTTTCCATTCATTCATTGTTTCTTTAAAATTCAAAATCTAACATAATATTTTTTAAAACTATTACAACTGTCACAGCAACGAGTGGCCGGGTCAGCTAGTAGAATTTATAAAATTACATATTTCCCCATATGTATCAATTGTTCTATCAGGGTTTTAAACAGGGCTGCTTAACAATATCGTAAAGTATTAAAAAATGAAGTATTGTTTGCGGAACACTCCGTCCAAAAAAGGCTAAGTCCCCCTGGAGAACTATTACAAAAGATTGCACCTTGTGAAATTATGGAGCATACATCCCGATAGTAAAAGGGAAGTTATATCATCACAAGTATTAAGATGAGGTTGTTGCAAAGATTCTGGAGTTTACAAAGTTTGAATTCCTAAAAATTTTGTAAGAGCTGAGGTGTTCTTACAGTTTTGGGTTTTTTTGGAAATACTTGGACAGAAATTTGTAATGTTGATTGGTGAGATGAACATTAATGTGCCTTTTATTATTATTAATTATTCTTGTGATTTTATTAATATAATATAATAATTACATTTATATTTTTAATAACTTTTCAGGTGTTATCACATTGATTGATGCCAACAATGGAATGAGGGTATGTGTCAATCACATTTGAATTTATTTATTAATTTCAGTCTTGATATTTTGGTGGTGTGCTTGGTTAGTGACCACCATACAATATTTTTTTTTACGTTTGTAAAGTGGGAGGAACCCTAAAAGGGCACCACACTTATTATTTCCAGAATTATTTCTCCCTAGGATTGTTTTGGGTGCAATTATTGTCTGTAATTTCCCTTTCGTTTTCCATAAACCTGTTTTGGAAGACGAAGTACATTTTTCCGCCCACTCTCTCTTTGCTTTACTCCATACTCATATGTGGCCAGGCATTCTCTAAAATCTTGGACTGAGCATCAAACAACCACTGAATCTTCTCTCCATTTCATCTCAAAACAGTCATGTCTAAAAGCAAGAGTAGACAACCCGCCATTTATCGGCTTTATGTGGTCCACTTTCTGGCCTGCAGGATTCATCACTATTTTACAAAATAGTGATGAATTTTGTATATACATGAAAGTAATGAAAACCAATGTTTTAAAAAACTCATTATTTATGAATCCATTTATTAAAAAATTATGCAATAAGTATGTTAAAATCATTATAGTGATGACAATGTGTGTTTAGTATCATTTTTATATTATTAATTTTTAAAAGTAAGAATAATAATAACTCATTATGTTTCAATTTTTCACTCCAAAATTGCACTGTTATACAATTTGAGCAATGAGCTGTACATGGCGATGGTTGAAATTTCTTGGACTTGAAAGGTTATATGGGTGTTGACGTGTTAATAAATGTGATGATGATAATCATAGTTATTCAACACCAGATAACTTTAACTTTTATGTTCATTTGACGTCACTACTGGGAGCCTTAATTTTTACCTATCCAGGTTTAATTATGATAGCGATTTTAACAAGTACCTGAGATTGTACTAGCTTATTTTACCTGTTTAATGTCCCTTTCGAAGAACGTTATAACCAATGATTTGTTACCTAGATCCTAGGGCCACCTGCGATCTTGGGCTTAGTAGTTAGTTATGCTAACCACGAGACCGCAGGTCGCCCTAAACTTCAACTTTAGGGTACCCTAAAGATCGACCTAAACGGATAAGAAAACAGGCAAGGAGATATTTTTATGAGAGCAATACAAGCTGAAAATATTCATAACCAGCAACAGTTTGTTTGTGATTGATAATAGTTGAAACAGTATCTAGAAACCCGAATAATAGGCAAAATCATTAAAGCCAGGATATATGTCAGAAATGGTTGATATACTTACCTATAAAATCATCTATACCTCTATAGGTATGATAATTTTAATTAAAAATAAAGATTCCAATCAGGCATTTTTTAAGTATAAGAAAACTTCACCATGAAGTTGATAGACTGACTTGCATAGTCTTCTAAAGGGAGTAATTCATGATTTAACTAATTTAGATAGGTTGGATTGATAGATAATTAATAATTTAAATAAGACATAATTTAAATGTTTTGTGAGATGTTACAAATTGTATTTTTAAATTATATTTATCATTATTATATTGTTCATTGGATGATATTCCTATCAACATTCAATCAACTTGTCTTTAGCTTATAATAACATAGTATGTTTATGTACATAGAGTAGTTTCATTTAATGTTTTCCTTCAGAGAGTATTTACTTCTAATTCACTTTTTGAAATAAAACCAGATAAATAATTCTGGTACAAAAATAAATAAATAAAAAGTGCTGATCATTGTGATTTTTTTTTAATATGTTTAGGCTTTGAATGAGGGACTTCAAGATGGACTTAATGCTTCGGTCAGGTATTTATAACTAGTTACACTTTTAGTATTTTGATAAATTTATTGTAACCATTCCTTTTCATTAATTATTTTGTAGTTATATCTTATAAGATATCTTCTTATTTTTTAATTCAATATTAACCTGCACTTTATAGGTTATGACAGAATGAATTCTATTTAAAAATTTATTTTGTGTTAAGCATGTAAACACCAAGTTCAGAATCTCTTTCTATCAGTTTATTTATTCACTGTTTAATTTGTATGCATACAAGAGTAACATTGAGATGAAAACTCCTGGAGATTATAGTCTAGTTAGATAACCCTTTATTAACCTTATCCTATAGCATAAGAGAGTTTTAAAAAATCTGTTACGATAATGCTGATTGCTGTGGTAATCTCTCTTTAAAATCCTCATTTCAGTACAAATCTAAACCATTCTAAAAATATGTATTAATAAAAACTCATACAAGATGTTTTCAAAGCATGTGAAAATGCAATTTTTTTTTCCATGGAAGCAACTCAGTTTATAACTTAAACTTGGTGGGACGGTATGTAACTTATTTTGACTTGAGTAACTTCTTCATAAATATTGTATCTACAAGTCTGCCCAAACTAGTTATAATCAGGAGCTGAACCCAACTATTCTTGAAAATAAATTCTTGATACTTCCATTAGTTAGATGAAATTTAAATAAGATGATGGTTTACTCTCGAGGCTCTTAAGTTAATTTTCTACAATTAAATAATTTTTGGTTAAACAAAACAGTGGTTTTATTCTATTTTGAATAGATTCTATACTAAATTCTATACTTGATTTTTACTAATTATTGGGACAATTTTATTGAAATTATGTATTTACCTTAATATAATTATTTTTTTCTTAATATAATTGTTATTTTTGCAGATGTATAGACATACACCTTCTTTAATGTTATGTATAATTATTGTAACGCTGCAGACAAATTGTTTTATATGATTGATAATGACATACAGTTGTCGAAACGTTTTAAAGAATTAAACAATTTGAGAAGACTAGATGACTGGATGATGGGTTTTTCCCAAAATATAAAAATCAAAAGATTTATAGTCCAGTTTACATTAATTTAAAAAAAAAAAAAAACTAAAGTGGTTTGCTAGCATGAGCAATAAAAAAACTTTTTTTTTTTTTATTATCTTCTTGACTAGAGCCTAGACAGCCTTTAAATTTCTTATGATTCTACAACTAAGACATTTTGAACATAAATTATTTATTTATAATTTTTTATAATTATTGGTCATTTTTTATGAGTTATAAATATTTTTATTTTTTAAAGAGAAAAGATAGGCCCTCGACGGGGATTTGAACCCGGAAGGTTCCGGGTTCAAATCCCGGTCGAGGGCCTATCTTTTCTCTTTAAAAAATATAAATTATTTATCTTCTTGAGGTATTATTTATGTATGGTCTGTTTTCAAAATATCGATAAAGTGTTTTTTTGTAGTTATTATAATATCAAACATTTCATCAGTATATCATTTTAGAATAGTTGTAATCCCTAATATATTATAGTCATTAATGTAATAATGATTAGAAGCAATTCCTTGTAATTGTTTTTAACAAAATACAGAATTTTTGTATCTCTTTATCTTTATGTTATAGAAGAATTCTTTAATTTATCACAGTTAACTAATTGATTAATAGTTATTTTACTTGGTTTTATTTTGAAATAAATTGATAATTTAGAAATTAATAATGCTTTTAACCCATTATATCCCAAAATAGTTTTTTTTTTTAAATTTTTCCTTTATATTTACTATAATTGGAGAATATTACTTACTTTTCACGGCAAATTTAAAGTTTCACGATTTTATTGCTTTTTTAGGCATTTTTTGAAGCGTATGATTTTTCATACGCTGGGCACTTAGAGGGTGAAATTAATGGCTTAGGAAATAAACATAGTTGTACTTGAAAATGTTATTATATTTATTTTGAAATGGTAAAGTACAGAAATTAAAATTTAAACAAAAAGTATTTATTTAAAAGACATAAGAAAACTTAGACTATTTTATGTGGTAAGCAGAAAAACATTTTTTGGATGCAAAACAACATTACATTTCACGCAACGAAATTTGGCACATTAGCCACATTTTCTTTGTGAATCAATGGCATCTACTAGGTGATCTATTCAATCATATCTCGTTTCGTCTGCCACTTGTGTTAATTGTTTAGCTCTTACTCCTCTTGATCTCTCAATACTGAGAGAGTGAACTATTGCCAGGACTATTCTTCGCTGAAATTCTAAAAGTGGGATTTGATTCAACTTTTGTACAAAATCCATAAAGTTACAATTCCACCGTTTAGACAGAAACAAATTTATTTCTACTCATGGCATTGGTGACTGCGGCATTATTTGTGTCGGCTCTTGACTCCCAGTATTGACGGTGATGCATTACTTTCGCATAACCTGAAAGCAGGAGTAAAGCTAGGTACAGATAGATATCCTCGTGTGATAATTTTATTATAAACCCCCATTGAGCCACTTATTTTCACTTTCCCGACACATAATGTCGATAATTTCATCAGGGAAAACTAATCTAAAAATATCTGTGGGAGCCAGATTATTTGTGCCCATATTTTCTAACAATGTAGGGTCCAGTGCTCTGGTTCACTATCAAATTTTTCATTAGGATCTAGTTCCATAATATTCCATTTTCTTTGTATCTTTTATAGTTGTAGAGCTCTTACTGGTGCCAGCAACCACTCTATCGACATGTAAATCTTTGGTTTTGCAAATATTTTTACTGATTTTTCTAATTACCTAAATCACTTCCTAATTATTCTTAAGAATGCCTCTTCCAAGATGGAAAACCTCATGAGGGTCCCCTTCAGCGTCGGTCCCAGCATCATCCTTGTCTGTGTCGTTACCATCTTTTGGTGGTATATGAATTAATTCTAATTCTTCGGATTCCTGCTATTCAGATAAAACTTCATCATCGAATTTATCACTTAAAGTCAGTTTCACAGCTGCTTCCAAGTCTTTCTCATCCAATATGTTGTAAGTAAAATCAATGAAAAAAATAATGTGTAATATACTACCCCCATATGCCCAGGGTATGATAGTCCATACATAAAATTCAAATTAGGATTTGAAGGTAAAAAAAAAAAAAATTATTCAAATAAGTATATCAATAAAACCTCTATTTCATGTAGTTTAACAAAAAAGTGATATATTTGAAAAAAGTAAAAGTCTAAGTAAGTAAGAAAAAAAAATGAGGTCTTGTGCCCAGCCATTGCAGCAGAAAGACTAGTATTAAAGTATAAAAGGTGTGTTCTCAAGACAAGTTGTGTGAATCCCAGAGATGATACCGTTATGTGAAGTAGATAGATCCAACTGTCAATCCCAGTTTAAAAAAAAATGGGATTCACTGTCCTTTCTTATAAAACACACATATTAAAAAAAAAAAAATCGCGTATGATATTTCATACGGTGGGATATAATGGGTTAATGTCATTTTTGCTTAGTTATATTTATTGTGTTTGCTTAATTTCTTCTTTGTTTTGTTAATAACAGGCAAGCAGCCCTTGCAGATATCATAATATTAAATAAAATTGATGTGGCTTCTATTTCGACTGTGGAAGAGCTTAAAAATTTAATCAGGTCTTGTACATATTCTTATTTAATATTTCTTCTTCAGTGAATATGAAACTGTACATATACATGTGTGTGTCATAAATGTGGTTTAGATTTTTACATCTTATACTAAATGTAATTGATCAGTAACATTACAATTGTGGACTTTGAAAGATACTTAATAAAGATTTTTTTATTTTTTCAATAATTACATTTACATTTTATAATTTGCTAAAATTCACAAAAATAGGTAGATCAATCTCAAACTTAAAAACATTGGTCAAATTTAAATGTATCTATACAGAATCATATTTGCAATGAAAGAAAAGGAATATACAAAAAAACTTTCAACAGAGAAAAAAAAATGAATAATAATAAAATAAACAAAAATTGTAACTGTACTTTCTTGTTTGTTTGTTCCTTTAACGTCATTTTATGCTGCTATGGCTAATCGGACAATGCTACAGTCAGAGCTCTAAATTTTACCTATCCAGGGTTTATTAGGATAGGGATTTTTAACAAGTACCTGACATCGTACAGGCTCGGGACCCCCATTTAACGTCTCTTCCAAAGGACGGGGTAACTGAGGATATTTTACTCCCTTTAAAATCTCCTGGGGCCACCTGCCAGGCTACGAACCCGCGATCTTGGGCTTAGTAGTTTGTTATGCTAACCACTAGCCCCCCCACTATACATTCTTAATAAGTTATATACATATATAAAAAATAACAAAAAAATAAAAGAAATTGGTATCCTACAATAATAAATGCGTTGTTCTTTTATGTACATACCGCTTTGTACTGCACTTAATAATGATAAAAATCTCCTATAGTAGATGTTTAAGGTAAAATGATAAGGTAATCATGGAGTGAATATATCCAATGAGTAAAAATTGGCGTTAGAAGAAACTAGTTTTTACTTGTTATCAGTTGTTCATATTAATTATAGCTAGCTGAATTGGGGAAAACAATAGTATAGGTGTGGCTTAAATGAAACCTATCAACGAGTGAAAACATAATAATAAAATAAAATCAATCCGCCCGTTGAAAAGATAATCTAAAACAAAGACTTTTTATATAGTCTGTTTCTTTATTATAAAAGCAGTATTCATCTAAGGAGTGAAGCATAGTAACAATTTTTTTGAAATTAAAAACTGGTGCCTTGTTCTATTTATACATATAAATATGATACAGCTGAACATACGATATGTGTTGTTAAAATTAGGTAAAATTGTTAATGTACTTCGAACCTATGGGCTAATTAAAACCTAATTAATATGGCTAATTTTATTAATGAACATTTTTTACTTTTATTACTATATTTTGTTTAATTTACTGCTGTATTTCAATTTCAGGTCTTTGAATTCATCAGCTGTAGTTCTGGAAACAAGTTATTCCAAGTATACATATTCCTTTTTTTTTTTAATGTATTTTTCTATTAAGTAAAAAAAAAAATCTTAAAAAGAAAATTGTTTTTCAGAGTAAACCTTGATAACATATTAGATCTTGCAGCTTATTCCAATGTTTCAGAAGACAGGTATGTTAACATGGTATATTAGTTTGTATGTTAAATTATCAGTTTTAAATTACTTTAACTAGAATTGATTATTACCATATTTGGTAACAAGTTGTTAGTAGTTATTAAGTATCAATATAAGTTTGTAATAATGTTAATAGATACCATGTATATCTATTTCTGTTAGTGCCTAGCTAAACATTATTTTATTTTAGGATATAGTAATGGGTGGACCATAAAGTAATGGCATTTATGCACATATTGATATTTGTTTGTCATTTATTATTGTGTACTTCAAAGTAATGTCAAATACATTTTTAGGCTAGAGTGGCTTGTTTACTTGTAAATAATTGGCTTTGTATTTTTTTTTTTTTTTACAATTTATGAAATTGAAGATTAGGTACCTATTTGACATTGCTTCTTGAATTTCACAATGTTAGTAATGTCCATATGTTCTTTTTCCGGGATGGACCGTGTGATGTTGGTTTTGTTTGCCAAGCTTTCGCTCATCGTGTTGTGAGCTTCCTCAGGGCTAGTCAGTAAATGATGAGCGGATGGTAGAGTCAGGGTGTATATACCTTAGGGGTGGGGGGTGGTCTCGGTCGAAGTCTGCCTTCCCATTGGCTCGCTTGTGTCGAGTCCGTGGGCTGTGTTGTGTTCGAGTGGGTTCGGTATTGTCGTATGTGTTTGGATGATAGGTTGATGTGTTGGTCTTTTGTTTTATGGCAGGATGCCAGTTTTATCCTGCCATAAAACAAAAGACCAACACATCAACCTATCATCCAAACACATACGACAATACCGAACACACACGAACCCACCCGAACACAACACACCCCACGGACTCGACACAAGCGAGCCAATGGGAAGGCAGACTTCGACCGAGACCACCCTCCACCCGTAAGGTATACACACTGACTCTACCATCCGCTCTTCATTTACTGACTAGCCCTGAGGAAGCTCACAACACGATGAGCGAAAGCTTGGCAAACAAAACCAACATCACAGGGTCCATCCCGGAAAAAGAACATATGGACAATACCGCAGACCGTGGAAGCCTACGTGAACAATGTTAGTAATGTCACAGATGCTACTAAAACCATTAGCAATGTTTACCGTTATTCATTAAAAGTTCGTAAACGCCAAATGTGGTATTCTAAATTTAAACGCAGTAATTTTGATCTTTCTGACTCCGGTTGATCTGGAAGACAAGCACCTTTAGACAATGACAAGCTAGGACGGAAGTGGAAGCAAATCCATGTCAGACAATTGAGCAGATGTCTGACACTCTTAACCAACCTTGTTTGACCATCCGAGGATATTTTTAGCAAATTGGTAAACTAAGCAGAGTATGTGTGTAGTCCTGCGAAATCTGTCCAAATAAAATGGAAATCTGTCCATCACATGGAACTTATTGCTTCAGAGGCACTATCCAGGACCAATTTTTGATCACTGTATATGAAAAATGGGTCTACTGTGATTATGAAATATATAAAAGGCATTGGCTCTCACCAAATGAATCATCAATAAGTACAGCTAAGCAAGGTTTACACCCCAAAATGATGCTTTTATGGAGTATTTATATGGACATTCATTTTGGAGTGTAAATGTTGTATGTTCAGTGTAAAAACTTTTTTAAATTTAAAAAAAATTAATGAATCAGGGTGGGCATTATTGCCTCACACACCGTACTCGCCTATCGCTTGATTATCAGATTTCCATTTATTCTGACCACTACATTTTCTAAGTGACCAAACAATTTTAAATTTGGATTGAAAACATTATTTGCACAAAAGATTGTTAATAACAAAAGTGATTAAAAATAAAAAATTATCTTTATATATAACGTTTGAATTTAATGTACAAAAAAGCATTACTGCCTGGCCCCCCTCCCATTATTTACTCTGGAAAAGAGAATAATCTGTTGGCTGCTGCTTTGGCCCAATTTTTAGGTTTCTCATTTTTATTTATTCCCATTTGTCTGTTTTACAGTTTTTTTCATTTCATTATGTAGGTTTGATTGATAAATCCATTTTGCTATGTTCTTATAAATACATACTTTGATTTTTTTATGCTCATGTAATATTCATAAATGCATTAGTTAGGTTTCTAATTATTGCATTCTATGATTCTTAGTCATAATTTGCTTTATCAGTTAATGCATGAATGGGTGAGACTTTTAAGAATCCTTTTTTATTTCAGAATAAAAAGTATTACAGAAAGCATGAGTAATATTACAATAAAACCACACATAGAGGAGGTATGTATTATTTTCTGTGGGTATTTGCTAAAATAGTATCTTTCTATTTCCTTATTATAGTCTAAGTATTATCACTTTGAGTTAAAACCCCTAAACTAACCAGTTTCAGTGATAAACAAGTATGATTTCTATATTAATAATAATAAGTAAATAGAATAAAATAATAAATAATAGAATAAAAATCAAAAAGCAAGAGAGGAAAATCAGGAAAATCCTAGGAGCAAGATATACCCAAGATGGTTATAGGCTGCAATTAATCAAAGCAACAGAACAAGTTTCAAACATTGAAATTGACATTAGGAAAAGACGAATGAAATTCTTTGGACACCTCACGAGATTACCAGAAAATCGATTGTCAAAAAGAATATTAAGTTATGTTAGCTCACTTAAGAATTCAACACCTTGGCTGGACGAACTTCGAAAGGACTTCAAAAACGCAAACATATGTGCAACAGACATTTTAGAAAGAGACACCCAGGTTATGTTGTGATAACCAGACACTAAAGTAGATATTTTACTTTTATTTTGAAGAGAAAATATTTGTCCTGGCTGGGACCCAGGCCCTCGCATATCTAGTGTAGTACTCTACTAACTAAGCTACCAAGGCTCATAACCAGGCCAGACAAATCCATTCTCTTCACCCATCCCAAAACATAACACTTTCAATTTTTGGGATGTACATATGGGGAAGAATGTTCATCGAACATTACTGTTACGGGCTACTGGGTATTAAAATGAATTAAACTATTCCTTAATTAAAGATACTGATATTTATTAACAATTTGACAATCTAATTAAATTATTAAACTCATATAAATTTACAATAACAATATTTTAAATATTTATTATCTAGGTCTAACTCCTATTTAATTATTACAATAATATAAGATATTACTAATACTAAATAGCTTAACTATTTACATAAGCTTGTACACATACCATAAAATTACAACTACTACTTAACTAATTAACACTTACAGTTCACTAATTAAAGTCCACCGACTGTAAGATTCTCCAAATATGACAAACTGACACACATTAATACACAGAAACAGTTTATTACACTCGCGAAACTGTCACAGTTCACTGATATACTTATCACACTGACACTCACTTATTACGAGTTCATTACAGTGCCTGGTCTACTCTCTGACTGCCTCACTCGAGGCGAGGGGGTATTTAAATAGGCAAGGCCCAACATTCTAGAACACGGAAGTAGGGGGGATTGTCGAGATCCTTCTTAATATCTTCCGACAAAGGAAGGTGTTTCTATTATGTTCGAGAAGGTTCTAATCCAATCTTAACTTCTCCAGCCAACAGGCTTAATACGTTAATCCCTTGTTTCCTCTTTCTCTCTGTGATTGTAACATTACTTTAATTGGGATCTGGTTGGCATACGTCAATATATTTTTAATTGTTTTTTTTTAATTTATTGTGATTATTTAAATATTTTTAATTTTGAGGAGAAAAGATTTGTCCTGGCCAGGATTCAAACCCGGGTTCTCTGCATATCTAGCGCAGTACTCTACCAACTAAGCTACCAGGCCAGATAAATCCATTCTCTTCAATTTCAATTTATTTAAATAATTTCAATTTAAAAATATTTAAATAATCACAATAAAAAGAAATTATAGATATAAAATTGACATATGTCAACCAGATCCCAATTAAAGTAATGTTCAATGGACAGTCTTCCTCATTTGTACACCGCAAAAATTGAGAGTGCTGGGGATGTGGAATCGGTGAAGAGAATGTATTTGTCTGGCCTAGTTATGAGCCCTGGTAGCTTAGTTAGTAGAGTACCACACTAGATATGTGGACGACCCGGGTTCGAATCCCGGCCAGGACAAATCTTTTCTCTTCAAAGTAAAAATAAAATATCTACTTTAGTGTCTGGGTTATCACAACATAATTTTATAAATGAAGATGCTTTTTTTTTCTCATTAATTCAACATGTTTTATAATTTTCTCGATTACAGATTTAATGATTTTAATCGAACTCTTTACATTCACAAAAAATTAAATGCTCTTTAACCAGGTCTTATCTTATTTTTATTATTATTATTATCTAATTGAAATAGTCTTACAGAAATTAAATGGTAAATTATCAAAGTTATGCCTCTAAAATACCTTTAAATTTGTTCATTTAAAGTTATTAACCCTGCCTCTGTTTTATTAGTAAATATAAATTATAAATTTATAAATATAAATTATAAAGGAATTGGATAATTGAGTCGCGGAAGAAATAGTAGAAATATTTTATGTTAAAAACAAATTTCCAAAATGAGAGTTTTAATATAGATGTTAAATATTTCATTGAAAAACTAATGATTGTAGAAAAAATATATATTAGAAAGTAACTAAAATTAAAATCCAAACAAAGCTACTGATAGTGATAAAAGCATACTAATTTGTTGTAGTTAATAATTTCTATTATTATATTATTTGGATTGCATTTAGCAAAAAGGAGCTGACACAGAAATCTTCTATAAATGAGATATTGGTGAAATGCAATAAGAGAGCATACTTCTTTGTTAGAGAACAGCTATCACTAAATTTAGGCCTCTTCAGTAGATAATCTGAGGTAAAAAAGTATTGAGAATATATTGCAATCTTTCTATTTCATGTAATGAAATACCAAACTACTGACTGATTATTTTCTTGGAAACAAATTATAATGGTTTAAAATTGGCTTCGTGAAGAAAAAAAAGACAATAAATTTATTAGATTTTACATGTGAAATGAGTGCTAGTTTCTTTCTGCTAAATGACATCCATTTATTGAAATATGAATGTTTTTATAAAAGTTAAACAGAAAAATTTTACTTTTTCTTCACGTAGCAAGAATAAGGCCTGGCACATTGAACCGAGCCCACGCACAACCCAGGCTGTGGGATGGGTCGAGTACCGCATATTGAACCCAGTTGTTGTCACCCAGGTTTCGCGATGTCTACGTCAGAACTTCTCCTGGATTTAGAATCTGAGTAAGAACATGAAGAAGTGGTTGTACTATATTTGTGAGTGAAGAGGAGAAGTAAAATATTTATTTAGCTTGGAAAACATACGGAGAGTTCAACCTCCGTTCAACCCCTCAACAAGCCATTGTTCCCAATTGTACATTGGGAAAATGTACAAAAACAATTTTTTTTTTGTAATGATCAATAAAATGTTTAACTATAAAAATAAGAAAAAAAAATCAATTTTTAATGGCCTTTAAAGGGTTAAGATTGACATAACTGGAAAGGAATGTAACGCCCAGAAACCAATTTTGGAGTAAAGAAAAGTTAGCAGTATGCCTGAAGTATGTTAATGCATCAATTTTTTCCCACAGCTCATCCTTCATTTTGGATCTCATATAGTCGGCATGACTAGTGTCAAATAGAAAGGGATGACACCGAACGATTTCTATTAACTTTTCGAACTCCATTGATACCCACGCTCACAAAATCTGTGCGGAGAGGACTAACGTTTCCACGCTTGGATCCTAACAGACTGGGCTAGCCGTGGGGGGGGGTCCAATATGCAGTGACTCATTCAATTCTGTGCTTCACAGAACCACCCAGGCTTGGGCTGGGTCCAATGTGCGCTGGGCCTAATGTGTTATGTGCACTCATTATATTTAATTTTAATTGAAAAAACTCTTAACACATATTACTCAATTAATATTTTTTTCAGAGTATAAGTACAATTACTATAGAACCAGGTATTGTACCTCGAAAAGCACTAGAAAAGTTTTATGAAAGAGTACTGTGGAATAATGAATTGCATTCCAAAAGTGGAAACCCTACTGAAATATTCCGTTCCAAGGTATTTATATTATAATTACTTATTCCATAATACATCAACAAAATAATTTGTCGGTAGAAATATTAATCAATTGTCTAGAATATTACACACAATATTATCTGATAACAGTAATAATTTTACTTATTTAAATGTGCCATATTTAACCTGATTAATATGGAATTAAATTAAATACTCATCTGATTGTTAGCACAGTTTTTTCTTAAAAAATATTCGTAATATTTCCAGTCAATTAAACTTAATTTCACTGCTCAGGATTATCTTTTTTGCAATGTTTTTCCCTTTATTTGTACATTACCAAAGTGGTGGGGTGTGGGGAATAATTATCTCCAACATTGTACTACTAATGAAGTGATGATTTTTTTCCACTTTATAGTTTCCTTCAACCAAAAACTTCTTTTAGTTTGTTTTTTCCATTTTCTTCTATCTCATACATCTTCCTCCCCTAGACCAAGGCCGTGAATACTTTCCTCAATTCCTCCTATCCATCTAAAATGTGTTTCTAATGTATAAACAACTTTTTCATGATAATTAATGGTATTAGATGAAAATGTATTTAAAAAAAGTTAAAGAATTGTGTTACAATGGTATTTTAATCTTCAATTTCATTGAATATATGTTGGATTATAACTTACACTTAATCCAGAAACCATGTATCCAATATTTGGCAATTATCCCATGAAAGGGCCCTTGACACTATTTATTGATTAATTTATTTTTAAAAACGGTAGACTGAAATAAATATATTTTAGGGAAGAAATTAGTTGACTGGAACTTCTAATGTAAGGATAGATATAGTTGGGGGTGCAATCAAATGAAATACCAAATAAGGCACACAATAAAAAAGTATTCACTTATTTGGTGTTTCATTTGACTGCACCCCCAACTATCTCTACCCTTACATTGAAATAAATATAATTCTCATTTCTTTTATTACATTATTTTCAGGGAATTATAAATGTTGGCACTGAATTTGTATCCGTACAGTCAGTTTACCAGATTTATGATGTAGAATTTTTTAAAAAAGATGAGAACGAGGGGCTTACATCTGTTCTTATATTTATTGGTAAGTAGCATAACTTATTTTGATAGATTTCTTAAAATGATTTGGGACTTTAAAAAAACAACAACTACAGTTCTTTATAATTCAACCTGTTCAATTTTGTTTTTACTTCTTATTCTTAAAAAAAGTTCTAATGTTCTATTATGAAACTTTTCCGTCTAGTGTATATATATGTATATATATTTTAATTATTTATTTCATAGTTATATTTGTGAAAAAAATTATTCAATTTTTTAATGATCTGAATCTGCTCCTTTTGATCAATTATTGTATATTGTTGTTAGCTTTATTAACTCACTCAATTTGGGATTGATGAATACTGAAATTTTAATTGATATTTTTATATCAGCCTATTGGCCATATCTTTCTTTTCATTGTGGTTTATACTATGTCGATTCAGTCCTGGATGTTTTCCATGCTAAGGAAACAATATTGATTTTTTTTTATTACTGCTCATTGTTATAATTAGGATAAAATAAGAAAAGAAATGAAATGTAGTAATCTGAAAAAAAAAAATCATAAATGTGCTTGACAAGGATTAAACACGAACAGTTGGAATGTTTTATGATTTTTTAACCATGTCTTTTATTTTTTTTTTTTTTAAAGAGAAAAGATAAAAATATAGAAAAGATAGGCCCTCGGCCGGGATTTGAACCTGGCCTTTGTCTCACCGTGACATTGCTTCACCAGTTGAGCTACCCAAGGCCGCCTGCCGGCCGAGGACAAATCTTTTCTCTCATAGATCCCATGTCCTCGTGCTCTCACCATTTTTGCGATGAATACACTACATCTTTTCTCTTTAAAAAATAAAAATATTTAAAACTCAAAAAATGACCAATAATTACAAAAAATTATAAATAGTAATATGACGTGTAAGTCAATAAGATCCTAAAATTAAATTAATGTTCAAAGAACTTCGTTCTAGTGTATTCATCGCAAAAATGGTGAGAGCACGAGGACATGGGATCTATGAGAGAAAAGATTTGTCCTCGGCTGGCAGGCGGCCTTGGGTAGCTCAACTGGTAGAGCAATGTCACAGTGAGACCAAGGTTCCGGGTTCAAATCCCGGCCGAGGGCATATCTTTTCTCTTTAAAAAATAAAAATATTTAAAACTCAAAAAAATGACCGATAATTATAAAAAACATTATTTTTTTTATTTGGAATACTATCTTTTCCCCTTTCAAAAAGTGAATAAGTCAGTTGAATCTGAATAAACAAAAAAATAAATGCAAACAAGTTTCTCATCCTAATTGATGTTATTTTTTAAAGAAAATTTTAAGTCGACTAAGGACTTTAAGGATTTTATTAATTTAAAAAGAATACATTAGTGTATTAAATAAATAATACTTCATTTTTTATAAATTATTTTTTATGAATTATAAAAACGGAACTTGTGCAGGAGAAACATGTACTTAAAAATGAAGTATTATTTATTTAATACACTAATGTATTCTTTTTAAATTAATAAAATATAATGTATATAAATATACCCATATACTTACTTTATAATAAAAAGATTTGTTAAATATTCTTTTTATAAATTAAATATTGTTTTTCTGGTTATTTCTAAGGTGTGTGTTTTAATGTTTGTTACAGGTAAACATCTGGATGAAGAAACACTTAAAGAACTTTTACATAATTGTATTTTAAGCAATAGTTCATAGTCAAATAAATACATTTTGAAATAATCCTTGATTATTTTTCCTTTACTACTACTAACTTTCTTTCTAATTTAGTTTTAATAACTAAGCTATATAGTTTTACTTCAATAGCTTGTGATAGTATTGATTATAAAATCCAGCACAAATTCAAAACCGGTTAATACGTTGATAGCAATTGTCATAAACAGATAATTGTTTATGTTTTCTACTTCTCACTCGACAAGCTATGAAAAAAAATTATATGAAATAAAACCCAACCTGACGAAAATTTAATATTTAAAAAATTATTTTCTCTTTGAAAAGATGGAATTTCTTTGAAAGTTGTGTGGTTTCATTATGGCATAACCTCAGTAATTTCTTGAACCTTCAACATGATCATTTTAAATTTGTTTTGGCAATCGGTTTAGAGGGATCCCCTATCCACTGGGCCAAACCAACCCATCTTTTCTTAATAACACATTTAGTACCAGCTTCATCAAATAGCTCTTTTAGCTAGGGGTTCAATGTATCCTTAATAAGACCTTTTTTTTTTTATTAATGTGGGCATAATTTACACTGCGACCATATTTGGTCTATTCTGCGCCCCTATGAAAGCGATTATTATAATCTTAACTGAGCTAAACCCACAAATTTAAGAATACTTGCAGGGTTGATCGATTCGACCTGCCTAGGGTTAGTGACTCTATCCTGACCAAAGGTTGCAAACCTATCACATAGGCAGATAACATGATAGGGTGTTACGTCCTCTGTACGACAATAGCAGCATGTGGGAAGGCCTGCCAGTCCAAGCCTGAACATGTGGGCGTTGAGTCAACAATGACCCGTATATGCCGCTATAATTGTTTTTAATGCTTCCCTGTCCAGATCCAGAAGAGCATTACATGTCTTCTCATTGAAGCTGTCAAGAAATAATTTGGAATGTTTTAATCCTTTTAGCCCGCTCCAATATTGGTGCGATTTCCTAAGGTAGATAGCCTTTATTCTACTCTTGGTGTAGCTGAGACTAATACCGCATACTGGTTCGGGAGTGCATGGAATGTTCTCCGATCCCAGCCTGGCTAGCCTGTCAGCTTCTTCGTTGCCCGAGTGTCCAGGAACCCACTCAATGCTAACCCTGTTATTCTCTGCCAGTTTGTTGAGAACTGTATAGCTGTCCCAAACAATCCGTGAGTTAGTACTGTGCCCACCTAGTGCACCAATGGTAGCTTGACTGTCTGTGAAGAATGTTATCCTTCTGGAAGACATCCGCTCCTCCAGTAAGTACCTACCCTAGGTTTGTCTTTCCTCCAGAACCAGTGGCCGTGAGAGAACCATCTGTATAACAGTTGATGCCGTTACAGGGTTTAATAAGACCTTAAATAAAATATAATATTCATAACCCACTGATAAGAGATAATTTTAACTTGCTTATATTTTAATACTAAAAAAAAATAAGAGTTCCTTTATTAAAATATCTTAACATATTGCTAGCCACTGTCACTTTCCCATGAATTATTTTTGGCGGCGATGATGGTTCATATCAACGTTTGTATAGATAGACATAGCAACATTTGAGATAGGCAAAGCAACATTTGACGATCAGGGAACAATGCCTTCAAGTTAAGCAATTTAGAAATATATTGTGCACAAGCGAAATCGTTAATTAAGATAATATTTTCAATGCTATGACCATATTTAAATTTATGATACAATGTATGTATGGACAACTATTACAATTTTCAAAAAATTACTGAAGAATAAAACAAACATCTGTGGCACAATTAGAGCAGAGGAGAGTTAATGTGTTTAAAATCTGCTACAATGAAATATGACTTAATGGAGTTTTGTATAAAGGTGCAAAAATAGAGTATGGCCAAAAGATAGATATCCATGATTTTCATGGTACATTCAGTAGAAATGGTCGAATGTATAAGTAGAAGAAAAAAAAAAGATGAGCGTCAAATACATTTGCATACAGGAGTAATAAATTTATGAAAGGGATTTATTGTGCTCATCAATACCTAACATTATTCCATGCTTTGGAAAATCAAATAACGGACAAAAAAAAGCCTTTTAAATTTAGATGGATTGATAGGAATGGAGAGTAGCAAGAAATAGGTTCGCCTGCACAATGTAATAATAAAAGATCGCCTTAGTGTTATCCACCGCACAGCCTAGCCGGGGATATGAAATAGGGCTTAACATGTATTAGTGTTAATGGGATAATTTAAAACTAACAAAGGGCTTGTAAAATTTGCACTGCTCCCAAAGAGAGAAGTTCTTCCTGCTACGTTCCTCTACAAAAATGTTTTGACATTTATCATACTATAAAAAACTAGGATTCCTATAAGTTCAATTTTGTAAATAAAATGCTAATTACTAATTTAAAAATATAAGACTTTGGAATAAAAATTGTGTAACAGTATTCTTAATGGCTTCTTTTATTATAACTATATTGTAACTACTTATATTGAGAAAAATTGAGAATATCATTGAACAGAAGAACCTGCGAGCATCTTGCCGACAGCAGTGTAATGGTGATGAGAGAAATGATCGGCCATCAAAGCAGTCAAATACAGTAGTCACATATGGACCTGACCATTCGAATTGGAGGTTGGTTTAAACGAGTTAGCCCTTTCAATGCAGGAATACAAATGGAGATTTTCTTCTGCAGGAGTTTTTTTTACATATCAGTTTAATTTATTCTAATTTATGTTGCTGATGCATTAATTTTAAATGTAAACTTAAATATATGTGCGACATTGGAATTTTTCTTATGCGTTATTTAATGGTCTCCGACTGGCACCAAAATTAAGCCCATGTAATGTTTTGGTTTAAAAAATGTAAAATCTAATTAACAACTGTAAAATTATATATTTTATAGCACAATTATGTTGTGTACATGAAATATTAATGTCAAAATTATTATTTTAGTTTATAAACAAAGCTTTTAGACTTGATTCTCTGGAGGTTGATTCTTCCACCAGACATCCTTTTCTTAAAGGTTTTACATTATTTGCTTTAAAAAACAAAGTGGTTAAAAATACTCGATGTAATTAATAAAGAATAAAAACGAATTATTAATAAAATTGCAATGTGACAGCACACCCTTTGACAGCACTGGCGCAGGACTTTTTAATTTAAAAATATTTATGACATGTGTATTGCATTGTATACTACAGGTATTCCGAAAAAATGAACAAAATTAAAAATTTTAAAAACTTATTTTTTCTATTTATTTAAATAAAGATTTCAACATAAAGCATATTCAAAATTACAATGACTTACTTTTCAGGTGCATATTGAATGTACATTTAAAATTTAAATGGTAAACTTACCTAGGGTAGTTTTAATCAACAGCTATTAAAAAAGCAAGAACTAGAAATGGACGATTGCTCTAAGTGGTGAAATCCAAATGAGGGGCGTAAAAAAAGTTTGAAGCAAATGCTACAATCGGAGTCACCAGCGCGCAATTTTGAAAGTAAAAATACTGAAGTATCAAGCATTGCTCTCCGACGGGTGCTAAAACCCGCATAGGATCATATAAAACTTATATGTATATTGAAAGGGTTAAGCAACATTTGTGATATTTTTTTCAACATGCAACCCTAAAAATATCTTGAATCATGGTCCAATATGTATTCTTATTCTGAACCTCAAAGCTTTTTTATTATTATTAATTTAATAAGTAATGAAATAAAAATACATTCAAGATGCAACGATATGCGTTCAAACGTTATTAAAGACATTCAAGGAAAAGTCCAATTTTTACTTTCCAACTTGTTAAAATGTATACATACATGAAAACCTTCTAAAAATAACTAGCTCTGCATAGGCTAGAGATTTTAAAAAGGTTCCTATTCCAAAAATAGTTTCAACATCGATATTGAGTCGTCAAGTCGAAGCAGATATCCATCGAAGTAATTGTGTGCCTTCCACACCCAAACAAAAATCCTAACTTTTCTTTAATCAATACCTTAATTTATTTTCAATATGTTGGCAGGCACAAAGTTGCATCTGTGCATTATCATCATCATAGCAAGGAGCTTTCTGGATTTTGATTTAACATGTTATCTTTTTGTTAATTGTTTCATTATCAATTGTTATTAATTGAATGGAATCTTTATCAATATCACATTGTTTGAACTCCAAGCACGATCCAACTTGGAGTCATTGTCAGTGGCCGATATTAGAAGTTAATAAGTGAATGCAAACCATTATAGCTATCCAAACATGATCAATCCATTCATTGATAAAAAAAATATTAGATCTTTTATAAACATTTATTGACAATTATATAATAAATTTCCATTTTTTTTTTTTTTTTAGTCTAATTGTTCTAAGACATCAGAAGGTACTACGATTTTACAAACAGGGCATTTGAACTCAGCTTCATCCTTAAAAAAAAAAAAATATACCAATTATTATAAATCAAATGTAATTTAAATAATTTTTATAACTAATACACTGTATTATTAGCCTATTAATCCATAATCTAAGCAGTATTTTCTTCTAATTACTTAGTATATTGATAACTTTTCTGATAACTCATAAATCTATATTTCTGATCTTATAGTTGTTAAAAATATGAATTCAAATTAACAATTAAGTAAGATAATTAACTACAGCTTTATTTCATTAGATGACTTATTAGTAAATTAAAACATAATTGAGGTGGCTGAGAAAGGTCTCATACATCTATTTACTGTTTTGGTAGAAACCCTTAATATTTTTCAAATAATCTTAAAAAAATGTAGATTCATGAGCAAATGGTTGGAGATGCAGTCAATGATTTCCACACAAATTCATAAAATTTTATATTTGTGCCAACACTTCGGCCTAAATTTTAAGCTACCATCAGGGCAGAAGAACCTAGAGTATAGGAGCAACAAAATTTAAAAAAAATATATAATTAGAGATTTTGTTCACTTTATTTCATTTCTATCTATGAAAATATCTATTTTCTTTGGCACTGTACTGTTGATATTGTTATCCTGTTTTGTTTATTTTTCTCAGCCCTGATGATGATCTAAAAATTAGGTCGAAACATTGGCACAAAGTAAATAAGTTTCACTAATTGTGTAAAATTCATTTACTGTATCCCTGGACCATTTTCAACATCGCTTTAAGTAAGTAAAGAAAGAATTGAAGAAGAAATATGAAATCCACTGTAAATAGCAAAGTAACTTGAAGATATCATTACTCAGTTTCTTAGATAATTGGAAGGAGAAAAATAAATGTGATATTGATATTAATCTTATAACATCTGATACAAAATTGGGTGATATGTGATTAAATACATTTCCAATTCTTACACCATGCATACATATACTCATACATCAAGGTAAAAAAGTCACTTCGATTCTTTATAAAATCAAGTAACAGGAGTCTCTCTAGGGATCACAAAGATAAAACATACAAAGCTATGTTTAGATCTGAGACACAACTCTGTACCATAAATGTGCAGCAATAATCTATCTATAATAATAATCTATATATAAAAATGAGGGAAAATAAAGGACTTAATTATAAGTCTACAGATTTAAAATGAGATTAGGTGACAAAGGTAATTTTGATGCTTTTAGGTACAGCTACGAGATATAACTGGAGATTTCAGGAATATGATTTATCTAGGAAAGGTTTTGGTCAAAAAGGACTTCCAGGTTCTTATTTTGTCTTTTCCCAATGACCACACTCCCATACAACAAACTTCTCCAATATGTGATTCTTCTTCAATAAAATCTAATAATATTCCTGGTTAAAATAATAAAAATTGTATTTTACTGATAATTTTCCACGACTGTGGGAAATACCTGCATTCTCACATAATTTACAGCATAGTCCCATAAGAAACAAGGATTTGCCTCTGTCTTATTAATATTTATTATAGCATCTTCATTCTAAAGTATAGTTCTAATGGCTCATTTAACTGTGCCCTTCCCACCAACCAACAATCAGGTTCAAGGATAGTGAGAAATCAGTCTTGGCTCATGGCTGCTTGGGATAATAAGGTATGCAGGGACACAGGAATATTTATTTTGTTCCCAGGAACAGATTATCCCTGGACCAAACCCCTGGGTGGGTGGCTATTGATATCCTGAAAAACCACAATATTCCCGATAGAAATAAGTTGTAGAGTTATTACTCCTGAACCTGGTCTTAATGAGGTGTCTCCAGTAGGCAGACAGCTCTCACAACACCCATCAATGGGGGAGGAGGAGGATGTAACCATTTGTAGAATACTGGGCTTTTTAGTTTTTCTCTGTGGGCAGTAACCCATCAAAGTGCGTACCACACTCGTTGTTTAAGTTAGGTTGCATCTCAAATCAAATAAATAAATTTGTAAATTATGGGAGATATTCACGTGCAACTCTGTCCTAATGTGATGTGTGTAACAGTACAGAATGACATAGCATTTCTGTGCAAAACACTTGATACTAACAAAGTCTGAGATCTAGTAAATTTATCCTAGTTACTATAAATGTACTGCAAGAGATTACTGTAAAGTTTTGATCTCTTGTGTTGACATATTTCTATTTAAAGCATTATAATATATCAAGTATTTATTATTCTATCCCATATTTTTTCTCAAATCCTCCATATCAATGAGTATGTTTTGGTTGCATGTTTATGACCTTGTATATTGCTAAGATTAAAAGTAAATAAAAATATCTTACCAAATGCAAGATTCGATTAGCCTGTATACATATTTTATGGAAGTGGTGTCTGCACGGAAGCTGAAATGGGTTTTCTGAATACCCTCTATTACAAATCGGGCAGCAACTAAATAAAAAAGCACAAGATTGTGTTGAGGTTCAAAATAGGTTAGAAATAAATAAAAAATTATCGATAGTTATTATTAATCGAACTGCCGTAAAGTTGATATTGATTACTGAACAATTTATTTAAGTAAATAAAAATAATTCCAAAAACTTATATAATAAAGTTTTATTAAATTAATATTTGATTTTTTAAATGAAAAAACACAATCTCTATAAGTAAAGTTGATTGTCATATTGATTCAAATGGCATTGCTGCTCCCTACCGGCGTCTTTCCGCCATATTTCACCCACTCTGGTTCAGCGCGTCCTAATGACAGGACCTCTCCATTTATATCTCTCATTCGGAGCGTCTTAAGGACAGGACCTCTCCATTTATGTCACGCTGGTGAGAAGAGCGTCCAGGGAAGAAGACCTTCTAGTTTCTCATCATTTTTCGAGTACAGAGTGTCCAGAAGACAGCATCTTCAAGTTGTTAAGAAGAACGTTATATCATGTGTTGATTCGGAGGGAGTTTCAAGACAGAGATTGGTACATACATCTGTGAGTGTTTATTTGAATCGTTTTACTTTAAGAATTGTGTTTGTAAATTAAAATTTGTTCTAATTATCCCGACGTTAAAATTAATTATCATTGAACCACGGAGATCAAATATTGTATTATTTTGTTTTGTTTTCTTTATAATAATTTAAATTTTGTAATAAAATAAAATAAACATTGATTTTAATTAACTAGCTATCCATAATATCACATTATATATCTTCAATTTTATTAAAATATCAAATTCTTAACAATTGATTAATAAATAAATTAGAAAACAGATTATTATAAATTAATAATTTAACAATGACTGATCTAATAGTTATATCAAATAGTTGTGTTATAGAAATAAACTAGATCAACATAATATTTAAATATGTAAGAAAATAAATCTGACAATTGATACTACTTACATATTAAATATACACTCCCCGTCAAAAGTATCGCAACACTTTGAAATATTTGAATTTTACAAAAACGTCTGTCTTTTCATAATAATGAAAGGTTCTGAAGTCTGTATTAAGCATTTTTAAACTGGACATAAACAAATTTTATTAAAATAAATTACAATATCTCTTCCAATAAACAAAAAAGTTAGAAAACTTACTTTCTAAACTTTTAATTTCTGATAATTTTAACTTTTAAATCACAATTTAAATTTTTAATTTACATTTAATAAGACGTATTGCCACCTCTGGCTTGAATGACTGCTTCCACTCGTGTTGGCATACTTGTAAAAATGTTTTGAAGAAAATCTTGGGGTATATTGTCCCACTCCTCCAATACAGCTGCCTTTAGCATTTTAAGGGTAGTAGGAGGTGAATCTCGTGACCGAACCGATCTTTTGAGATAATACCAAACGTGCTCGATTGGTTTAAGGTCAGGACCTCTTGCTGGCCAATCAATGCTGTGGATATTTGTGGTGTTCAGGTACTCAGAAACACATCTTGCCTTGTGTGGGCGGGCATTATCATGCATGAGCAACGATCCAAAGCCTATGAACGGCATAAAAGGCACTACATGATCTTGAAGAATCATTTCTACATACCTCAAAACCTTCAAGGCCCCTACTTGGATTGGCACTAACTCGGTACGTGCCTCCTAAAATATGCCGCCCCAGAACATAATAGACCCTCCTCCGAATGGCTCAGTTTCTAACGTGCAGTATTGACTAAACCGTTCTCCAGGCCTTCTCCAAACTTCTTCACGTCCATCTTGTGTGTTAAGGGCCACTCTCGTCTCATCAGTGAATACAACTTTTTTCCACTCCTCCACAGTCAAAGATTGGTGTTGTCTTGCAAATCTCAATCTCTTTACGCGGCGTTCTGCGGTGAGAAGAGGACATTTCACTGGCCTTCTTGAGCTGAGGTTTGACTCCCTCAGTCTTCTAATGACTATTCAATCCGAGATTGATATCCCTCAAACACCAGCGATCAAGTTTTTAATGGAAGAAGCTGTAGAATTATGCTTCCGAAGAGCTTGCATTTTAATGAAGCGGCCATCTATGGGATTAGTAATTCTAGGACGCCCTGACGTTGGTCGCCTCGATTGACTACCAGTCTCCCTGTACCTTCTTATGGTCCCTGAAACGGAAGAATAGTGAATCCCAAGGTGATTAGCGATGTAACGCAATGATTTGTCTTCTTCAGAGAGAGTGATGATTCTGACCGAATCATCGCGGCTTAAACGATTCATTGTGGATAAAATTAATTGTTTTAACTAGACTAAAGAGATAAGAGGAAACAGACTTGAGACACACGAAAGATAAACTTGGACTGAAAGGAAATTTAAAATGAATAATCCAAAATCTTATCTTTAGTTGGTAAACAGTGAATAAGAATGAAGTGTCTAGTCACTAATGTATCTCATTTAGTAATTAATATTACTGTAAATATAAACAAAGTACGGATTCAGGTCGAAACCAAGAAAATCTCGAGAATTATGGGTGTTGCAATACTTTTGACGGGGAGTTTATTACGGAATATTTAATAAATTTAAATATGCAAGAAAATCAATCTGACAATTGATACTACTGAAAAAATATCATAGAAAATTAAAAAATGTATTTTTTTTCCACACAAATATGGATTTTTTCAATAACAAAAAAAAAATTGAAACTATAACTTTTTTACAAGATGAGTTTTCGAAATTCCCTGGACAGCAGCAATTATAAATATAACAGTCAATAGTTTAATTAAGCAGTAGAAAATCATAATACCGATTTTCTCCTGAACCACTGGCACGTTGTTCTGAAGAATTGTGAGAAACTGTTGTAGGCTGCTCTGAATTGAAGAAGCTGGATTCCCTAAACATTTCATAAGCAGCATAGCAGGCAGCTAAAAATAAAAAATATATATTATTTTCTAATCATTGTTTATAAATAACTAGGGGTAAGTTTAACCCCTCATATGTCCTAAAACTATATCACAAAAAATTAAAATATTCGAGATGCAATTTTAAGTTTAAGGAAGTTCAGAATCAATTATTTGTCAATAATACAGCCCTCTAAAAATGCCTGTTACCGGATGCAATTATTTACCACAAAGCACAATAATATCACTCAACATCTTCACAGTATACCTGTGAACCCACCTGAGTGAGAGCAAATAATAAGGAGGTTTTGCTGTTCAATGCGTTCATCTTCCAACAAAAGATGATTCTAACTTAATTGCAGCTACCAAGAGTAATCAGTTTTATTTGTTTTTTCTTCCTTCCAACCAATTCAACCTACCAAGCACCAGAATCTAGATTAGCAGAACTGATAAATTGGATAGAATCAATATTTATTTATTTAAAAAAGGGAAATTATGTTAATTTTGTTCATATAAATATTAAAATTTTGCATAATGCTCTTAATTTAGATGAAACAAATGAACAAGTTTTACAAAAACTACTATCTAATTTTATCAGTAAATCAAGTGTTTTATCAACAAAACGACACCCTTGTGTTATTGGTCATATATAATTTATTTTTTATGTTATTACCATGAGTAGATTGAAGACTATGGCTCAGTGTATTATCATACAGCTCTCTTTTATATTATAGATTTTTCTTCAGATTCCAATTACATAAATTGGTAATTATTCCGCAAAAATCTAATTATTTCGGTAATGTACAGAAATAATCTGTTAATGTACAGAAATAATCTGTTAATGTGCAGAAATAATAATTATCCACATTATATAAGAGACATTTAGTTGCAAAAGAGGGTTTTCCTTGTAGTTAAACATTCTTTTCAGGTTTAGTAATAAAGCCAATTGGATTTTACCTATGAAGCTTGGATCAAGTTTCAAAAGGAAATAATTCAAGTAATTATAAATATTTCCAGGTTTCCTTATAAAGTTTTAGATTCAGATCAACACCTTTTTGCATTTACACTCATCATACAAATACCATGTCAAAACTTTAACACATAAAATCTATTTTGATTTAATGTTTATCCTTGTGAAGTTCTGCAAACTATCATTAAGGATACAGCTACCTATATGTAACCTGTATATGTGTATCATAACATTAACATCCAAAAAAGCTATAATTACCACACAAAAAACATTTGGGCATTTAAAGATATACTTAAAACTTTTTCTTGGTGTATAGACATTTTTAAAACAGGCTTGGAACTATGGATCAAGTTATCAATATTTCATGAACGAAAAAAACAAAAACAATATGTTTCTTAATTAATATTTATCAGTACTGTTGATTTATATTAGCTAATGTTAGACATTAGTTATAAACCCCTATATCATGATATATCAATTATACCTAGATTTTAGGAGGAATAGTAGTAAGAAGTTACTCATTTCTTTAGTTTTTAAAACTTTGTACTAGTAGTAGAAAAAAATAAATTAGTCTCTAATAATTGTAAAAGCAAACATTTAAAATTTAGTTCAAAAATCACATTATAGTATTTTTTTTAACAAACCTCCAAGAATTGCTCCACCAGCCACCACCATACCTGCAGTTCCCAAGTTACTTCTTTTATCTGACATTTTAGCTAATTACTGTAATCAAATAACTTATATTAGACTAATTATTCATTAATTGTAGTTACAGGATAATAACTATACAACAGATATTTTAAAAATCGAAATCTTAATTGCCATTACCAGCCAAAAGACAGCCACTTGTTATCAAAAACAGTTATGACAGCTATGAGAAGTAGTTCCTGAACGAACTAGTCTCTTCTCGCCTTTAACCACGTGCGAAGATTAAGATAAAAAGTAACATCGTGTAACACTTATTAAATATAATTTAATTAATAAAACCTGTATACATATGGATATTTTTTTCTTTATTTATCTCCATAGTGCTGTTAGGCGTGGAGTAGCCTCAGTCTATCTTTTATAAGTTTCTTTGTCCAGAACCATTGTTCGGAGTTGATCCATCGGACAGCCGCGTTCCATGCTTAGCCCCTCTACATATTCACTAAAGGTAAGTCTTGGCCTACCTAAAGGGCGGTTTCCGAGCTTTATGCTGTCAACTGCCTTCTCTATTTCAACATCTGTGATGCAGTTGTTCATATACTCAGGTTGATCTACCGCAGTCCTTGAACGCACTCTACCTAAATTCCCATTGTCAGTATGATTGGCAAATGCGGACTTCTCTTGGTGATGAATTCTAAAAATTTCCAAGACAAATTCCGCTTTTTCATTAGTGGTAATTTGTCTATCTGCGTTCTATATGTTTCTAATCTGTTTCTCTCTCTGAGGCTTAGTATTTTCTTGAAAGTCCCTCTGTATTTCCTCTCTAAACTCCCGCCATCTTTGGCTTCTTTTATGAAATGTTTGCATAGGTTTCGCTTCTGAGTATAATCTTGCCAATCACCCTCGTTCTTGCTTATTATGTATTTCTTCCAGGCATCCTTCTTTTCTATCACTCTTTGGGCTACCTCTGCATTCCACCATCTTCTCCTTTCGGTACTGGGAGTGATTTTCTTTTTGCCGCATACATCCGTTTCAGCTCCTAACAAACAGTTTTAAACGTTCTGCCACAGAGTGTTCAGACCTTGGTTCTCGTTTATTTATCTAAATTCCCTACTGAGAACATCTGTATATTGTAGTTTCTTATCTTTCTGTCGAAGAACTTTTACTGCAAGTCTGTTATAAGTTTTTGGTTTTCTTCTGCAAGGTAATAAGTCTACCACTAGCAACCGGCGATCCGTATTAATTTTCGCAACTCAATTATCTTAACATCAGTAAAGAACTGTCTGATTTCTTTGCGATAGACAAAATAGTCGATTATGCTACTTCCGCCTTTTCCATTTGCTTCGAAGGTGCTTATAGATCTTTTTATGGTTAAAGAAAGAATTCCATATAAGAAGATCATTTGTAACACAGAACTCGATTAATCTTTGTCCATTATCATTTTTAATTGCTTCTCCTCCCCATAGACCCATCGCTCCATAAGCATGATTGCCAAGTGGTTCATGCCAGTTCTTGCGTTCAGATCTCCATAGATCACTAATTTTCTGTTTCGACACCTGTCACCATTCACAACTTTCTGAAGATCCTCACAGAATTGTTCCTTGTCCGTCACTAAGCTATCTTCTGTAGGAGTATAGATTTGTTACCAGCCCCATAGTGAGAGTTATATTAGCATAGATAATTCGAGAAGATATAGCACCCCAGTGCTGAATTTTATCAAAGAGAGAATCCCTGAAGACTATAGCTACTCCTTCCTTTGCTCTTCCATTGTTGGCACCAGAGTATATCATTCTATATTCATCTGCCAGTTGTCTTGCGCCAGACCCCTTAGTCTTCACTTTACTCAAACCCAAGATATCTACACCATATCTTTATTGTTCAGCAATGAGTTCTGCTTCTTTTTCTGTCAGGTTCTTAATATTCCATGTAGCTAATCTTATGCCCTATTTCCTGCCGTGTCGTTTCCAGGAAACCCTCTAAATCCGAGGTTACTTTTGTTTCTTTGATTCGAAGATACTCAAGGTGGGTGAATAGCCCAAGCTCTGGAGGCCCCGTATCCTCAAGACAACTGGCCTCCAAATTATTTAAACCACTCTGGAGGAAGGGAGGCCAGGTAATACCCTGACCATGGGTTCTCTCAGAGAAGGTGGTCCTAAGGTGAGTACTGTAGTTGACCTTGGTGTCAGTGTTAGATGTTGAGTACTGTTATGCCGTGTTATGTTGGCAATGTGGGTATTTAAGTGCTTCAATTTTGATTTTTCTCTCCTTTCTTACATTTCGTTTCCTGAGACACTATTTGCGCCGATTATTAGCAGTTGAACTTCGTTCTTCACTTCTCTTAATTACGTAACTTACTCAAGAAAAATGAAAACCCTTGAAATATGATATTTCGCAATACAATCCGTTTATTAGAAGGGGAGGCACTTGTTCACTTGTTTTTGGCATTATTAAGCAGGTAAATACAGGAAAGATTTATATCCTGGGAACAAACAACCTTTTATTTTAATGTAAAAACAATTAATGTGTACACACTCTGACCATTTCATTCATTATCCAATCAACTATTTTCAACTTAAATATAAATGATATATTGAATGATAATTCTTGACCTTGATAATATATGTTGAAGAAATTGGTCCGGGTAGAGGTCACTGAATGAATTTCTCGTGTAATTTGAGAAAATCTTTATTGATAGCCAACGTTTCGACCTACATTGTAGGTCTTCTTCATTTTTCATTTGTACCATTTTCTTATATTGCCTGTATTTTGCATATAGCCCTGAAGAAGACCTACAATGTAGGTCGAAACGTTGGCTATCAATAAAGATTTTCTCAAATTACACTAGAAATTCATTCAGTGACCTATACCCGGACCAATTTCTTCAACATCTATGATATATGTTTGTTGAAACTTTCATTTCTTAAGATGAAATGAATAATGACTTTTCTCATAATTTATGGAAAATATTAAAAGCTAAATGAATATGAAAAGTTAAAACTTCTGAATCAACTCCAAGCGACAACCGACGGAATGATTAATGCAATATCGAACCTATTTTTTTTTATTTCTTTGGATAACCTTCTGTTCATCATTGCGTTGATTAAAATTTGTGATAAAATTGTTAGTTATATTATCAGTTATGGATTAATTTTTAGTAATTTTAGATCCCTTATTTTTAAACATGACCAAAATAGCATAGGCATTTGTTCATATCCCTTTTATATCTTTTGATAGTACAATTTAGGCCAGAAGAAACTTAAGTGGCACAACATAGCCAGGAACTTAGTGACTTACCTTATTTGTATACACTTTCTTAATTTTTACCATTAATTTGTATTCTATTAACTTGGGAAACTAGTATTTTTTCATTGAATTGATAAAAAAGTAGTGTTTTTTTTTATTTTTCAATTTTCTTTGCAACTTTCACTTTAAAGTAAAATGTTGTCTAATACTATCACTGTTGAGGTTACATCTAACGATTCTATTCTTAAAAAAATTAATCAGGAAATACCTGTTAACACACCACTTACCTCCATTTTGGAAGTAGTTCAAACTGATGTCAATGACTTTTTAACTTATCTAGTCAATAAAAATGGTGGAGATGTAGAAGATTTCCCAGATTCAGGTAATATATCTAATACCTTGTGAAAATAAGTGTGTTTTTTCTTAAAATTAAGTGTATGAAACAATATTTCTTAATATGAGGTGCCATTCCTCTATTAAATTGGCTGTAAAAAAACTAGTTTGTAATTTATTTCTAAAAGTCAGTAGATTTATCAGCAGATCATTGTTGAAAATTATATTTGTAAACAACTACAGTTTGTCCTTGGTTAGGAGGAATCTCTCATATCTGAGTCGTTTATTTGTAGTTAATGGGCTCTTGAAATTTTCAGTCCTATTAGCCATTAACAATAATGTCAAATGTTATTCAAGGTATTCATTGCTTTGGCATATGTGGTTTGCCAAAGATAGTTAAGATGCTGTTAAAGGATTTCTTTGAATAACTAAAAATGGTTTGACCTAGGCATATAACATAATTGTTAGTGCCTAATATCTTGAGCTCATTATGTAGACGATTTTTATAATATTTCATTATTTTTGACCTAATAGGGTCTAATCATTAAAAAAAAAAACTGTACCTCTACAAACCATGTAGGATAGGGTCATAGTACATGGTTGATACTGTACCATTTCTTGGACAACGGTTGGGCAGAGAGGTGATTACCCCCCCTTATTTTGAGATTGGGTGAGCCCCATGAGGGACCCAGATTCCAAATGATCCATCCCTGATTGCTAACAGAATAAATAAAACCCTCAGCACTCTTACCACTGAGCCACTCCTACTTTAGTATAAATGATAGCCAAACATTATTTTGGTGTAATCATTTATCAACTGAGTTTTAGTTTACAACTTTTATAAGGATTTTAAGCTTCAGATATGTTAATTAAAGAAGCACTCAATTTTTTTTTCTATAGTTGTGTCGATGGAGGGTAATTGTATAGGCAGATGTTGTGTTATTAGAATTGAACCTCTGACTCCTTGATTTGGAGGTTTTTTCAGTCATTGGGTAAAAAAATTATCGTAAATCAATCCAACTATATATATGTATTTACGTAAAGTATACATATGAACGATAATTATTAAATTTTCTCCACTACCTCCTTAATACTTCTTTCTTTTTTAGTTATTACTTATCACTTTTAGTTCATCTAATTCTCGTAACTGTTGTAATTTATTTCTACACTTTTTCCAGTAAACATTTATACAAATTTAATTAGTTTTACGATTTGAAGGAAGCATTTTTTGATCAGTATAATTAATTAATAAAATATTTCTCAGTCAATTGTTTGCTTCTTACAATGACAACGCCTTTTCCTAGTCATATAGGCCTGATTATTATCCATTTGCTGACCCTACACACTTCCCTATATCTCCTCACTATAATATCATTTCGTTGGCGAATTCATTAATTTTCAAATCATTATAGTGTTTTCAATAATTAGTTAAAACTTGATTTTTTATTTATTTAGTTATGATATTCGTGAGTTTTGTTCACATTTTAATTACTTTTAATATGTTTAAAAGCTGACATGTTGAACCAGCTTAGTAAAATAAAAATTATGTATAGCTTATAAAAACAAGTTTTTTTTTTTAAGGGTCTGCTAATGATGATTCTGAGAATGAATATAATGAAAGCAATGAAGACAAAAAAAGGAGTGTCAAAGGAACTGAAGAAAATAGTACCATCAATAAAAAAATTAAAACTTACATTTAATTGATGAAACATGCAATGGTAATTTATCTGTCATTAGCTTATTCAAATAAGTCAATTATTTAAGTTTTCAAACTATTTTAAAATATTGAGTTTTGTATATTTATGTAATTTGTAATAAAATATGTTTATTTATTTGTTCATTTAACGTCACTTTATGCTGCTATGGCTAATCGGACGATGCTACAGTGGGACCTCTAAATTTTGCCTATCCAGGATAATAAAATATGGATGGTGAAACTATTCGATTTATAATTCCAACTTGTTACTCACTGTTTATCAAATTTCCTGCCATTAATCTGAGGAAAATTATTTGTCTATTGTAAAACTATAAGTCTTAATAAGTAGCCTGAAAATTATATCGTATTTTGATTTTGGGAGTCCAATTCCTATTTTTCCCTTGTGTCCTATTTATTATTTACTTTAGAAGAAAATAGTTTTATTCAGTGATTCAGCCCCTTATGACTTTAAAAAGTTATAGTTGAAATCATATTTTATTTTATTTATTATTGTTTCGCTTAATGTATAAATGATTCCAATTATGTATTATTGGTAGCCTTGAGTTATTAACAGAAGAGAGGTTAAGCATTATAAGATGATAAATTAATACAAATTTATTGTAAGTAGCACAACCTAGATGTTGATTAACTCAATTCAGTTTAAATTGAGTTATATGCAACATGTTCAAATTTGGTACATTTTATTGTATTTCCTTTAAATTCTTACTTACATACCATCTCGGATTTTATAATTAATGAAATGAATGAGAATTTGTTGTTGCAACATTAGACTAATATATTACTATACTAGCGATCCCAGCTTTGCTCGGGTAATAAGGCATATCATGCCTACATAATTTTTCTGTGTAATGTATTTTTTTTTATCACGTATCCACCACTAAGGACCACGTGGATATCATTGGTTAGGCTTCTTTAGGAGTCTTGATTTTCTTTCTTCCCAATATAATTTTTTATATAGAAATTATAAAAATAAAAACCAAACCAAATATTTCTTAGAACGGGAAATGTGCACAGGATTAGGTAGCATCTTCGGTGAAACCCATCGATATTCCAACCCATTTACACAAAACCTTGACAAATTATATACCTAAACCTTCCTGGTGAACCACTCTATCTATTGGTGAAAACCGCATAAAAATCTGTGCAGTAGTTATTGAGTTTACCGTGAACAAACACGGCCGAGGAATTTGTTTTATGATATGTACAGAAATAAAATACCATAGTAGGATTATTAACCAATTTCAACATAACATATTAATTATTTTACATTATTATGGCACAAAGTAGGCGATTAATTTTATTCATTTTGTAGGAAAAATGTAGTTGTTATTTAAAATGAGAATTTAGACAATTAGGGACTAACACAGACTTTTCTATTGCGCTCCTAGGCCCAAGATTTTTTGGGTCTCATGTTTTCATCATTAGGTTTCATGTTTTATCCAAAAAAAGGCTATAATGGGTCTAATTTTTTGTGTGACCCACAGAGTTAAGATGCATTTTTAAAGATACCTGCAAGACCATTTGCGTTGGCCATCCCATTGTGCTCAAAACTTTAATCTATGTTATTTTCAATTCTATTTCTTTGATTGTATTTTTGAGATATATATTTTTGTTTTAATTGAAAGAAGAGAAAACTAAAAATATTAAAGATCAGAAAAAACCTGGTAGTGATTTTTTAAAAATTAAATGACAATTTTCAACATTTCATAATTAAAAGAACAAGTCATAAAGCACTCAAACTTAAAGCAGTTAATATTTAATTTTGGAAGATGAAAAGAAATGGAAGAATTTTATAGCTAGTGATATTGTAGAAGCCTAATTGAAATATTAAATTACAAAAATTAACAAAATAATTTTATTTACTGTCAGAATTAAAGCTTTAACATTTTAAAGATCAGTATTTAAATAGAAATATACATAAAACAAAGTTGCTTAATTATTCAGTAAGGATAACTACATAAGAATTAAATAAAATGTACTTAAATAAAATTATTTAGCAAAGAAACAAATTAGTGTGCAATCGAAAAAAAAAATAATAGAAAAAGTAGTATGATTTCATAATCATAAAAAAAATTATATAGTACACTGCCATCCTCCACATGATGAAGTTTCAGCAGGACCACCATCAGAAACTTGGAATGTTTTACCACCATTAGCAGATTCCCATAATCCTGGGGTTTGAATTATCTGTAAATAAAATAACTGAATAAATAATTCATTACAAGTGCTTTATGTAACTATTTACCCATTTACAAAATTGTACAGCAGTAAAAACTATGTTACCATTAGCAAAACTGTTTTATCACTAACACAATTTAGAGAATTTCAAGTGCAGTAATATAATGTTACAACACTTCTGTTAGTAACAATTTTCTGGCTATTATGTCTTTTTTTTTATCATGATAGAAATGGATTTAAATTAATGTAACAGCGCAAATTTAAGGTTCTAGGCCCTTGATTTTTGCCATCTCCTTTTTTGTACAATCTGGGAAGGGGAGACAGGAGGGTGAGGTTGTTAGGACAATTATTCTCAAGAAAATAATCTATATGATTGAAAATCACTTATTAAAATAATTAGATTTCAATTTACATCTAAATAAGGATTTGGAAAAAGACACCTTCTTAACAGGTAATAAAGCAATCAAAAATGTAGTATTTTTGCAGAGAACTCGTGCATTTACTCTTTTGAACTTTTTCCTAGGTCCTCTTCTTCCCACTCTCTAACATGCTACTCAGAGATATTTTACATTCCATTATTGTGCCTGTGTAATCTTGATTAAAAGAATTATCTGTTTTTGTTTAAACCAATATGTAATATAAAAACTATTTCCTACTTTACATATTATTTATTTAATGTTCAGACCGCGGAAAAATTCCAATGAAAAGCCTTAAGTCTCCTTACTAAAACAGAAATAGAAATTATCTGTCCAATATTTCGCCCATTCAGGCATCCTCAAGATAGATAGAGAAAAAAAACAAAACATGAATAATGCACCCAAGAAGCATCCCCCCACCTCCAAGGCTCAAAAGCAACTAATGAATCATAAGGAAGGTTACTGGATCCTAGGGATGGGCTTAACTGCTACTTTTCAGTAACAGTTCTAACCGTTACTGTGATTTTTCTTACCTGTGATTTCTTAACTGCTACTAACTGTGATTTGTGATTCTGTCGAAATGCTACCAACAGTGATTGCGCCGGCATACTTAATTCCACATCTTGAATATAACGATCACAGAATATGCATTATAAGAATAATAATTACTTGTAATTAATTACTTATTATGATTAATTATAATTATAATTACTTGTATAATTCACTATAATCCTGTCAATATACAAACAGATGGAATTATTTTCAATATCCGAAATAATGTAAATTTTGCTCTTATGGTTTAACCCATTCAAACGACGATTTTTTTCAAACACGGTCCCCAGGTGCGAAATTTTTTTTTCTTTATTGTATTGTTTATTTTTAATAAAAAAACGTTTACAATTGAAATCGCCCAATTCGTAAGTGGATTCACATAAATAACAGGGGTGTGCAGCTCGCTCCTCGGGAAAGTTTTATTAAAATGTTTACCACAGAACATTGAATAGACTAGAAGCGGCAAAGGCTAGTCGTGGGATGGCACCAGCTCTGAGGCCTGTTCCCCCTCTCCTTTAACCCCCTTGGGCCATTGTTGCCTATTCATTCGTTCGACGTTTGTTCTAGCCACGATCGTCTTATTGTTAGTATGCTTGTTTGTTTCTATTATTGATTTACGTTCGATATTTTTTACTTCCTTAGTAATTTATTTTTGAGTTACTATTGTTGTATAAGTTTAATTACAATATTCCTTGTTGTTTCGCCTTTGAATGCTGTAAAAAAAAAAAAAAAACGATAAACAAGCAGTATCTCTAATAACATTTCACACGTTATTGTTCCTTTTATTATGTAAAACAATTTTTTCTCAAATAATATTCTTTTAGAATTTAAAGAACATTAAAAGATCTCATTAACAATTACTTATTAGTTATTATGCCAAAGAAAGAAAATACGTGTTGAATTTAAATAATCGACCCACATCTTTGATGTGGTTCAATAAAATTGCTAAGTAAACACTTAATTATAAATACCTAAAAAAAGTTTGCGAAATATTTCTTAGGAAAAAAATATTTTTATAATTTTTTTTTCTTTTTAATTTGACCTCGGTATTTTATTCTTTCGGGTTAGCTTACCGTCAGAAGAAATGGAACGAAAAAAGTGGGTTCAAGCAATAAGAAGGGAGAACTGGAAGCACACGAAAACTAGCCGGTTGTGCCCCAAGCACTTCAAAATCCTCTGACAGATCGTCTCCATTTTAGGTAAACCTTAAAAATGGCGTTGTCCCGTCAGTTTTTGGTAGTTTTCCCGAATATCTGAAACCTAAAGTTACTCAGGTAGTAAATATAGTTTTCAGTTACTTTGAGCACGATAGGTTTATGTATTATTATTATTTATTTTTTTAGAAGAGACGAGCAAGTAAAAGGCACACCTCTCCGATTCCACGTGTGAAAAACGCTCGATCCCCGGACAAAAAGAAATTTTAAAAAATGCTAAAATTTGCGGACGACAAGTTGAGTAAATTGACAAATAAAGTCAATCAAACATCTTCCCAATTTGAACAAATGACTTCAAGTTTTAATGTTACTCAGAAGAAACTGTGCTCAACCAAGAATTTGCTGAGAGAAAAAAGAAACAAGCTTAAGAACCTTCAAAAAAGGCCAACAGATACAAAAAAAAGAATTGCAATTTGAAAAAAATCGCAAACGAGGATGTACCATTATGTTAAAAAAAATAATGACAGCTTACAAAAAATTGGATTTTTTTTTAAATAAGCCAGTTTTATTTAAGGGCCAATAATTAATTGTACCAAACGAAATTGAAGTTCAATGAAAATTGTGATATAATATTTGTAAGAAAAAATACCTAATGAATAGTTATAAATTACGTTATCTAAATAATTAAAGTCCCAATTTAAAACTGTCCTATGAACTTATATGACGAACTAAACCCATTATAAAACCTTAAAAATCATTATGCACTCCTCAAAAAAATTAAAGGATCAAGTTTTTTCATTATTTATTTTTGCCAATAATGTATTTTCATATTTTTTTTTTGTTCTCTTGTTCTCCTAAATGGGAAAGCAGAGAAAGATCCCAACGGAAATTAAAAGAGAACTAGAAAACAACCAAAACATAATGTAACAACTTGACTATTTAATTTTGTTGAAGAGTGTATTGTTTAGTAAATGTTGAATTATTACACTTATGCAATAGAAAAATGTTAGTTTTTATTGTAGCTAAATAAATTTAATATGTCATAGATATTGTTTGTTGCTGGATAAAAAGATTAATAACATAAAGGCGAAGGCATGAGGCCGGATGAGGGGGTCAAAGGAGTGGGGAGAATGTAGGTGAGCTGGTGCCATTCTCACTCATAGGACAAGCCCCGGCTAGCGCTTCTAATCTATTCAATGATCTGTGATGTTTACCAAGTGTGCAATGCAAGGTAAAATGAAAATACATCATTAAAAAATGTGTAAACATTTATTTCAATAATAGTTAGATAACATAAAATCGCTATTTTGTTTTCAATAACAAAGAACAGAATATAATGTAAAGAAAATTGAAAAAAAATATATGTTTTTAGATTTTTTGGTACACAGTAATGCCAATGCCAAATTTTGTTTTCTTGTACTTTACTGATTTCCTTAGTTGAAGAAAAATCTTATTTCAGCGACTAGTTTACTCTGAATAACTGATCTAATAATTTAAATTTATTACTGAGTAGTCAATTTTCTACAATAAAATTAATAATAAAAGGGTGCAATCCCTTTCGACGCCCTAATAACAGTAATCACTCATTTAACCTAAATCACAGTATTCACAATCAATTCCGTTCGTTGACGACCAGTCCCCAAATGCGAAGAACAGTTTAGAACTGTTGCTGTAGTCCCAACCCAATAACAATCACACTTCAATTCCGTTCCCCGACGACCAGTTCTCAAATGCGAAGAACAGTTTAGAGCTGTTACTGTAGTCACAATAACAATCACGCTTCAATTCCGTTCGCGTTCTATCGCCGATCACCTATGACCAGTTCCCATATCTGAAGAACAGTTTGGAACTGTTACTGATGAATTTCTAATCACAGGTAGATCTGTGACTTTTGAGTAGCAGTGAAAAAGTAACAGTTCGTGATTTCTGGCCCATCACTACTGGACCCACAGAACATTGAATAGACTAGAAGCGGCAAAGGCTAGTTGTGGGATGGCATCAGCACTGAGGCCGGTTCCCCCTCTCCTTTAACCCCCTTGGGCCATTGTTGCCTATTCATTCGGAGTTCGTACGTTATTTCTAACTACGATCAGGCCGTCTTATTGTTAGTATGCTTGTTTGTTTCTATTATTGATTCACGTTCCATATTTTTTTACTTCCTTAGTAATTTATTTTCGAGTTACTATTGTTGTATAAGTTTAATTACAATAAGCCTTGTTGTGTCGCCTTTGGATGCTGTACAAACAAGCAGTACCTCCAATAACATTTCACACGTACGTTTATTATATAAAACAATTTTTTCTCAAATAATATTCTTTTAGAATTTAAAGAACATTAAAGATCTCAATAACAATTACTTATTAGTTATTATGCTAAAGAAAGAACAATACGTGTTGAATTTAAATAATCGACCCACATCTTTGTTGGGGATCAATAAAATTGCAAAGCAAACACTTAATTATAAGTACTTAAAAAAAAGTTTGTGGAATATTTCGTAAGAAAAAATTGTTTTTATAAAATTAGTTTTTTTTCTTTTCAATTTGACCTCGGTATTTTATTCTTTCGGGTTAGCTTACCGTCAGAAGAAATTGAACGAAAAAAGTGGGTTCAAGCAATATAAGAATAAGAAGAGAGAACTGGAAGCCCACAAGCCGGGTGTGCTCCAAGCACTTCAAAGAAGAGGAAATTGACAGATCGTCTCCATTTTACGTAAACCTTAATAATGGCGTTGTCCCGTCAGTTTTTGGTAGTTTTCCCGAATATCTGAAACCTAAAGTTACTCAGATAGTAAATATATTTTTCAGTTACTTTGAGCACGATAGGTTTATGTACTATTATTATTATTTTTTATTTTTTAGGAGAGACGAGCAATTAAAAGGCACACCTCTCCGATTGAAAAACGTGTGAAAAACCCTCGATCCCCCGACAAAAAGAAATTTTAAAATTTGCAGACGACAAGTTGAGTGAATTGACAAATAAAGTCAATCAAACATCTTCATAACATAACCAGCATTAGTGAAATTTGTGAAAAAAAATTTCAGGCACAAGAAAGAAAAAACAAATTTCTCTATTAACAGAAAATCATTATCTCTCGATCTTAATAAAAGAATGCGTGGGAAAAATCTTTGTTCCACAATCACACTTTTTAGATGAAGAAATTCATTATTCTTCTCTAATAAAGTCTATAGGAAAGCTTTATTTTAGAACGAGGATGTACCATTATGTTAAAAAAAATAATGACAGCGTTAGAAAAATTAGATTTTTCAAATAAGCTAGTTTTATTTAAGGGCCAATAATTAATTGTACCAATTCCTGTTAATTTTTTTGTAATAAAGGCTTTATTCATTCATTCATTCATTGATTCAATTAATTGTACCAAACAAAAATGAAGTTCAATGAAAATTGTGATATAATATTTGTAAGAAAAAATACCTAATAAATAGTTATAAACTACGTTATCTAAATATTTAAAGTCCCAATTTAAAACTGTCGTATGAACTTATATGACGAACTACACCCAACATAAAACCTTAAAAATCATTATGTACTCCTCAAAAAAATTAAAGGATCAAGTTGTTACATTATTTATTTTTGCCAATAATGTATTTTCATATATTTTTTTTGTTCTCTTGTTCAACTAAATGGGAAAGCACAGAAAGATCCCAATGGAAATTAAAAGAGAACTAGAAAACAACAGAAAATATGAAAATACATTATTGACAAAAACATAATGTAACAACTTGACTCTTTAATTGTTTTGAAGAGTGTATTGTTTATTAAACATTGAATTATTACACTTATGCAATAGACAAATTTTAGTTTTTATTGAAGCTAAATAAATTTAATATGTCATAGATATTGTTTGTTACTCGATAAAAAGATTAATAACATAAAGGCTGGATGAGGGGGTCAAAGGAGTGGAGGTGTAGGTGAGCTGGTGCCATTCTCACTCATAGGACAAGCCTCGGGTAGCGCTTCTGGTCTATTTTATGTTCTGTGACTGGACCCCAGCTGGGTAAGGTTAGATAAAAACAGCTGATAAGTACTGGTGAATATGAAAATGCAACATACCCTTGCCAAACTACAAAAAGCACAACAGGTAAAATAAATAAATATAAATATTGGACAGATAATTTCTAATTCTGTTTTAGTTTGGAGACTAAGGGCTTTTCGTTGGAATTTTTCCACGGTCTTAATATTTATGTAAGGTCTCTTTTTATTTTTCAATATTTATATATTTTGTGGAATAGCCATAAATCCACTGGTGTCTTGATAATGTTGTTTTTCTTTTCATTGCAATCTTACTTTCATTTTTTCATATAGTTTTTTGTCTTATGTTTTGGTGTTGTTTACAATTATTTATTTTACCTGTTGTGCTTTTTGTAGTTTGGCGAGTGTATGTTGAATTTTCATATTCACCAGTATTTATCAGCTGCTTTTATCTAACCTTACCCAGCTGGGGTCCAGTAACCTTCCTTATGATTCATTAGTTGCTTTTGAGCCTTGGAGGTGGTGGGATGCTTCTTGGGTGCATTATTCATGTTTTGTTTTGTTTTTTTCTCTATCTACCCTGAGGATGCTTGAATGGGCGAAATATTGGACAGATAATTTCTATTTCTGTTTTAGTTTGGAGACTTAAGGCTTTTCGTTGGAATTTTTCCACGGTCTTAACATTTATGTAAGGTCTCTTTTTCACTTTTCAATATTATTATTTATTTAAGAAATAATAATAATAATAAATTGCTTAGGAAACCCAAATGCTCAATGATGAAACAATCATTGCTGTTTTCAAACATCTGTCCACGGATTATCACCTAAACCTGTCAGATCACCCTTAGGTGATCCCTAACCACGCTTCGCTCATCGCCTTTTAGTACTAAGTGTTTGTGTTAGCACTCTTCATTTTAGGAATTCATTTGCTACTAAGCTCAACAACTTTACAACACCATCTCATTCTTTGTGATGCTATCATTTAAACTATATGAGCTTGGTGATCCCCTGTAATTTTGTAGTATGTAACATCCTATATTCTCCTGTTCATTTGTCCTCTTTTAGACCAAGTATTCTAAACAATACCTTAAAACATTGTTTGTAGTTCTAAGTCCGTGAGCACATCTCCCACCAATATATAACAGTTAGAAGGATTATAATTTTATAAACACTAATTTTCTGTTTTAGACAAAACTCGCAAGCCAAGTAATGCTGAGACTGGAAAATAGCAAGCATTTCCTGCCTTAAACTGTGTCTTTACTTCCTTTTAAATATTGCTGTTATAGGTCATTGTTGGCATTACAGTTATGCAATTTCTCCTTAAACTTATTCCCTTCTGTATTAACATCACCATTTCTTTTTCTAAATATTCCATGTACTTCGACTGATCCAAATCTTCTTTCCAATGAGATACTCTAATAGATAAAGTTCAGGTGTAAAGTATATGACTTTGTTTTAAACCTGAGTGGTGATTTGATCTGTGGGATGTCAATAATCCCTTCTGCTGTTTTGCTAGCCATGTCAACTAGTCTATCTCACTTTCTTTCTATTTTATATCAAAGAGGAGAGAATTCTTTCTCTTTGGCTCTTACTTTTCTAGGTGATGAACAGAGGGTGATACCCATCTAGCTGAGAGTGATTTCCCTCAGCTGATAACCAAACATAACCTCCACTTTCAGAACTATATGTTTGGCTGGAAGAAGATAATGGGCTAACCTATTTTTCCTCAGGGAGAGGAGAAATAGGTTAGCCTAATATGAAATAAACAGTAACCTGCTTTGCTAATGATAAGTAATCTGTAGCTAATAAATATTCACAATTTTCTTTAGTAAGTATGTCATGATTTAATTTCAAACAGAGGTCTATTTGTCTTAATTAATTAATGTCAGTAAAAGAAATTACAAAATAATCATTCGCATACTGTTTAAACTAATTACCACTAACATTACCTTCTGAACAAGTTCTTCAAAGGCACACTGTACACCATCCTTAGTCTTGGCACTTGACTCAATGAAAAGTGTCGCATGACGTCTAGCAAACTTCATTCCATCTTCCCTGCTTATTTCCCGTCCACTCTTGAACATAAATTTTATACATGATCACCCAAAGATACAAAATACCCTAAATTATTTTTTATATTTGTGCTTAATAACTTCAAAGATTAATGGGATAATCTTCAAAACTAGGGAATGAGTATTTTAAAAACTCAAACACAATAAATAATAAAAACTAAGGATTCGATAATGAAGAAAAAAATAAACAAAGGTATGATGAAATTATCTCCATATCTGAGTGTAACATCTTGGGTGATATAAGCACTTAAATGAGATTCAAAAACTAATAGCGATGGGAAAATTTGTTCTAGTAACAGATTTGGTTTTGTCAAAAATCAGTTATTTCTATCATTCCCCATAGCTTTTTGCAAAGTTCACAAGTTTATTTTTATTGATACAAGATATTTGTATTATTAATCAAATAAGAGATTAATTAATAATAATTAGTAACAGTTAAAGGAAGTATAGCAGAATATCACCCACACTATAGGAAGGTATAGGAGAAAGTAACATAACATTACCAAATTATAAGACAAAAGAAAATTTCATAAGAAGTATAGAATTGTGCCTTCCAATCGATAATTGTCAGTGAATGAATATTACGGAGGAGTCGGCATGAGTCCGTGAGCGTATAAGATCGTTTCCTTGTTGATCGTGCAAAATTAATAATAATTTTTTAAAAATAAAATGTTAAAAGAATTATATCATATAATAATAAAATAAATTATAATAATATTAATGACTTAAAGTCAACTAGATCCAAAAATACAGTAATGTTTAATTAACATTCTCACTGTGTATACATTGCGAATTGCGAGAACACGGAGATATAGGATCAGTGGAAGAAGAGATATGACTGACCTAGAAGCCAGCCAGGATGGCCGAGATGGTTAAGGCACCACTATGGAGAAGTGGGAGACCCAGGTTCGAGTCCCGGTCCTGGTCAAATCTTTTCTTTTCAAATAAAATATTACCTTTTTTTAAATTCATACCAAAATGTTTCAATATTAAAAAAAAATGTTTAATTTACTGATAATAAAAATCAATCAATGGGATTTTTAACATTGTCCCCAACAAGTAAGTCAATATCTGGACTAAAACCAGACATTTTCAGTCTCAGATCAATTTTGACATTCAATTTATTTTTGGACAAAAGGTAATGTTGAGAAGGCTTGTTCACATTTAAAAATTAACACAGTATAAGTTGTTGACAACCTTATCAAATGTGTTCTTCTGGCCGAACAGCAATCCAAAATGGAATTAATTATGTTTTTAAAAAATATTAATTTCATAGTTTGGTTGATTTGATAATAATAATGGGAGAATATATATATAAATAAACATAAGTAATATTAATAGTATTTCATAGATTTTACGATGCCCACTTATATCTATGATATATACTTAATTTTATATCTCATTATTAATCAAGTAAATAAAAAGATTTTGTGGTAATTATTCCACAGGTTGTCGCTTCAAGTTTTAACTTTTCATTTGTTTCCCTTTTGATATTTTCCAAGCATACCATTTATCACGAACTTTATGTATGGAAAAGAGAGTGCAATTAGCGAAAATGTGTATACTAAGGTAATCATTTCATCTAGAAATGAACGGTTCGACAAATATTTACCTCTGTACTTCCCACTGTTAATGGATACTTTTATTTCCTGATGAAATTATTACAAAAATCTACTCATTACCCATAATTACATCCTCTTTTCCAAACTATAGCTCACGATAATTTTATTTTTGGAAATTATTAAAAATGAAATGGATTAACAGTTAAAACTCAAAGTGACAACCTGCAGAACAGATACTGATTTGCTTTAAATATTGTTGAAGTTTATCATATAAATTACACATGTTTTTTCGAGTGTAAAATAAATCATTTTCCCCAAATTATTCTGAAGGCTGCAAAACAGCAGATACTTGTACATTAACCGACTCCCAAAACATAATTAAGTAGGTGAACCATTGAAGTCATATTTTTCTACTAATGCTCCCTATCTAAGCCAAACCTAGCCAGAGTGAAATTTCAACATTTATTCCTGTAATGGATCCCTCAATAAAAGTTTATATAAACATAACAAGGCAATAATGACACATAACACAATACATATACAAGTAGTATCTAGTTTTTTTAGTATGCTTACTCTTACTTCAAAAATTGAGTCTCTAACCTTATCAATTTTATTCCCAACAACCATCTTAACAATATTTGATTTAGTTGAATATGTATCTAACTCTGAAAGCCAGGTTTCCAATTTGGTAAATGTATTTTGGGATGTAACATCATACACCAAGATAGCACCTTGGGCATCTCGGTAGTAACTAGGTGTAAGAGTTCTGAACCTTTCTTGCCCTGCTGTGTCCTAAAAAGAATAACAAAAACTATTTTTCAAATAGATAGAACATTCATTTTGAGTAAAATACAATTAATAGTCCTAGAAATTTAATAATGTAGCTGACTCACCCATATTGCTAATCTAACAGTATTTCCATCAATGGAAAGTTTTTTTGTCTTGAAATCAACTCCAATTGTTAAAGATTGGTCCGGATTAAAACTATCTTCAGTAAATCGAAGAAGAAGACTAGAATTATTAAGCTTTGTTAGGTCATTGAAACAATAATAATTATTGACAGTTTAGTGACTGTTTGCAGTCATACCTTGATTTTCCAACCCCACTTTCTCCGATAATTAAAATTTTTAAAGTAGTTAAAACATCTTCTTCCATCATTTATATCTAATTAAAATTATATTTTAAAACCACAGTTAGATTAAACGAACAAAAAACTACAGCTATCTCTAACACGAAAATGCAACGCAATGTCAACTATCAGCTGTTTTATCAGACACCAAGGGCAACTTATGCTACCAGTTTCACTAATAATGGTTGGTTAATAAATTAACTTTAAATTTAACTATGTATACAAATATTTTTAAAATACCTAGAATGGATGAATATAAATTTCTGGAGAAGCTTATACAGAAAGAATACATTCCTACAGGAATACGATTTTTTCAATTCAGGATTGCATGATACTCAACCTGTTGTTTTGTAAACTTCACCTAGAATTCGTTTCTTTTCGTAATTGAGGTTTCTTCCGCTCATAGGTGTTTCTTTATGGACACGTGAAAATTATTTATTTAACTGAAGTTTTAATCTTTGCGCGATAATTTAATTCTTAATAAACAACTAGATGCTACTTAAAAGCTCGTGTGGAACTTTCCCTCATTTATCATAAAATATAGTACTAATGGAATTGTAATTTAATATCATCCGAATCCTTGTACCAATTAATTGATTTATGTGTAAAATTTGTTATGAAGTACATTTAAATCATCTTGTCATTTCTTCATTAGTGATTCAATATAATTAACATATTCATAGCATACCTGTAGTTCATATTTCTTTTGAGTTTTGTAAATTAAATTCTTGAAAATGCCATCAGATGCAAAAAAGAAACAACAGCAAAAGAAAAAAGAAGCTGCAAAAGCTAGACAAGTTGGTAATAAAAAACCTGCTCCTAAAACTGAGAATGGAGAGGATAAAGATTCAGTAACCAACAATTTAACTGGAGAAAGTTCAGCAGAGTATGGATCCATAGGAATAAGTGCTGAAGGTTAGTAAGCTAAATAGATAGTTCAATTTTATAATTTAATATTTACAGCATCCAAACTTTAACTATAGGCTGCTGTAAGAAATTCTCTGCATGATTTGCTTTGTTCTTATGGTATCATGCATTGTATTGCTAAAAACCTTACCAGTATCACAAAGATATTCGACCAGGATTAGAAACATGAACATGGAGTTGTATGTGAGTATTCCATGTTTCTTAATTTCTAAATGATTTTTATTATTATTTTGATAACTTATTCAACCAATTTACTCTGTAATAATTAAAAGCGCGAGTTCCAACATTTTTCATGTCAACTACTTTTTTTTTACAAAGGTTCTTGATGGATCACTTATAAAATAATGAATTGAAGTCAACCTGATCTTTGTATTCATGTTTGTAAGGATTTTTTTTTCATCCTTTAATAACTTTATATACAATTGTTTACCTTATTGTAGCAGTATGTTTTTGGATTATTTGTTTATAACTGTAGTTGTGATTTATTATGCTTATTTTTCATATTTGAAAATTCATCGAAGATTTATTTTGTGGGACTTTTAGAAAGGAGCACTAAAACTTTTTAATGATATAAACTTGTAATTGATACAATGATATTTAAATGATTATTTTTACAAGGATTTCAAGCAGAACAATGATCTAAGATTTTGTTTCCATGGCTGTTAAGCCTATAGTATTCTGTATCTTGTATTCATTTTCATTTATCTTGGCGACCCAAGAATTAGCCATTGATGATATCTAAGACAATAATATTGATCTTTTCTTTGCATGCTAACCCTATAATAGAGCATGTAATTTGTTAAGGCCACTTATGCCTTAACATGAAGGTATACCACATGATGATATGCACTGTATAAATAGTATGTAGTTACTTAGTTCATTTAATTAGTGGTTCAACAGAAATGATGGTATAATTTGTTAGTGAGTCAAATAATCATTAAATAATTAAATTAAACAAATTCAAGTACTGTCTGATCAATGGTGGTATTCTTTGAGGACATTTTAGCACTGAATCAAATTTTTTTACATTCATTTGTATTATAAATTCATAGGTTTGACATATAAATTTATATTCACCCTTAAATATGTTAATTGTGACAACTTCTATCACATACTTAAGTGTAGAATATCTGCCTATAATATAATAATCACAAATCATGTCGTCCTAAAGTAGGTTCCAACCTCATATCTGATTCGGCAGATGTGTACTGTTGGCATAGACTTGTGTAAATATGAAATTTTTCTGAAATATGTCTTTTTGTTCTTGGCTTGTTTGTTTATTTATCCATTAAACATCATTTTATGCTGCTATGGTTAATTGGACGATGCTACAATGAGAGTCCTAAATTTTGACGATTATCTGACATTGCATAAGCTATGGATCCCCATTTTAAGTCTTTCCTGAAGGACAGTATAACCAAGGATTTTTTACTCCCCTTGATCAACTGCCACGTTGCGAACTGGCGACTTTAGGCATAGAAGGTTTATTACATAAACCACTACACCACTCCTGACCCATGTTTTTGACTGATAGATCTCATCGGTTCAACAGGAAACCACAATTTTTGGATTACCATTGAAGCTTTTCTAATTTACTTAGACTTGGGGTTGGTGTGATTTCACAAAATTTTTGCAATTTCTGGATTTGTGGTCAATCCAGTCAATGGACATGGTTGTGTAGTTACTATTCCATATAATGTCACTCTGAAAGTGCCTAGATTGTTGTTCCTATTCGTGGGATTTCGCTTACAGTGTAAAATAAATAATAAATTTTAATTTTCTTTTATTTACTTCAATTCCTAAGTTTTACTTCGTAATTTATTTTTTCTGTTTAATTTCATATTGATCACTTAGGATCGCATAACAGCCTTTAATATTCATTATTGCAATGTCTTTTAAAGAAAACTCGATCATCTCGAAACATTGAATTAATGTGCCAGAACTAAAATTCCCTTTCAATCAATTTTTAAAAAATTATTACCTTTTTAATTAGCTGGCCATTTCGGCACCACCAAGAGATGTTAAAACTTTAACTGATTCTTATCAGTAGCCTTTCATTTATTTAATCAAAATATCATCTCTAATCTTATAGATTTTCTTTGATGGAACATAAACTAAATTTTGTAAAAAAAATTCAATATGAACCACGCTTATTACCAATAAACCTGACTTGTAAAAGAAACAAAACAATTGAAATTTAAATAAACATACGCTTTTAGGTTCCACGTCCACTATTATTAGAATAGACTTTGTTGGTTAAACATTTTAGAATTTTTAAATTTATTCTTTGAATAGTTAGTATTGTTAAAATTCACAGTACAATCTTTAAATTTGGAATGGTAATGGCTACATTGTTGAAAGAAAAAAATGAAGATTGAACCTCCTTTTCATTTAGCACCTTTAATGTATTTTTTGACAGCCAAATTTCAAAACTATGTTCTATTTGGCCGATAGGTCTGGGCATGCAGTAATATTATCTATTCAAGGAATAAATTAAAAAGTATATGCTTAAAAAAAAAATGTATAGAACCATTTTCTGTCTTAACCTATATGGTTGGTATTATGTATCACAGGGAAACTGAATAATTCTGTAAAATGGCACAAATTTCTCAAATATTTAAATCATCTTTATGGTTCCGTTGTATAGAATTTTGAATCTAATTTTTGGTAAATTTGCATTTTTTTTCAATATTAAAGAGAAAATTTGGTATAGGCCCATATTAATTGGAATAAATTTCACCTACACAAAAATGCTATACTTTTATTGATAATTTATTGAGATTATGTTCTTTCACCTTTGAAAATAACTATAAAAAAGCAGGGCATATAAACAATGAAACTGAATTTTAAACTATATTTGCACATTAATATGTCCCGTAATTAGCTCATGTTCAGTTTGTCTTTGTCAATTATTCACCAAACACTTGATACTTTTTTTTTAAGCTCATTTTAAAAATGGAAAATAACTTTTGAAACAGACTTAACTTTGTTTAGTTCGAGCTTAAATTAAATATACAATATACTATTAGATGTACAATCAGGAAATATATGTTAATATTCTTTTACTTGATCATGCTCTTTATAATCTGGAAAATCCCCCAAAACCGAAAACTTTACTGCTTTTAACCTCTCATTCAGTATTGAACGGTACTTGCTTATAACATACTGTACTGTAATATCAAGTTATATAGTAAAACATTTTTTGTCAATTTGTAAGTATAATTTATGCATTAACATAGTGTTTTTAATTTTTTTTTCAATTGTAATGTATAAATTATAATGCAATTGGGAAAAACCACAATGCAAAGCCTTATGTTTCAAAAAATACACCTACTTACCAGTCGACGTTTCGCCTATTCAGGCATTATCAAGACACCAACATCAAAAAGGGGTTATGTGATTCGCATCTCGAAGAAAAAGGTGCAAAACATCCCAACGATCAACAGCCCAAACAGGCTCCAAACATGAGACAGCACACCGCCACCAAGACGTTCAACATACAACTTGATGCGATTCACATAACCCCTTTTTGATTTTGGTGTCTTGATAATGCCTGAATAGGCGAAACGTCGACTGGTAAGTAGGTGTATTTTTTGAAACATAAGGCTTTGCATTGTGGTTTTTCCCAATTGCATTATAATAAATAATAGTGTTTCTTTTTGAGTTTTTGGCTCTATTTTAGTGTAATGTATAAATGTTAACAATATGTTCAGACTAGTGTCCGATCTTAATGCCTTTATCTATTTACTGTGATTCACTAAAAGTCTGTTTTTACACTGTTAGGCCATGAATATGAGAACTATAAATTCTCAAATTGTCGCCAAAAGATAGTTTTAAATTTATTGACTGAACATCTTAAATTTATCATTATCCAACATCTCATCCATTCTCAACCAGTATTAGCTAGATACTTGTTCATATAATACAGTTCTGTTGAGTAATAAAGTGCAACATATTTCTCATCAATTCGTAAATAAATAAGCATTGATTTTGTGTTAAAATTAATTTATGGTATTAATTTCCAATAATGAAATACTGTGAATTTGCAAAATGTCTGGTTTTTCACTTTAAGCTTGACCAAGATACAAATAATAAATCAAAAATGTAAGTTTAAAATTTACAACAAAAACTGGATAGTTAACTTTATATTATGGACACTTTTACATAGGACAATTTTATAATAATATTGTAATAGAAATAATAACTGTTTTTAAAAAATAACTAAGGGCTAAGTCCGCCAAACCAAGCTCAATTGCTCTCTTCAGTCAAATTCAATTTTTCATGACCAAATTTTGTTTTATACCACATAATTTATTTAGAAATTTATTATGCATCAGAAACTGTTTTCATATAAAAGAGAGATAAATTAATGACTTTAATAACTCAGTTAATCTTTGTTGCAGAGGCTCTTTGTCAAAAGTTGGAATTAGATGCACGATTGAACGCCGAAGCTCGATCCTGCACAGGATCACTAGCTGTACATCCTCGTTCTAGAGATATTAAATTCGATAATTTTTCTATAACTTTCCATGGCAGCGAATTATTACAGGATACCAGGCTGGAACTCAATTGTGGCCGTCGCTATGGTCTTATTGGGCTAAATGGTTCTGGTAAGAAAATAAAGTTATACTATTAACCAAGTACTAATATCTCACAAAATGGATTAAATTCAAAAGGTGACCTTATTTTTATTTGTTGACTTCAACCTCAGGTGTGGAGTTAAGTTTAGACTCACATGGGAAAACTACATAATTGTTGTGATAAAAACTTAATTTTTCTGTCTACAATCAGTGCAAAGATAGTATAGTCACAGCTTAATGTATCAAATAATACATTTTCACAGTATTTTTATATTAATAAGATGTTTTGGAACACAACAAATCTTATATATCATCTCTTTAAGATTTGCTCAATAACACATTGTCTGGAGCCAATGCTCTTACTAAAACTTACATCTTTTCTAATAAGAACAAAACCCTGCTCGAAAAATATTCAAATGACTGGTTTGGTAAATAACATTTCTGTTATTTTCATTTATATTTCAAAATATATCAACATTAATTTTCACATTAAATATTTTAAAAAAAATACAAATAAATAATTAAATTACGTGAATGTTCATACAAAAATTTGTTAAAAATTTTACCATAAAAAAAACTGTAGGAATTAGGAACTTTTCAATGTATCTTTTTTTCTTACTAAAAGTTTTTGCTTTATATCAATTCTACTTTGATTGGAAGAGAAAAAATTAAAATTACCAGCTAAAATGGTACTTTCTATAATCCCTGTCTTGCCATCTTGAAAAATCCTGTTAGTAAAATAGAAGATTGCATCATTGCAGCTTTCTTTGTGGCTGTTTATCTAGGTGACTTGAATGTCTCTATTGATGGGCTGAGATACTTCTGAAGCTTAAAAAATCAGTTTGGCAAAACTTTCTTTTGATTGAGTTTGACGATATGCTGTCAAATATATGTATTGTAAATTAATTAAAAGTTGTGTTTTAAAAATCAGTTTGGTTTGAAGAGAGTGTTTATATGCAAGAATATTACAAATGCATGAAAAATCAAAATCACTCCACCTTTTGTTAATCTAAATGCTATGTTTACTAGAATATATTATATTATTGTGGTCGAGAAATGGTGGATTGGCTTTGTTTTTAGTTACTTTCAGTTATGAAATTGAGTGTTAATTTTCAGGTAAATCTACTCTTCTAGCAGTCCTTGGAAATAGGGAGGTGCCTATTCCCGATCACATTGATATATTTCATCTTAGCAGAGAAATGCCTGCATCTGACAAAACTGCTCTGCAATGTGTGATGGAAGTAGATGAAGAAAGAGTTAGATTAGAGACTTTGGCCGATCAACTTGTTCAATGTGAAGATGATGGTATGTAACCAAAAGTTATAAACTAAGAATTGTGGCCTTCCCTTTCTAGAAATTATTGAAACAATTAAAAATGTAATTAAAAAAGTCATATTCATTCATTAAAATCTTGTGGCCAAGTATCTAAGTCATTTATCATCTATTTTATATGAGACAGGACCAACTTTCGGAATTATTGGAATACAGTTTATTTGGATAATTTTTTTTAATCCATTCGAATAAACCCAGCTTTATCTGTCATTCATTTATTTGTTATCTGTAATTTATCTGTTGTCCGATTTGAAAAATCTATTCTGTTCGATTATTGGTTTCTCTGATTATTCTGGTTCTGGATTATTATTGGCTTATCTTGTACCATAAAAAAATGTTATTTTCCTAATCAATATCAATGAATCATTAATATCTTCTAATTTTAGCAATTTAAATTTTATGAATTTATTTTAACATTTCAGATTTATACAATCTTAATGCCATGGTATATCTGATTTATACTTTAAACAATCCTGAAATCACACTGTCAGAAATACTAATTGTAATCACACTAATCTAATTTCATTCATATTGAGGTCTATTATTGGGTTGAAATTGAGGTAATTTCCAAGAATACAATCTCTTATGAAATTGAAAGCCCAAAAATTAATTTATTTTATTTTTTTAATTCAATCAATATTAAGAATTATTTTAATGGCTTATAAATAATGTAGTTTCAGAAAATATACAAAGTTTTGAGATTTATTGCTAAATAATCTATTTATTATAATTTTTTTGATTAAATCATCATTGAGGTTTGTTATTAGATCTTAAATGAGGTTGTTTCCCAAAATTAAATTGAATTAAAGTTATATATACAAGGTGGTTAAAAATCAATTTATGGAGAATGGAGATAGTTGGGAGTGCAGTCAAAAAAACATCAAATAAGTCAATTTGTGCCGACGTTTCGACCTACTTTGTAGGTCATCTTCAGAGCATGAGAGGAAAAACAAACAAAACAAAAAAATATAAAAAGCATTAGAGTACCAAGAATATAATAACATATACAGTGAAGAAAAGTAAAATAGTGGCAGATATATAATGAAGGATAAAGAATATAAAATTACAGAATAAATGTACAGAAAGGTGATAATGTAAACATAATACAAAGAGAAAGAAAAATGAGAAGGTAAACGGAAAGATACAAAATGAAAAAGATTAAAATATAAAAAGGTGAGGTATAAAGTTATGGAAACCTAGTTTAATTATAGATAAAATATAAATAAAATGTATGATAATAGACTCCTAGAGGTTACATAAGTAAAATATATGAAAAATGATACAAAATATGATCCCAAAGAATAAATTCAGAAGAAATATCTAGAAAGTAATGAATAGGAATCTCGTTGAATGACAGGTAGAGATGTAAACATTTGAAAATATAAGTATGGGATGTAATATAAATGTATTTACCTGTATTATTATAAATTTGAAAATTAAAAAAAAGATGCTTATAAATTATGAACTCATTGATTACAACATAAGATGGATGCCATAGCGATGAAGGGAGAAATAGGTGGGAAGAATGGAGATGGAGAAGGATGAAGAGAAGATTTAAATATTAAGATGAGCATGTACCTAATGGGAGAGGCAGCTGGGTGAACTGTGTAACTGACAATTAAAATACGTTAAAAAGCAAGACAGAAGTGCCTAGCACCCATCTCCAACGGCCAAAAAATATTACTAAGAGAAAGAGTGTAGGAAAATAGGTGAATTTTATGACGCGTAAAAAATGTAAAAAAATATTAAAGTAATGATAAAAGAGAGATAGCGAAGAGTATTAATGACTGAATAAATGAGAAATGGTACAAAGATAATAACAATAAAATTTATGTCAAGAGATCATAATGTGCCATAGAAAAAGGGGGAGAGTATATATAAATTTAACGGAGTGAAAGTGGGAAGCAGTAACAAAGTAAAAGAATTTAAGGTTTTTTGAGTAAATTAAAAATTTGGTAGCAGGTGGAGGATAGGTGATGTGAGTCGGTCTTAAGATTGATAGCAGAGGAATCTAAATTGATGAGGGTGATAATGTGATGAAGGGAGAAATAGGTGTGAAGAATGGAGATGGAGAAAGGTGAAGAGAAGATATAAATAATAAGATGAATACGAACCTAATGGGAGAGGCAGCTGGATGAAATGAGTAACTGACAAATAAAATACGTTATCTTGACTTATTTGATGTTTTCTTGACTGCACCCCCCCCCCCACCAACTATCTCCATTCTCCATTATATCATCCAGTCAACTATTTTCCTCTCTAAAAATCAATTTATATTTACTTTTCCAATTTAGTCAATAGTTGGATCCATTATTAAATTTTAAATGATGGACTTGACAAAAACAAAATTACTTTTAAGATCAAGCATATATATTATATGTTATATATTATATTTTCTTATTTATGGATGTATTCATTATGAACCTTTTATTTACAGAGTCCCAGGAACAGTTGATGGATGTTTATGAAAGATTAGATGACCTTTCAGCTGATACTGCTGAGGCCAGAGCTGGGTATCTTCTTCATGGTCTAGGTTTTACAAAGGAGATGCAAAACAAGAAAACAAAAGATTTTTCAGGTATTTATTTATTTTTAATTATTTACTTCTGTACTGTAGTACCTTGAGATGAGTACCCTAACGTACGAGTTATTTGAGATACTAGCTGTCGAGCGAGCGAAATCACATTCCTTTTTATAACTACGAGTCTGAAGTGTGTGGAAAGGTCAGTGCTCAAAAGAAGATGAAGTCTATTGGATTAAAGCATGAAATCATAGAAAAAAATGAGCAAGCTGTGCGAGTAGCCGACTTGGCGAGGCAGTACGGACGTAGTACTTCAACTGTGTTGATATGCACTGTGCTTAAACAGGAGTCGATAAAGGGTATAACTCCAGCTAAGGGCGTTACAATAATTTCTAAGCTCCAGAGCTCTCTCCATGAAAAGATAGAGAAACTGCTGATGGTTTGGGTGACGGAGAATCAACTTAAAGGCGATACCTTAACACAGGGCATCATATGCGAGAAGGCTCGAGCGATTTACTGTGAATTGCTGAATCAGACCCTGCACACTTCCACGGACGAGGCATTGGAAGACTCGTTTAAAGCCAGTCAATATTTGCCATTTATAAATACACTTTTCTTATTCAAAAACACTTAACTAAAAAATTGTGGGTAGTATTTTTGGGGCTGGAACGAATTAATGGCATTTCAATTAATTTCAATGGTGAAAATTGCTTTGAGATACGAGCAAGGTTACGGAACGAATTAAACTCGTATCTCGAGGTATCACTGTATTAAGAAAATACACCTGTTGGTAGTACATACATTACATTTATTATAAAAACATTGTAATTTGGAAATATATAGGCTAATGTGTCATTAGTTTATGTTATGCCAATGAGGGTATCTCGGTGGATATAACAAAAAAGGATGGTTGGGTTGCAAAAAAATTATAACTTATTATAATGTCTGCAAATATACATAAAAGTTGTAAAAAGAATATAAGAGTAGATAAATGAGTGATCTGACATTAATAACTATTTTATAGTGCAATAAATAATCTTGTAGAGCATTAAATTCTTAGCTGTTGCGCTATCTGTTTTCACTGTTGTACAACAAATTTTTTTGTACTCTCTGTTACGGTCATAACTTTTTTAAGTTTCAAATTTCTTGATAACCCACTATTTTGCTACTGAATATCCTGCTTTTTTTTGGCCACCCAAAAGAAACACTTAAACTAAACAATTATCATTGACTTGTGCCCCTGAAGCAGTCCCAACCCATTGATTTTGTAATCTCATGAAATAAAAATGATTATGATTATTGTAAAGATCAATATTAATTATTCTTATATTGTAAGGTGGTTGGAGAATGAGAATTGCTTTGGCTCGTGCTTTATATGTAAAACCACATCTCTTACTTCTTGATGAGCCTACAAATCATTTAGATTTGGATGCCTGTGTTTGGCTTGAGGAAGAACTTAAAACGTAAGGATCGTTATTTTTATACTAGTTTAGATAGTTCTTTAAATAGTAATTTTATTTTGGGTAAGAGAAAATTTTCTCTTACCCAAAATAAATGAAGAATAAATCCAGTTTAAAAAAGAAAAAAAATATAAGAATAGTAATTTTATTAAATTAAGTTATAAATGTTTACTTTTCAGGTACAAAAGAATTTTAGTCATAATATCGCATTCTCAAGATTTTATGAATGGTGTATGTACTAACATCGTTCATCTTCATAAGAGAAGATTAAAGTATTATACAGTAAGATTCTCATTAATTATTCGAATGGAGTGCTTTACATGTGATAGTATATTTTAGTTTATTTCCTTTTTTCTGTTTTATTTCTTATAGGGAAATTATGATGCATTTGTTCGAACACGACTTGAGTTACTAGAAAATCAGATGAAGCAATATAACTGGGAGCAAGATCAAATAGCTCACATGAAAGTAACTACCTTTGTCATTTTATTTATTATTTTTGAATTATTACTCTAGTGCTTCGCTGCTCTTAGAAATTATGTAATTTATGTCAACATTTTTTTTCACTTTGTCCCACAAAGATTAAATTGTTTTTTTTGCTATTTTAATTTTCAGAATTATATAGCGAGATTCGGTCATGGTAGTGCAAAACTAGCTCGTCAAGCTCAGAGTAAAGAGAAGACTTTAGCAAAAATGGTTGCTGGTGGACTTACTGAAAAAGTTATTTCAGACAAAACTGTTGTATTCTATTTTCCTTCCTGTGGATCTATTCCTCCTCCTGTCATTATGGTTCAGGTAATTGTTTTTTAATTTAATTGTAGTTAGTTGTTAAATGAAATTGAATTCATGTATAACTGAAACATGGGTAGGTGTATATATTTATAATATATATGCGTGTGTATATATATATATATAAAAATATGTTTCTGACTTCCTGGGTTTTTTGGCAGCATTGAGTATTCTCCTTATAAGGATTCTTTGCTTGGTCAACTCAAAATTTCACCAGGAAATTGTTGGTTACATTTTTACAAACGTTATTGCCGTTGGTATAAGTTTATTTTAGTATCAGTCAGTGATGTTTTTAAGCACTCTAGCTGCTAAATACTGGGTATTACTTTGGAAGTCCTTCTCATTAGTGTGTCATGATGTGTATTGCAGCTATCCCAATTTGTCTTGGATTCTTTTATTCCACTTTGAATGCTCTGCTATCAGATTGTATTTGTTGTATTTATGGTGGAAGCATGTTTCCTGTCCAGATATATGCCAGTTTATGATATTTCACCCGCCTTTTGTTTAATAAGTGCCTTTTGTTTTTAACTATTTTTATTTGAAGAGAAAAGACATGCCCCGGCCATCATCAGTCATCAATCAAGGCTGGTAAGCGACTCCAGTAGCTCAAATGGTAGAGCACTGTTACGGAGAGACATAGGACCCAGGTTAAAATCCTGGCCAGGGGCTTATCTTTTCTCTTCAAATAAAAATAGTTAAACATTATAATTATAATTGTATTTTAGCTTTTCCTGTTGTTTTAGAATGTCAGTTTCCGATATAGTGAAAGTACACCTTGGATCTATAAGAATCTTGAGTTTGGAATAGATCTGGATACTCGGTTGGCTTTAGTTGGTCCAAATGGAGCAGGGAAAAGTACACTACTTAAGTTATTATATGGTGATGTGAGTAGAAATTTTATTGATATCAAGTTAATTTTTTTTTCCTTTTCTATAGTTATATTTTGTTATTTAGCTAGTTCTTTCTTAGGAGTTGTGAATTTGAATCCTAGGAATTTTTATTTTTAATGTTTTATTTATGTTGCAGCTTGTTCCAACTGAAGGTATGATTAGGAAAAATTCCCACTTGAGGATGGCTCGGTATCATCAGCATCTTCATGAATTGTTAGATCTAGATATTTCTCCTCTTGATTACATGTTAAAGTCATTCCCAGAAGTAAAAGAAAGGGAAGAAATGAGAAAAATTATTGGAAGATATGGTCTTACTGGAAGGCAACAGGTTAGTTATAATTTTTATTTACTTATATTTCTACTCAATTATTTCAATATAATACCAGTTACATTATGTATTTTTTATTTTTTCCGTTTTGACCAGCCTTTCTACTCATAATCTTTTTTATATACCACCCTGACCATTTTCTTCCATATTTATATGTTCAATTAATCGTTATTGAAGGAAACATAAGTCATTTCTCTGGATTCAAATACAAATCACCCTTTAACTATTTTTCCAAATATATTGCTTAAATGACTCTCAACAGCGCACAGGAGGTCTGATTTGATTTTGGTCATGCTCTAAGTCTCACAACCTAAATTAAATTAGTCCTCAATTGGGGATGAACATGCCAAAGAGCAATAATTGATTTGGTAACATCTTTAATTTTTTACAATATGGTGCTATTGAAAAATAACTACATAGACCTCTTTCACTCGTGCTTGATGATATGACTGATGTTTCGTATCACTATTTAAAAAATTAAATATTATAAATCAATTAATTAATTATTTGATTTAATCCAAAAAAAAAAAAAATTGTTTGTTACCAATGAAGGTAAATGCTATAATATTGATTTAAGTATCATATGTTTATAATCAATATTCTTTGTATCAAAGTGCATCTTCTATCTCAGCGGTTCCCAAACTGGGGGGCGTGAGGGCATGTCAGAGGGGGTGCGAGACAATATGAACATTAAATTAAATTTAAGTAGTCTTTCTAAAATTCTAAATTAACCATGATGTTTAGAAACTGACCACTTTGGTATAATGGACAAACCTTCATTTTGGTTAAAATATTTCAAAGTGTATCCTAGTGTATCACGGGAAGCTCTTCATTTATGTTTGCCTTTTTCAAGCACCTATCTGTGCGAAAAAGCATTTTCAACACTTGTGGCGATTAAAACAAAGTATCGGAATAAACTTAATGTTGCTAGTGACTTGCATTGTGCACTTACTAAAACTCAGCCACGAATAGGCATACTTGTAAGAAAAATGGAAGCCCATCCATCTCACTAACCAACCTAATCTATTTTTCTCTTATTAATAATTTTTGTATTTTATAAAAGCTGATATTTTTGTACCTTATGGCAGTATAAATAAATGTTTTGTTTTCAATGTAATACTTATTTGTTTATGTTTTGTTCCTAGGCCCACACAATTTATTGTTAAGGGTGGGGCGCGAGAAGCTTTCATTTCAACAAAAGGGGGGCGTGGTACAAAAAAGTTTAGAACCCCTGTTCTAACCCAAGTCACCCTTACAAAGCACAAAACTTCAAAGACATTTATTATTATTTTACCTTACAAAATGAAATATTTAGATTGTATAATTATGATATTAAACGTTTTTTTGGCTGACAGGTTTGCCCTATCAGGCAATTATCAGATGGTCAAAGGTGTCGAGTAGTTTTTGCTTACCTTGCATGGCAAGCACCTCATCTTCTCTTACTTGATGAGCCTACAAATCACTTGGACATGGAAACAATTGATGCTCTTGCTGAAGCCATTAGAGATTTTGAAGGGGGTATGGTCCTTGTTTCTCACGACTTCAGGCTGATTTCTCAGGTTTGTGTTTCTATTTATTTTTTACTCATACTTAATTTTTTTTTTTGTGCCATAGTGGTTGAAAGTGTTGGGGAGCAATCTTATTTTGTGTTAGATTCAAAACTGGAACCCCTTAAAGCCTGTCATTTTGAAATAATGCACGATATTGGGCTCCAACTGGGTCTGTGCAAGTGTTGTTGACTTTATAAAAATCTTTTTAATAAGCCTGAAATTATTAAGTAAAAACATCAATTTAATAACTAAAACGTGATATTCTAGGTTGAACATTTAGTGCTTGTTATTACATGATTTTCTTTTGTGAATTAATCATTTCTTTAATTATAAATGTATTTAAGGAAGAAATAGTTGGGGGTGCAGTCAATGAAAACACCAAAATAAGCATAACTTATTTATTATATGCCGACGTTTCGGCCTACAATGTAGGCCATCTTCAGGGCTAAGAGAGAGAAACAAACAGAAATATATAAAAACGTAGCAGTAACAAGAATATATAAAGTGGTACAGGAGTGAAAATAAAAATTTTCATCCCTTTAATCCCTTTAATATTGTTGTTTGATTGTAATTATTTTTTACCAATTAGGTTTTTATTAAACCTAAAGCATCATAGTTTTATTTAAAAAATATAATCAAATTTCTATTAATAACTTTTATATTACTAATTCTCATTTATATCTCTTATAATGGTTCAACAAACTTAATTTTTTTAAATCATTATTGTAGGTTGCTGAACAAATATGGGTCTGTGATAATGGAGCTGTTACTAAGTGGCAAGGAGGAATTCAGGATTACAAGGAACACCTTAAATCTAAGATAATTAAAGAAAAGAAGAAATAGAAAACTCAAACCATACAGAAAACATATTTGTTATTTTATTTTCCTATGCACTGCCGTACTTTCATAAATCATAAAATGTTTATTTTAACCATACTTTGGTGTTTCACTACAGTTTCTATTATCCTTTCTGATTCAGAAATACAGATTCTTTTTGACTTATCTGTTTTCAGTTTTTTTTTCCTATGAAATATCCTTATATATAGAATTATATTGCATTGAATAAGTAGTAAGAAATATTACACTGTCGTAACAAATTCAATCTAACCACTTTTTAGTTAATCCAGGAATCAAGACCCTAGATGAAAAGAGTAAAGTTATTAATACAAGTTTAAACTTTTCTGTGAGCTCGATAATACCAAGTTGTCCAAGAGAGCTCTGGATAAAACATATACCCTTTTACCCACCAGTTTTTAAGCATGTTTAAGTTTACTAATAATGAATTAGTAAAATGAAAAATCTCAATTGTGTCATAAACTCATTAGCATCTTATAATTGATAAGGTAATAATTGATGGAATTATTTCAGCCATACTACAGCATGGCTTCCCAATGATCAGTACTTGCTTCCTACAACTTCTCAAGCAAAGGATTCTCTAATTAGAATTGGGCTACTCTGATCTATGGATTAATCCAAGGGGTGGCTACTGCGAGGGAGACTCTCCCCATTGCTGTGTGCTATCAGGCATCAATGATGTGGATTTTTATGTACAAGGATTTAGCTGATGATATTGTAGGTTATTATCTAACGAAATTTTAAGATCAGCAAGTGTTTTGACTGGCTGGTGTTGAGGCAATGGCCTTTCAACTCGCACCAAGTGCTCACTGAGAAGAAAAAAGTATTTTCACATTCAAATATTATTGAATAATAAATATTCAAAGAAGAAATTATGTAATCAACTTTGAATGGCATTCAGTTGAGTTTGATATTAGTTTGCATATTGGAGTCATGCCATATAACAAATGGAACTGTTACCACGTGGTAAATACAGCAGATGAAGCTTTAAAATACATATTGGCTTGCAAAGGCAGGTAGAACCGAGAGCCTCAAACCAAAAATGGTCTATTGGCTGTATGACCAATGATTCTATATCCAGCCCTATTATGATGTATTTATAATATGCTGTTGCCCTATTACATCCAAACTTGGTAGATCCAGAACTGTAACTGAGAAGCAACAATGACTAGCCAATTTAATGGTAACTGGTGCAAAGACACTCCTATTGCAACAATGGAGGTAACATTCGAGATTATGCCTCTCCATTTAGTTAGAATCTCGGATAATTAAATTACTATATAGGTCTAATAAAATGAACACATTTTGTACTGCATTAGACTACAGTGGGTCCTAGAAACTGTTGTTATAGTTGCCAATTCTCAATAGTACAGACCCAACAATGGCATCAATTGCTATACAAATGATTCTCTATCAGCTACCAGTTCTGGTGCTGGAATCTTGGCATAATGCATTATTCAGAGTTCTATAACTCTGGTTGAAGAATTCTTTGCTCAAACAAGCTATTGAATAATTGGGAGACAGTCGCCTCGTTTCTTTGTTTCTGCTTCTTTAGGCATTTTCAATGATCCTGTAAGGAGTTACAATCTAGTCTTAACATCAAGATAACAGAAATATTAAACTTAACTTCCATTTATAATTGTAAATAAATCAATTTTTAGCCAACTATAAAAACAAGTTGGATATTCAATAAGTAAAAACTTAAATTACACTGGTCGACAAGGTTTTTTTCACAAGAGATCTGAATAGTGAATCTAGTGGCATTTTCCATCCTGAATTCAGATATGTAGTCAGAATTTTCCCATCAGACATAGTTTTTCTGTAAAAGCTACTTTTCAAAATATGATTTTAGCGTTTTCTTTGACCTGCCATAGGAACCGTTACCTCATATGTAGCTATTTTACTCAAGCTGTATTATTGAAATTATTTGCAATGTCATGCTGAAGCGCAATAAAACATGACTGTGCAGGTTCATTGTTGTTCAGACCTCTTTGGCATTGTGATGTGTCAGTATTGAGCTGACTGTGAGATTGTTCAGTAGTGAAATATTTCCTTCCTTTCTGTTTAGAAGTGTATTGTGTATGTTGTATTTCTGTGTTTTATTTTTTCATCATGCCAAGAAATTGTGTAAATCATGCAGATAATTTCTGCTATATTTGTGGTGAGCTGACCTTCAAGTCTCAGAGGCGAAATTTGACCCCACTTGTAAAGAAGTGTTATAAACTTTACTTTGGCTGTCAAGTTGGTGATTTTGATAAGAGCTGGGCCCCAAATACAGCTGTGTTTCGTGTGTTAGACTGCTGACTGGGTGGAAAAATGGTCCTCAATATATGCCATTTGCAATTCCCATGATTTGGAGGGAACCGAAGGATCATTTAACTGACTGTTATTTTTGTTTGACAAATATTAAAGGAATCACATCTAAAACAAAATATACAGTTAAGTATCCGAATTTGCAATCTGCAATGAGACCTGTCTTACACAGTGAAGAGTTCCCTGTACCAGTATATGCAGATACAACCTTAAGTGATAACTCTGGTTCTGACCTGACTGAAACTTCAAATGATTCAGATGAAAATAAAAATGATCTTACATATGAAGCCAGTAGCTGTTCATCAGAACCATACTTACCCAATCAGCAAGACCTTAGTGACTTGATTTGCGATTTAAATCTGTCTAAACAGCAAGCGGAAGTTTTAGCTTCCAGACTCAAAGGGTGGAATCTACTCCAAAAAGATGTAAGAATTAGTAGATATCGTAGCCGCTATAGTGTTTTCAAACTATACTTCTCTGAAGAAAATGGTATTGTGTTTTGTAATAGTATTTGTTCAGTTATGGAAACTCTTGGGTTTCAACACCGGCCAGATGAGTGGCGATTGTTCTTAGACTCCTCTAAAGTAAGTTTGAAGGCTGTGCTGCTACATATTGGCAATAAACTTCCATCAATACCGGTAGCGCATGCGGCTGATATGAAAGAGACATATGAAAATATGAAAGTAGTTTTAGAGAAAATACAATATGGAAAATATGAATGGAATATCTGTGGTGATCTAAAGGTCATTGCTTTATTGCATAGTTTGCAACTTGGGTTAACCAAATTTTGTTTTTTGTGCGAGTGGGACAGCAGAGATAAGAAGTCTCACTACGTTAGAAAGTCATGGCCAAAACGTGAATCTCTTATCCCTGGCCAGAAAAATGTGGCATGTGTCCCTTTAGTGAAGCCTGAAAAAATATTTTTACCTCCATTGCATATTAAGTTAGGAGTTGTGAAAAATTTCGTCAAAGCTATGGATAAACTTTCTGATGGATTCTTGTACTTGAAATCGAAATTCCCCAAAGTCAGTGATGCTAAATTGAAAGAAGGAGTTTTTATAGGACCACAAATCCGATCATTAATGGCTGATGAACATTTCGAGAGACTGTTAAATCCACTGGAGAAAGCAGCCTGGCAGTCTTTCAAAACTTTGTGTTGCAATTTTCTTGGAAACCATAAAGCAGAAAACTATCGTGACATAGTGGCTGATCTTCTGCATTTTTATAAAGCTATGGGATGCAACAGGTCTTTAAAAATTCACTTCTTGGACTCTCACTTGGACTTCTTCCCCGAAAACCTTGGAGCTGTCAGCGATGAACACGGTGAGCGTTTTCATCAGCAAATTTCTACAATAGAGAAGAGGTACCAAGGCAAGTGGAGTTCCAATATGCTAGCTGACTACTGTTGGACTAAAATGAGAGACGTTCCAGATGCAAAATATACCCGAAAATCACTATCTACCACTTTCTAGATAAGTCAGAATCAGTAGTTATAATTTTGAGTTAGATAGCTAGTTACGGATTTTTTGGAATATTATAAAAAATTCAAATGAATATCACACAAAACTCCTGCCCGATGGGGAAAAACTGTAATTATATTTGAATTCAGCACGAAAAATACTTTTAGAATCTGTTATTTTAATTCTTGTGAAAGAAAAAAAGTTAAATTTTGTCGACCAGTGTTATTTGCATTGAAAAGTAAAAAGAGACCTTACATATTGGACAGATAATTTCAATTTCTATTTTAGTTTCGAGACTTAAGGGCTTTTCTTTGGAATTTTTCTACGGTCTTAAATTATTTGCTTTAAACAAGAAAAATCAAAAGTAATTTTTTTTTTCCAAGGTTTAAAGGCTTGATATGACTTTAATTTCTAATTTCAAACTTAAAGATCAGTTCTTGAGTGCTATTCATTGGAAGAGAGATATTAAAGTTAATTTCACAGCATGTTATCAATATTTTTGCCCTTCTAAATTGTATTTCTCGACTTTATCCTAAATTGATGAAAAGACTGTATTCATTCTCACTAGCTTATTTATGATATTCCTTCATATTTTAATTAATATTCCATCCTAAAATGACATAGAAATGTTAAACAGTAAGATTTTTTTTGGTTGTATAGATTCATTACTTAATTATTCTACTAAACTATGTTAATTTACTGTATAAAATTAGAGAATATTCTGCATCCTATAACCTTTCCATTACTAATCTTAATTCCTAAATAAAATATTTAAAATTTACAAATTAATAGTTAATTTTTTTATTTAAATTGTTACATATTCAAATATTTAAATTGTAAGTATTCATATCATGCTCATTTTAGAAATAATTATAATTTCCCCCAAATTTAAAAGGGCCTATTATTGAGGGAAAACAGTCTCATCAGGCTTTCATAAATAGTAATGAAAATTTTAATCTTTAACAAATATTTCAGTTCTTTATTTTTATTTTTATTTTCTTATATCTCATATTATTTTATTTTCAGAATGAATTTTAATATTACCAGAAATTAATAATTAGTAAATTTAATTAATAAGTATTTTGCATGTTTATAAATTTGATGGTAAAAGGGATTGGTGTAGTAATCCTATTAGGAATGACCTTTTTACTCCATATTTATGTTGTCTCTAAGTAGTATTGGTGCAATACTTTAAACTTGCAACTTAAAAGAAAAGTTATATTACATCAATAATTTCAAATCTAGGTAAGAGGAATATTTTTTGAAAAATATATCATTATATTATGCTTAGAGTGAAGTAATTAATGATTTATTATAAATAATTAATAATACTCAATATGAATTGTTCATAATTCATATTAATTATGAAAAACGCTTGTTTCAAGAATTGGATGGCATTAATTAATTAAGCTAGTTAATTTTTTAGCTTCTTATCAATAAATATATTTCTTTTTATAATTCATAAATAGGTAAGTAGAAGTAAACATAAAAAGTATTAGTGTTTTAAGATTTCTCAATATGGTGTTAACACTCACCATACTAAATATATAACTCATACTGAATATCAATTTTGAAATAATCAGCTACTTATTTAAGTTAGTGATATTTTTCTCATTAAAAATGTTTTTGTTTTTTTAAATATTGTCAGTTTAAAAACAATGGTTCTTGACTATTTATGTCTGAAATGCATTTACCGGAAAACATCATGGGAGTATACATTCCTTATTTGAAGAACAATGCTCACAAGATATTGAAATTAAAGATATAATTTTTAAAATATTTTATTTGAAAAGAAAAGATGTGACCAGGACAGGGACTCGAACCCAGGTCTCCCACCTGTCCGTGGTGGTGCTTTAACCATCTCAGCCATCCTGGTTCGCTTCTCGGTCAGTCACATCCCTCCTTTTCACTGATCCTATATCTCCCTGTTCTCGCAATTAGCGATGTATACACGGGGAGAATGTTAATTGAACATTACTTTTATTTTTGGATGTTGTTGACTTAAGTCATTAATTATTATCATAATTTCTTTTATTGTTATATGATATAATTTTTTAAATATTTTATTTGAAAAGAAAAGATGTGACCAGGACCGGGTCTCTCACCTGTCCATGGTGGTGCTTTAACCATCTCAGCTATCCTGGTTCGCTTCTCGGTCAGTCACATCCCTCCTTCCATCCTCGCAAATTGGGAGAACACGGAGATATAACATTAATTAATTTTTTATATAAATTAGTAAACACTTTTTACTTTAAAAAAAAAATCCATTTAATCCATTGGTTATGAGGGTGTCTGAGGAACAGATGGTTATGAGGGGAAATTACTACGAAATATTTAGACATTCAAGTAGAATCCAAGTTATAGAGCTACTGGTCGCTAGGGTTTAGGCTCAGAACCTCAATAGAATAATCTAAAACTACAGGATTGTCACTAACTGTTTTAGACTTTCAGTATTTCACTTCATTCTTTTTACCAATTTTTTTTTAATTCCCGTTTGAGTAGAATGATATTCTACTTTGTTATTGAATACAAAAGTATATATAGATGTAAACAATATTTTTTACAGATTGGAATAATGTCAGGTAGAAGCCCCACTAGACAGTTACTTACAGCTGGACTAATTGGTGTTGGTGTTGGAGTTCTAGCAGCAGGTGTCGGCTATGCGATAGCAACCAATTCACCCACATGCTGTTCACCTCAACCTTCTGAAAGAAGAACGGGCAGATTATTAAATGTTTGTGATAGAGAAGATACCACAAAAAATGACAATGTTATTACATATCCTGAAAGGTAAATTTTTTTTAATTTTTGAGATAATGATTTTCAATTTCATAGGTGTGGCTATTAAATAATGAGACTGACGTTGCTTTCGATATTCATGGGATTTTATACCTTCACCGGGTTCCTGAAGGTCAAACTATTAATCAATACTACTACTTTGAGGTACTTGCAAAACTACGTGAAAGAGTAAGGAAAAAACGATCTGAAATGTGAAACCAAGACAATGTGCCAGCTCATTCCGCGTTATCTGTCAAGAGGCTCCTAGCCCAGTTCAGCATCCCAGTATTAGAACATCCACCTTATTCATCAGATCTTGCACCATGTGACTTCTATCTGTTCCCTAAGGTGAAATCTTGATTAAAAGGGACGAGATTTGAGTCAGTGTAAGCTGTAAAAGAGAAAGCACTGTTTCCAATAATGGAAAATTCGCATGGAGCGTTGTAGGGATAGAGAAAGGATGTTGACCAGCTTATTATGCCAAAGAAACTGCCAATGATGTTCCCCGTGAATTCATGCCCTGGATCTTATTTTTATCTTGAGATCACTTTTAAAAATTAGCTACAACCTTTTTTTAAATTTGTCAGATATATCCCTCAATATTATATTATTGGCTATCTTACTACCTTGTTTAATGTCCAAATATTATTTAACTTCTTATGGGATTGGTGGCTAGTGATTTCTCCTGAATAAATTTATAAGGAGCATCTGTCCATTTCTTTTTGTAATAACTAGGAGGCACACTTTTTGAGACTGAAAGAAATACATAGAGTTACTGAATGATGAAACATGTTCCATCAAGTACTATAACTGATTCTTATTTTTGTCATAGAATTTGGGATCACCCATTTAGAGACTGTGACTAATGAAGTTGTCTATTTTCAATGGGTATACAATTTTTATGGTATGGAAGATGTAACTTAGAGGTGATAGAGTGAAGCAAGACCATTGAGGGAATATCCGTGGTAAATTTATTGGCAAATTTTTATAGTTTCAGTTTAATAACCTGAGCGGCCTAACCTACTTTAACTTTAAGTGCTCCACAATTCCATTAATATTTAAACAAAATATTAATTATATATGAGTGGATTTTATGTGGTTTGAGAACTCGCAGTAATCAACTGAGGCACACCATCAAATGATTTTGGTTATCAATCTATGTCATAGAAAAATTCCTCTGTTTTTTGCCATCAACAATTTGTTTCTTTTTAGTTTTTTGTGAGTAGTTAACGATATTTGGAGTATGGAAACGAGTGATTGATTCAGATGCAAGATGACACTATGTAAACTCAATTGTTACCCACAATTTGATATTAATTATTATTTTGTTTCATAATTATCTTTGATAATTTGATTTTCATAAGTAATTATTCAATTATTCAGTTGTTCAAATACTTATTGTTACTAGTTAGAAACATTTTTTAAATATCATTTTAGTGTACGAAATAATTTTTTAAATATAAATAACCATTTTTTTGTATTTTAATTATTTATTTTTTTACAGTGATCAATGTAAAATTTGTGGAAAACATATTTCATCAGAACCATCAGCCTCTCTTAGTTGCAATCATACTTTTCATAGAAAATGTATTTTCTCTAGTTATGTTGTACAAACACAGGTAACAATTTTCTATATTTCTTTTATCAGATCACATGCTTTTGTAATTAATATTATCATTGATCTCACAATAAGTTATTCTGATCAATAAAACTATTTTTCCTTGTTGAAATAAACTCAATGGTCTCCATACACTTACAATTATTTTTTAATTTATAATACTTCAGAATTTTCTGAAAACAAACTTGATTATTGTCCAAAGTAAATAATTATATTTTATAAATACTTACGAACTTTTAAATATGTGTTTTGGAAGGCATAAAACATCAAAAAGTATCCTTATACTCGTATTTGTATACTACAAAATTGTCTATTTTAATAATTTTTATTTCCTTTTTTTCTTTAAATAATTTCAATCTAATGACTTTACATCCTACCAACATATTTCTTTGTTTCTTCTGGCTCAATTCAATTTCATCTTGAGATTATGGATTCGTAAGTTCGTTTCTAATTTAACTTCTAGATTTCTTATTGATCACCAATATCATCCCACTAGCACTCAGTTAAGATAAGGTTGGGACTCTGAGTTAGTTTATAAAGTTACCTTGGCATGTTAAAGAGCCATTACTTATGTATGCTTATTTTGCCGAATGATAAATAAACCTCTAAATCCCAGATTTTTTGATTTATCAATATTAATATTCTTTATAATAAAGTATTCATGTAATAATTACGAAGTTTCTGACCCCTGAAGAACTCATGCATCTAATGCCCCAACATGTTTAATGATTCTTAAAACATTTTTCGGATTTAAATATTCATCACATTTCCTCCACACACTAGTCTTCTAATCTGATGGGAAAGCATTCAAATTTTATTTGTAATGGAATCCCAAAATTTCTATTTTAATTTGTCCGGTCTTTTATGATCAGTTGTATTTTTTTAGAACTTTTATTACTGTTTTGGACTCAACATTTAAATTTTAATGGAGAAACGTCGGCACTTACTAAATATAAGTCTAGTACTTATTTGGTGTTTTTTTGACTGCACCCCCCCAACTATCTCTGTTCTCCATTTTATCATTCAGTCAACTATTTTTCTCTCATACATTATATATATATATGTATAATATATATATATTACATATATATATATATATATTACATATATATATATATATATATATATATATATATATATATATATATATATATATATATATATATATATATATATATATATATGTAAGGAGTAAGATTGCTTTCCGAGGAAGGCGTTTTAGAATATGAGATGTGATTAGGTCGTGCGCAGGGGCTTTGTTGGTGGGTATATGTCGGACTTAAAGATTTAACTTTAAACATTGAAAACCAGACATTATATATGAAATAATACATGAGAAATTGTTGGCAAATAAATATTTCCTACTTTCTCTTTCTTAATTTCATTATTAATTCTAAATATTTAAATTTAGAAGGTGTATGGAAACTTTTTTGACATTTAATTCAGCAATGTTTGTTTTCTTTATATCAGCAATTTGAGCTAATGAGTTACAAATCAATCTTTGTTCTATTGAGTAAAGAAATACTTGTAATTAATAATTAATTAGAAATATATATTGGAAAATAATTGTGGGGATAACAATTTAATTTTAATGATGCAGTGTGTATGCAAAATTCGTGATTGCATCAATGCTCCTTTTATAAAATAACATTCTCTCTAGAATACTAATTATAAGCATTGGACACAATTTACCCTGTCTTCAATATATTTCTAGTTGCACTCAACAAGCCAGCAAAAAATATTAATTTTTAATTATATCAATCATTATTTCATTTGTCTTATTACAGGTCAACAAAGGTGACTCATTTCGATGCCCATTTGAAGCTTGCCAGGTTGAAATCTCAGAAAATTTTTTAGAATCAATAATAGCTATGCATTAAGTGAAAGAAAACTTTTTCTGAAAATAGAATGAGCACTTAACTTAATGATTCGTAAAATTAGAACTAAATAATTATTGTTAACTGTTGATCGTGAGTTGTAGAATGATCTTTTATTATATGATATTTGTTTAGACACTTGAATGTTTTTGGAATGAGAATTTTATAAAATGAGATTTATTTTTAATTGTGTTACAAATGTATAGTTAAATTATTTTAATTGATATTCCTTTGAAACATATATTTATTACATGTAGTTAGAAATTGAAATTTTTAAAAATAATATTAATTATATAAAAAAGTTATTGGATAAGTTATGATTTAGTTGTTATTCAAGAGATTTTTGTATTAATGACTTAGCTTTTAAATGCATTAACCAATGAGTGTTTAACAAGTTGATTTTTTATAAATTTAAATAAAATGTTATGCAGTTGAAATAACTAATGTGCATTTTTTTGAAATTATCTCTCTATCATCTCCCCTAGGATTTATAGCAGAGAAATTAAAATGGCTAAGTCAAAACTTTTGATGATGCCAAAGAATTTTGATGATATTATTAGGCAAAATTTCCTTCATTGGTAAACCTTTCTAAAAGAATGGTGGCTAATGTGGATCTTGGAGAAAAAATAATCTCGATAAATACCTAAATTGAAATAATAACTATGGATTGAGGTAATATTTAAATGCATTAGGCCGTTCTATTTTACTTGGATTACCAGGAAATGGCCTTATACCCATCTCCCATTATAATATTCCATGGCCTGGTCCTCCATTCATTGCTTAATTACTGCTTATAACTTACTAAAACAGCTGTAATGTAAAACTTTGTTAATGCTTGTTTGTAGGTAATGTATGTATCAAATAATTTAAATAACCCCATGCTGCATGCAAACTAATTACTAATTTCATGTTTCCTTAGAAATTTAATTTAAAAATTCGGACTTAGTCCCACCTCTAAGCCTGAAAGAAATAAGAAAGGGGAGCGGTGCTTGATTTACTTTTTGTTTTTGTATTTTCTTCCTAGACTGTTTTGGCAGGTTGAGGAAATAGGCTTCTGATAGAAGGCAGGGAGGACTCCAAGATGCTAGGTGTGGAGAAATCCTCTTAGCACTTGGGTCTTGAAGAATCTACAGGACTTGTCTTGATTTACTTGGCATTTACTTTATTAAAAAACATCAAACAAATAAACAATAAAATTAGTAAAGAAATTATTCTGCTTGCAATTAGGTTCTTCAGCCTAGGTTGATCATAGTGCCATCTATGCCTCTAATGGGATCACACTATAGCAGGATTCACCTCAAACAATCCCCTTCCTCACAAACACACACCAATGAACTAAAATGTAAATAGAGAGGAAAATAGTTGACTGGATGATATAATGGAGATAGTTGGGAGGTACAGTAAAAAAAACACCAAATAAGTCAAGACTTAGACAAAATAAGTCTTGACTTATTTGGTGTTTTTTTGACTGAACGCCCAACTATCTCCATTCTCCATTAAAATGCAAATAAAAATGAACTACCCAATCCGATCTTATTTTGGTTTAAAAGATCAAATTATTCAATTTGGCATTGAGGTTGTCGAAATTATTGTTAACTTCAAACAAAAATTAAAGGCGGAAAAAATGTGCAAAAAATAACATATTTTTTATTGTGATAAAAATTGTATTTGGAGGAGGAAAAACAATTGTTTTGTAAACTTAACTGTCAAGTTAACTTTTTTTCTCCTTAACATATACCAGTGACTTCTCCAACATAAAATGCCAGTCTTCTATTGTATCAGCTGTCATTCTCCAGTCCCCCATTCCTACATTTTACATAGATTCGCTCATGTATCACTTTCCTCGGAATTTCTGCATCATGTCCAGCCCATCTAAGTTTACTATTGTTTATCATCTGTAAAATGTCAACTTCCTTTTATCACTGATCTATCTGAGGATTTGTCCATTGACTCCATTTCTCTCCATCACGGATAGGTCCGAAAATCTATCTGATTACTTTTCTTTCAAATCTTGATAGACTTAGTTCATCACTTTTCGTGAGGGCCCAGGACTCCGAGTCCTACGTCAGACATGATACAGCAATGTCGTTTGCTTCATCCTCGGTACACATATACCTTGTTTTTTCTTCTTCTTTCGTGGCTCTAAAGCCCATCAATGAGCATTGCTCCCCTTGATATATTTCCGCCAGTCTTCCTAGTCCAGTGCAGTACCCTTCCAGTTGCGGATGTTTAATAAGCTCCTAGATTCCTCACTGACCCTACCCACGCCCTACTCTTCTTGTCCACAGGCCGAATGAGTGTTTTGTAGAAAATTGTTTTCGTATTCCATGACAAAAGTTTGCTTTTTATGAGTCGGTTTATCCCGAAGAAGCCTCTATTTGCATGGGCCACTCTCTTCTTGACCTCTATCAAAACATTATTTTCGCTCGTGATGGTGGTGCCCAAGTAGGAGTTCACTCTTTCAATATTAAGGCCTCCTATCTTAAGGGTGCGTTTACAGGGCCCATATTTGACGGCAATGTGTAACGGCAATAGTATTGCCGGTAATGTTGTGGCAATATATGACAATGTTGTTGAATTTAAACATTGCCTGGCAATATTGCTGGGATATTAGCTCGTCAGAGAGTGTCAGTATTTTTTTAACAAGAGGTTATAAGCCTAAGTAGGAAAATATCAAAGTTATATCCAATATATCTTCTATCGTCTAATATTATCGTCCGTAGGGAAGACCTTATCCATAGAGGAAGGAAGATAAAACATTTTTCTGCAGTATCTTTCTTCCTCCTTGATCTTATCTGTTATCACAACATTGGTGTTTTGGAGCGTGATTTCCCCCTTCAGTTACAACTTATCATGGAATGACGATGATGACATTGTAGGATTACGAAATTCAAATCTAATCAAAATCAGCAGTCTTTCTGAAAGTACTGGATGCTAAAACCTGTTAGAATTTAAAATATTTCTTTATATTAACTTCTGATAATTTCCTTAGCTCAAAATGTCTCAGTTGTAAGTAAATAATGTTTTTGTTTTTTGCCATGTATACTAACAATTTTGGGTGCTATCAAACAATAACTTATGCACCTTGAAACATATTTATTTTCATCACTTCTTCTAATTAAAAAAATTATATGTTGTCATAGTTATATGTGTCAAGAAAAAAATTAATTTTCCCAGTATTGATTGGGATTTTTATATTTTTTAAAATTATTGGAATATTGAAAATTTGCATGCATTAGGGTTTGAATGTTTTCATGAAAAACGAATTATGGTTTATTTTCAATTGTTACAAGTTATTTGTAAACTAAATAATCACTTACGCACCTTACAATGTAGAGATTTGTATTTTTAAATGGTTGCGACATTAATCATTCACATGCTTCAGTTTTAAATATCTATAATTATGAATTTTGGGTTATTTTTAATTGGTACAAGTTGTTTGTAAACTAAATTTCTATGATACGGGTCTCTGCGAGATCAACTTTTTTTTTTTTTTCTACTTAACATAAAGATTATACTGGCTGTTTTAGGCTTCTTCTTTAAACCCATTCTTAGTCTCAGTTTTTAGTTCTCTCTCTCCTTTTTTTTTTATATACAATTGTGACACTGCACTTAATCTGTTTCTACTGTTCTTTTCTTCCATATCTCTTTTATTTCCCTATTTTTTTTCTTTCTGTCTTGCATCTAAATTGCTTGCTGTTCTTCTTTTTGAAAACTCAGAAGAGAGTTCTCTCCATTATTAAAGAATTTCTTTTCATTTAATAAATTACATAAAAGATTAAAAAATGAAATTAATAGTTGTGTAGATAAATACTATTGATAACTTAAGCTGTTTGAGGAATGTAACTTGGAAATAAACTTATTACTATTAAAATCTGTTTGCCTTTTAATTGTATTTTCATAACATATCTTCTTAAAAACGGTCTTGTAATAATACAATATTATTAAAATTATTTAGCAATATGAGAAATAACATCATTTAACAGTAACTTAATTTCAACTATTTAATTTTTTGAATTGCTTTAGTTGTTTAATTGCTCATCAACTTAATTATGTCCTTATTAAATATCTACTCCATGTAAGTTATACTAATTATTTTTACAAGTATTATTTGCATTACTTTTTCATGTGAATCTGAATTTTCTATAAATACTCACATTTATCTATTTTTATGCTATTTTACATGCAATTATATCTTTACATAATTATATCTATAAAAATATACTTGAACCACTTAAAAAACACTTATATATTAATTTGAAATCACCCCTAGGTAGTTTCTCTACTTGTCTTTATTCTTGCCTTTATGTGTTATTCGTTATATTTATGGTGTTGTAATAAGGTAGTTCTAAATTTCAATAAATAAATTTTAAAAAAGTATTGGAAGAGCTATTTTAAAAAATGGGTGATGTAAGAATTACTTATAGAAAATTATTGATGTATGAATTATTTAAAAAGTTGTTATAATATTATTCAATATTTTCAGGGCAGATATTGGTATGATCGGATTAGCTGTTATGGGTCAGAATCTGATCCTTAATATGAATGACCATGGCTTCACTGTTTGTGTTTACAATCGTACTACTGATAAAGTCGATAGTTTTCTTAATAATGAGGCCAAAGGTAATTATTAATCAAATATAATTATCTTTTATTTTCATATACAATTTTTTATTAATTATCAAATTATTAAACGATTTTCTCTTTTTTTAGGGACAAAAGTCATTGGTGCACATTCAATTGATGAATTAGTTTCAAAACTGAAGACACCCAAACGAATCATGATGCTTGTCAAAGGTATGTAGTCAAATATTAATTAAATTTTAAATTTATATCATCTTAAAAGCACCGTGGTATGTCAATTATAATACTTTACATACAGGCTTAAAAATATCATTGGTTTATGAACATACTAGAAACATTTTCACGAAAAATTACATGTACACCCTAACCCACTAATAAAACTAATGGGAATGACTCACATGCCTGAAAGTACAAGGATTAGACTAAAAAGAATGTGGATGAGAGGTTTGTTATCATAAAAATATTAAATCGAGCTACGGGAGCTGGGTTTTGTTCTTTATGCTTCTCGAGGGATTTTTGTAATTTTATTGACAGGAAATCTGCTGATTGTCAATTTGTTGTACTTGACACTGTGGATAAATATATAAAGAGAATAAACACAATTTACATTTCTTGTTTTTTAAATTTAAATCTTATAATACCAGAGATCTTTTGGCTCTGGTCTGAAGTCTAAATGTGTTTTGTTTTTTTGGTATTGTCTATAGCTTTCCAATTTTTTAAAATAATAAATTATGTGCATGAACAGTTTTAAAACATATTTTTTTAGGATATGTGGATGAGTGATGAGGATTCCTAGGAAATTCCTCGTGGCTAAGGTCTTTGTTCTAGTTTGCTGGAGGGTGTTATGTGCTAATTTTAACTAGTTGAATCATGAAGTATCCTGAGGGAATTGTCAGAGATTATTATTGTGTTCTTTTTTTTTAAAGGTAACTGGCATGTCTCTCTGATGAAGAGATATCCTTAGACCACAAATACATTAGACTACATATTACCGACTGTTATTGGCAAGACACAATGCATGTGGATCTCAAAAAAAAAAATCTGCTAGTAATAGATCAATGCTGTGAGCCGGGTCAGACCATTCATATGGTCAAAATTAAATAGAATGAAATTAAATGGTTGCTTAATCACTTCAGAAAAATTCTTTGTAGATTCATTCTTTTATGTTTCGGGAGTTCAAAAATATTCTTTTAATACTTTTATTGTTGCTCCTTTGCCAGTCACTGCTTTCTAAATTACTCAATTCTGGATCATCACAGGTCTTTCAGATAACTGAACTGTGTTCGTTTAAGTACATTTTGGCCTACAAATCAAAGCCCTCTATTCTTCACTAATATGTTCCAGTTTATGTATAACATATTACCAAATGAGAATGAGCGACATTCAATTTCCATATTTAAATAAGTAAAATAATCTTATGTTTTTTGTGACTTATAAATATTTGAGTGTACTTTACTTTTTAATTGTAACTTACCCTTTGAAAATTGTGCTTTTCATAAAATTACTTTATTTTCAAATTTGTATCGATCAATCAAATTGAGATGTTAGAAAATTTAAAAAATATTTATGTATCACATTCAAATGTAATTAATTATTTTCTTATCCATTACATTTTAGTTTACTAATTGGTTTTCTGATATATCATTTATTATCTGGTTCTGGTTGTAATGCTTATTAAGTGAAGTTTGTCACTGTTTCAGCTGGACCAGCTGTAGATGCTTTTATAGAAGCTCTTCTACCTCATCTCTCTCCAGGTGACATTATTATAGATGGTGGCAATTCTGAATATAAAGATACCGATAGGCGTATTGCAAGAGTTTCTGAGGCAGGCGTTTGTTTTGTTGGTACTGGTGTTAGTGGAGGGGAAGAAGGTGCTAGAACTGGACCAAGCCTGATGCCAGGTGGAGAACCAGCTGCTTGGCCTCACATTCGACCTATTTTTACTGTTAGTAATGAATATAATTTAAAATATATCCTTTAATTATAAAATATATCATTGTTTTTATTTAAAATAATATTATAATTTAATATTCACAGTCAATTTGTGCTATTGCGGATGGTGATCCTTGCTGTGATTGGGTTGGAACAGGAGGTTCTGGTCACTTTGTTAAAATGGTTCACAATGGTATAGAATATGGTGATATGCAAATAATTTGTGAGGCATATCATCTTATGAAGGATGCGCTTCATCTTTCTAATTTAGAAATGTCTCAGGTAAAAGTTTGTTCATTTATAATCAAATACTTATACATACACTTATATTGGTAAGTATTTTTCTTGACTGTTAATAAGTTTTTCAGCTCCTTGAGGTTTAGTTAATGAATATATTGAGTCAATAAATTTTTGAAACATCATAATGATAAATAGTCTTTTAGGGCTGAAATGAGGATTTCTACCCTCATTTCTACCCTGAAGAAGTCAGCAGCATGGCTAGCGAAACAATGTCTTTTGTAATCATTATGATAGTTGTTTTTATTTATTTATTAGTTTTACTATATTATTACATTTTTTATTATATATACTAGAGGGGCACACTATCTGCCTAGCGGTATACCAAACCCCCTTGTCCCACTCTTTTTTTCTCAAAATCTTGAGATAAAACTTAAGGTTTATCTAATATCCTTAGTATTGAACTAAATGTATAGATTAGAAATTGGTTGCTACTTCATTTGCTTTTGAAAAGAGGCCACTAAAATAAAACATATTAAACACAGTGATGGAAGCATTGATAAATAAGGATAAAAGGAAATTAAAAATAAAACTTCCTTTCATCGGAAGTCCAAATAATGTGAAGAGCCAAGCAAAATGATAGCTACTCTTACAGTGAAGTTGTTTAATTCACTATCATACTGCTAGTTTGGTCACTACGATTGTGAATATGATGGTATTAAAAGAATCATCTATCATTAATAATTAGTAAGAAAATATTATATTGCTTGGGACACTTCTCCAACTGTGGAAATGAAACTTAACATGCAAATTTAGATATGGGTGGAATTAAAATCGTGGACATGATATAAATCAACTTTTCAAGAATTATTATTTGTATAGGAAAATTTATACAATGGCCAGAGGTGAATGGCGGAAGAAATTAGCGGAGGCCAAGGTTCTTCAGGGACTGTAGAGCCCATTAATAAATAAATAGGAAAAATTTAAAAACTCCTGTTCAGAAGCATCTCCATTTAGAATTGTGCAATTGAAATTAATTATGTGAGATAATAGCATATTAGTTTTCACATAATGAATTATGTTTTAAAACTCAAAAAACTTTTTCTTTTGAAGGAGATTAAGTTGTAAAATGTATTTGGCTCCTACTTTTGTTGCCAAGTTAGAGTAACTATTGGAATATAATACAATAAAATATTTTAAACATCTGTATATTTATAATACTTTTGTTAATGGTATTAAATTTTATTAACATAATGGGAGGGTCTTATTTTTAAGTAAGGCTAAATGTGTTTTATTTTAAATTCTGCAAACCTTTTTGACAGTTCTAAAATGCAGTACTAATAGTATTCAATTGGGAATATTAACCTAGTAACATATATGTGTATATATCAGGAAGAAAATGATCTGAAGAAAATTCAAGGCTATTATAGTAGGGTCACACTTGACAGTAGACTAACAAGTTTCTACTTATTTATTACTTTTACTTTTTTTACAGGTTTTTGACGAGTGGAATAAAGCAGAACTTAATTCCTTTCTAATTGAAATTACTAGGGATATTCTCAAGTTTAAGGATTCGGATGGTAAATTATAATGTATTCTCTGTTATTATGGTAGATAATAATAAATAGATCAAAATTATATATTTGGGTCAAAACATAGATGAAAATTCTTCAAGGATGAATTATTCTTAAGTATAAGCAGTTTTTTTTAATATTTATATTTTTTTAACATTCTAGAACAATATCTTTTGGAGAAAATCCGTGATACTGCTGGACAGAAGGGAACAGGCAAGTGGACCGCCATTGCAGCTCTTGAATTTGGTGTACCAGTAACACTTATTGCGGAAAGTGTGTTTTCAAGGTACATTTAACATATGCTTGTTGAAGCTTATAGCTTAACATAGATCAGGGGGGGCTATAAACTATGCCCCTTCAATATTCATTTCAATAATATCATAAAAATTTACGTTGTAAATTACTTGATGATACTGGGTCAACAAATCAAAAATAAGATTCAGAACTATCTATTATAATTATCCTCATGAAAATTAGTAATGCTGTATCATATCTTATCCATCTAAATTGATTTGATTCGTAATTAAAAATTACATGTAATTTAGATGAACATAATTTAAAATTAATTTAGTTAGCTTTTGAATTGCACTAACAGGTAATTTCATATGTCCAGCATTTACTGGATTGGCCTTGATCAATGATATACAGGAAGAGACATATCTTGTATAATTAGTTCAAAATGCTTCCATCCTACAAGGTTTAGACCTAAGGCGGTGATTGTGAACAGTAGAAAGGCATTGGACGATACAGAAATAAATCAGAATGACTTAACTCCATGACACCGCTAAAAGTTAAATTACTTGGCCTCTTCAATAATGACCATATAGCCCTGCCATACTAGTTAATATGCCAGTTGTGAATATTCAGCATTTCTTGAGTACCTATTCTTGTAGTATTCTTGAGTATTTCTTGAGTATCCTATAACATTCTCTAATCTTGGCTGTGATTTGGCTCATCTTGTTTTGTAGGCATTCCTATTCAGGATATCCCTTTCTTTGCATTCTGTCCAGCCCCATACAATTTCCAAGATTTGTGTTTATGGTCGAAGTCAGTCATAGATCTCCCTCTGCTTCTCCTTCTTTAGTTCTTTCCCACCTTGACAGATCCTAATAAGCAATGAAAGATCTTTCGTTTTCTTTTACTTCAGTTGTTGTGAGTGTCCAGGTCTTTGATTTGTAGGTAAGGAAAAGTCTGGTATTGTACAGAGGCATTTGATGTAGTGGGAGATGGGCAAACTTCGCAATTTCATACTGAGCCCATAAATAACACGTAATGGTCTTCACAGTTCACTGACATGTTTCAAGAGGTGTTTTGTTTTAATGAAAAAACAAAACATGATTTTCATCCATAAGTATAACTAGACCCATAAATATCAGTTCAAAAATTGCTGTCTCCAGATACTCATTTTGTTAGTTTTCACCTCTAAATGGATTTTTGGGGGACTTAAAGGTATGCACAACCAAACCTAGTTCATTGCCTAATAAAATATTTTTCTGGATTTATGAACGTAGTGTAATTATGTTTCCACCTTTGGGGAAGAGCCAAGTTAAATACATAGTAAGGAGGCTGCTCACTCTTCCTAACATCTATAACTCTAGAGACAAATATATCTGTACTGAAATAGAGCACCTTGAAAAAATGGTCATCATAATCAGGGAGAAATGTTTCAGAAGGATTCATATATAGTTTAGGTTATTTGAGGTTATTGTAAACAATCTGAGTATTAATAAGGTGATGAGTAATCATCCTGTATTCTAGGGATTACTTAAATCTCATTCTAACACTGTTTATTTGATCCAATGTGGACCTTTCTTCGTTTAAATCTGTCAGTCAGTTTCTAAGCATCAGGGTATATAGCTAAAAGCAGATGATAACTATTAAGAAATCAGTCAGCATTATTATTGTACATCATAATAATCATATGTTTGATAGGTGCTAATTCCTATTAACAAAGCACGACAATGATATTGATATGGTGTGTTGTATGTTTTTTTTTTTGGGGGGGGGTGTGCTGTGTGTATAGTTCTTTTTTATATGTGTTGTATGTTTGTTTTTTTGTTGATTTTTTTTTTATTAAATTAATGGTTCCATTGTGCACTCAATTTTACTATCCTCATAACCGTTCATCAGAGAGACCAATATGATTCACTACAGATAGCTTTTGCACCATCTACACTCTAAATGATAATGTAACCCTTAAGGCACTGAACAAGCGATAGCCAGGTCTACGTTTCATTGTGGGAGACACAGATAAATCAATTTGACGTTGTTCTACTCTGAGTTGCTTTAAGACTCCACATCCCTGATGTTGGCCTAATTTTTAGGCTTAAAACTTTGGCACATATAAAATAAGCAATGTGATGATTTATTGACTGCACCCCCAACCATTTTCAAGATTTCTCAAAATACATCCAGTAACTTTTTCCTCAATACATATTCATAAATTGATAAGATGTGGATATACAAAATCTCTCATCTCTTGATGCCGAATTAAACTTTGATTTTGTGGCTATAAAATAAATGGCCTAGTAGTGTTAGAGAAAAGCAAGTTGCTTTTATTTGATTTTTGGATTCTATAAATCTTAAAACATTAAACCCGAAAATTCTGAAGGAGTTAAAATACTTTCTTTTCTTTTTTCTTTTCAATAATGAAAGTTATTTGTGATATTTAAAAAACAAAAGTGGCATAGGTTTGTTGCATTGTGCATTTATTAAGATTGGATTAAAATAAATGTTTATTTCTCTTAGAATATAATTCATCTTTCAATTAACAGGTGTTTATCAAGTATGATAGGAGAAAGATCTATTGCAAGTGAGAAATTATCAAATGAGAAGAAACTAAATTATACAGGAGATAAGAAAGAATTTATTGAATTCATCCGTCAGGTTAGTGTTAAAATATTTAATCTATAATAGCACTATTAAATATATTTTTATGCATTGATTTTATTTATTTGTGATTTATTAAATTATTACAACCTCCAGTTGAAGTTTTTATCATTTTAGTAAATGCCCTACTATATAATAATGCTTAATACTGTTTTTGTTGAAAGGATCTTTTGTTATCCTAATTTTTTTTTTTTAATATGTGAATACGTCTATCAAAAATTCAGTGAGTCGATAAAACAGTTGATGCTACTACTTCTTTTATCTTTTTAATGTACTACTTACCATTGTGTTATTAAAAGGGAGCAACAACTATCCTATTATTTATATTTAGGTTTCCACGGAAAGCTGATAATAACTTAATTTTCTATGTGATAAAAGTAAAGCTTTAAATACATAAGTATAGTTATAAATTAATTTTTTTTTAATGTATGAAAGAACACACTCCACATTTATCAGTTTTTTCTCTACTTCAAGATGACAATGTTTAGAAATAATATTATTTTGTAAAAGAAGTTTTATGAAGATGCTGGAACTGATATTTTTCTAAACTGGGAACTAAAATTTTTAACATCAAAATTTCTTTCACATTCTAAAGAAACTTTTGGAAATGTGTCGATAATGCTTGAAAGTATTTTTACGTGATGTTGGTCCTAGCTTTCAATGAAAATTTGCAGAAGATATGGTGTGTAAAGAGCTCTCTGAAATGTTAGAATATTAATCTGATGTATATCGTTTCACAAAATCCAACAATATGATTTGTTTCCCTAGTACAATTTTAGACATAAATCATATTTAGGTTTTTTTTTCTAATACATAATGGTATATCACCTTTTTTTATTAGTGCATGAGATTCTATCAATTAATTATAGAACCTTTAGTATCTGATGATAAATATGTAAAAAGGTATATCTGCTTATGCATGTTTTTTTTTTTTTAAGTCTTTCCATATGTTGTGCTAAGTTTAACTATATAACTAAAAGTGAAATTATTTTGTATATAAAATTTTAATTATTTATTATTACTTTATGTAAACTTATAGACTTTATAGTAAAATAGGTAGAGTAGAGTAGTTTTCTAAGTGACAGTACCTGTTGCAGCGACATATATAGAAATATTTACATGAATCCCTTTTATTACACAGTTTTACATACAGGGAGTTCCAGGAGGAAATCTTTGTACAACATTTCAAGGGGTAATAGTCTGTAAAAAATGTAGTTCAGAGCCACCAACCACACCTTATTTCGACATAACCGCTTTCGAAATATGATTCTCAAATGGCTTTCCAGGAAAACCAGTGTTTTATTAATCTAAGTGAATCCAAATTTCTTCTATACACCCAAAAATTTGTCTCCTTTTATTATCATTTTTAGAATATGTGATGAATTGTACAAAAGTTTTTGCAATTTGTAGAAAAATACTGTTTTTAATGAAGGATGTTCATTGGCTGTATAACACTGAATGTTAATTTCACATTTTATTTTTTCATCTGTTGGTATACGTTGTGTGTATAATTTGAATATATATTTTTTAAATATTAAATATACTTTTAAAATTTATTTTACAGAAAATTATTCTACAATAATAATAAATAATAAAATTATTATTATAAACTATCCGTAATAAATAAATTATAATTCATGCTATTAATAGAGAATGTAATCATGTTTATTTTAAAAAATATTTATTATTTTAGATATTTCAATTAACTCATTTACTACAGTTATCTCAAAACATTCAATATGTTTATTTGAATGATAATTAAACTGCTGAACTAAAAAAAACATTCTTGTTTGTGCCACCAAGAATTTTACTCAAAATAGTGAACACAACCATCCATATACCAACAAACCAAATATATCTTATGATGGCTTAGGTGTTAGGCCAAAATTTTGATTGACTTATGATTAACGATTTCTTTATAGTAATTATATTGGGTTGTCACAAATGAAATGACTGTTTTTAGAACCAGGAAGAAAATAAAAATTTGAGACCAAATCTAACATATTTTTTATTCAAAGTATTACCACCATCTTCGATACACTTCTGCCAACGGTTTACCGAGTTTTCTATCCCAGATTTGAAAAACGTTGAGTCACGTGAAAAAAGGAATTCAGAAAATGCATTTTTAATGTCTAAATCATTGGTAAACAATATTCCTCGCAAAAAGGTTTCCAAACTCCGAAAAAAATGGTAGTCTGTAGGGAATAGATCAGGGGAATATCGGGGTGTGGTAAGACTTCATAGCCCAACTCCTTTAATTTATTCACTGTCTATATTGAAACATGAGGTCGGGCGTTATCATGAAGGAGAATAAGTCCTTTCCTGTTTACCAGTACCGGCTGTTGCTTGATCAAATTTTGATGCAGTTTTCTTGGCAGTATAATGTTGAATCAATTGTTTTTCCCTATGGAAGAAAAGAAAAATGAATGACCTCGGCCATACACGACCACCATACAGTAACCAGCAACTTTTTCGGATGGAGATTCTGTTTTGGCATGTGTCCAGGAGGCTGATCGGCATCTAACCATTGACCAGATCGGCGTCGATTGTGATACATGATCCACTTTTCGTCACAAGTTATTAAGCGGCCGAGAAATGGTTCGTTTCATTGACGAGCAAGCAAAGAAAAACTTGTCTGTAGATGTTTCAACTGCTGACGTTCGTTGAGCTCGTGTGAGACCCAGGAATCGAGGTTTTTTGCCCTTCCGACCAATTTTAAATGTCTGGAAACTGTCATACGACTTGTGCCTAGCTCTGACACATATTTTCTAACTGTTTTATGAGGGTCTTCTTCCACAGCATTCTTAAGATTTTCATCCTCTATTGACGTTTGAGGCCGTCCACGGGGCAGATTTTCTAATGTTGTATCTCCTGAGGAAAATTTTGTAAACCAACGACAGATGGTTCTTTCATCAGCACTTCCTTCACCAAACGCATGATTAATATTTCTTGCTGCCTGCGCAGCGGAATGACCGAGTTTGTACTTTAAAAAAAAAAATCGTTCGCAAATCGCGTGTTTCCTTGGCCACGGTTAAAATTATACTAAAATCTGTATGCCTACTTGGGAAAAAAACAAACACAGTTTGCAAATAGAGGATTAAAAAGTGCTTATTATAGATAATAAATATTTTGCTATGGATCAACAGGCAACGCCTTAATCCTCTATAAAGATTAAGATTTAAAAAATCGGACATTTCATGTGTGACAACCCAATAGCTTGGGCCAACCATTTCAACATCAACAGATGATTTTAAAATGAAATGTGTCGACTTTACTTAAAAAATTAGTTAATAATTATTTTAGTAGGATTTCCTCCCGTATGATTATAATCGTGCATTAAATAGAGCGAGATTTCTTAATTCAGTGATCAAAATAATTGCAGCTATTCCATCTTTATATGTATATCAGTCCAATGCTGAAAGGACATCTGAAATTAACAATTTGTATAACTGAGATTAATTATAGTTGTAGAAGTAATGTCATACTTGATTAAATTAAATTTGATTGATCATTGATTGGACCTTTAATTAGTGATGTGACGTATTAATTAGACAATTTTGTTATCACGAAGGTAGCAGTAAAATACTAAAGGAAACTTATCCCCAAAATGGCCGACCATATTTTAAGAGACGCAAAAATTGATATAATAAGTATTTTTTAAAATTAAAGCTCGTAAATTAGATTTTATTTTAAGTGTAAATATGTCCATTATATTATTTCGAAACGCATTTATGAATTACTTTATTCCTGCAATTCTAAGTTTATTACATTTTCGTATTCAGATCTTGGGTTCTCTGAAACATTGTTTTATACAGATAATCTTGATAAAAAATATTGCCCTTTTTAAATGTTACAAGTCCTATGACTTAATTATACGTGTTAGATGTATACAATTGGTTATTATGAATATTTATATTTAATTGATAACAACTGTTTGAATCCCTGCTTATTTAATTGATTATCTGAAGGAACTGTGGCCTATTTGTAAAAATCGATTCGTAACCTCTTCATTCTTGGTTATCTGCAGCTACGTAAGCTCGTTTGGGAGTGGTTAATTAGATTTTCATGCTGTATCGGTATTTTAACTTCTAAAGTAAATAAAAATGTATTCTTCCGTGAGAAGCATCTATGAAAAAACCGAATCCATTGAAGACTGCCAGCAGTTAGTTCCAGGCCGTAAAATAGCAGCAGCTGCAATTAAGCAAGGAGAATCCTGCGAGTATGGATCTAATAAGTACTTTCTTCTTTGTAGTGTTGGTGGTATTCTTTCTTGCGGCATCACACATACAATGGTAGTTCCACTAGATTTGGTGAAAACTCGTTTACAAGTGAATGCTGCAAAATATAAAAATCTCTTTAATGGTTTTAAAGTCACTGTTCAAGAAGAAGGTTACAGAGGTTTAGGAAAAGGATGGGCACCAACATTTATTGGATATTCCATGCAAGGAGCTTGTAAGTTCGGATTTTATGAATATTTCAAGGTTTTATATTCCGATCTTCTTGGAGAAGAAAATGCCTACTTATGGAGGACAAGTGTGTATTTGGCTGCATCAGCTTCTGCTGAATTCATTGCTGACATTGCTCTTAGTCCCATGGAGGCTTCCAGAGTAAAGATCCAAACTACACCTGGTTTCGCTAATACCTTGAGGCAGGCTGTTCCAAAGATGTATGCTGAAGAAGGATTGACTGCTTTTTTCAAATCTCTAGTACCTCTTTGGGGTAGACAGATTCCTTATACTATGATGAAGTTCGCGTGCTTTGAAAGAACTGTAGAGCTTCTCTATAAGCATGTAGTACCTAAACCAAGAGCAGAATGTACTAAAGGCGAACAACTGGTTGTCACATTTGCAGCTGGATATATTGCTGGTGTATTCTGTGCTGTTGTTTCTCATCCTGCTGATACTATAGTATCGAAATTGAATCAAGAGAAAGGATCGTCGGCTCTGGATGTTGCTAAGAAAGTTGGATTCGTCGGATTGTGGAAAGGACTGGGAACTCGTATCATTATGATTGGTACTCTTACTGCTGCCCAATGGTTTATTTATGACTTTGTCAAGGTATCTCTAGGAATCCCAAGACCACCACCTCCAGAAATGCCCGAATCATTAAAAAAGAAGATGGCTAGCAGTTGAACAGCTCAATTGTCGAGTTGTTAGTGCAGTAGATAGTGTAAATATCCATGATGATATTCTGATATGTAATTTGAATTTTATTGTAAATTTCCAATTATTTTGTAATTTAACTACACTAATAGGAAAAGTTTTTTTTTTTTAATCTGTATTGTTTAGAAAGATGGTATGTTCTGTCTATGAAACGAACCAAAGCTGATATATAATTCCATTATATTAATTTATTTATGACTGATTTCTTGCGACAAATCATTCCAATTAAATGCATATTGGTGTAACATTCCACTGAATGATATTTACCATGTTAAATTGTTGATAGAAATAAATTTTTTAAAAACCATAGCTTGTTTTCTTTTTTTATCCCGTGGAAACATAGTTTTATGTTAAATTTTTTATTATGCCATAAGCTTGAGTAAGAACCTTTTAGTTTGCATTTGAGATAAGATAACCTTGTAGGTAGTATTAAGATACAAACTCATGCATTCATTTGATTGAATATAAATCAAATAATTTTTTCATAATAATATAAATCAAATAATTTTATTAAGATGATGAATACAGTGAATTAGCTGGCTGATGTTATGGACAGAGAGGACGTAAAATACTAAGTTTAACTTTGGATACAGGCTCTTTTTGAAGTTTTCTGCTAATGCATGGTTTTTAGATTATTTTAAGAACTCCTGTCTTGAGACAATTATTTAAAGGCTTTCTTCACTTACTACCATGCACTACAAAAACCAAAATTGTGGATGTTTCTGATGAAATTCAATGTTTTTCTTCTGTTTGGTCTTGAAACAACTTTAGATGTTTAATTATTCTTTATGAGTTGATAATGATAAGAAAAGATATAAATAAAATCAAACACCAAACTATTACTCTTTGTTTCTAGGCTGTGTATGCTTCAAAGATTGTGTCTTATGCTCAAGGTTTTATGCTGATGCGTGAGGCTGCTAAAAACTACGGTTGGGAATTAAATTACGGATCAGTAGCCTTAATGTGGCGTGGTGGGTGCATAATTAGAAGGTAGGTATTAATTGAAAATTGGTATGTGTGCATTGGTATTTCACCCACAATCATTTCTTATCCTGCTCATTAAGATATTTCATTTATTGAAGTTTTTCCATTTTAAGTTATTGGTAAAACAATAAATTGATGATACAAAAGAATAAGATGATGGTGTGAAAAATGTTAAAATAGAGGGAACCTGCTTTACTTTTCATAAATATTGCCTACAGATGTGGGTACTCTAACAATTAATATTTTTTGTTTTCTGCGGAGAATCCATTTTAGTACATAATTAAATCAGGAACTTAGCATCTTGAAATTTGCAGTTAGGTTCTTTGTATAATTTAAGAAAGAAATTTGGATAATTATACACCCCCAAGGGTTTCCCCCTTAATATAATAGGGGTTCAAAGATTGTGTGGAATCCGTCAGTTTTAAAGTTAGACGTCTAAAATTTTGGATGTACCAGTAACTTATAGTTAAAAAAAAAAATTAAATTATTTATTTAAAATGATCTGTCACGAAACTTTATGGGGCAGACCAAATTTCACGCGAGCGAAGCTGCGTGCAAAAGCTAGTGCTTCATATTTACTTGTTATATCATAGTCAAGGATCTGTTATAGTTATTTTATTGCTTGAGTTCCCAAAAGAAGATGGGTAATTAATTTTATTGAATATCATTTTATTTGTGTTGTTAGTCTCCATCATTACAAAGTTATAAAATAAAAAGAAAATTGTATATACATTTTTATTATGCCAAGTTTGTGTGAAAGAATATAATTTTTAAGGATATTAGAAACTAATTAATACAGTTCTTTTTATCGATTAAAAAAAAAGTTTATTGTTTCATTTAACCTCACATATGCTGCTATAGGTGATTGGATAATGCTAGAGTGGGAGTCCTAAATTTTGCCTATCCAGGTATAATTAGGATAAGAATCTTTAACGAGTTTCTGAGATTGTACCTGCTCTCAACATCCATTTTAGCTCCCTTCCTAAGGATGGCATAACCAAGGATTTTTACTCCCTTTTAAAAAATCCTTGGGCCACCTACCATGCTAAGAAGCCATGATTCTGGCCATAGTAGGTTGTTATGCTTATCATAGGTGACACATTAAATTTTTTTTTCTTAGGGTGTATAAAATACAAAAAAACCTTTAGTCCAAATTCATTTGCTATATATAAATTCTCTATATACGTTTCGACCTAAATGGTCATTTTCAATAAATAGGTTTCATGATCAACAGTAAAAAATCTCTGTCTTTTTCTGTAGATTAAAACGATGTATATTTGAAAATTAGCTGGGTGTGTTTCATCCCATAGTCAGTTGTTATATAACATAACAACTGTCTATGGAATGAAACACACCCAGCTAATTTTCAAATATACATCCTTTTAATCTACAGAAAAAGACAGAGATTTTATACTGTTGATCATGAAACCTATTTATTGAAAATGACCATTTAGGTCGAAACGTATATAGAGAATTTATATATTAGAAATAAAAAGAAGAATTATAATGGAATTATGTACGTTAATTTGAAGAAAAAAAAATCGATGCATCACTTTACATTCACTTGCCTTCCAACTACATAAATTTAAAAAGTCCACATTTAGTTTGATTAGTAAGTTTATTTAGTTTCAATGAAAACATGTTGACACAATTAAATAATATAAACTATTTATTATTTACAACAATGATTTAAGTAAATGAGTTTTTCTAAAAATCTTCAGCTTTTTGATGGTGTAACATGCATTTATGTTACTAAATCATATTTTTGGACAATGTTTTCAACATCAGAAAGAATTTTTTTTTGTAACTTACCTAATTCCCTTATATTTAACATTTATCCATTTTTGTTATACAAAAAATGAGAGGAAGCTAAATATTTAAAAAAACAAAATTAAAGTTTAGTGGTTTCTGGTTCAGACCGTGTTGTTAAATTTTCCTTCGCCAACGTTTCGCCAGACATACTGCTAGCTTCTTCAAGGCTGGATCGAGAATCAAGAATGGATTCTCAATCCAGCCTTGAAGAAGCTAGCAGTATGTCTGGCGAAACGAAAAATGAAGAAAAATTCAACAACACGGGCTAAACCAGAAACCACTAAAGTTTTATGTATAAATAGTGGCCGTGGAAACTTGAAAGAGTATAAAATTAAAAACTCTGATTTTTTAGTTGTGTCACTTTAGAAATACTAAGAAAAACAAGATAACTTCAGAAATAAAAAGAAGAATTGTAATGGGAATTATGTACGTTAATTTGAAAAAAAATAAATCGATGCATCACTTTACATTCACTTGCCTTCCAACTACATAAATTTAAAAAGTCCACATTTAGTATAAAATTAAAGTTTGAGATGAAAATAGTTGACTGGATGATCTAATGTAAAGGAGATAGTTGGGGGGTGCAGTCAATAAGAACACAGAATAAGTAATGAACTTATATTATGTGCCGACGTTTCGACCTACAGTGTAGGCCATCTTTAGGGCGATTTTGGAGAGCGTGGCCGTTGGATTTAACGGCTGGCAAAATTAAAGTTGTTTTGTAAATTCTGCATTTAAGGCTAGTCACATTATTTTAATGGTAACGATTATGTAAAAATAACTAAATGCTATTAAACACTACTTAATCATTCAACTGATATAGCCATTATTCATTTTTGGTAAAATAGTAAAAAGGATAAAATCAATGATATATAGCGACCCTTCCAATATTTTAATTTTGGAAGAAACGTTGCTATAGCGTACAGAAATCTTGTATAAGTAAATTTGTTTTGGGGGTAGACACATCAAAAAATGAAATAGACCATAGAGGTAAGTATGGAAAGACAAGTAATTTAGGTGGAAATTTTTATAACAAATTTTTTAAAATTGCAAAACTTTTCAAACTGCAGATTTCAAAAAGATAGGTAAGCAGAAGTAATATAAAATACATCAATATAAATTTGGAACCAAATATATTACATGTAATGGAAATAGGCAAGGAAAAAAATTGGAGAGGATGTAAAATATAATTTATTTCCAAACATAAAGTTAGTGTTAAATGAAATAAAAAACAAGACAGTACCATAAATAGGAAACAGAAGTATGAAAGTAAGGGTTTAAAAAAATGTTAGAATATATTGATATCAAATACTATCACAAGCATAAAAATGAAAAAAAAAATAATGATGAATAACTTTTTTGTTCAAAATTTAACCAGTCTGGTAAGTCTAGTTTAAAAAAAATTTAATATTACTCGTCTAGGGTACTGGACTTAACAGATTATATTTTTTCTTAGGGTGTATAAAATACAAAAAAAAACTTTAGTCCAAATTCATTTGCTATATATAAATTCTCTATATACGTTTCGACCTAAATGGTCATTTTCAATAAATAGGTTTCATGATCAACAGTATAAAATCTCTGTCTTTTTCTGTAGATTAAAAGGATGTATATTTGAAAATTAGCTGGGTGTGTTTCATTCCATTGACAGTTGTTATGTTATATAACAACTGACTATGGCTGAAACAATTATATAACATAACAACTGTCAATGGAATGAAACACATCCAGCTAATTTTCAAATATACATCCTTTTAATCTACAGAAAAAGACAGAGATTTTATACTGTTGATCATGAAACCTATTTATTGAAAATGACCATTTAGGTCGAAACGTATATAGAGAATTTATATATAGCAAATGAATTTGGACTAAAGTTTTTTTTTGTATTTTATACACCCTAAGAAAAAATATAATCTGTTAAGTCCAGTACCCTAGACGAGTAATATTAAATTTTTTTTAAACTAGACTTACCAGACTGGTTAAATTTTGAACAAAAAAGTTATTCATCATTATTTTTTTTTTCATTTTTATGCTTGTGATAGTATTTGATATCAATATATTCTAACATTTTTTTAAACCCTTACTTTCATACTTCTGTTTCCTATTTATGGTACTGTCTTGTTTTTTATTTCATTTAACACTAACTTTATGTTTTGAAATAAATTATATTTTACATCCTCTCCAATTTTTTTCCTTGCCTATTTCCATTACATGTAATATATTTGGTTCCAAATTTATATTGATGTAATTTATATTACTTCTGCTTACCTATCTTTTTGAAATCTGCAGTTTGAAAAGTTTTGCAATTTTAAAAAATTTGTTATAAAAATTTCCACCTAAATTACTTGTCTTTCCATACTTACCTCTATGGTCTATTTCATTTTTTGATGTGTCTACCCCCAAAACAAATTTACTTATACAAGATTTCTGTACGCTATAGCAACGTTTCTTCCAAAATTAAAATATTGGAAGGGTCGCTATATATCATTGATTTTATCCTTTTTACTATTTTACCAAAAATGAATAATGGCTATATCAGTTGAATGATTAAGTAGTGTTTAATAGCATTTAGTTATTTTTACATAATCGTTACCATTAAAATAATGTGACTAGCCTTAAATGCAGAATTTACAAAACAACTTTAATTTTGCCAGCCGTTAAATCCAACGGCCACGCTCTCCAAAATCGCCCTGAAGATGGCCTACACTGTAGGTCGAAACGTCGGCACATAATATAAGTTCATTACTTATTCTGTGTTCTTATTGACTGCACCCCCCAACTATCTCCTTTACATTAGATCATCCAGTCAACTATTTTCATCTCAAACTTTAATTTTATACTAAATGTGGACTTTTTAAATTTATGTAGTTGGAAGGCAAGTGAATGTAAAGTGATGCATCGATTTATTTTTTTTCAAATTAACGTACATAATTCCCATTACAATTCTTCTTTTTATTTCTGAAGTTATCTTGTTTTTCTTAGTATTTCTAAAGTGACACAACTAAAAAATCAGAGTTTTTAATTTTATACTCTTTCAAGTTTCCACGGCCACTATTTATACATAAAACTTTAGTGGTTTCTGGTTTAGCCCGTGTTGTTGAATTTTTCTTCATTTTTCGTTTCGCCAGACATACTGCTAGCTTCTTCAAGGCTGGATTGAGAATCCATTCTTGATTCTCGATCCAGCCTTGAAGAAGCTAGCAGTATGTCTGGCGAAACGTTGGCGAAGGAAAATTTAACAACACGGTCTGAACCAGAAACCACTAAACTTTAATTTTGTTTTTTTAAATATTTAGCTTCCTCTCATTTTTTGTATAACAAAAATGGATAAATGTTAAATATAAGGGAATTAGGTAAGTTACAAAAAAAAATTCTTTCTGATGTTGAAAACATTGTCCAAAAATATGATTTAGTAACATAAATGCATGTTACACCATCAAAAAGCTGAAGATTTTTAGAAAAACTCATTTACTTAAATCATTGTTGTAAATAATAAATAGTTTATATTATTTAATTGTGTCAACATGTTTTCATTGAAACTAAATAAACTTACTAATCAAACTAAATGTGGACTTTTTAAATTTATGTAGTTGGAAGGCAAGTGAATGTAAAGTGATGCATCGATTTTTTTTTCTTCAAATTAACGTACATAATTCCATTATAATTCTTCTTTTTATTTCTGAAGTTATCTTGTTTTTCTTAGTATTTCTAAAGTGACACAACTAAAAGATCAGAGTTTTTTTTTAATGGTTAGTTATTAACATGAAAGAAATGTGTAAATATATTTTTATCATTTTATCAAAACTGAATCAGGAAATTACATAAAAAGAAATAATAATATTTTTAGAATAAACTTCTGTGATTTCTGAGCTTGCATCTTCTCCACGAGTTCAGCTATCCTAGGACTAATATTGTTACTCAAATCATCACTTACTTTCAAACGATTCCTCGCCTTGTTTTTTTGTACCAACAAAGTAAAAAATACTCGTTCACATAAATAAGTTGTTGAGAAAACTATAAAATAGCGCAAGGCGATTTCTCGAAGTTTACTATAAGTTACCAAAACGACTTAAGTGAATTTGATTCAAAAGCATCCTTGCAGTTTCTGTCATTTTGGAATTCAATGAGTTCTTCCTGGATTCCTTCAGTAACTTCACCAGCGTCCATGCTTTTGTCTAAATGGCCGTGTAATTAAGACATTTCGACCACAGTGGAACGGCTCACTGCCCTCTAAATTTAAAATCATTCGCAGACCATATTTTGGCTTCTGTGGACCACTGGTTGGGAACCACTGCTTTAGAGCTTGTTTGCCAGAAGGCACTTGTGTCACTCTTAGTGTTCTAATGCTATTCCAAGTTCACTAATAGTTTTTCCAAAAATGTAGTTTTTTGAATTATGTCATTTTAGAATTACTAGTACAATATGCCAAAAGCTCAATGTATACTAGGCATTAAATATTCGATACTATGTGATTTATTTCTAACAATACCTCCAACTTACATAACAAATCTTAATATAACAAACAAAACTATTTATTAGATTAATTTTACATTTTATAATTATCATTGTTTCAGTTCCTTTTTGGGAGAAATAAGAAATGCTTTTATTGCTGAACCCAATCTAAGCAACCTTTTAGTTTCTGATTGGTTTGCTAAAGAAATCTCCAAGTGCCTGAATGGATGGAGACAAACAGTTGCTCAGGCAGCTCTTCTTGGCATTCCTACTCCAGCATTTTCATCAGCTTTGTCATTTTATGATGGTATGAGGTCTTCAAGGCTTCCAGCTAACCTCATTCAGGTATCAGCTCACTTATTTTCTAGGATAATTACAAAATTAAAACCTCTTTCCAGGAACCTGGCAAAAACTAGGGACCAGTGAGTGAAGCCCTGGCTAGATGTGTGTCTATGCTGAAAGGTAATTGAATGTGATTTAAAAAAAGAGTATTAATAATTTTAACTAATCATTAATGAAGAATATTTACACTATTCTTTAAGTTGACCTTTTTTTTTTATATGAGATTCAGTACTCTTTTAGTTATATGGACACTGTAATAGTGATATTCTTTATCGTGATATCACTGATCACTATTACTGATACTACTTTCATTGTTTATTTATTTATTAACTTCGGTAAAACTCCAGAATACTGACCGTTTATTAGTTCAAAGCAACACACTGCTTTGTATTTACCTGTAAAATTCACATTCATTGGAATTATTAATATCATGACTCATTTAATTTGATATTATTTACAATTATTGTTGCTGTTGGTTTGGGAATTTGTACTTAAAGCAGTAATAATTCAAATTAAAGTTAAGGTCCACTCTTGGGGATTTTTGTATATCTTTCGAGCGAGCCTACTTAAAAAAAATTGACTGTTAAATTCTGATTAAAGCAGTAGTGATTAACTAAAATTACAGTGGGCTTAGTTTACCTCTTAAATGATTGCAATGAGTGGAAGTTGGTAGCAATATCAAATTAAAGCGTTAATAATATGAGTATTGGCTACAACTTTGAATTTTGAGTTAGATACTATTCCATTAGATAGCACTAATGTGGTATCAGGAACCTTGCAGTATTTTACTTTAATAAATCATTGTATATTTAACATGTTGCCGCAAATGACGGCTATAGCCGTCCGTTCTGATTGCCCTTTTAAGCGTTTTCTCATGCTTTACCGCTTAGAAACATATGGGCATCTAGAGACAAATGATGGCTATAACAGTCATTAACGACAGCGGTAACGGTCTCGCAATCATGAACAATTTAAAAAAAATATGTGTTTCTGAGGACGATGGTAAAATTAAAAGTGTGCGGCAATGTGTTAAGGTATTATATAATACAATATTTATAATAGCTTAGTGGGCTGATAAATTTACATTAAGTTATCCTCAGGGTTTACAATGTAGCCATCCATGCCAAAGTGTGTGCTTTGCAAGCATGCAAGTCCTTCCGATATTGTGCTGCTGTAAGCTGTTTTTAAAATTAATTTATCTTTATCATCTTTATCAATCTATTATACACCTAATTAATAGTGGTTCTTGATTTATGTTAAAAGGTTTTATGAAATTTTCGTGTTTAATTTTTTAATCTATTTAATTTAACAAAAGGAATTCCCTCTATATGCTCATAAACTCCTATATATATATATAACGTTAATTATTTATTTTTTAAGGCTCAAAGGGACTATTTTGGTGCTCATACCTATGAGCTACTCAGCAATCCTGGCAAGTTTATTCATACGAACTGGACAGGCCATGGAGGAAATGTCTCAGCATCAACTTACGAAGCTTGATTTTAATTGATTGATAGTTGTGTTGCTGGCTAGTGAACTGGAATGAATCGTCCAACAATTTTCATTAGTTACATTTATTCAATATAGTAATATATAGGATAGATTATATCATCGCAAAAAAAAAAAAAAGTGTTCAGTTGTTGATTTCCAATAGTCAAACGTGGTCAGAATCCTTTTGATCCTTGATCCTGTTTGATCATATCTTTTATATTTTTGATATTTTACTCTAAATCTTGAATCCATAAAGTACCTACTCATTTTTTTTTTGTTTTTTTTGTATAATGGAATTTGTGAATCTTTCTAATATTGCAATATTATTTATTTGGTTTGATTTACTAAGAAACTGTTTTGTTTTTTTTATATAGAAAATACCAACATTTTTAATATATTCTATTAACTGTTAAAAAGTAATATTTTGTATTTGAGTAATTTTAAATTGATTTTACTATCTTGATTTTAAATTTATCTTTACAATGTATAGCTATATTTTTATATTATGAATAAATATTATGAATATTTGTTTTACTTTTGAATTTTAATAAACAGAACCCATAAACAAATACTGTTGACTGTATGCAATGGCATACAGACTTTTTTTTTATAGGTATGGCATATTTTTTGAATGATTAAAAGATAGTCTAATCTGTTTTGATTAAACATAGCCATTTATTAATAAATATTGTGTGAGTCTTAGTCACCATATGACTTTAATGATTAATTAAATAACTTTAAGTTTAACCATAACCGCATCAAGAGATAGGATTTCTAAAGCATTAGCTCCATTGCATACTGTAGTAAATACTAGAAAACACATCTCCTTATGGAAGGATAGAGCGGTCTCTTCTGTGTATGCATGCTGTGTGACAGATCTTTTTCATGATAGGGGCAGAATATATTCTTAAATAGTAAACAGTTAATCATTTAATAATTCAATATTAAAATATAAATAATCCGTTTAAAGGTTTTTTTCTTAAAATAAAAAACTATTATAAAATAGTTAGACAAAGTCCCGTTGAGCATGAAGCATGAATGAAAACAGTTACTATTATAATACTCACCATAAATAATAATAATAAATAATAAAAATTAAAGAACAAACAGAAGAATTATATTAGATGGAATTTTATCAAGTTATAACGAATTTTATACAGAATAGTTCATATGAATTCAATAAAAATTAACTGAACAACTTTTGTGAAGAATTAAACAAAAATGTTTTAAGCAGATGGTAAATAATAATACATAATGTATTGAGTAATAGAAATAAAAGCCAGAGGGGATAATTTTTGCTACATATGTGGTAATTATCCCCCCATGGACCCATATTAATCAAAGATGCTCTATAATTCAACGTTTAAAAACTTACTTCCATTATTTTGGAATTAAAATTAAAAACCAAGACAAATCATGGGTACCACATGTTAGTTGCACAACTTGCTCCACAAATTTGATTAAGTGGCTAAACAAAAAGAAACGTTCAGTGCCTTTTGGTGTTCCAATGAAGTGGAAGGAATCTACCAATCATGCGAATGACTGTTACTTTTGGTTGACTCCACCCATCCAGCACGATATATCAAGAAAAAAGAAACGAAGCGTGGTATACCCTGACGTAGCCTTTGTATTGTGATCTGTACTATACAGAACCGATTTACCTTTCCTCAACCTCCCGAAAAGTACCAGCAAGATTCTGAAGAAGAGATTAATTTAATGGAAGTTGACTACAATGAGCCTACATCCTCTCAATCGACTCAGTTTTAAGGTGACATTATTGTTTGTGTCGAACCTCATCTTGATTTTTTTTCCTTCTAACTGCTGTGGTGTGACGAACATGGTGAATGATTCCACCAAGATATCTCGACAATGGAAAAGAGATACAAGGGTCGATGGAATTAGTCAATGTTAGCGGACAACTGCTGGAATTTGAGAAGAGATATCCCTGGAAGCAACTATAATAGACAAACGAAAAAGAAGAGAAATTATAATTAAACAGGTTTAAATATTTTTTTAGTATTTCAAAATTACCAATTTTATATAAAAGGTAAAAAATAATAATAAATAAATATAGTTTTTTAAAATAAATTGTTTTGTACTTGTTACTATAAGTCAAATTTTGTATATTATATATATTTTTAAAATAAGAGCTAATTAAAAAAATGTATTCGTGTTTTTATATTCAGTAACCTCAAAGCAGTATAAAAATGCAGCATTTAATTGAAAGGTACACAAAAAGTTAAATTTTGTAGACCAGTGAAATAGGAATAAGGCATATAGGAGTTAGTGCAAAACTAAGCGAGAAATAATGAAGAATATTGAATAATAACATGATGTCTGGTGATTATTTAAGATGGATTATTAAGAACAAACGCCGAAGGGGTTGGAATAGGAGAGAGGTATAATTTGAGAATTTACAATAGAATAGTTTTATTAAAAAACGTATATGGGAAATGGACAATGAATAAAAATGACCAATTAAATAAATAAAAGATTGGAAAGAAAAAAGAAAGGGAAATTGACTATTTCTTAGAAAGGTTGATAATGTGTTTATAAGTGTTGGAAATACAATTTTTAAATTTACAGTTTTCGGATCAAGGTGGATATGAATGGATTCTGCAATTACTCTTTTAGGACCTTAGGGATTGGGGACAGAGGCAAGGATGGACGTTTGGTCAAAATTGAAGGTATGATTGAATTTAAGTTCAGATAGTTTTGAGGCAGATTGGTTTTTAGAGGAAATAAAGGGTTTGTGTTGGATTGTTCTACGTTTCAAATGATTGAAAAGATTTTTGGTGGGAATCGGGTCTTTTAAGTCAGTATACTTTGTTACTTTGCTTGATTTAAACAGTACCTCTTTTTCATTTCATTTTTCATAATTCAATCCCCTCTGGCTTTTATTTCTATTGCTCACTACATAATGTAATATTATTTACTATCTGTTTAAAACATTTTTGTTTATTCCTCACAAAAGTTGTTCAGTTATTTTTTATAGAATTCATCTTAGTTATTCTGTATAAAATTCCTTATAACTCGATAAAATTCTATCTACTATAATTCTCTTGTTTTTTATTTAATTTTTATGACTTATTATTATTATTTATTTGTATCAATTTTCATTTTATTCTTACAGCTACCATATTAAATAGAATTTTTCTTGTAACTATTAATTTTAACAATTTTTTTTCTTTTCAATTTATATTTTTTTATTATTTTTTTTTTTACTGCAATTCTATCTTAATATTTAATTTTTCATTTTGTTACGTTTGTGGATCCTTAATTGGATAATTTTTCATTTTTTACTTTGCTCTAATTTTTAATTCTTCATTTGTTACTTTGTTGGATTTAAACATTACCCCTTTATCATTATCTAATTCAATCCCCTCTGGATCTCTCTTATTTCTATTACTTACTACGTAGTGCAATATTCTATTATACTACAATTATTGTTATTCTATACCATGCATTATTTTAATGTATATTATCTTGTATATTTAGCTCTGAAGAAGACCTGGAACGTGGGTCGAAACGTTGGCGTACTAATAAAACGTTCTCCCTATATGAGAGAATTTTCTTGACCTCTACCCAGACCAATTTTTTCCTCAGATAAAGAATATTACTATTTTTTCCTGTTTTCTATGTCAAAACAATGTAAATAGCTGAATCCAATATAATACTATACAAAATATTATATCTAATTGAACATGCCATCTGTATATTCTTCTAAAAAATTATAATTTTTTAAATTAAGTAACTTTAATATCTGTGGCACCTGTGCATAGTGGGCTATCTACTTAGAATCGTAATTTTTTTCTCTTTCCTTGTGTCTAACACGCTAAGTGTTCTGTCCATTGTAATGAAGGATATTCCTTTGTGAATCGTGGGCTGATACTCCAATCTTGAACTTAAAATAAGTTCAGAAAAATAATGATTCTAAGTAGATAGCTTGAAATTCACAGAATTCGACTTAGCCCACTATGCATAGGTGTCACAGATATAAGTTATTAAATTTTTGAAAATTAAAATTAAAAAAAAAAAAAATCTTCATGGAAAGAGTGGGCGGTTCAAAGCAATGGCTCAGGCTTGATGGAGAATCTGAGGCATTATCTCACCTGAAACAATCATGAATATACTAGTGATCAATTTATGATGGCTAATTTATAATTACAAATCAATGTAGTAATTAATTTTTGTTAGATGAATATGGAGTTTACCTGAAGTTGAAACACATACAATGAATTTAAATAAACCCTATTTACTTCCTAATACCATTTTCCCAAAGTTTAATTGTATAGTCTGGATAGGAGGAGGATGGCATAGTCCAGATAGTCGGAGAAGAAAATTATTATCAACAAATGGTATAGTATACACTGAATAGAGGGATAAGCTAATTTTACAGGTGTTGTTTAAGAGTTTAAATTTGTTCCCTCATTAAACCACCTTTCTCTAATTTTCACCCTCACTGAAATTAGAGAAATAAAAAACTACACTCTACAACCTAAAATTATATCGGATTGATTCTGTTTTCATTTATTTGTTTAAGAACTAATTTCTAAGGATTTATTGTTATCTATTTATAACTATTATCTAATACCCTGAATCTCAATAAAATATAAAACTATCGACCTAGTTAGAACAAACATCAATTTAAAAGTAATTATACGCCTTTAAATGTTAGTTACAATAAATTGTAAATATCCAAAATGAAAAATAACTAATATCGTTTTTGATAAAACTAAGGAATCAATGGTTTAATTAAAAAATTGTTTTTTAAAAGAACGAATATATGGTGATGAAATATTTTATTTTAATAATAATAGAATATGGCTTATTATCAACATCAACATCTTAGACAGATTGCGCAATTGCAGATTTATTCTCCAACATCGAAACTAAAAATAAAAAAAATAAATAAAAATTAAATCGAAACTATTAAAATCAGTTTAAACTTTAAATTATACACTTCATATCATTATACAAACACAATTAACTATTACCCGCGATTAATGAATTTGAATTTATTCCGTCCTTCATTTGGAATAAGGGTATAGAATGATTTTCCTGTAAATAATTGGTTATAATATAATTCTATGAGTAAATATAGAATTTAAGTAATTTAACTGGAGTGAAATTGTATGCAGTACTCTAAGGTGATATTTAAAATATTCAGAGTGTCTAATAAGTTGACGTAAATTTTCACTATTGTGCTGGCCCAGTTCAGTAGTAGTCGTGATTGGGGGTGCAGGCTAAGCTTGTTGGGTCCGTCTATATTTGGAATTCTTCACAAAAATGTTTCCCTCTGTGCGAGATATTTGCAAAAGCTCAGATTATAAATCCCCCATCAGATATGAAGATTGTCAAGAACTCATTCCAGGACGAACTATAGCTGCAGCTGCCATTCAACCCGGCGAATCTTGTGAATATGCATCTGATAAGTATTTTCTATTATGCGGCTTAGGAGGTATTTTATCTTGTGGTATAACTCATACGATGGTTGTACCACTTGATTTAGTCAAATGTCGTCTTCAAGTAGATCCAGCTAAGTATAAGAATCTCTTTAATGGTTTTAGAGTCACAGTTCAAGAAGAAGGTACAAGAGGCCTTGCCAAGGGATGGGCACCTACTTTTTACGGATATTCAATGCAAGGAGCTTGTAAATTTGGATTTTATGAGTATTTTAAAGTTGTATATTCCAACATCTTAGGTGAAGAAAATTCTTATTTGTGGAGAACCAGCTTGTACTTGGCTGCTTCAGCTACAGCTGAATTCATCGCAGATATAGCACTAAGTCCTATGGAGGCAGCCAAAGTTAAAATTCAGACAACACCAGGCTTTGCCAATACTCTGAGACAGGCCATGCCCAAAATGTATGGTGAAGAAGGCATGAATGCATTTTTTAAGTCCTTGGTCCCTCTTTGGTGTAGGCAGATTCCTTATACAATGATGAAATTCGCTTGCTTTGAAAGGACCCTAGAACTCTTGTATAAATATGTAGTACCAAAACCAAGGGCTGAATGTACCAAAGGAGAGCAATTAGTTGTTACATTTGCTGCTGGTTATATTGCTGGTGTATTCTGCGCTATAGTTTCACATCCAGCTGATACACTTGTGTCAAAATTAAATCAGGAAAAAGGATCGACAGCTATTGATGTAGCCAAAAAAATTGGTTTGATGGGAATGTGGAAAGGTTTAGGACCTCGTATTATCATGATTGGTACACTGACTGCTGCTCAGTGGTTTATTTATGATTTTGTTAAAGTAGCACTTGGTATTCCGCGACCACCACCACCTGAAATGCCTGAATCACTTAAAAAGAAGCTAGGCATTCAATAAAAGAAAAAAAAGAAAGGAAGTGAAATGAACAGATTAGTAAAAATAATTTAGGTGTACATACTTGAATGAGATTTTACAATTTTTATTTATGCTTTTATTTATTTGACTATAAATAGGTAAATATATCATTCCTCTATTGAAAACAAAATTGATATGTATACTTATTTTGGAAATTCTAAGTCATTTTATCTGGTCATTTTATTGTTATTGTTGTTCTGCCAAAGAGTGAAATTATTTTTGTTGATAATAAAAACAAAGAATATATGAAATTTTGTGTTTTTATCATTCCTTGGTCTATACTTTTATTTATGGTATTTTTTTTTAAGAGTAGTAATATTTTAAATAATTGTTTTCAATAAAATATTTTCACTAGTTTTTTAAAAAAATTGAAAAACTAAGATAACCTCTTAAGTTGGTTTAGCAATCTGTGCCTTGTTCTATTTATAAATGGGATTTGATCCAAGACCTAGCCTTGCCCTACTATCCTTGGTTTCTCACTTTGACCTGATAAGATTTTGATATTTCTCAATACATTTTAGTGAAAAAAATTGCAAATATTAATTATTACAATTATATTTATCTTAAGACTTTGGGAGAAACTTTGAATTTAGATTAATACCACACTGTTTGAAAGCCTTTAAGGTGTATTATATAAATTTTTGAAAAATATATGTAAATAATTAGTTACAATTTTAAATAAACCGCCAAATGACAAAATAAATAGGAGGGAAAGGATAATGACAGCTGTTACTGGTTTTAAAATACAATTCATCTAAAACTTTAGTGAATATAATGTTCTTTTCTGTTTGTTTATCTTCTAAATTTATATAATTCTTTAAAATATAATATTAATTTTATCTTTTAATATCTACACGTAAAATGTGAGTAAACCGATGTCTTTCAATGTTTTTTTATGACTTTTGCCTTTTTTATTTTTAAAGGTAGTCCGAATTACTAATTGAGGAAATTAATGCATTATATTTTTCTATACACTATATTGTAAAACAAAAAAAAAAGATTCTATTAAAAGAACTTGTTATTAAGGCTGGGATAATGACAAGTTTTGTTTTGGTACTGTATAGGTTAAACTTGGAGTAGGTTATGTGATCTGTTGACTCAACAGTTCTAATTCTATGCATTTTCCTAGTAGCATTACACATTTCTTTCTCCTCCTCCGAAGATAGTGACAGAAGAAAATTAATTAATTATGAAAGTTACCGTTACCACATTGGCCGACGAAATTTTCGTCTTAGATGTCAGTGAAGATTTAGAATTGGAAAACTTCAAGATATTTTGTGAAATCGAGTCTGGTTTTACAGCAGGAGATATTCTAATCGTGCATGAGGGAAAACCCCTTTTAGATAATAAATTGTCAATGAAAAGACATGGTATTAAGGATGGAGATGTAGTTATACTTCAACACATGGGGCAAGGACCAAGCACAAGTATTCATAGTGGTAAATTTTAATTTGATTTCTGTTTTATTATTTCCAATGAAGTGTTATTTTATATCTTATAAATAATAATTTCTAAATTTCATTCTATTTTAGCAATCAAGGTTGTATTATGATTTTTGTTTGGAAGAAGTTTCTAATTCTTTTTTATTCTAACATTTTAAGTATCTTTAAAATAGCATTTTAACATTCATATTTATTCCTTACTATAAAAAGGCTGTTACTTCACTTTAGTTTTTTTATGTAAATTGAGTGGCATGAAATGTTTGAGCTGAACTACTTTATTTGGAATGCTAAAAACTGATATTATGTATAAGTCCAAAATAAGGGGGTAAAATTTTCATCCTTAACACTTTCCCATGTTTCTGTTTAATGAAAATAACAAAAAACATAACAAAACATTAAAAAAAAATCGTGTACTGGGATATAACATTAGGATAGTTTTAATAAATCGGATATTTGAGAGGAGGCTAGGGATAGGTTTTTTGTATGGGAAGGCATTCTAATTGGATCTGGATGCTTTCTGAGAGGTATTTTTTGTCATTTTGGGGGATGTGGCAAGGACTTAATTATTAAATCCGATTGTAAGGTCAAGGACATTGTGTTTTAGGACACAATTAAGTACGAAAACCTCCATAATATGTCATCACCCAATATTAATAGTCCATTCGATCCCATTACCTCCTTTCTCATGTTAATTACTCATTTAAATACTAGAATACGGTTGTTTATCAATAGTAAACCTGTCAATTCTTGAAAGCCTCTATTATATAAATAGTTCTTCAGAGTTCTTACTGAAATACTGGCAATTTTGATCATCACTGTCATATGCCTGCCATGGTAATAATAAAATAGTACTCTTTCAGGTTTCCACGGCCATTATTTATACATAAAACTTCACTGGTTTCTGGTTTAGACCATGTTAAAATTTTCTTCGCCAACGTTTCGCCAGACATACTGCTAGCTTCTTCAAGGCTGGATCGAGAATGAAGACGCTCCGGTAACTCGCGGCTTTATATAGCCGTCGCTCGGGTTCGTTCGGGTTCACTCGGGTCCACTCGTAGTTCGTCGGGTTTTTCCGCTAGTCCATCGGGTTCTTTCGTGTTCGTGGTCGGAGTCTGCTCTTCCATGACTGTGATTGAGTTGTTTCTGTTTTTTCGGGCTCTGCTTGGCTGGAATTAGGTTTTTTTGATTCTTCTTGAGTGACTTGTTGGTTTTTCTTTTCCTTTATTGGTATATTAGGAAGCCATAGTTTGCTTAATCTGTACCCGTCTATAACAGATAAGAATAACAGAGGAAAAAGGAGAAGAAATTAAAAAATCAGTGATCCCATATGTCAAAGGCACCACCGAGAAAATAGCCAAAATACTGAAAAAGTTCAACATAAAAACAATATATACCACAGACAGGAAGATAGGCCAAGTTTTACCCAGTGCAAAGGACAGATTAGGGCTCAGAACACCTGGCATATACAGCATTCCATGCTCCTGTGGAAAAGAATACATTGGACAAACGGGTAGGCTGATATCCACAAGACTTAATGAACACATTAAAAGTGTGAAAAAAATGGATAGCAAAATATCAGCTTTGGCGGAACACTTTACCACCACGAATCATATCATAGAATTTGAAAAAATTAAAGTGGTTCAGAAATGCAACAATAACACAGAAAGGAGGATACTGGAAGCCATTGAAATAGTCAAGCGTCCGGAAAACTTCAACAGGGAAGACGGGTACAGATTAAGCAAACCATGGCTTCCTAATATACCAATAAAGGAAAAGAAAAAACAACAAGTCACTCAAGAAGAATCAAAAAAACCTAATTCCAGCCAAGCAGAGCCCGAAAAAACAGAAACAACTCAATCACAGTCATGGAAGAGCAGACTCCGACCACGAACACGAAAGAACCCGATGGACTAGCGGAAAAACCCGACGAACTACGAGTGGACCCGAGTGAACCCGAACGAACCCGAGCGACGGCTATATAAAGCCGCGAGTTACCGGAGCGTCTTCATTCTCGATCCAGCCTTGAAGAAGCTAGCATTATGTCTGGCGAAACGTTGGCGGAGAAAATGTTAACATGGTCTAAACCAGAAACCAGTGAAGTTTTATGAATAAAATAGTAGTTGATTTGTAAGAACTGGAGATGAGTTGTCTTTGTCTATTTTTAAACACACTTGGCCTCTTTCAAGAGTCATTGTATGGCCGAATGCAAATGTCTATTATTCTCCATGTTTGAGAACCATAATGATGTGAAAAAAGTAATAGATTGATCTTTAAAAGTTAGAGATTGATATACTGCCCATTGCAATATATGAATATGGTAGTTTTGCAACATGTTTATTATTTTTATTAAAAATGTTGGTAAATATTCAGCAGGTTGTCGCTTCGATTTGAGTTAAAACACGTTTTAACTTTTCGTTTGTTTCCCTTTTAATATTTTGAAAAAACACAAGATATGAACTTTTTCATGGAAAAGAGAATGTAATTATGGAAAATATGTATACTTCAGTTATCATTCCATCTACAAAAAATGTTTCAACAAACATATATCCTCTATGCTTCGATATGTCTCCTAAATATTTTTGTCCCCCCCTTTATAAAGGGTGACCAGGCTACTAGGCTCTACCCCCTGGTACTGGGTTTCCCCCAACCTGGAGGACCAGTGGCAGATTGCAGTCAGATGACTGGACAATGGGGCTGCCAACTTCATACACCTTTTTGATCTACCAATATTAAATTTTTTAAGTTTTATTTGTGTTTCATCCTAAAAATTATTACCATTTGCTTGAATCTAATATACCCTCTCTAATCTTAACACATGCTGCTGTCTATTGGCAGATTACTTAAATCTACTGTTGAATTACATTGATCACATTAGTGTTGAGTTCTGAAACTTTGTAATTTACAGAGGTTTAACTGTTTTACTTAATTTAATTTAGGGGGTGGCGGTATCAATTTTGACTTCAGTGGAATTGAAGTGCCATCTTCAGCCCGCCTAGGCATTACTGTTGGGCCAGCAGATGACCCTGCACATGTTAGAGATCTATTCCTCGCTAATCCTGATCAACTTGCATTGCTAAAACAAAATAACCCTCGTCTAGCCGATGCTTTAGAAAGTGGACGATTAGGTATGTTCTATACTTCAGTTAATTGCTTTAAAATATGTAATAAGGTATGCTAATGTTTGTGTTGTGAACAAGATTTTTTTTTTCAAGAAATTTCATTTCCACAGAGGAATTCGCTAAAGTTTTGAAAGAACAGATGGTTGAAAGAGAAAGAAGACAAGCACAAAGAATAAGAATGATGCAGGTATATTTATTTTATAATATTTATTTATTTTTTGTTTAACTGTGAATAATTATAGCTTCAAAATTAATTTTCATAAATCATAAATATATACAGGGGCAACTTATGGTCTAGTGGTTAGCATGACAACCTATTAGCTACTAACTACTAGCTCAAGATTGCGGGTTTGTAGCCCGCCAGGTGGCCCTACCATATTTTAAAGGGAGTAAAAAATCCTGAGTTATCACCTCTTTTGAAAGGGATGTTAACCGGGTGCCGAGCCTATACTATGTCAGGTACTCGTTAAAAATCTCTATCCTAGTTAAATCTGGATAGGAAAAATTTAGAGCTCCCACTGTAGCATTGTCCGATTAGCCATAAATAAATAAAAAGGCTTAGCGAACCCGAAGGCTCGATGCTGATACCACTAATCTCCGCTTACAAACCTCTGACCACAGTGCACCACCCAAACCCAAATCCGCCAGATCTCTCTTAAAGTAATCCTCCCACCTACACCTTGGTTTAACCCTGAGACTCTGCCCAGTTGGTGCAGCGCCTATTAACATGTTAGAAATTCATTTGTTACTAAGCCCAACAACTTTACAGGCCCATCTTAATCTACGTGATGCCATCAGCTGATTAATATTTACCGGATGCATGCTTTGCAATTCTGCATTATGTATTCTCCTATATTCCCCAGTGGTCTCATACTTTTTTGGATCATATTCTGTTTACACCTTATTTTCGAATACCTGAAGACGTTGTTCATCCTTCAGTGATTAACCATAGCACCATAAATTGTTGTTAAATAAACAAACATACAAACACATACACATAATACAACAAACACATATAAAAAACTCGAACGACTAACGAAAGGATCCGATGAACTACAAGTGGACCCGAGCGGCTGCTATATAACGCTGTGGGTTAGCGTAACATCTTCAGTCTCAACAAAGCCTTGAGGAAGCCAGTAGCATGTCTGGCGAAATGTTGGCAGAAAATTTAGCTACTCGATCTAAACCAGAAGAAACCATTCTCTTATGAAGAAGGAATATAAAAGTTCAATTACACATTAAATAAATTTGATTGTTTTTCTTCTAACCCTGTAAAATTTTAATTGGTCATTAAATTCATATTAGCCACGTAAGATAATATATTATTTCATGGTCATTTTGTTCTAAACTTTTTTTTATTTAGGCTCATCCTTTTGATGTCGAGGCTCAAAGATTGATAGCTGAAGAAATTAAGCAGAAGAATATTGAAGCTAATATGGAAGCTGCAATGGAATACAACCCAGAAACGTTTGGTACTGTCGTAATGTTGTACATCAACTGCCAAGTCAATGGTTATCCTGTGAAGGCTTTTATAGATTCAGGTAATTTTTTATTCCTCAATAATTTGTTCAGAGAGCATTTATATTCTTGTTTATTTATAGTATTAGAGAAAGCAAAGAGGGTTGTTGAGGTACGCCTCTTTGACACATTCCCCACCTTCAATGGTGTATGGCTGCCAAGTAATACCTTAGCAGTTGTAGAAGCATAGGACTCTCATTTTTTTTTGTCCTCTAATGAGAAGCTACTTCCAATAACTACTCGTGAATCTTTGGGGTTGCTTTAAAAATATGAAGATAGTATATTGTACTGTTTATTCAAAAGAGCTACATGCCATTTATTATTTCTCTGTCTTATTCTCTCGAAAAGACTGTAACTTCTTACTTGTAGTTGGATGTCCTCTGGTAGTTCTTGAAGATAATTACTAAGTTCTAAATTGTTATATTAAACAATAGTTTTAAATCATTCCTTTTCAAAGGTAGCTTTGTGTTCACTAATTAGTATTATTCAGTACCTGAATTTAATTATTATTGTAGACAAAATTTTATAGTGACTTTGAAGTAAGTATGTAACAAAATCATTTAAACTAATATATTTTATTAGCAAATTTATTCTTTTCATTTTATAATTTACCCCTTTTTGGATCTTTGTACTCGTTTTTATAATTGCGGTCGACTTTCGTAATTGAATTAAGATCTTTTCAGAGGGACCATACAATATAAAATAATATTATGTATACATTTTATTATACAATATATGACTTGTGTTGGTTTAGTTGATATAGATTAGCATGTCCTTATTCATAAACTCTCTAGCTTTATATAATAGTATATTTTGCTAAAGCTTTAAGGACAAATAAACTGCATTAGTTGGATACTTTTTCTCCAAGTAATTGTGTTCTAACTTGTGATTTTCCAAAATTGTCATTTATATGAGCACATGCCTTATGTTGTTTGTTTGTTCATTTAACGTCACTTTATGCTGCTATGGCTAATCGGACGATGCTACAGTGGGAGCTCTAAATTTTGCCTTTCCAGGTTTATTTAGGATAGGGATTTTTAACGAGTACCTGACATTGTATAGGCTCGGGACCCCCGTTTAACGTCCCTTCCGAAGGACAGTGTAACTAAGGATTTTTTACTCCCTTAAAAAAATCCTAGGGCCACCTGCCGGGATACGAACCCGCGATCTTGGGTTTAGTAGTTTGTTACGCTAAGCACATGCCTTATGTATATCTTTGTCATTATGTTTATTTGCAAATTCTTAAGCTAATTATACAATACTGCAAACACCTTTTTTATGTGCAGAGAAATATAGTTTATTATAGTCAGTAATTTTGTTTAATAGGTGCTCAAACCACAATTATGTCTGCTGCTTGTGCTGAAAGAGTTAATATAATGAGATTAGTTGACACAAGGTGGGCTGGAATAGCTAAAGGTATGAACTTTCTAATATTATTAACATTTTTATTCAATGTTATAAATAAAGTTTATTAATTTGATTTAATATAAATATAGTTGATGCAATCTAGAAGATAATAACCATACTACCTATCATCTCCTTTATTTATTAAACCTAATTCCTTACATGAAAAGTTCTTTAAAATGCATCATTTAAAATCATGCTTTTTACTTTTAAGAAACTACTATACAACCGTAAACAACTGTTGTTGCCATAGAAAAATAAGCTCACATTCTATTTTCTTGGTTCTGACAATCTGGTACTGTTTTTATTGTTCTTAATAATAATTTTGAGTAGGTAGATGTTTATTCATTCCAGCATCTAATTATTCTCATTTCACTTTCTTGTTCTTGAATGCTTCTGCGAATCTGTTACAACAAACTAGACTTTATGGTAAAGACCCACTAGAAACTTATGTATACTTTAATGACATCACTTTCAAACTATCCGGACAGTACATCAGTCATGGCTACTGCTATTTTTATAGCTGTACAGTTTGGGAGGTCGTATATTCAATATAAGTCGATTTACTATTTCTGTAGTATTCAATAGTTTGTTTCCTTTAAATTTTGATTCTACTAAAAACAGACTTGAACAAAAAATATTTAGGATAAAAAGTATGACGTAAAGAAATTCTTTGGTTACAGAGTATTTAGGTCAGTACTTCAGTTGATTGAAAAGTACAAGAAATACATAACTGCCCTCATAAGCACGTTCTATTTTATTGATTTTTCCAGGATTGTTTTACTTTACGTATTTTAATTATTATTAAAGTACTTTTTAACCTCCCATATTAAAAAGTTTTCTTCAGGATGTCGTCTCATTTAGAAGCCCAATCTTTCCAAGGAATATATTTTTTGGCATTACGTGTGTGCTTTATCTGCCTCCTCAGCATATTGTGATCTGGTAATGTCGGGTGAGTCAGTTATATTATGAACCCATTGACCACCCTGATTAGAATTTAAATATTATAACTGCTCACCCAATATTATGGAGTTTTCTTTGTTGAAGGAAAAATATATTAATTAAAAAGATATTTCAGTTGTAAGGCAACATTTTAAACAAAATAATGACTTTTACAAAAACGCTTTGACATGTCGCTTTGTACGTATTGACCGTCGATAAGTTATTTTAAAAGAGTAAAATTCATTGTCCATATCTTTCAGAGTTCTTTCTCTTTGAAATTTAGTGATAAACATTCGTGTTTGTTATTTTTTGAAAATGCTGTCGATATCAAGCTTGTGAATTGTTTTAATATTTCAGTTTATATCTATATTAGACTGCAATATTATGTTATTTAGGCCATTTATGACCATAGAATTGATATTGAGATGCATTATTATTTTAAAGGAAGTTTATGAATTTATTGTTATAACCTATAGCTTATTCAATGTTCTTTTTCTTACATAGGTATGTTTTACAGGCTATTAAAAATTTACTCTCAAAATTGAGTATTTATTGTATCATTGCTTAACCCTTAAAGTGTGGGTGACTCGCCCGATGCGGTCCCAAAAAACTGCTCATCCCTTATCATCTCGTGCTCAGGGCTTCCACCTCTGTGAACTGAATACTTTTCTCTTGTGCAAGCTCTGTTGGTTATTAAAAGTTCAAGGCATTACTAATAAATTATTACAATGTTTCTTTTGCACCAGATTGTATAATAACAGATTGTTATTTTCAAGCATCAATCGTCTATTAAAATGAGTAAAATTTAAATTGTTACATCTTAAAAGTAAAAAAAAAAAATCTGGAGTGCCTTCACAGCTATTTAGGGTTTTTGGCAAATAATACCTTCCATCAAATGTGTCAAAAATATCAGGATATTTTAAATAATAATTTGAATCCTCTTAATGTTAGAGAGGAAAATAGTTGACTGGAAGATATAATGGAGAATGGAGATAGTTTGAGGGTGCAGTAAAAAAACAAAACACCAAATAAGTCAAGACTTATTTTTATTTATACCGACGTTTCGGCCTACTTTGTAGGTCATCTTCAGGGCTATGAGAGAAATAGCAAACAAAACAAAAAACTATAAAGAAACATTACAGTACCAAGAATATAATAACATATAGAGTGCAGAAAGATAAAAATAGTGACAGATACATAATTAAGGATAAAGAATATAAAATTACAGAATAAATGTACAGAAGGGTGATAATGTAAACATAATACAAAGAGAAAGAAAAATGAGAAGGTAAACGGAAAGATACAAAATGAAAAAGTGTAAACAATAAAAAGGTGATGTATAAAGTTATGGAAAACCTAGTTTAATTACAGATAAAATATAAAATGTACGATAATAGACTCCTAGATGTTACATAAGTAAAATGTATGAAAAATGATACAAAATATGATGCCAAAGAATAAATACAGAAGAAATATGTAGAAAGTAATGAATAGGAATCTCGTTGAATGACAGGTAGAGATGTAAACATTTGAAAGTGTAAGTATGGGATGTAATATAAATGTATTTAATTGTATTATTATAAATTAAATTAATTAAAAATTAAAAAAAAATGCTTATAAATTATGAACTCATTGATTACAACATGATGGATGCCAAAGCGATGAAGGGAGAAATTGGTGTGAAGAATGGAGATGGAGAAGGATGAAGAGAAGGTAAAAATATTAAGATGAGTATGAACCTAATGGGAAACGTGGCTGGGTGAACTGTGTAACTGACAATTAAAATACGTTACAAAGCAAGACGGAAGTGCTAGCACCTATCTCCAACGGCTAAAAAATAGAACTAAGAGAAAGAGTGTAAGAAAATGAGGGAAAATGGATAAGTAGGTGAATTTTATGACACATAAAAATATTAAAGTAATGATAAAAGATAGATAGCAAAGACTGAATAAATGGTAGAAAGATAATAACAATAAAATTTATGTCAAGAGATCATAATGTGTCATAGAAAAAGGGAGAGAGTATATATAAATATAACGGAGTGAAAGTGGGAAGCAGTAACAAAGTAAAAGAATTTAAGATTTTTTGAGTAAATTAAAAATTTGGAAGTAGGTGGAGGATAGGTGATGTGAGTCGTCTTAAGATTGATAGCAGAGGAATCGAAATTGAGGAGGTTTGTTTCAGAGACGATGCGTTTATCATGGTTGGGAACAGAAGCTAGGATAGATCTAATTTTTAATATTTAATATTTTAATTAATTTCAAATTTATTATAATACAATCAACTACATTTATATTACATCCCATTCTTATATTTTTCAAATTTTACATCACTACCTGCCATTCAACGAGATACCTATTCATTACTTTCTACATATTTATTCTTTGGCATCATATTTTGTATCATTTTTCATACATTTTACTTATGTAACCTCTAGGAATCTATTATCGTACATTTTATATTTTATCTGTAATTAATATAGGTTTTCCATAACTTTATATCTCACCTTTTTATATTTTATACTTTTTCATTTTGTATCTTTCCGTTTTGTAGTTGCTTTGTTTTCTGCACTCTATATGTTATTACATTCTTGATACTGTAATGCTCTTTTATTGTTTGTTTTTCTCTCATAGCTCTGAAGATGACCTACAAAGTAGGTCGAAACTTCGGCTCAAATAACAATAAGTCTTGACTTATTTGGTGTTTTTTTTACTGCACCGCCCAACTATCTCCTGATAGTTGAATTCTTTAATATTTTTAATTTTTTTTTCTATAAGCCTGATTGTTTCATAATCTGTCCTAATGATGTAGCTAATTTTATACGTATATATATCTGTCTCATATAAATTTATACATAATATTTTAATCATAATTTCATGTAATTATTACATGAAAAACCTAAAAAATTGAAAAACTCATATATGTGCCCATAGTCCCTTATGGTGACTTTCAACAGATGCATATATGTGCTCATAGCTCCAAAGGATTACCTTAGCCAGACATATATGCGCCCATAGCATTTTAAGGGTTAATATAATTTTTTCAAATATCCAAGGTTTGTTAAATTAGATTGAAAATGTATACATTTAAACTAAACAAAAAAGTTGTGTGGTTTTATGAAACCACAATGCAAATGAAATTTTTTTTCGGTTTGTTGGCATTTAACTAAAATTTTTTGGAACATTATTTGATTTAGGGTATTAAAATTGTGTTTTTAATCTTAACTTAATGATCGAAAAATGGGAATGAAAATGGGAAATCAATAGTAGACAAAATATTTAATTATAAAATTTAATTTCAATTTGCATATTAGAGTACGGAATACATAATTAATACAATCATTTAGACGATAAACACATATTTAAAAGTAAGATCAATATTTATTTAAATCATTGAATCGTTGTAAACTTTAATTATTCTATCAATAACTTCATCTTCGCCTCGAGTCTCACAGTTTATAAATGTAATTAACATTTTAAGGTAACTAAAATAAGTAAATGCTTGTATCTCGACTCGTACTTGTGTCTCGACTCGTACTATTATCATTGCCGCTCTTGCCTTGATTAGAACTGGCGCCCGATTTTAGCCGCTTGAATTTCTGACGATATCTGCGGCATCTTTCTGCATTTAGTCGCTTTTGATGCAGAATTTTTTCTGTAACAACATTTTCGGATATAGGTTCGCCACTTTGAACGATAAACATATTAAATCCAACAATCAACGCTGGACCCCTACTAGTACTCAGCATGACATCTGTCGGCAGTCTACTAATTTTTTCTGGCGGCTTAGAGTGTAGTTCAACTTGTGAAGATGATTGAAGGCCTAAATAAAATTAAATATATTGAATGAACCGGATAAAAATTAAAATACTCCATCAAATATTCATATTCAAAGTAAGTAATTTAATGTGACATGTGATAGATGAACAAAAAATTTTGGGGCGGTGGAAAAAAGTTTCACTTTAAAAAAAAAATCAAACAAATGTGTAATTTAAAAATGTGAAAGTTGTATTTGATATAGGTGTTATTGTATGTATTATAGGTGTTGGTGTACAGAGGATAATTGGAAGGATACATATGGTGCAAGTAGCTATAGAAAATGATTTTTTGACAACTTCATTTTCCGTGTTAGAAGAACAGCCCATGGATATGTTACTTGGGCTTGACATGCTTCGAAGGCATCAGGTAAAAATTATGTGAATAGCAGTTGTTAGATTTATGACATTTATAATGAAGATTTCCTAATACAGATGCAATAGTAGAGAATCAAACTTTAAAGTGTTTTCATTCTCATCGATTTATTTATGAAATGTTATGTTTCAAAATAATATAATTATATATTAATACTAAATTTTCCTTACAAGATAACAAAACCCTTGTAGTTATGAAAATTTTATATTAACAACTCATTTCTCATCTTCTTCTTTATCTTCCTCTTTAGCAAGGAAGCGTAATTAGCCCTTTTCTGTTTTGTATAGCTATTAATCCAGTCTTGCTTAAAATTGGGTTAATGGCAAAAGGTGATTTGTATGCAGACGACCTTCGGATCCATTATTCAGATAAATCAATAGAAAACCTACAGCAAGTCATACAAGACGTTCTCAATATAATTAATAGTTGGCTAAATTAACACGGCTTTACCATATCTACTAATAAAACAGAATGCATATTCTTTTCCCCTAGAAAACTCTTCAACTTCCATCTCTTTACATCAATAACAAAGAAATTCCATATAAAGATTTGGTTAAATATTTGGACTTACATTTTGATTCTAGATTCTAGATTGATATTAGATTATATTAACCTTTTAAAAATGTTAGGTAATACTAATGGGGGAGGGGGAGGCCGCACTAGCATGCTAATGCTATATAGAATTCTTGTTAGGTCTATACTTGACAACGGTTGTATGGCATACGGTTCGGCTTCAGAGAGAACTCTACAAATGTTAGATAGCGTTAATCACACAGGCATCAGGATAGCAGCTGGTGCCTTCCGTTCCAGTATTCTTAGTATACTTTCTGAAAGTGAAGAGCCACCTTTAAAATACCGCAGGAAGTACCTCACCATGAATTATTATCTCTCAATATTAGCATCCATTACACAAATTTTTAAAATCTGCACCTCCAGATTATTTAAACAATAGGAAAAATCATTTAAACACCGAGTAATTGAAATAATAGACACTATAAATATTACAATACCTAATATTTTACCTCACAGTTTAACATCAAAAGAACCTTGGATTACATATCCCCCAAAATTTAATTTCACATGAGATGGTTATAAAAGAAACTAACCTCATAGCGTTTAGAAATAAATACCTCAGGCTTCTAATGATTTACCATCATCTAGTCACATTTTCCCAGATGGTTCAAAAGACAAGAATGGTGTTGGTGCTGCCTGTGTCTGTGGGTCCAGGGAACAGCAATACTCAATGAATATAAGCTATCACCAAAGCATTACACGTAATAATACCAACTACAAACACCATTAAGATTAACACGGACTCCCTCTCTGCTCTCCTTGCAATTAAAAAAAAAACATTCTCAAAACATCCACTGTTAATTGAAATATTTGAGGCTCTTTACAATTTAAAAAGAAACAATGTAGGTGTGATGTTGGTTAGGGTACCTAGTCATTGCGGTATTATGGGTAATGAAATGGCTGATAAAGCTTCTAAGGAAGCAATTAAAAAAGGCGATCAGTAGAATAAAGTTACAAAGGGGGACGTAGTTTTGCTTCATTAAAGAAAAAATAAATGAAAAGTGGGGATTCTTTTAGCAAAATACCACAAATAATAAACTGCGTGAGATTAAAGCAGGCGCCAGAAGCTGGAGTGCAGGGGTAGGTGAAAACAGAAGAGGAGAAGTCGTTCTCACCAGGCTACGAATAGGTCATACTCGTCTAACTCATTCTTTCCACTTAGCTAAAGAAGAGTTTAACTTCCTAAAATCAACAGGCCTATTAAAAGATATATAAATTAAAAAGGAAATTATTCATGAGAGACCATGATTAAAAAAAAAATATGAATATATATTGTTAAGAATTTGATATTTTAATAAATTTCAAGATATATAATATGATATTATGGAGAGTTAGTTAATTAAAAATCAACGTTAATTTTATTTTATTACAAAATTTAAATTATTACAAAGAAAACAATACAATATTTGATCTCCGTGGTTCAATGATAATTAATTTTAAAGTCGGGATAACTAGAACAAATTTTAAATTACAAACACAATTCTCAAAGTAAAATGATTCAAATAAACACTCACAGATGTATGTACCAATCTCTGTCTTGAAACTCCCTCTGAATCAATATATGATAACGTTCTTCTTAACAACTTGAAGATGCTGTCTTCTGGACACCTTGTACTCGAAAAATGATGAGTAACTGGAAGGTCTTCTTCCCTGGACGCGTCGTACTCGATTGATAATAACTGGAGAGGTCTTCTTCCCTGGACGCCCTTCTCACCAGCGTGACATAAATGGGGAGGTCCTATCCTTAGGACGCCCCGAATGAGAGTGGGCTGAATATGGCGGAAGACGCCGTTAGGGAACAGCAATGCCATTTGAATCAATATGAAAATCAACTTTACTTATAAAAACTGTGTTTTTTCATTTCACAAATCAAATATTAATTTAATAAAAAATTATTTTATAAGTTTTGGAATTATTTTTATTTACTTAAATAAACTAATCAGAAATCGATATCAACTTTACGGTAGTCCGATTGATAATAACTATCGATAGTTTTTTTATTTATTTCTAACCTATTTTGAACCTCAACAATATATATATATATATATGTATTTATGTATGTCTGTATGTATAATATAATAGGATGTATAAAAATGACCGTCTTCTGGCCATTTTCACCTTCCCCATGGAGAGAAGATGGTGACGAACAATATCTTTCGAAACACCACTCCCTGACAAGTTCGCGAGTACTTGTGGATGGATTTGACTCAACAGCTTCCTTCAGAACCTCATCAATATCCATTAATGGTTGCCCTGAACCCTTCTTCCTTTTCAACGTCATATCTCCACTGCTAAATTTTTCAAACCAATGCCGCGCAGTGCGCTGGTCAAGGACACCTTCCCCTTCATATTTAATAATTTCACGAATTGCTTCAGCGGCTGTGAATTATTTTTCCAGTAATGTCTTAAAATTACGAGAATTTCGTAGGACACTGTCATGTTTCTTCTTTGAAACAATTAACTAAACTGAATGTTTTTTTGAAGAATCAAGTGTTAGTAAACAAGCTTAGAGAATGCTCTTAAGGGATTATTAAGTGTTGGTAAATAATAAATTGCATTAAAATATTTACAGACTTTTGAACTCAGGAATTTGATAAAACGTTCATTTTTTTTTATACACCCTAATATGTAATAAATATTTTTCTTATATTCTTCTTCCGGGATGGGCCGTGTCATGTTAGTGCTATTAACCAATATTGTGTTTACTTTTGCCAGTGTGGGTTTTTCTAATGTCTGAAATGTATTTGGAGTGATGGTATGTAGACGAGACAACTATAACAATGGATGCCGTCTTTGTGTATTTTGGGTTGTCCGTACAGTCTTGGTGGGGTGGGGTCGGATATTATGAGTCTTTTGGTTTTCAGTGTCTTAGTTATGCTGGTATTGGTAATAGTGTGAATTTTCTTGTTAATGTCATTTGTAGGGTCCTTGTCTAGTTTCTTGTATGTGCCATCATTGAGGATTTCATTCATTTTGGTTTTTTTTTCATGATGAGTGTGGTGTTTCCTTTATCAGCAGGAATCACGAGAAGGTCACCTCGTTTCTGATGAGAAGGTCGCCTCGTTTCTGACGAGAAGGCCAGCCTATAAGAAGGCCGACTTTGATCGAGACCACGCCCCCCCCCCCAGGTATAAATACACCGACACCAACCACCTGCTCTTCATTAACTGACTAGCCCTGAAGAAGCACTCAGCACGATAAGTGAAAGCTTGGTTAATAACACCGACATGACACGGCCCATCCCGGAAGAAGAATATCAATGACCTTGGAAGCCTCTCCTCCACTCAAACAACCATTTTCGCTTCCCTTCTTCTTCTGACGTAGACGTAGTTGGCAGAAGATTTGATTTTACAATACTCCTTCCAGGCTGTCTTCTTCCTAACCATCGCAACTTTCACTAGATCCCTCCATCACTCAGACCTTTTACCTTTGGTACAGACTGCCTTCGTTCTGCATACACTTTCAATCAAGAATTTCATGTTTCAATGTTGCCCATGTATTGTTAATATTCATTTCCATATTGACATTTCTAAGTTTTAGATCCAGAAGTTCTGCTTATTCCTTTTTCTTTTCTAGATCCTGCAGTTTTGCAATGCTTTGTATGGTTTGGGCCTTTTCTTCCTAGGTCATAGTATCTGGGGAAAAAAGAAGAAGGTCCAAACCAATTTCAGCACCTCTTATAACTTTTACATTATTGAAATATTTCCTAATTCTCCTACTGTAGACAATGTAATCTATAATGCTGTTTACTCTCCTTTCTTCTGCTGAGAAGGTTATAGTGGACTGTCTTATGTGTGAAGAAAGAGTTTCCAATGAGAAGATCATAATCAGTACAGAAGTTGATGACCCTTTGTCCATTTCCATTTTTGGTGTGTTCTCCTCCATGTAGGCCCATAACATCATGAGCATTTGTATGGTCTCTTCCCGTCCTTGCTAAAGTTTTTGTGTTGAAATCACCCATTAGGATAATTCCTCTGTTACCATTTTGACCTCTAATGACCTCTCTCTCTAGATCAGCTTAAAACTGTTCTTTGTCGAGAACGTTTGCATCTTCTGTTGGGGCTTATATTTGTATATGAGAGATCTTACCTATTGACAGATCCATATACACTGTTAAGCTTCGTGAGGATATGGACTGCCGATCCTCTACTTAAGCGAATAGGCTTTCTTTCATGATAATGGCCACACCTTCCTTAGCTCTGAACCCAGCGGGTACCCCTGAGTAGATGAGCACATGGTCCTTGTTTAGGACCTTTTTTGCCCGTTTAGGACCCGTGCCCTTTTTTCCTCACTTCACAAATTCCTAGGAGATCCACCCTGAAGTTCTCCATCTCTTCCACCAGCTCAACCTCTTTGCCAGTCAAAGTCTTGATATTCCATGTTCCAAGTCTAACACCCTTTTTGAGCACCGTGTCGTAACCTCCTAAACTGTCCAAATCCGAGGCCATTCAATGTTCTCTGAATCAGTTGAACTCTCCTGCGGGTGATTGGTCCAGTAGGAGAGGCCCCGTATCCTCGGAACAACTGGTCTCCTGAATATTTATGTCCCCTCAGGAGGAAGGGTGGCTGGGCTATACCCCCCAGCACTGGGTACCTCTTGGTACATGGCTGTTTATTCAATATATTCAGACCACCTCTCCTAAGAGGGATCCCCTATCTGCCACCCAGGGAACGCACTCCATATCGGACAGGCTCTGCTGAGAGCATTGCTTGTCCATTTTATTATATTAAGAAATCTTATTAATTTGATCTTATCATTTGTTTTTATTGTAACGTTACAATTACTGGTTTTTAAAATTTTTTTTATTGTAATTTTACAATTAATAAGTCTTGCATAAATGTTTTATCATAATTTCTTGTTGATGTTCATTTTTTTTTTAAATTTGCTTTATAGTATATATATTCATGACTAGTCATTAACTTTTATCTATTTTAATTTTTTAGTGTTGCATCGATTTGAAAAAAAATGTCCTAAGGATTGGAACAACTGGTACCGAAACAAGATTCCTTTCTGAAAGAGAACTTCCAGAATGTGCACGCCTTACACATCCAAATGATGATGGTCGAAAAGGTAACAGAAGATCTAAGAAACGTTAGATATTTTAAAATAAATTTCTATTTTATATTTTATTCTTGATTATTTTACATTATATAGTTGCTTTGTTTTAAATTTTAAACTAGCAGAAGAGGTGATTAAAAGTGGTTTGAATATTATATCATATTAATTTTGAAATATCAAATTATACTTATTAGGATGAAAAGTTAACTGTAGTTGGACAGATAATTACAGAACTAAAAAAAACCATAATAATCTTGAAAATTATTTGCAGCTTAGTTTTAAAATCTATGTAACACACCATGCATGGTTGATTCTGATACACTCTATCTAAAACATAATTTTAATCTTTTATCGATTTTGTTGATCTTTAAAATAGTGGAATAAAGTGGAAATATGTGGATGCATTAAATGAGGAACCTGGTATTTCATTTTTTAGAAAAAGAAGGCATTATTCACTTCTTACATGTTTGTTTTAATCTGTAGCAATGCAAAAGAAAAACATTTTTCTATTCTGCTGAAGAAGTATTATAATTATTAAATGGTGCTAACTTTAGAGCCTAAATGATAATACTCACCAAACTACAGTGCAAAAACTCAATCTCTTGGTGAAATATTGGTATGCCATTGACAAATATGTTTATTTTTTATTTATTGTTTTACAGAGTACATTGTATGGTGAGGAGAAAGCAGTTTTTGTTTATCTACAGGGTTTCTGATTAAGAATAGATTGCATTCCACATTGAGGGACTGGCAGTTTTTTACTGAAAGAATCTCATTGGCTGTATTTTAGGGGTCTTAGTTTCCTATGGTATTGATGAGCATACATTCTTGGGAAAAGGAAGGGTAAAAAGAAATGTTAATCTTTTTTGTTGATTGAAGTAAATTCTAAAAAGAGATCAAGCGCTCACTTCAACTAACGATCAAATATTTTTCTAATTGCAAATACTAGAGAAAAATTAGACTACCATGGGGTTGTTCATTGGCTTCGTATTGATTTAAAAATGGATTCCATTGACTATCAGATGCTATATATGTTGGTCGAACAGGGTATACTGAAAAAGTTAATAAATATAGTAGGAATATTAATATAGTAAATATTTATTTATTATTTTATAAATATAGTAAATGTGTGCAAGACTGAAACATTCAATAAAGTTAAAATTGGTAATTAATTTTGGGAGAAGTTCAAGTTCGCTCAAGTTTAAAACAATGTGATTTGCTTTTACCTTCGCAGTCAACGTTTTATCAAATGACGATATAATGAATGCTGTTTGTGATTTATAAACATTGAAAATTGTGAGTATTTTAAGAAACCAGCGATACATCAAATATTGCTGCATCATTATTGTCTTGAGATGACAACACTAGATTTCATGAGTATTTTTAAATTGTGATTTATTAAATTTTTTTCATTTATAAATTTTTTTTTGTAAACATCATATAGGAAACTATTAGACTGTTAGTACAGATGGACACAGGATGGTTAGATAATTAGATATAGATATCTATTACCACTGAGGTCATTGCTTGTTAAATACACCATACAGTAGTTAATGATAATTATCTTCCTGGGAAGTGTTTTATCTGCAATTGCTATTATAAAATCACGAAATGGTTATGTCTCTTGAAAAAAACAACAACTTGTTTCCTTCTTTTTTAGAAACTTAGTCACCTTAATGAGATTTGTTAGACACACATTTTAGAAAAAATTTTTCCTTTAAAAAATGCAATCATATTTCTCATGCGATTGTTAATATTTAAGATAATCAGCATGAAATGAACAAAAATTTTAGTTTTCTTTTAGGAATAATATGTTAATATTTTTTAAGCTAGTGGCTCTAGAATAACATACAAGGCCTATTTAATTTAGAATATTCTTTATCTTTGTATTCATATTCAAACCATCTCCTATAGTTAGAAACCTATTTTGATTTCTTCCTTCCTCTAACCAAGTTATATTTAGAGAATAGTTGATCATGAAAAATTACTTACAAGGCCAAACATAAAAAAAGTTAAATTTTTTCTAGGTTTTTAATTATTTCTAAAATGTTGGACATAAAAAAAATTAGATACTAATAAAAAAAAAGGTAGACATCTTTTTTACCTTTGACCTGCAATTTTTGATATGTTTATAACATTTTTAAGTATTAATTTCATTCATTTAATTTGTTACAAATATAAAAATTAATTAAATAGATATATTGATGATTAACACGTTCAACCCGGCATGAACCACCAGTGGCTCACAGGCATTGCTTTCATCTGGCGGCGTGAACCACTGGCGGTCCACACGTAGTTTGCTTCCTCTGGCGATGTGAACCACTGGTGGTCCACACCTAGTTTGTCTGTCTGACGGCGTGGGCCATCGGTAGTTCCCATATATTTCTAATTTTATTTAAAAAAGCATACTTTAAATGATTAAGATGATAATATACAATGGAAAAGAAAAAATATGTTTGCAGTTGTTTTCTATATACAGAATAATTTATTTTTCATAGTTATTTTCAATATAAAAAAAAACAATTCGTCAAACAAAAGAGTTAAAATGAACAATAATTGTAAATGAAGCATAACTCAGTAATGAACTTTTGCAAAACATGGGATACAAAACGTTGGTTTATTTTTATAGGCTGGGCAATAAGTGTTGACTCTTATGGTCTTCTTGATAGCATTTTCCCTTCCTTCTTGTTCAGCTATTGAACGATAGCAGTTCTTATATCGTTTCCTTGTCCTTCTTAGAGATCCTTCATATTTCGTCAGATTATGAGTGAGTGGTGATTTCGGCGAAAGAGGTTCATTTTCAATTTTCAAAAGGCAATCAATTATTTTTTTTAAGAAAATTTAGGATACAGACATTTTTACGAGTACCAAATTTAGTATATATATATAGACACTATGCATTTACTAACATGGTACCACACATCAATTACAATATTATCTTTCTATACCATTTAACGGTTTTTCTAAGTGAACTATAGTAAGCTGACATTTGGTCAGAATTATCAACTCCTTTTTTGGCTTTATTATAGCTTACAACACAATCCGGCTTTTGCACAGTTTTGTGTCCTCTGGCAGTGACTTCCATAAGGGAACACTTGTGGTATTTACATGTTGTTAACATCAATACTGATCTTTTATGATTCCAGTTCACAAATTTTATACCTTCTTTCTGTACACTAAGTATTTCACCTTTTTTTTGTTTTACTTTCGCTGCTATCGGCATTCTATGTTCTTGATTGTATTCTTCAATAAGAACGCAATCTGTTATAAAAGGGCTCCAATCTTGTTGATCACACATAAACTGCGGCAATTTATTCTCGTCATATTCCTCTCTATTTAGCAGTATTGCGTCCAAAAACTCATCTTTTGAGTCCGATGAATATAAGATTCTAGGTTTTTTTCTGCGTGAATTTCGCAGGAACTCAAAATCATCGTTTGACTCCATAATACTAAGGGTCAATAATAAATCATTGATAAACAGAAATTGTAGAATGTCTAACCTTAAAAAAATAAAAGTATTTTACTTACACATATATTTCACAATTTTTAACTAAAGTTTTATAAGTAATTTATAACAATTAGATACAAGTAGACTTTAGACTCAAGCCACTGACGACAGAGAAAATAATGAAAGAAACAAGCACTGCCAGACGAATAAACATCTGATAATCTCGAGCCGCTGACCGTGCGGAGTTCGAAAACATGCACCGGGCTGAAAGTGTTAAACACCATAAAATTGCATATTAAGTGAATTTTCTAAATAAATAATTTAATTCCATATAAAACTAGATTAAAAAATCCAATTATTACTTTCTATATGATAAAATTTATTATTCTAAATAGGTGAAAACTAGAATCCAACACTTCAAATAACAAATAGTGAATGATATTTATCACCATGATGGGAAAGTTCAGACCACTATGCAATATGTTAGAGAAAGAAAAACTTCTAATGTAAGGATAGAAATAGTTGGGGGTGCAGTCAATTAAAACACCATAATAAGTGCATACTTATTTGTTGTGTGCCGACGTTTCGACCTACATTGTAGGTCATCTTCAGGGCTGTGAGAGAAAACAGACAAAACAAAATAACTATAAAATTACATTGCAGTACCAAAAAAATGATAATATAATAATGTAGAGTAACAGAAAAATTGAACAAAGTCCTTCACTATTTTGTTCAATTTTTCTGTTTTTCTACATTATTATATTATCATTTTCTTGGTACTGCAATGTAAATTTATAGTTATTTTGTTTTGTCTGTTTTCTCTCAGCCCTGAAGATGACTTATAATGTAGGTCGAAACGTCGGCACACAATAAATAAGTATGCACTTATTATGGTGTTTTAATCTACTGCACCCCCAACTATTTCTATCCTTACACTATGCAATGTATTTTTATGGATAGTAAATATTTTGTAAGGAGGAACTAAATTAGGGAGCTGAGGGACTCAATGGTAGAGCATTGAGTTGCCATGCCGTATTAAAGATTTTATTGATTTGAAGGTCCTGGGTTCAAATTCCATAGCTGGCAAGATTTTTATTTAATCTGCTAGCAGTCGGAGATGGATCCAATGGAATCTATGACCCTCCTGGGATTCACCCAACCACTATGGAGTATGTATCCAAAGCAAGGGGGAAAATAGCACCAATCCAGTTGAGTATAATGGATAATACTTGTTACCTAGATTCGGTAAAACAAAATAAAGGTAGAACTAATGCAGAAATGAAAAAATAATCATAAAGGCTAGAAAATAATGGGAATGCTTATTCCCTACATTATAGCAGATAAATTCCAATTTAAAAAAATATCTACAAGCATTGGTAGAAAGTGTAATGTGATATATGATAATATTACAACAGGAGAAAAAATCCTAGGAGAAAAAATTGATTTATGGAAAAGAGTTGCTATTGGTGTAAACTCCATCTCGCTTGAGTTAGCAGTGATTATTTTGTGAAGACTCATTTTATATTTTAGAACATGTGTTGTGATTATTCACTAATTACATGGATATTAAGGAACAAAAGATTCAGAAATATCAATAAATCAGAGAAATAAGAGTCAGACTGAATTTCCTCAAGGTGATTGAAGAATGAAGGTTTAGTGTGGTCATGTGTGGAATAACGGAATCCTAAAACCAATAATGGATTAGAAGTAGAAGTAGAAGGAATACTCTTTGACATATGAAAGATAGAATGGTGATGAATGTGGCTGGTAGGGAGCTGTTGACGGATTGAAAGGAAAAGGAGGGTGTAATTAGCAGAGGAGGAATTGGTTTGAAGAGAATTTCGAAATTTTATATATATATATATATATATATATATATAATTTCGAATTATTAATTTTTGGCCCCGCGTTGGGCGCCAAATATAAAAATTTTATGTTGATGCTGTTAAATGATTGTTGGCTCCACGTTGGGCACCAAATGAATTGCTCTCTAAGATTTGTGCTTGGCACTCCTAGGCGATCGCGCGTGTCCCACCTTTATGATAAGTTAAAGTGGCTCTTCCCTTCCTTCCGAAGACAATATTTTCTCTGTACATTCTTATACCAATCTATTTACTCTCAACACCCTTCATATATTTACAGCCTCCTCCAATTCAAATCCCCAGTTCAACACCATAAAACAAGATCCTGCCTTTCCGATCTCTATATTCGTTTCCACCGAACCAAATCATCCGAACTTTCCTTTCTTGCCTGCTCCACCACACTGTGGAACTCAATCCCTCCTAATATCCGTCATAGTCACTCACTATCGTCATTTAAATCCTCGCTTTTCCAACATCTCCCAGCTTACCAAAAATATGCTCTCTAAGCAGGTTGGTCATTTGCTTAGATTGTAATGTATAGAAATTCATTGTGCCATTTATTTCTTTTAATTTTGTCTTTTAAGAAGCTGTACATCATGTAAAGAATTTATTGCATGCTAGCTCATGCATTTAACAAAAGCTATGTATTTATCAATTCTCTTTAATTGCTTAATATCTTGTCAAGATTTGTACTGTTTATTTACTTATTATTATTTTTGTTCTGTTGTTATTATTTTATTATTATTCGCCTGGGAGCTCCTTGCACCTTGGCCCACATTCATAGAGGGAGCAATAACTTGGAGGTCCTCTCTTCCGGAGGCCCGTTTGTAGAGTAGATAACTTGGAGAACCTTTCACACCGTCTTCCATTTGTAGATAGAAAACTATGGTGGAAGTCGCTGGTAGCGAATGGCAATGCAATTTGTATAATATTTAAATCAGTTATGCATAAAAAAATTGTGTTTTCTCTGAATAAACCCTTATATGAAATTGATAAATAATTATTTAATAAGTTTTAGAATGTTTTTAATTGTTAAATTAATTCCTCATTAATTTATGTTAACTTTATGGTGGTCCGCTTTCGATACACCAAGCATCGATAATTATTTTGATTTATTCCTCGACCCATTTCGACCCTCAACAATATATATTAACCAAATCTATGAGTACATATAACATACTACATTTTAGTTAAAAATGGAAACCAGAAATGTTACTTCACATAAAACTGTTTTTAAAATATAAAAAATCAAATAATACAGATACACTAGATGTGGAATATATATGTGAATTAAACCAAGTGAAAATATTTTGTAAAAGATACCTTGAAAAACTTTATACCCCATGAGGGATATATATTGATAAATGTCACAATAGATGTAAATTTAAATAAAAAATGCAAAAGACAAAAAATATTTAGAAATGAAAATAACTGCTATAGGAGATAACAATGATGAAATAACAAGTAGGATTGAACAATCTTGCTTATTTCCTTCAACGGTTTCTTTATTTTCTTATAAAAATTGAAGGTATTGTGTTTTATTTTCACCAAATGTTTCTTTAAAAAAAGTTCTCATCTGTTCATGCCTGGAAACCTTACTTCGAAAGATATATTTAAATTTTTCTTTTTTTTTTTGAGTTTAAATCAAGTAAAAAAGTTTTGACCATTTAAAATTTACATTCTTTTCTTTTTTAGAAATATTTTTTATATTATAGATATTTATCTTTTTCTCTGAATGGAAGCTCATTTTATTCAAGGGCAAACCTAAAATTTCCACACATTTTTCATTCGGTGGTCAATTTCATGTGAGTAACATTGAATAATTTATACAATAAAATTTGCTTAAATCGAGCTAAAAGAACCTTCCTAAAAATTTCAAGCTGTTTTCCTCTTTTTAATGATTTTATGTTGGCCATATATACATAATTAAGTTAGGATAGAATATTCTTACAATTATGATTATATGTGGTGTTGGTAGAATGTAATGTTTATGTAAAAGATATATTTTTGTCTCATAATTCCTTTGTCATGAATCAATTTTATGGGTATAATTTATTGTCAGTTCCAGTCAGCAGCAGCAGCAGTAGTAGCCTGGAACTTGAGCATACTCTAAATATACTTCCCCAAGACAAATTTTCTGAAGATGAGGTGAAAGAACTTGTTAATTTAGGATTCACCAGAGAACAGGTATTTTTATTTATTAGTATGGTGGTATAGAGTAGTCCACTTCTAATCATTATTTTATTATTTTTTATATTTGTGGTTTATGAACATAAGGACGAGGAAGCGTGGGAGTCAGTGGGGTCAAATGAAACATAAATCTAAGCGTTCGCCTATAGTTTTTTATGTACTATGGATTTAATTTGCTTTTAGCTCTTCAACTCCATTCCTTTTCAGGTTATTCATTATCAAAATTATGTTCATATGTATGGCGTTTTTTTTTGCATTCTTCAACGTGTATTAAATTTAATTTGTTGGCCAATTTTTTTTCGTGCAATAAATCCCTACAGGACCAAGTATTATAGGTATAAACCTGGCTGGTATTTTTCATTGGCTTGTTTGATTACCGAATGTATTGAGTTTGATTCACTTATTTAGCTGAACTCATGTGAATCCACATCCAATTCTTATTTACTGTAACTGAGAATTATTATTACTTTCTGTTCTTATTAATTTTGGTTATTTTTGTATTTTTCCAGGCAATATCAGAACTAAGGATGTTTAATGGTGACAAGAAAAAAGCAATGGCAGCACTATTTGCGAAGTCTTTGAAGTTTTAAATTTTTCTTTATTGCAGTTTTTTTTTTTTTAAACGTTACCTCTCTTGTTGGGATTTATACTACTGTCTTTTTTAAAGGAGAGAATATAATTGAAATAAGTCTGGTTTTCTCAAAGAAAAATGGCTGATGAAGTCAGCTGAATTTTAATGCATGTTCTTTGTGACAATCTCAACCGAACTGTTAGATGTCATTTTTCATTCATTTTTTATTTTTTTAATCACAGGTGTGATATATTATTTCAATATGCATAGATAGGTTATAGATTGTTTTAATTCATTAGTTTGTTTTAAATAAATATGTATTTTATATATGACTTTTTTATTCATTTTTAATTCGATCATTGTTTTCTGTTTTAATTTTGCTTCTAATGTTAAAAACAATAGATCCAATGATCAATTTCCAATAAAATCATTGATGAATTATGATTGACATAAATTTCATAGGTACTGTGTGTTTAATTATATATTAAGTCCTGATGATAAAATGTGGTATTCATCATTTTATTCATCGTTATTAACACCATTTTTTATTATCTATGAAATTTCAATCAAAAGATAGAAATAAAAAATCAACGTATGGTAGGTTAAGCATATTTTTAAGTTAACATTTTCTGTTTTAAAAGTATAAACATAGGTATTTAGTTTATATTTGATTGATGATTGCAGAGATTGGATTTTAATGTATTAAATAAAAGAACCTACAAATTTTATGCTTTTTGGAAAACATTTTATATGTTATGAAAAGAATATAATAATAATAAAATAAGTATGAAATATTTTAATTACACATTGTAAGTAAATTTTTGTAATCCATTTCAAAACCATGAGATTCTATTCCCCGTTACATAATTCAATCATTCCCTGCTTATTAACTTCTCCTAATCCTCAAGGTCCGATCTGACACAATCCTTCCCTGAACGGTTTTGGTCAACCCCCAGGATCATTAGGTTATTACTGACTTTTGTTTTAGTGACTAATAATTGATTACCATCCCAAGAACATTGACACTCTATATTTATAATTTTTTACAAATTCTCGGGGTGATTCCAAATAATTTTCTTTTATTTCACAATTTTCTGTGATTAGAACAGCTTTTGCCAGTTCTTTGTTTATTTATTTATATTTAAGCACTAACTTAAAAAAAAAAAACACAACTCTCCTGTGATAGAAAGTCTTTATAACTGCTGTTCTTGTGAACTGATACACTTTATTAATTTTATTTAAATGAAATAGTATACACATTTAATGAGAATGGGTTGGGTTCAAATAAATGCTCAAATTCAGATAAACTGATTATTACATAAAGATTTAACAAATAACTTATTTATCATGGTATTCAACTATATTTATAGTTTCATAAATATGCTAAATTATAAGAAGGTTTAACTGCTTCTCTATGGATTAATTTTGAGGAAATTGGAACAAAGTAATGATACAATGAGACGAGTAATATAAAAATTTGGTCTCTGATAATGAGGTATCTATAATTATTCCTATTACTGTAAAACAATTTGTTAATGACCTGCTCAGGAATGAGAGCATGGCTGTTCAATATGAAGTTCCGATCTATCAAAGGAAATTTTAAACAGAAGTGTACTATAGCACTGTTTTATTGTATCATATTTTTGTGAATGTACATTTTATTATGCATTTGAGAACATAGATAAAGACCTACCGGGAAGAGTCTAGGAAACTAGAATAACCTAGATGCATTTCCGAGACCAATCTGTAATGGGATTTTTTGCATACTGTTGTATGTTAATTTTTAGTTAATTAAAATAAAAAATAATTATTATACCAAAACTGATTGTTTTTTTAAAATAATAGATAGTAGTAAACAAACGTTCATTTATTTTATATATATATATATATATATATATGGTTTTAACTCAGCTTCACCTGGATGTAAATTATCATTTTTCATTTCTAGAAATAATTATTTATTTATTCAATAGAAATGAATTTTGTATGACTTAATAATAGAAATAAAAGACTTTGTGCCAGTATAGGGCCTAACAATGGTATTTGTACTTCGTGAAATTCCAATATTGTGGGATGACTTTAGTGAACAAAAACTTTATATGCATAAGTTTCATGAAAACGCAAAAAAATCCATTCTAAATAGTGGATATTTAGCTTTTTAAGAGAATTATTTTTTAGTAATTGAATGTATATAGTTGATCATTTGCTCTGATAGATCACTTTACTTGAATAAACTAGTAATGTAGTTTATATAATTTAAGTGTGGCTAACCTTACTGATAGTGTTTGGCTTCAGCTAGCCATTAATTCCATCCAAGCTAAATGAAAAGATTTTTAACAGTGACATAATTTTTTTTTTTGGAGCTATATTCATTTATTTCCTTAATTTTACTTGGACATGGATTTGCTAATACAATGTATTAAAGTGAAGCTCAATCCTTGTAAGGTATTACTTTATAATTCTGTTTACTCATACGTGTAAATTGTATTCTCTGATTTTATAAGTGGAGTTGTTGACCCAATGGTATGCTTTTAACTATAATAAATTAAAACCTATTAAGCTAATGTTTGTAGCTTAAGATATTAACTTACATATCAGAATACTTTACAGTTTTAAACATTGTTTCTTTAGACGTTTTCAACATTGTGTATATTACGCTTAATAACCGGGAGAGGCTTTGGACATAACATCATCAATACAAATTTTTTTTTTATTACACTAGGTTTAAAAATATTAGATATTTGTTTGTGAGTTATAATCAATGCACACTAAGTACTGAGGAAAAAAAAAATTAGTTTCGGGTTTTATTTTTCTGGAAGATTTTTTCTTTTGCAAATTTCCACCATAGCCTTTTTAAAAACTTTTAGATTGTGTGTTTTTTTAAGGGATAAAATATATATATATATATATATATATATGTATATATAAAACTTATTATAACGTGTCTTTATTTCTAATTTGGTTACAGAGATTTATGCCATTATGTGTAATTTATATTCCCTAATTAATTTTTTCTAAGAATCAGTGGATGCTTGTTAATGTTATCTCAATTTTTGTGATATCGAAACACAAGTCAAAGATTCAAGTTAAAAAAAACATTTTTTCATATCTAGTATTAGCTTTAACATATTTAAATGTCTTCATAACAAAAAGTACATGTTTATTAGCTTTAGAAAATAAATGGCCGTGAGAACAATTTTTGGTTTTGAATTTTAAAATAAATAATTTAGTTTTCTTTAAAAATAAGTTAAATATATATATAATGATTATTATTATATTTGGTTAAATTCTTAAAATTATGCATTAATAAATTAAAATTAGGTATGGTGGAGGATGGAGATAGTTGGGTGCAGTCAAAAAAACACCAAATAAGTCTATTTATTATATAAGACTAAGAAGGAATAAGACTTATTTATTATTTGTGCAGACGTTTCGATCTACTTTGTAGATCATCTTCAGGGCTAATAGGAGAGGCGACCGGGTGAACTGTGCAACTATTTTGTATTTTCCTCTTCTACATGTTTTCAGTTGTTCAATAGTAATACCATTAGCAAAAACTTCAACAGACTTGAATGATTCACTCCAAACTTGGGATTAGTTTTTGGCCCTTATGAACAACACAAAATGATACAAATCTTACTACCATAAGCTAATTAGAATTTACAACAAATTTTTACACTACTTTTTCTAGCTTATAAAGTCATAAAATATAAGTTATTTATTGGTTTTTATTGCCATGAAAATTGAAAGTTGATGAAAGTATATATTTCCTTAAATTTAAATATATTTAGAACAAGCATCCCCCAGTATTTCTTCCTATTTTACATTTTAAAAAAACAGTTTATGCATGATAACATTGAAATCCAATAGGTACAGGCAGAAAGAATAATAAAAGAATTTTTAAGGAAATTGTATATAATTTTATTTCTTCTCAGTTCTTAGGCATGTACAAGTTTATAGTATTTTTTGACCTCAACAAAAACAGTTTCATTAAAATCAGAGTTGCCTTGTCCTTCATTTCCTCTTGTAATGTTTCCTCATAATCATAGATGTTTTGTGTTCATTAGGAATAGTTAAATAAATAAATAAATGTAAAACTTAAAATTAGTTTAAAAAAATAACATATCTGCTTTACTAGTTTTAATATGCTGCTAATCTAAAAATTTGTAAATCAGAGGTAAATTATTATTAATTATTTATGGAAAATTGTTATTGTGTGATCAGCAAGTGACAATTTTTGTGTATTTATTACAGTAAAAATATCCAATAAATTATTCTATATCTTGATATTTTACCTTTTGTATACATAAACATACAATTTGTAACAATAAAAGTGACTTTAGAAATAGCCTTATAATATTTTTGTGATAAAGAAATGATGAATATAATATTTAAATTTCGACAAGTTTTGAGATTGATTGGCCTTGTCTCTTTTAATGATATTGTGAAATATTTAAGCTGTTTTTAAAAAATTAAGGTATGTACATCTAGCTTTTGTTGGAAACAGTTATTAGTTTAATTCATGCTTTTAGCTTTCATTAGTGTAGTTACTTTTGTTGGAATAAAGTGATTTTTCAACAATTTGTGTGCGTGGTTGTTTTTTTTTGCATAAATATGTTTGATTCAAGCAATTGTAGATTTGTCATTCTGAGACTTCTATTATTCTTCCTTCTTCTTTTATTGGTGTGACAACCCATTACTGGCTCCTGACCTCCTCGAATTCGAATTCTCTACAACACCATCCGCCCATCAAAGTTTTTGTGTTTCATAAATTTCCTTCTCTACTAGTTTTTATTGATATTTCAGGTGGGCCCCCTTCTGGTGTCATGGCCTACCCATCCCAGCCTACTGAGCCTGACAACTTTAGTTACATCAGGCTAATTAAGCATGGCGTAGACTTCTTGGTTTGAGAGCCTTTTTTATGTTAAGGCATTTCTCACTGAGCTGTAGATGTGCCACATTATTTTCCTTTCAAATACCACTTTTTGATAAGGCCCATGTTTCAGCACCGTAAGCGCTGGTCTAATGAGCATTTAATTGAGTCTGTTTTTTTTTAGTTCTTGACATTGCGCTACTTCCCAAATGGTGACACAGTCCAAAATAGCATGCGTTAGCTGATGCTACTCGCCTCCTTATCCTAACTGAAATATCATTACTTGCACTGATCTATGAAGCCAAGTGCACAAACCGGTCCATCTCTTGGAATGAATAAAGATCAAACTGTACAAAGACTTCCTTGGGACCTCTTGCTTAGTCACCAATCATATTTTTAGTTTTCTGCTCATTAATAGTAAGATCTAGCTTCTTAGCCACATCTTCAAGGGCTTCTTCTCATCATGCAATAATGTCAGCACAACCCAAGAATTACTATTAAAGATCGTTCCGCCGTTCTGGATCTTTGATTTTCTTATTGCTATTTCCAAATAATATTAACAATAATCAGGCTAATTATTTCGTTGCCGAACACTATTATCAGAAGTTGCTACATTATATATATATCTATATCTATCTATCTATCTATCTCTCTCTCTCTCTCTCTCTCTCTCTCTATATATATATATATATATATATATATATATATATATATATATATATATATATATATATATATATATATATATTTTTTTTTTTTTGTTGATTTTTTTGCCTGCCTGCGCGTTGTGCCCTCCCCCAGAAAAAAACCCTGGATCCGCCCTTGAAGCCATGCCATAATATATATATATATATATTATGGCATGGCTTCAAGAGCGGGTCCAGAATTTTTCTCTGGGGGAGGGCGCAACGCGCAGGCAGGCAAAAAAATCAACAATAATTTAGAAATAAACTTGTAGGATTTATAGAAAGGTTTCAATGGTTTATTAAAATATTTAAACAATAGTTTCACTCATGTTATTTCTGTTAATTTATTCATATTATTTAACAACTATCATCACATGATTTGCCTTTAAGTATGTTCTGTAATGGATTCTCCACAGTACACAAAAAACCGTCTGGGAGGGGCACGTGCCCCCAGGTCCGATGGATCGATGGAGTGGCGGCGGATGCCAGGTCCATCTTGGGAATCCGCAATAGAGAGCAGTGGCAACCAACAGAGAAGACTGGCGAACCAAGCTGTGCAGGAGGCCTTGACGTTACAGGAGTTGTAGCACCACGGATGATGATTTCTTTCTTTCCTCACTCCCTTATTTAGCAATTTCTTAGGTAAACAAATGTTGCCAATTAAGATTGAATGATAATAGTTGACCTTGATAATATATGTGGAAGAAAGTGGTCCGGGTTGAGGCCATTGAATTTCTCATAGAATTAGGGAAAATTCTATTAAGTAGCTAACGTTTTGACCTACTTTGTAGGTCTTCTTCAGGGCTATATGCAAAATATACACAATTGAGAATTAAAATGTGGTACAAAAATATTTTAAACATAGTAAATATAAATAAACAAAGGTATGGTGAATACAGGCAATTTTTTTTTTTTATTATTTTATTGAGTTGTACAACTGTAATACATACATCTAGTACAATTGCTATAAGAGTAAATAATACATGATAGGGCATTTAGAGATACTACCCACTGGCAGCACTCTAATAAAGTTCTATAATAGAAGGTCCCGAGGCCATCTTCTCTTCAGACGCCTAGGAGGATTGTCCGGGATGGAATTGGATGCAAGGATGGAAACTAGTTGGTTTGGATGGGTTTGAAGTTTATTGTGGAATGATAGGTATCTGGAATGGGCTAAATCGGTAACATATGGAACGTTAAGGTCATTATGGATGGTTTTATTTGTGACAAAATAAGGAGCGTTTAGGATTTTGCGAAGGATTTTGGATTGCAAGGATTGGATACGAGAGGAATTCGATGGTTTGGTGGAGCCCCATAGTTCAATTCCATAAGTCCATATAGGCCTTATAACAGTCACATAAATAAGTCTTTTGTAATTGATCTGAAGCTTTGAGCGCTTATCCAGTATGTGTTGAAGTAGTCGGAAACGTCTAGCTGTTTCTTGTCTTTTCAGTTTTGTGTGAGGGTTCCAAGTAAGACGCTTGTCTAAGTAGAGTCCCAGGTAGCGAATCTGTTCAACAGGGATAAGTGGAGTACTATTAAAGAATACAGTAGGACAGGAAGTCATGGGTTTTCTACGAAGGGTAAAGGTAATTTGATGGGACTTGCTGGGATTGATTTTAATTCTTCAATTCCGACACCATTCTTCGAGGCTTGATAGGTGTAATTGAAGGGATTGGGATGCAATATATGGGTCGTTGTTAACTGATAACACACATGTGTCATCAGCATACGTGGAGATGAAGGTGTTAGGATGGGTTGGAATGTCAGCTGTATATACTGTGTAAAGGATAGGACCGAGGATGCTACCTTGAGGAACGCCAGCATACTGGGAATAGAGGGATGAGTAGGAACCTTTATGACTTACTTTAAATGTTCTGCCTGTTAGAAAGGAGCGAATGATTAAAAAGTATGTAGGAGGAAGGAATTGTCGGATTTTGTAAAGGAGACCTGGTGCCAGACTCGATCAAAAGCCTGTTCTACATCGAGAAAGGCTCCTGTGCAGTACAATCTACGCTCCAATGCAGAGGAGACAACATCCACCACACGATGACATTGCTGGATAGTGGAGTGGGATGTTCGGAAACCAAACTGGTGGTCTGGGATTATGCGGTTACTATCTAGGATGGGATAAATACGTTTTAGAATGAGTTTTTCGAGGATCTTGCCCATTATGGGTAAGAGGGAGATAGGACGATAAGAGGATGGGAGTTCTGGAGGCTTTTTGTATTTTGGGATCATTTTTACTATAGATAGTTTCCATGTATCAGGAAAATAGGTAGTACGGATTACAGAATTATATATGTATGTGAGGAATAGGATAGCTTTTCGAGGAAGGGATTTTAGGATGTGAGCTGTAATAAGGTCATGTACAGGAGCTTGACGGGAAGGTAAACTATGAATAATATTGGATATTTCTGACGGATGAAAAGCCTTAGGTGGGAGAGACATTTGGAGTGGGATATCCAGTTCTGCTTCAATACACTCAATGTGAATAGGGTTGAGGATATCAGGGTGTGGATTAAATGTTTTGAAGAGGTGTTGAGCGTATATGTGAGATTTTTCTTCATCAGATCTGGACCAAGTTTGATTTTAAGTAAGGATAGGATGATTAAAATCTTTGAATTTAAGGATCTTTTTGGCGGTCGTCCATAGTGATTTGTTAGTAGTCGTAAGATTTTCAGTCACACTAAGTAAATTTTGGATTTTGAAGTTTCTAATCTCCGTTTTCAGTTTGTTAGTCAGTTGGGTGTAATACGTTTTATCTGATGGGTAACGAGTCCTATGCCACTTAGACCTTGCTCTGCGTTTTTCGCTTAGCAAGATGCGAAGGTGCTGTGGCAGGTTAGTCTGTTGTGTGATATTATTTCTGTTTATGGTAGTGTTATCTCTTATACTTTGTGTTATTGTTGCTGTAAGTATTTCTATTGCGCTGTCAATGTCTTGTTTAGTTTTTAGTGGAATCCGTAAGTCTAGTTTGCTTTCCAAATCGTTATTAAATTGCTCCCAGTTAATTCGTCCTGTAATCAATGAAGGAGAGGAGGGCTTAGGAATGAAGGTTGAGTGTAATGAGAGCAGAACTGGACTGTGGTCTGAGGAGAGGTCATCCAGGGATTTGATTAATACATGGGAAGGAGAAATCTGGGATGTGACAAATATATTGTTACGGGCTACTGGGTATTAAAATGAATTAAACAATTCCTTAATTAAAAATACTAATATTTATTAACAAAATGATAAAAAGGATACAATTAAACTATTAACAATTAAATTATTGAACTAATATAAATTTATAATAACAGTATTCTAAACATTTATTATCTAGGCCTAACTCCTATTTAATTATTACAATAATATAAGATATAAATAATTCTAGATAGCTTAACTAGTTACAATAGTTTCTATGAATATTCTAAAATTACACTACAATTTATAACTAATAATTAACACTTACAGTTCACTAGTCCACCGACCGTAAGATTCTTCAAGTATCACAAACTGACACACAGTAACAAACAGAAACAGTTAATTACACTCGCGAGACTGTCACAGTTCACTGATACACTTATTACACGGGCCGGTTCAACACTGACTAGTTTATCACACTGACACTCACTTATCACAGATCTTGCGTGGTCTACTCTCAGGCTAAGACTGACTGACTCGAGGTGAGGGAAGTCTTTTTATAGGCAAGGCCGAACATTCTAGAACACGAAGGGGCCAGAAAATTCTGGTATCTTCTTAATCCTTTGCCGACAAAAGGAGACGATCTAGAACCGTCCTAATCCTATTTTACCTTCTCCCGCCGACGGATTTAAGCCGCTAATCCTCTTGCTTCCGTCTTCCTGCCGGCGCCCGTAACACTGCCCTCTCCTTAAAAGTGCTCTGCCCCAGAGCAAGTCCGGAGAAATCGGGCATTTATGAGCTTCTACTGATGGAGACGCACTTTCTTTCCAGGAGTTGAACGTGCACACCAATATGGCAACTCCAGAGTTGGTGAATGTCTGTTCGATCATGTCCCTGACAATCTTCCACTCCAAGCCGTCGTATCCACAGCCCAACTTCGGAATAGCGAGCTTAGTGACACGCAGTCTCAGAAGCTTACTCCGAAGGTCGTCGAGGCTTCGCCGCAGTGCGTTATATGTCGGCTTCTGATTAGTGGCACGCTTGGTAACCAAGTAAAACAGGTGTCGTCCTTCGTGCGGCAGATGGAGTGCCTTCCCGACACTTGGTCCTTGGCGTCCCAGCTCCTCAGTTCCGCCGAACTTCTTCCTGAAGACCGTTGCAATCCCTCGAGAAGTCCTCAGATCTTCGGCAACGCAATGGGCCAGAGAATACTCCAGTGGTAACGAGAAGATATCCCTGTAGATTACCTGAGTTACTCCACGGGTCTCTGGTACTTTAGTATGAGCAGCTGAGTTATTTGTCTTGACGTTGTTTAGGTACCTGACCTGCTGGTCTTCTTTCGGGCCGTGGTCTCCTTTGTACGGGGCCAGTCTATTGAAATGGACTACCTTGGCTTTTCCTTTAGGCTGCTTCCTGATCCTATATATGACGTCATTGAACCTCTTGACGATCTCAAACGGGCCGTCCCAGGAGTTCTGCAGTTTAGGTGAGTAGCCTCGCCTTCTTCGAGGATTATGTAGCCAGACCAGGTCTCCAGATTGGTAGCCATCTTTCTCAGCCCTGATTCGTAGCGCTCCTTCATTCTGTCACTTGCCCCCTGGATGTTTGTGCGAACCTTCTCGTGGATATTATCCATTCGCTTCCGTAGCTCCGAGACGTACTCCTCTCCGGCAATTTCCTCATCAGGCTTGAAACCGAATTTCAGATCACAAGGCAACCGAAGTTCTCTGCCGAATACCACATTTGCGGGAGTCTGCCCCGTTGCCTCACTGACTGAACTGCGGTAGGCCAGCAGGAACAGATGAAGATACTGGTCGCAGTCTCGCTGATGGTCGGTGACCACTTTGGACAAATATCGACCCATAGTCCTGTTCATGCGCTCCACCATGCCATCGGATTGAGGGTGAAGAGGTGTCGTCCTGGTCTTCCGTATTCCCAGTGCTTCGCACATCCCGGAGAAGACTGCAGACTCGAAGTTTCGTCCCTGGTCAGAGTGAAGTTCCATGGGTACTCCAAACCTACTGACGAGCTACTTCACCAGTACGTCCGCAACCGTGACTGCCTCCTGATTTGGAAGGGCGTAAGCTTCCACCCACTTGGAAAAGTAGTCCATGGCCATGAGAATATACCGGTTACCTTCATCCGTCACAGGGAAAGGGCCAGCGATGTCAATTGCTATTCTCTCAAACGGTGCTCCCACGTTGTACTTCATTGGGGCCTTCTTTCTTTTTATGGGTCCGTTAGAAGCCGCACAAGTCGCACAACGCCTGCACCAGTCCAACACATCGTCCTTAAGGTTCGTCCAGTAAAAGAGTTCACGTACCTTTTCCAATGTACGGTGAACCCTAAGGTGGCCACCAGATACTCCGTCATGAAGTTCCCTGAGTACTTCGGGCACTTTTTGGAACGATGAGCTGTAGTCTGCGCTGATCTTCTTCCGTGTTCTCCAATGCCCGTTTCAGCAGCCCTTTGTCCACTAGAATGGAGTCCCATTGGGCCCAGTAAGTCTTTACATTCTTCGACATTGGAGCAACATCCTGCCAGGTTGGGCTTCCTTGCCCTGATAGTTTCCACTGCTTCATTTGTTTCAAGTCCGGGTCCCTGTCCTGCTCCTTTGACACCTCTGCATCCTGCCAACTGTCCATGACCACCGTTGTCCTCAACACTGCTGCCTGCTTCTCTTCTTGTCGAGAACAATGCCCGCAGTCTTCGCCACAAGGCCTCCTTGAGAGCGCATCCGCATTTCTGTGACTCGTTCCAGCACGATGAGCAGATTCAAAGTCATATTCTTGAAGGTGCTCTACCCACCTCGCCACTTGTCCTTCTGGTGACTTGAATCGTAGCAGCCACATTAGAGCCGCGTGGTCCGTTCTCAGGAGGAATCTTCTGCCGTATAGATATTTGTGAAAATGCTCTATAGATTTCACCACGGCCAGAAGCTCCTTCCTTGTGACACAGTAGTTGCGTTCCGGAGCTGAGAGCGCTTTACTGAAATATCCAATAACCCTTTCTTCTCCATCTTGGAGCTGAGAGAGGACGCTTCCAATAGCGGTGTTGCTAGCGTCTGTGTCAAGTATGAACTTGCCCTCGGGACGTGGATAGCTCAGAATAGGAGCACTACTCAACTTATTCTTCAACTCCTCGAAAGATGCCTGACATTCGTGATCCCAAATGAAAGTCCGTTTTTCCTCGGTGAGCCTGGTAAGAGGTTTTGCAATGTTAGCAAATCCTTTCACGTACCTCCTGTAGTAGGTGCAGAGGCCGAGAAAACTTCTTACTTGGTGCTTATCTCGAGGTACTGGCTAGTCGGTGATCGGTGCAATCTTCTCTGGGTCAACGGCAACTCCGTTGTCTGACACAACATGCCCCAGGTAGTTGACTTGCCTTCGGAAGAGATGACACTTCTTCGGGTTTAATTTAAGATTCGCTGCACGCAATCGTTCGAAGACCTTCTCCAGATTCTTCAGATGGTGAGCGAAGGACTTTCCCAGCACAATGATGTCATCTAAGTATACCAGGCAAATTTCCCAAGAGAGACCTCTTAACACGCTTTCCATCAGCCTCTCAAATGTTGCCGGAGCATTGCAAAGCCCGAATGGCATTACCGTAAATTGCCAGAGTCCAGTCCCAATCGAGAATGCTGTCTTCTCTTTATCTTCAGGTTTCAATCCAACCTGCCAATATCCACTGCGGAGATCCAAGGTAGAGAAAAGTTCACACCCCTCTAGGGTGTCCAGCGTATCATCAATCCTGGGAAGCGGATAACTGTCTTTCTTGGTGACGTTGTTCAGAAGGCGGTAGTCTACGCAGAATCTCGTTGTGGCGTCCTTCTTCTTCACCAATACAACAGGAGACATTCAGAGGCTACTTGAAGGCTCAATGACACCATCAGTCGCCATCTCCTTGATGATCTTCTCGGCGTCCTCCCGTTTGGCTAACGGCAGCCTCCGCGGGACCTGTCGGATGGGCTTAGCATCCCCGGTGTCAATCCTATGCTGGATGATATCCGTTCTACCCCGTGGCCCTGGGCTGATCTCGAAAACGTCCTGCCATCGGATAATCATCTTCTTCACTTCCTCGCTCTGTTCAGGCGAGAGTTCCCGGCATGATTCGTCCACAAATCCTGTTAGTTCTTCTGGCAGTCCTCGCAGCTCGATGGGATGACGTTGCAGCTGACGAACCACTGAGGTAGCGGTTGTACATTCCCCTACCCGTGTTCCTTTGTTCAGCGTTACTGGGAAACTGTTCAGGTTCATTAGCCGAATCGGAGTGGTACGTCCGACCTTGATGAGAGACCTTGCAACCATAACGCCGCGTCCGATCTCCTGTTCTTCTTGCCTTCCAGGTTCAAGTAGCACACATTGACCCTCAGGTAGATGTCCTTCGATCGTCCCATGCGTTATGATTTGGCTCCGTGCAGGTAAAGTGGTGTCCTCTAGTAAGCGCACTCGTGCGTAGATGTTCTTTCCCTACCGAAGGATGACTTCTTCGTCTCCCATCGTCATCACACCTCTCGCCATATCCAGCTTGATCCCGTATGCGATCATCAGGTCCGTGCCCAATATGACATCTTCATCTATTTCTGCCACGAGAGCGCGGTGCTTCAGATGTTGATCTCCGATGATGAAGGTGGCAACTGTCACCCCGTAGACCTTGGCTGGCTCTCCTGTGGCAGTCCGCAATGTCCAAGTCGTTGGTAAAATCTCCTCAGCGGGAACTGTCTTCCAGTTCAAGATAGTCATTGTTGCGCTGGTATCCAGTAGCAGACTTTGCAGATGCCCGTTCACCATTCCATCAACGTAGAAACTGTTCGTTCTGCTCCGTATTGACGCAACTCTGATGATCTTCCCGGGGCCTTTGACTTTACGGGTTGACAGTTGCCCCTTCCCATCAACCCTACTTAGTTTTCCTGTTGCTTTTCTTGTTTCTTGAATGGACACTTGCTTCTAGGGTGTCCAAGTTGGCCGCAGTTCCAACAACGTATCTCCTTCTTACGGGTCCTGAGGGCCTCCAAAACTTTTATCACAATATCTTCGATACTAGGGACCACATTAGCCTCCGCTTCTGCTGCTCGAACTCGCGCATGGCCCCGAACTGACTGTCTGACAGCCTCGAACTCCATGGCCTGAGATAATGCGTCTCCTAGCGTTTTTGGTCGGGCGAGCTTAACTGCTTGTTGCGTCTCGGGGTCCCGAAGTCCGTCCAGGAATTTGTCAACAGCCAGACTCTCGTAGACATCATCGGTGACCGATGGGTAGGCATTCCTCACCAGCCGGGCAATGTCCGCTTCAAATTCCTGCAGCGTCTCGTTGGTCTTCTGGATCCTGTTTCTCAGCTGTGAGCGATAAAGCTGGTCCATGTGTCGGTGGCCGAAACGCATCTCCAGTCTTCTAACCAGTTCCCCGAAGTTAGACCGCTCTGTCATGGGCATCCCTTGCAGTACTCCCAAGGCGTCTCCACGCAAGGCCAGGCACAACGCTGAAGCTTGGGTCTCTTTTGACCACCCGTGGATCGAAGCTGCTGTCTCGAAGAGAGTCATGTAGTCCTCCCACGGTGTCTTTCCGTCGAATACTGGAATAGTGTTGTGAGTTGGTGGCGTCCCATCATTGGCGGATATAATTTTGTTATGAAGGCTGCCCTAGGAGGAACGGTCGGTGTCGTTCGTCGATGGGTTGCTCATACGTCCCTCGAGAGCTTCTACTCTTAGCCTAAGTTCGTTTTTAATTGAATTCAGTTCTTCTCCTAACCTAGATTCTACATCAGCTACTTTATTATCTACATTTTCCATTAACTTAGTCTCTAAGGTGCCTAACTTAGACTCTAATGTATCCAATAAATCACTTTTTACAGTACCTAATTCATTACCTAGCCTATTTTCTACATTGCTTAACTCATTTTTAACAGTACCTAATTCATCCTGTACATTACCTAGCTTATTATCTACATTGCTCAAAGTTGCAGACAACTTGCTTAAATCAGTTTCAAACAGAACGTAATCTGGATTTTCCCCTAAATCTACAAAAAATTGACGCAAGCGCTCTTGCAGTACACTTTTAGTTCCGGAACAATCAAGATCACGTTCTTCTAACTCCCGTTTCAAATCCGCAACTTTTAAATCAATTAATTTAACACTTTTAGAAGCCATTTTCCATACAGTAGCCCAATAATTACAAAATGCAAAACAAAATGCAAATAACAGCAATTACACAATAATCCCACTTCTGACACCAATTTGTTACGGGCTACTGGGTATTAAAATGAATTAAACAATTCTTTAATTAAAAATACTAATATTTATTAACAAAATGATAAAAAGGATACAATTAAACTATTAACAATTAAATTATTGAACTAATATAAATTTATAATAACAGTATTCTAAACATTTATTATCTAGGCCTAACTCCTATTTAATTATTACAATAATATAAGATATAAATAATTCTAGATAGCTTAACTAGTTACAATAGTTTCTATGAATATTCTAAAATTACACTACAATTTATAACTAATAATTAACACTTACAGTTCACTAGTCCACCGACCGTAAGATTCTTCAAGTATCACAAACTGACACACAGTAACAAACAGAAACAGTTAATTACACTCGCGAGACTGTCACAGTTCACTGATACACTTATTACACGGGCCGGTTCAACACTGACTAGTTTATCACACTGACACTCACTTATCACAAATCTTGCGTGGTCTATTCTCAGGCTAAGACTGACTGACTCGAGGTGAGGGAAGTCTTTTTATAGGCAAGGCCGAACATTCTAGAACACGAAGGGGCCAGAAAATTCTGGAATCTTCTTAATCCTTTGCCGACAAAAGGAGACGATCTAGAACCGTCCTAATCCTATTTTAACTTCTCCCGCCGACAGATTTAAGCCGCTAATCCTCTTGCTTCCGTCTTCCTGCCGGCGCCCGTAACAATATCCAGGATATCAGGTCGTTTTATCAGAGAAGTTGGCCAATAGGTAGGATTCGAGGGAGAGAGAATTGAATAACTACGAGAAGTGGAGACATGAGACAGGATGTTGCCACGAGGGTTGGATGTTCGACAACCCCATCGTTGGTGTTTAGTGTTGTAGTCTCCTCCAGCAATAAAGCGTGATCCGAGGGATTGGAACAAGGATTCTAGTTGGTTATAGGATAGAGAATTGCCAGGAGGACAGTATACAGCTGATAATGTAAGATGGAGGGGACGAGTTGATATTATGATAGAGGTTGCTTGGATAACCGCATTTGGAGTAGAGGGAATAAGGGAATGTGGAATGGATTTATGGATAAGGATGCAAGAACCGGCGTGGGAAGTGTTGTCTGGGTGGTCAGATCTATAAGTGATGTAGTCGCGTATGTAAAAATATGAACGTTTAGTGAAGTGAGTTTCAGTAAGTAGGGCAATGTCAATCTGATTGTCATGAAGAAATATGTCAAGTTCGTCTCGGCGGTTGTTTAGTCCATTCGCATTCCATAAGAGGACAGCTAGGGGCTTCACATTCATCGCGGGAAGTTGAATGGAATTTCTGTGAGGAATCTAGTGAGGAGGGTTATCAGCGGTTTGGTAGTTTGTTGTAGGTCTATCAGGAAGGAAGATAGGATGGAATATATGTCGGAGGGATTATGTTCTTGGAGCGGATATGGATAAGGAGGTTGAGATGGAAAGTCAGTAGGGGTGTTGGCTGGATGCTGAGCCCGACGCTGGGGACGAGGAGGTAGATCAACTTTCGTTGGTCGATGTAATGAGGGGTTTACCATGAGAGAAGGCTGTGATGGAACTGGAAGTGGGTGTTCTGGCGGAAGTTTAACACGGAGAGGTAAGTGGTGAGGAGGAATGGGATGTCGTGGAGGTTGGGACTGTGCCTTGGGGATCTGTGGCTTGGATTGAGAGGTTTGGGGTTTAGATTGAATTTTCTGAGGCGTCTGACGTCTCGGCTGCTGTAGAGTCTTGGCGTAGGCTTGAGAAAGCGGCTTTATGTCTTCCTGTAAATCGGCGATCGTTGAGGTAGTGGGGTGCTGATGGCTGGTAGATGTATGAGGCAGTTCTGGGAAATGTGATAAATTTCCAGGCTCAGGAACAACATTTGTCTTCTGTTCTGTTTTGTTTTGTGCAGTATTATGCGATCTCTGCCGATAGAGGTTTTTATAAACGATGCAACCCCTGTAGCTAGCAGGATGGTCTTCACCACAGAGTGCACATTTTGCAGGCTCCTCTTTAGGTTTCGGACATACCTCAGATGAGTGTGGGCCGGCACATTTGACGCATCTGCTCTGGTGATGGCAGTAAGCCTTTGTGTGCCCTAGGTTTTGACATTTTGTGCATTGCACTATTAATGGTTTTTGTCGGGGCTGTTCAAATCTTACTATTGAATACACTAACCTTGAGATCTGAAATACCTCAGCATTATTTCGAGCTGGTTCCAAGTCAACAAAAAAAAATGGTAGTGGGTATTTTTCTGTTGGGTGTAGAACAGAAGATATGTTTCTAACGCTATGGCCTATTTCTTCGAGACCTTTTTTGATGGCAGCTGTGGGGGTGTTTGAGTGAAGACCTCTTAAGACCACACGATATGCTTTATCTTCTCTTAGTTGATAGCAATGGAAATTATTAGCAGTTAGATGATTAATCAGTTTTTTATAGTTGTCTTTGCTATTTGTATTTATTTTTATATCGTTAATACGTGAGTAGCACCTGAAGTTGGGTTGCCCAATTAGATTGGCGATTTCATCACCGAAAGACAGAAAATTGTCTAGTTTGGTGACATATACAGGGGGTGGCTCAGGGTCAGAAAAACCTTGAGAATCGGAGTTCTTATTGGCTGAGCTATTGTTGCCTGGTGAATTGTGGGAGGTTTCAACAGTGGTTGTTGTATTTATAGTTTTATTGCTGGCTGCAGAAGATTTACTGCGAGTTTTTGGTGGTGATTGTTTTTTATCGACTGTTTGTTTTGATTTATTCTTTTTTTTATTAGGTGAATTGCCCGCGGAGCCGGGGGCAGGATTTCGGTGGCGCTTTTGTAGTGTACGTCCCTTTAAATATATGGAATCAGATTCGCTTATTTCAGAAAACGGGATCTCTTCCTCCGAGTCTTCGGGGAGTGAATTCTCATCCAGATCCATTTTATCCGTTCCAAAGAAAATAAAGAAATATTAAAATAAAAGTTCTTTATATAAAACCTAAGAAACTGGAGTATTTACAATATTATATACAAAATAAAACATTCTGAATACACATAGATAAAAAAAAGAAAAAAAAATGGATAATAGAAGAAAGGGGGAAAAAAAAAAGTTAATGTCACTGGGTTCGAACTTAAGATCGGCCGGAGACGAGAACAGTATACGGCCGTGACCGTGAAGTCAATAGTAAATAGCTGATAAGACCTAGAGGAATTACCAGCCGGCTGAGAAGCCTCTATCAACCGATCACTATGTTAATACAGGCAATTGAAAATATAAATGATTAAAATACACAGCATGGTAGATATAAAGGTTAAAATGTAAGAGTGCATAGTATTAATAACAAAGTGCCAAGAAGGTAGTAAAATACTTAATAAAGTAAAACACATAATAAAGAATAAAATAAGAATAAAACAGAAAGTGTTGATAAATAAAGAATAAGGTAATATAGATAAAAAATAAAAATTGAATATTAAAATGAGTAAATGTAAAAGTTAAAATACCTGGGTATCAGGTATCTTAAGTATCAGGTATCAGTAGTAAAATAAAAATTAAAAATAGATAATGATAAGAAATAAAAAAATTTTAAAATTATAAAAAATCCAGAATACATTATTAAAAAATCCAGTACGTAATAAATACAGTAAGTAATAAATAAAGTAATAAAATTTGCCAATTAAAGTTTTTCCCGCAGTGAACCCTCACTGTTCTTTTGCTTGTATGAATTTCTGCTCTTGTTTTGTTTTTTATTATTTCTTCCAACCAAGGGTGGGTCCAGGATTTTTTTCTTGGGGGGGGGGGCACAACGGGCAGACGGACAAAAAAATCAATAATAACTTAGAAATAAACTTGTAGCATTATAGAAAGGTTTCAATGGTTTATTGGTATGTACTGTAATGGATTCTCCACAGTCCACAAAAACCCGTCTGGGGGGCACGTGCTCCCGTGCCATCCCCCTGGATCCGCCTATGCTTCCAACTGCTCTAAGGTCATATTTGTCACACTTATGGTACACTAAATATTTAAAAATAATGCAATTATTTTTCAGAAAATAAAATATTTAGGTATTTTTAGTTTATCAAGTAATACCATCTAGATGCATTTATGCAATTTATTTTCTAGTTTGTTAATATTATCGTTGTTAATTGTCTTTTAAGAAAAAAAAAACTGTTGAGGCGTTGCTTCCTCAACTCCAACTAGAATATATCACTTATTGTTGGTTGAGTGCAGAGGTCCGGTACGCGCCAGTGATTCGGTAATTGTACATATAAAAGTAATTAGTAGTTGTCATGTCCTTGTTCTTCATCAATTACCGACCCATTTTACCCTCTCATTAATGTTAGACTATTCATTTTGACCCAACTCAAGTGAAGTAACAATAAAATAGCATCCTAATCTTGTTTGACCATTACGCAATAACCTTTTGATATTCTTACATTTTTTCAAGAGTTCAATTCAATCCATCTTTAACTCAGTTGTGTTTCAAATCTTAATGACTTAGCTATTAAAAGTTACTACAATCTCGAGTTCTTATATGTTTTTTTTTTCCAATTCAACGTTTGTTCGAGATCAGAATGATTTCTTGGTCCATTTAATTGTTGATTGAAACTTGGTGTCTAATTCTTTAAACACACCAATATCCTGAAAGAACCCAATTGAATTAATTTATTTAAAAATAAATAAACAATCTTGTTTTAATAATCAACTATGGAGATATGTCAGTTTGACTATCATGGTCGAAATCGAAACTATCAGGATCGAAAATACAACTGTGCTTCTTTTATTCTCCTTACTTTCTTCTTTAGTAAAAACCACCAGACATTTCGCAAAAAATATCACTATCTTCTAATATTAACTTTGAATGATTAAACATCAAAACCGTAAATACAATAGTTCTTCTTAAACTAAAAATAAAATTTCGCTGGAAATATGCTGCCCTCTTGTTTCTATCGCCTTGCGCAAATGCCCTCCGCCTTGTTCCGAAAATCTACAATTTGACAAAAATAGGAAGTTTAATACTCTTAGAGCAAGGCCGGGATTATGCTATACTAGCTTTTGCCTGCGGCTTCGCTCGCGTGGAATTTGGTCTGCCACATAAAGTTTTGTGACAGATCATTTTAAATAAATAATAATAAATAATAATTTTTTTTTAACTATAAGTTACTCAAAGATCTAAAATTTCAGAGGTCTAACTTCAAAACTGACGGACTCCATACAATCATTTAACCCCAATGATATTAAAGGGGAAACCCTTGGGGTGGAATTATCCAAATTTCTTTCTTAAATTATACAAATAACCTATCTGCAAATTTAAAGATGCTAAGTTCCTGATTTGCCTTTAATTGTACTATTATAGATTCTCCACAGAACACAAAAAACTGACTGGGGGCTCGTGCGCCCGTGCCCCCCCCCCCCCCCATAAATCCTCCCTTGCTGTAGCCTATGTGTTAATCTGATGTATAATCTATATTACTGCAAAGTTTCATCCAAATCCGTTCAGTAGTTTTTGCGTGAAAGAGAGACAAACATACAAACTTTCACATTTATAATGTTGGTAGGATTAGTAAGATTAGTAGGATATCAAAACAAATAGTTTCATTCTTGTTCTTTCTGATATTTTAATCACTATGATCATGTTATTTTCCTTTAATTATATACTATAATGGATTCTCCACAGTTCCTATAAAACTGTCGGGGGAGGGGGCACCTGCCCCCGTGCGCCCCCCTAAATCCGCGCTTGCTATAGCCCATGTGTTATGCTGATGTATAACCTATATTACTGTAAAGTTTCATCCAAATCCGTTCTGTAGTTTTTGCGTGAAAGAGAGACAAACATACAAACTTTCACATTTATAATATTAGTAAAATTTGTAGTATATCAAAACAAACAGTTTCACTCTTGTTCTTTCTGATATTTTAACCACTATGATCATGTTATTTTCCTTTAATTATGTACTATAATGGATTCTCCACAGTTCGTATAAAACTGTCGGGGGGGGGGGGACACCTGCCCCCGTGCGCCTCCCTAAATCCGCGCTTGCTATAGCCCATGTGTTATTCTGATGTATAACCTATATTACTGTAAAGTTTCATGCAAATCCGTTCAGTAGTTTTTGCGTGAAAGAGAGACAAACATACAAACTTTCACATTTATAATAGTAAGATTGTGTAACGTTTTATATTTTAACACAACTGGCGAGGTACTCACTGTGGCAGTGTCTTGAATTAGCAATTCTCAAGAGTTGACTCATTATCATATATATTTTTGGGTTTAAGCATTAAATGCTTTCCCAATATTCCGTAGTTTGTTTCTGAAATCGGGAATATAACCCTCCCTAATCTTCTCTTATATTTGATCAACCAGTACAACACCTCGCGATCGCAGATGACGTTTACATTATTGGTCGCTCTATTGTTTGCTTGCTACAATAGTTCTTGTTCTTGGAAGTTGCAACAGAATTTTTAGGCGTGGTTATTAATTAGGTTAATACCAAGAATATGACTTAATAAAGGACAAGCGATCAAGCTGGGGAAAAAGTTTCATATGGGACATATGAGTAGGAACAAGAGTACGAATTTACTTACTTTGGATCCCATGTAATATAGGATAGGGACATAAATTGAAAACATACTAAGTTAAGCCTCTATAAGACCCTCATTCGCCTTGTGCTTAACCTTCGGCTCCGAAAACTGGACTACCATAAAGTCGAAAATAAAGAAACAGATTTTCAAAAGAAAAGTTTTCCGACGAATCTTTTGCCCCGTTAATAATTTGGGAGAATGACGGGTAAGAACAAGTAAAGAAATTAGTGATATACTCAACGATTATAAATATCGGCACAGTGATAAAAATGCGTGGAAAATTATGTCAAGAAAGCAAGAGTGAACAGATGGATAAAAAATATGCAGTGACAGAAGAAAATGGCGGCATTTGTGTTGGAGGAGGCCAGAGCTCGTTTGTGGACTATAATCCCAAAATAATAATTAAATTATCAACCTCAACTTCAATTTTTAGAAAAATGGAATGAATAAACCAGTAAAATCCGTGTTGAAAATTTCCCTTTAAAATACCAGTACAATACCTGATATTGTGACTTATGAGCAAGATGAAAACTAAAATTTGGAAGGGAAGATATAATAAAAATGGAATTAAGGAGTATTCTTGGTAATTCATAGATATCAGAACATCTCTAAGTAAGGCATAGGCACACATCTTTTCTATACCAACCGAAGAGTAACTTTTTCAAAATTTTACAGAAGAAAACAAATATAGCACTGTTTAGCGTGTTATGGAATAAAAATCATGTTTAAGCTGGTACACATTTTTTAATATTTTATCCTCCTTCCTTTAGAACGATAGACAAAGATTGTTTTAGACCATCGTTCCTCTGACATTCTTTTTAAGTGGCCACATGATTTTAGTCTTTTTGTTTCAATTTTGTAGAGGATAGTTGTTTCCTGCTCTACCAGTTATCTGGATTTACTGCTAGGGTGTAGAATTCCTGAAATGGAGCAATGCCTAAAGAAGTCCATCTTCATGGACAACTTCCTTTCCTCATTTTTCGTTACTATCCATGTTTCGAATCCGTATAGGATAACATTTAGCGTTAATTATGATTCTCCAATTAACCACTTTACATGAATGTATTGGAAAATAATTTGTTTATGTTTTAGGATAGTATAGTATTAGTATTTTTTTATTTTTGCACAATCCTTCACGGATTGGTCATGTTAATAAAAAAAAATCCTAATGTTTCCGTGATTCCTTACCATTTTTATCCTAAAATGGAAGAAAAATAATCAGCGGAGATAATAATAGTATTACTGATGTTACATTAGAATATTAATCCTTTTGCTTCTGAATAGTTTTAAAATGTTGGTAGTTTTTCTTTAAACGTTATACTATTTTCAACTTTCACGGTGGTACTCCTTGCTCAATGCAAACTTTTGGCGGTCGATGGAATAAAACACCTATTTGAAATCTAAATTGAACCGATGAATTCCTTCGTCGAATTCTATGTATTCAACGAATAAAAAGTATAAATTAATAAACGAATAAAAGCGTACTAATTAATTTTTAGTACGCTTTCATTCGCTTCGCCTGTATGTAATGGAATCTTTGAATTCGATTTCGGTCACTTTAAAAGATCTAATTAAATTGTAAATGTACACACCTTTCAAGATCCGATGAAAATACAATGATATATTAAGTAAGTCAGATTATCCTGAACAGGATCTTCAGCATTAGCGATTTTTCATATCCGAAGATACGGTAGTGAGTTGCACCAAGTACTAAGGCGTTTAATAAGGGGTAATCTTGGAGATAAGTTCATGATTACTGGCAGGATCAACTGGAAAGTTTCTTTTAATATTAAGAAAAAAACACAACAACTTATAGTTCGACAAACTAAACGAAAAACTTGTTGCTAGCCGAACTAAAAAGTAGAAAATTAATATAAAAAAAAACAAATATCATACGTTTATAACCAGCCGAACTTAAAGGTAGAAAAGTTTAAAAACATGCTTTAGTAGACAACGGGGGTGACCTGTGGTTACCAAAACTAACTACTAAGCCCAAGATCGTGGGTTCGGAGCCCGGCAGGTGGTACTAGGATTTTTTAATGGGAGTAAAACATCCTTGGTTATGCCGTTCTTCGGAAGGGACGTTAAACGGAGGTCCTGAGCCTGTACGATGTCAGATTCTCGTTAAAAATCCCTATCCTAATTAAACCAGGATATGCAAAATTTAGAGCTCCCAACGTAGCATCGTCCGATTAGCCATAGCAGCATAAAGTGACGTTAAATGAACAAACAAACATAGTAGACAATAATTTTCAATAAGTTGAAAGTAAGAATAGAGTTATGAACTAAAACATTCATTTTACGATAAAAAAAAGTGCGTTTTTTAAAAATGATATTTAGATAATGGCTATACTTTTACCAATATCAGTCAATTAAATATTTACATCATTTAACATTGAGCAACACACGCTTTTTTATGAAAAAAAAATGTTTTTGTTCATAATTCTATTCTTATAGATGGTTTAAAAAATAGTTATTGCTCAAATTAAAACTAAATTTCAAGTCAAAAACTACGAAAATGATAGATAAACGAAGATTCCGCTTCTCTCAATACAGTTAACTCTCGCTGGAAAGAATACAACTCAAGTACACACTGCAGATGTATCGACAGCCTCGGTGAATAAGTGGTAAAGAAAAATTTTATCCAGAGGGAAATGACTGAACTGAAGGAAGCAGAACCTTGTCAAGAAATCCGTTTTGATGAAAATTCGACTTTTTGGTGCACTTATTCACCGGAGCTGTAGATATATTTCGATAAAATGTATTTAATATACCCACTATTTTACCAGTTGATTAATAATTCTCAAATTATAAGGCATCTATCCAGATTCTATTTGACCATTTTCAGGTTTATGAATAGATTAATTAATTAGTTTATAATTAGATCGAATCATTGAATTCACCGATGAATGTGCGAAGGCCGAATTGTGTAGCTAAAAACAGTTGTATCAAGAGCAATTATAATTGTTGGGACTTGACAAGGTCGCCCCAGAGGAGGCTATATAGGTGGCACCGTCCGCTGGCAGGGCGAACCTCTGGGATCGCCGCCATGAAGTCACTACACGTCTTTTACCTCCTTGCAGCCTTCGCATTCGCCTCGGTAACTATCTTAAATCTATCTTACGACATAACACAGGATGTCCAAGGAGGCTATGCCAGTGATTCAGGTAGTTCAACGCTGCCATAGAGCTTCTTTAGACATTTCAATAAGTGATTTTCCAAGAAAAAAACCTGAACCACTACAACTCATGAAGGGTCGTAGGTTCAGTAATTGGTAGAGACTGTATTGTTTCTAGGACAACGATAGTGCAGACGGAGGTGATTAGTCCTAAATCATGCTCAATCACCAGATTTCCTCCCTAATTTGGTTACCTGTTTCATAGAGGCTGGGTGAGCGTCATGAGGGTTCTAAATCCCATTGGATTCGTCTCCGGATGCTAAAAGATTAAATAAAAGTCTGCCAAGCAGCGGGATTTGAACCCAATTACTTCTGAGCGACAACTCAGTGCTTCCTTTCTTTTCTCATTTCAATAAGTGGTTTTCCAAGAAAACCACGTTTTATTTGAATAAAGTTTCAGGCTTGTCTGCTGTAACAGAATATTTCACAATTTTTAGACGTATTTACTATAATATCGTCGATAATAATTCAAAGTATCGAATATGAAAAAAACCAACACTTTTTTCGTTTTCGATCAATAAAATTTGCTTTAGGGTTGATAATTGATATACAATTCATTTTTATGCACCTATAAGGGCAAATACGTTTTACATAACTCTCTGTTTTTTCACTCACCTGAAAAGTGTTTTTTTTTTTCACTTTCGTTACTTGCCATTAGTATCGATGATATATCAATCGATTTGTAGGAAATTGAAATGAAATATATATATGTATATGTATAGTTAAATAACTTCGGTGCACTAATCACTTTTTAAAAAGCACTTTTACTAAATAATAAATGTACATTAAATATGGAGGTTAAGACTAAATGAAGGGACTCCTCTTGGTCCGAGGGGGTTATATAGGATGGGCTCTTACTGATACCAATTCCTAGGATTGTTTACCATTACGGCAGCTGCAACTGCGCCTGCATAATAGTTCTTAGATTTGTTTACTATTACACATTTGGGTTCCACCTTTAACTCCTCCAGGGAGAAGCTAACTTTAACTACTCCTGGAGGTTTATAGTATTTTGAAATTGTTTGATATCTAACCGTAGGTTCATATGTAATCTGCCGTTGCGCAGCGAGTTCATGTAACTCAGGTTCTTTAGGTATAATTTGCTTTTTCCTATAAGCAAATTATACCTAATCAGATACATAATAACTTATACATACAATGAGTGATATGTATAATGATACATATTGTATGGAAGGTTTTATCTGGAATATAAAGAATAAGAGGGATTTTTACAAATTCAGGCATTGTAATATTTAACATTTCTACATCTCCTAAGTGAATATCCATACATAAAGGTTTGCAAATTATGTTTATATGCTTTGTTAAATATTGGTACACAGCCAGTTGTGCTAACATTAACCTTAGCTATATCTGGTAGAAATATAGTATCATTTTTACAAGTATTAATTTTTCTTATTCCAATAGTAAAGTATACACGCAAGTATTCACTAAAGTAAAGATTAGTTTCACACAAGGAATAAGTCCGGTTAAGATTAGCATTTTCAATAATATTCATAGTACAACAATTAGCTATAGGCTTTAGTTAGTTAGTTCATTTAAAGTCACTTTATGCTGCTATGGCTAATCGGACGATGCTACAGTGGGAGCTCTAAATTTTGCCTATCCAGGTTTAATTAGGATAGGGATTTTTAACGAGTACCTGACATCGTACAGGCTCGGGTCTCCCGTTTAACGTCCCTTCCGAAGGACGGCGTAACTAAGGATTTTTTACTCCCTTAAAAAAATCCTAGGGTCACCTGCCGGGCTATAGGCTATAGCTATAGGACTATAGGCTTTAGTTATTGACCACAATAATAGTCTAATAATTTATGTGGAAGAAAATGGTCCGGGTAGAGGTCAATGAATATATAATATAAAAGTAAAAATGTAATATAATATAATATAAAATATATAAAAATGTATATATAACATATATATATATATATATATATATATATATATATATATATATATATATATATATATATAATAAAATATAATAAAAAAAAAATATATATACACGGACCACTTTCTTCCACATATATTATCAAGGCCAACTATCATCATTCAATGTCCAATAATTTACATTGTCCATACATATAGTTATTAGTATTTTTAATAATTAATTGGTTATTAACATCTAATTGTTTATAAGAATTATTTACATTAATTGGGATTGGTATTATAAGATATCTCATATAATCTTTCTCATGGATGGGTAACCTTACAAATAGGTGAAATGTTTCATTATAAAATGAACAATATATCTTATTGTTTTCCCATATTATATTAGAATTATTACTAATTAAAGTTCATTATTAGGTATATTTTCGATAATATCTGCTAACAGATTGGAATGAATTATGCCATTGATAATAATAAGTTAGCAATTTGATTTTCAAGTAGTGAGTATGAATATATAGCTCATATGAATCATCTTTCTCTTTTATTATCTTAGATATTTGTTTAAAGTAATTATTAATATGCTTTATATTATTTTCGTATTTATCAATTAATTTTCGATTAGTCTGAATTAAGTTCAATTCGTTTATATTATTTTGTTTATTATTTAAAGTTAACTGTCGAAATATTATTTGTTATCTTTTACAAATTACGGTTAATAGAGAAAAAAAATATAAAAATTTTCCCCTTAAGAGACTGTATTAAGAGGCATAATACTTAAAGAAAATGTTATGTCTCAAATGAGTACTTATGATTTGTATGTAAGTTGTTAAATATCCAAGTTTTCATCTTGTACCAGCTACCTGTAGTTATTCAAGAATTCCGGATGAAATGGAAAGTGGCTTTAATACATCCATTAGATAAAAAGGGGACAAACAAAGCATCGACAACTATAAGGGGGTGTCTATTTTGCAAATTGCCTACAAGGCATTCTCAAAAATATTGCTGATAATAGAGTAGAAACAACACTTGACAAGCAATTGTGTGAATATCAAGCTGGATTTCGAAAAGGCAGATCTTGCATGGATGAGCCATCAAAACCTATTGAAATAAATACAGGAGTAAGACAGGGTGAAGGTATCACCTGTTGGTATCACTTGTGTTCAATTGTGTTCTGGAGAAAATCTTTAGAATTTGGACTGGAAAATTAAAAGACCATAACATTTCACCATTAACTTTGTGAAGAAAACATAAGGGTATTGAAGTAAATTGCCTAGGATTTGCAGATGATTTCGCTATAAGACAGCTTTACAATACAAATCAATCGAAATAGCCAGCAAAACAGTGTTGAGGATCTCTGTAGAAAAAACAAAGTTTATTACAAACATCAAGAACGCTCCAAAATATTTGATAATGGTCGAGTGGAGAAAGTAAAGAAATTAAATTATTTGGGAGAAGTAATCCAAGAAAATGGTTTAGAAAAATCTTCAATCAAAGAAAGGGTATACAAGATGGAAAGAGCATTTGGCTTTACTAAGAATGTTTATAACAAAAGGTATTTATCAAAAAATCTTAAAATAAGACACTAATCTACCGTGGTGAAGCCAGAATGCCTGTATGCGAGTGAATGCTTAGTATTAAACTATAGATTAGATAAATTTGAATTACTTGAAAGAAGAATAATGAGAAAAATTCTAGGCCCAATGAAAACTACAAAAGTGGGGAAATTAAGATCTAATGATGAAATATACAGGAACGTAGAAAACATAACAGAAACGATAAGAAAGAGGAGACTATTATTTTCTAGACATGTTTTCAGAATGGATGATTCGAGATTAACAAAAAGGGTATTCAAGTACCTTTGGGAGAAAAAGTCAACTACTATCTAGATTCGAGAGGTGAAGAAGGATTTGGCAAGAAACAATATATGGAAAGACGACACTATGGACAGAGAGGCTTTTAGAAGGAAGATCTTGAGTATGGAAGGAATCCTTGGAAGAATGAAAAAGAAACCTGGGGTGAGATGGTCTGAAGACAGAAAGAAGCACAATAGCGAAAGGATTAAGGAATATTGGAAGGTATGGAAGAGTAAACAACAAAGTGGAAAGAATTGAAATTGGCACGTGGTCTTCAGCTGGCCTCATCGGGGGAGAAGGGGGGGGGGAAGAAGAAGTAGACTCTACTTTGTGTATCACAAAGAAAGGCAAATAATACACGCCCTTAAGTACTTTGTTTTATCTAAATGTGCTCATTCGCTAATAATAATGTTGGGTTTTGTGTTTATAATTATTAATAAGATAACAATATTATTTTTTGTTACCAGTATTTTTTAGTACATAATTTATAATTTATTCATTTTAATCTTTCAGGGAGTTGACATTCCAGACGAACTGAAAGAAATGGGCCAAATGGTTCACGATCAGTGTATAGGAGAGACAGGAGCAAGTAATGGTAATATCATCACAATAATAATAACAATAAATACACTATGTTTGTTCCATTAGTACATAAATGCATTACATAAAAAAAATGTAATTTTGTCGTAATTAATTCTAAAATTATTTGTATATTCAATTTTTTACAGATGCAATCGAAGCTACTAAGAAAGGAGTATTCCCAGCGGACGACCAAAAGTTAAAGGTTTGTTAAATTTTGAACCAGATATAAAATTTCCAAGTGTATAGCTTACTTTCTCCTAATTAGCTGTAAACATTTTAATTGATTATGATCCTATTCAATTAAAATGTGATTTTTTAATATTTATCATTCTATTTCCAAATGTAACTAATCTGCCATCAAATATACTAAGTGATTGTATTTTTCTTTAAAAAAATATATATTAAATGATTTTTTGTTAAAACTAATATCATTGGTAATAAAAATATTAAATATCAAGTTGCAAGAGAAATAGAGACGATTTTCTAATCTGAATCCTTTCTTTTTTAAAGTTATGTCTGAATTATTAAATATTTTAAATTAACAACGACGATGTGTAATTTATGAATAAATCTAATAATTTCTCTTATTAAAATTAGCTTGTAACATTAAGAACAAATAAAATTTAAATACAAATACAATTTAAAAGCCACTTTTTCTATTTTTTATTCTAAGAGATTTGTAATCATTTTAGAAAAATACACTAATAATATTTTTATTTATATTTTCAGTGCTATCTAAAATGTATTTATAGCAACATGGGTGCGGTAAGTACACTTTATAATATTTTTTAAACTCAATTTATAATTGTATAATACCTAATTTCATTTATATATATATATATATATATATATATATATATATATATATATATATATATATGTATGTAAGGTTACTGCATGTGATAACTCACTGTTGTAACCTTCAGTGTTTGTTTAGACTTTTGATAAAAACACATGTGCTAAAGTTTGTTAGTTAAATTAATTTTGTTACAAGTGTTTAATTACTAGTTTGAAAGAACGTGTAATTTAATTCCTTTATAAATAAAGAATAAAATCACGTCAAAACAATCTTACAAATTAAATTACAAGATTTCAACTAAAAAAAAAAAAAAATGGATTTTCTTCATGTTCAAGTGGTTAAGAAAGTTGAGAAAGAATTTGTGATTCAATGTATATCCATTGATAGGAATACTTGGTATTTAGTGCCAGAAGAATTTAGAGATGTAAGTATCCACATTTCTCTATTAAATAAAAAACCCATAAAAAATGCAATGTTTGCTATTAAGAACCAAACAGGTTATAGAACAGTTTCTGTAAAAATCGATGAAAATATAAAAAAAGAATACTTCGATGAAGCTGCTAATGTTTGTTTTAGAGAGTTTCCCTTAGAAGAATGTGACCCAATAACAAATTCCTCGGTTGCTAAAGCTGAACAAATAGAGTTAGAAAATCGGATTAGACAATTAGAAACCCAATTATATTTAAATTTAAAACAAGAGGAAATAAAACTTCATCAAATCGAAAAAAAATTTGTTATAGAAAAATTTGAAAGGAAACTATCGGAAAGGGAAAAACGTTTAAACATCATTCATTTGGAATGCAAGGCGATCAAAGACGCTATAAAATTTTGGCAATATTATTTAATAGGACGCCACTTTACAGTATGCAGCGATCATAAGCCATTAGAAAACTTGAAGACAAAGGCCAGATCAGATGAAATTCTTGGCGATTTAATTTTTTATTTATCACAATTTAATTTCAACATTATTTATAAAAAAGGCAAAGAAAATATTCTAGCCGACTTACTATCAAGAAATCCGGTTTTGGAATATTTCAATAATGAAGATGCAATCAGGATCGTGAACTTGATCGATCTACCTCAGATATTGAAAGACCAAGCTGAACACTTTCCGGAGTTAAAAGTAGCAAAACGGACTGACTATAAGCAAGGAATGATCCTTAAAAGATTAAAAGGCAAACTGAGAATATTTGTTTCTCCAAAATTAGGAAATGAAATCATCCAGCTGGTTCATGATCATTACGGTCACATTGGTCCAGCACAGATGATCGCCACGATTCGACCGCATTATTATTTCAAGGGTTTCGACAAAGCAATCCATAACTTCTGTAAAAGTTGCCAGATATGTGTTAGAAATAAAGCCCGCCGCAGTCGAGCTATCGGCCTTCTCTCACAATTGGGTCCTGCCACTGACCCGTTCCAAATAATGTCACTTGATACTGTTGGAGGGTTTTCAGGGAATCGGTCACCAAAGAAATACATGCACATTTTGGTGGATCATTTCACCAGATATGCATGGATCTCAACGAGTAAGGGTCAAAGCGCTCACGACTTAATTAATCTGATTAATCCGATTGCTAAAAATTATAATATTTCGGTCCTATTAGCCGACCAATATGCTTCCATAAATTCAACCCATTTTAAAAACTATTTGGAAAAAAAAGGAATACAGATTGTTTTTTGTTGCATTGATCATCCAGAATCAAATGGGCTTAACGAAAGATTAAATCAAACGCTAGTGAATCGTTTACGATGCAAAATAAACAGTGAGACAAATAAAGCCTGGCCGATTCTCGCAAAGGAATGTGTCAATGAGTATAATGATACAATTCATAGCTCAACACGATTCGCACCATCATACTTACTTCTTGGGAAGAAACAGTCTATATCTCCTCTTATCGAAGACAATACATCTTCCTTAGAAGAGGATCGAAAATTAGCTTTTCAAAATTCTTTAAGGAACTTTCAAATAAATAAGGCGAGAATAGACAAGAATAGGAGACATCATGATTTCAAGATTGGCGATTTGGTTTACATCGAGAACGGAAACAAATTAAATCGCAACAAACTTGACCCCGTACGAATTGGACCTTTTCCAATCGTCCGAAAGATTTCACCAACATTTTATGAAGTCGCAAGTGGAAAGAAAAAGAAGATTTCCAATTTCTTTCATTCCAGCAAGCTGCTTCCTTTTTCTCCGTGTGAATCGTCTTCAGAGGTGGAGGTGTAAGGTTACTGCATGTGATAACTCACTGTTGTAACCTTCAGTGTTTGTTTAGACTTTTGATAAAAACACATGTGCTAAAGTTTGTTAGTTAAATTAATTTTGTTACAAGTGTTTAATTACTAGTTTGAAAGAACGTGTAATTTAATTCCTTTATAAATAAAGAATAAAATCACGTCAAAACAATCTTACATATATATATATATATATATATAAATTATACCTACATAATTTGTCTGGGTAATGTATTTTTATTTTTTTTATCACGTACCAGCCACTAAGGACCACGTGAATAGAATTTCCCTATATAGCCTAACCGGCTTCTTTGGGGGTCTTGATTTTCTTTTTGCCCCTCTCAGCTAATGCACTTTATTGTATAGAAATTATTTTAAAAAAAAAGCCAAATATTTCTGTATATACGAGTTTATTATCTTGCATGTTAGATATTTGCATGGGATTAGGCAAGCAGCGTCTTCAGTGAAAACCATCGATATTCCGACCAATTTATACAAAACCTCGACAAATTATAAACCTTCCTGATAAATCACTTTATCTATTGGTAAAAACCGCATGAAAATCCGTGAAGTAGTGATTGAGTTTACCGCGAACAAACGCGAGATCTTTTTTTTTTTTTATAATATGTATGTATTGAGTAATGGTATAATAATGGTAACTTTGTTTTATAATATGTATGTGTGTGTATATATATATATATATATATATATATATATATATATATATACATTTATGAGGATTTTTTTAATTTGTTCAGCCCCTAATAGTTTGTACTTTAATAATTTAAAATCTTAAACAATTTCTATATGTATCAATTGAAGTTACCTTTAAAGTACTTTTTGATATTAGATTTCAGACGACGGTGAATTAGACGCTGAAGCGTTTTCATCAGTAATGCCAGAAGAATTAGGAGCTGTTTTGAACCCTATGATAGAGAAATGCAAAGGAGTCAGTAAGTAATAAATTAATTCTATATTTAAATTGAGAAATATGCCACTAGTACCTTCTAAACACCACACTACAAAACCATAAACCAAAGAGTGTAAATTCTGAACTGATTTGTAGTTTGTCATGAAAAGGTAATTTTACATTAAAAGAAGAAACCATTTTGAGAATTAAAATGGAAGTCTTAATTGTAAAATAATTACTACTAACGTTCATAAAAATTAAAGCACTCCAAGTTTTGACTTACTCCTCTTTCAATTTTAATAATAATTAATATTAATGGTACTAATACCAATAATTTTCATTGGTATGATTAATTAACAATTTACTTTTAGAAAAAATTCAAATGATTTTTTTTTTACTTATTAGCTTTTCGATATCAACTTCCTCAACGTCTCAATTACTAACGGGGCATGCCTGAATTAAAGTAAATAAAATTGAAAAGCAGAAAAAGTTTCGAATATTCCTAAAGTGTGCAAAACCGGGCTATTGTGGCGTACAGACATCACATTACGTCTGATTAATGCTGAGTTCAAACTGGGCTATGATTTTTTCTTTATAATTCCCAACACCATTGTTACGCCATACGACGGTATGACTTCATGTTCTAATTCCAGATATTAATAGTAGGCGTCTTTCAACTCTGATTACTTCTCCTCTGTCGGCGCCTTATGTTTAGATCATCAACTCCTCAATTCTTGAGGGAGTTCATGGGTGGATCCCGAGCCTGTGTGATGCCAGGTACTCGTTAAAGAACCCTATCTTATTTATAACTGCAGAGGCGAAATTTAGGACTCCCTCTGTAGCATCTTCCAATTATCTGTTGCAGCATAAAGTTACGTTAAATAAATAAACAAACAAAATTCAGGTAAAACAAAATATATTGTTTGTAATAGAAAAGGTGGGAATATTGGTGATTTGAAATAAGTACGAATTAGTTTGAACACGTTGAGGAATTTAAGCGATTAGGATTTATAATAACTAGAAAAAAACGTAATTCAAGAGGTAAAATAAGGTGCAAAAGGAAATGCTTGTTATTTTTCGTTTTTTCAACGGTTACCTCACGCCATGTCGGAACTTAAAGATTTGAATTTATAAAACTTTTTTTTTTTAGAGTAATTTATTGATATTTACAACTGTAATTATATTACATCAAGTAAATCTGCTGTATGAACAAAGGACATGAACAAAAAAACACTTGGGGAGAAACTACCCATTGATAGCACTCCAACAAAGTTCTATAGTAGGTCTCGAAGCCATCTTCTTTTCAGACGCCTCGGAGGGTTATTAGGAATATTATAGGAAGTAAGTTGAGAGACTAGCAGATTCAAGTGGAGCTTTTCATGGAAGGATAGGTATCTAGTTTGGGCCAAATCAGCAACATATGGGATATTAAGATCATGATGGATGAGTTTGTTTGTGACATAATAAGGAGCATTGAGGATTTTACGAAGGATTTTGGATTGTAAGGATTGGATACGAGATGCGTTGGATGGTTTAGTAAAGCCTCAAAGCTCAACTCCGTATGTCTAAATAGGTCTGATAACTGTCATGTAAATGAGTCTTTTTTAGTTAATTGGGAGCTTTGAACGTTTGTCCAGTAAATTTTGAAGTAGGCGAAAACGTCGAGCAGTTTCTTGTCATTTCAGTCTTCTATGAGGAATTTATAAAACTATAATCATTATAACAGTTTTTGATGGGTGTGAGACGTGGCCATTAGTTTTGAATGAAGAACATCTTGATTCAGAAATAAATTATTACGTAGAAAGTCGGCCCCCCCAAAAATATGAGTCTACAGAGAATTTAGCAGGTTACACAACGCGGAATGGCGAAACATGCTCTCTGTTAATTTAATTGTAGTGAAAAATATTAAATTTTCATACAATTATTCCTTAAATTACTTATATTTATAGTATTTATTGATCTTAAGGAGGAAGACGGCTAGGGGTGTAGCTGCTGGCAAACTTTAGAACATGATTTTTATTTTAAAGAGATAAGATAAGTAAAAAATATTTAAAATATTATAAGAAAATAAAAATGTTTAAAAATCAAAATAGCTGACCAATAATTATAAAAAAAAATTATAAATTAGAACATGATGTTAGAACATTTAGCAAACTCCATCCTACGGAATGTGGAGGTGTTTCTTACAGCATGCTGCAGCAGCCAGCTGTTATATTTACGTGTTCTATCAGGCAAAAGATTTTAGTTAGAGAGAGGAGGTCCCAAGTTTATTTTATTCTCTGATACTACCCTCGGTGTATTTCATAATTAGACCAATTACAAGTATATTTTATAGCGAACCAGTGAGTTTGGGCAAAACTTATCACAATACATCGTAGGCCCCTTTTCGAAGAGCGGATAAGAAAAAAATCTTTCATCGTTTTTCCAGAACCTATGACACCTCCTTCCCCTTACAGTTTTATTACTTTAATAGGAATGTTGTCAATACCCCCAGCTTATCCTACAACTATTTCGACTTCCTCACCCATTCTATAAACGATTCAACTCTCTAATACGACATTACATATACTTAATATATTTCAAATTTTCTATAATATCTACCTTCGAAGACACCAGTCTGTTTACACCAAGGCCATTATCTATCTCTTTTTATACTCTTACACAATTTTGTTTTTTTATACATTTCATTACTATTGCAATTTCAATTATCCACAGATATAATCTTAAAAATATTTTTCAGCTGGTGCAGATGGTTGTGAACTAGCTTTCAACTTCAACATTTGCTTGTACAATGCTGATCCCAAGGTGATTATAGTTATTTGTTTAAAATAGTAAGTGATAAGGAAATGCCTGTAATAAAAAAAATAATACTACAACCCATAAAGAGTATTGGGATCAATACGTATTAGAGACTGAGCTGTTTCTTAGTCAACGGTTATACAGGGAGGCGATTTTGATTTTAATACATCTTATAATCGATGTGGAATCGGTCGACCATGGAGATAATGCTTAACATGAAATATGACTCGAGAGGTGCGATCTCGCGCAGATGAATATGAATTAAAAAAAAAATATGACACAAACCTATTGCAACAGTTTACAAAAATTGTATTTTGTCTGTACAATTTTAAATATTGAGTTATCTTTGACAATTATAATAATTAGATTGGGAAACTGTGCTCACTGCTGTCACCAAGTTTTTGTCAACCATCGTTATACATTTGATTGTGAAAAATCTTTGAAAATTAAACTACTGTTGGATTCCACCAATCCTTCTTGCTACCTGGGTCATTAAAGAAGGATTATTGTTTTTTGACTTCCTTTGAAAATTAAAAGTTAAGCATTTTGTAGATTTACATTATTTATAATCTATGATCTTTTAATAATATTTTAATGTATAATCAATTAAATTTTTGTAGATTTGTTAAATAGAATATTGAAAAACATATCTACGTGTATGGTCGAATAACGATTCAGTGCTAACTACCGAGTATTTCATCTCTTAGTTTTCCATTTCAGATGCCCATAACTTTTTTTTCCCTGTGGCCAAACTTCCTATTGGCTTTAGATGCTCTCAGAATTTAAATCTAATTTTTTTGTCCCTTGAAAAAATAAATGTTTCATAAAGACAACAACAATAAATTATGCTTAGATACTTAGAGCTCACATTATCCTCATCTCAACATATATTTTTAAGAAATCGCATAATAAAATAAATGTACATTCTCAAATCAATTATTAAGCAAATTATATTTTTATTTTATATTATATTATTTTCTTTTAGAACTACCTTGTCATATAAAGAAGACACCACGAAAGAATTTATAATGACTGAGCAAGATTTATTTCTAACCAGAACACAAGCAGTCTGCTGCCATTAGCCGAAAATCGGGAGTAAAAGCAATAATTTATTTGAATAAATTTTAAAATGTACAAATAAAATCAACATATATTTAATGAACTATTTTTTTTCCTGTGTCTTAGTAATAATTGTATTAAAATATTTCTTGGTAAGTCAGCTTGGTTTATATATGGAAGAAAAAATGTACAAAATTAAAAAAAAAGATCTCTAACATTCCTTTAATTTTGTTATAATTACTGGTTACCTTTGCCACACATAATCTTCCCAATATACTTTTCTTCTCCATTTTTTTCTTTACTCTGTCTACAGGCTGCTTTCAATCCTTTTTCACTACTGGTGCAATGTTCACTTGTTTTATAGTATGCTTTATTATTTGCAATAATGGCCGATTTACGTTCTTTACCGAACCAAGATCTGTAGCCGCCTTGGTTTTTTTGGTATTCTAAAAGAGGTGACACAGGGGTGTGTAGTGAGTGACTTTGCACAGTGTAGTAACTTTGTACACTGGTGGATTTTCCTGTGTTGTGTGTGTGTGTGTGTGTGAATTCATGCTGCACTCTGGAGACTTGAGGATCCTTATACCTCACTGCTTGTATACTTAAATAGCTGCTGCCGGAGTTTTATGTACATTTCTGATTCAATTATTGTTTGAAATTTAAATTAGTTCTGCTATGTTTTTAAACGATAACCAGATTGCCTAGCTGGTTATCTACTTATATACATTCAAGAATGTTGGACCAAGGACATTTATATGCATGCAATTTTGTTTTTATGTTCTTAAATATGTTCCTCATATTATTCATTATACTCTTGATAAGTTAAGAGTTATAAATCCTTTGTTAATCTCGTTATTTCACAACTTAATTCTCTAAAGCCATTCAAAATTAATTAAATGTTTCCAAGCACCTGTAACCACTAAGTACCTCTATTTTTTAGTGATTATTATTTTTCTTCTGTACAAAGTTTACTTAGAATTTTCTTATCATCAGTATTGAAAGAAGGTCATCCTTTGTGAGATCAATTTAAGCTGTAGGATTTGAAGATTGAAAGAGCATTGAGGGTCACCTGTCATTAGTGTAACAACCATTTATCCCCCCAGTCTGGGGTTTGCAGCCCTGCAGGTGGACTTAGTAAAGTACTAATAAACTATAAAGAGAGCAAAAAATCCTTGGTTATCGTTGGTTATGTCATCCTTCGGATGGGACATAAAATAGAGATCCCGAGCCTATGTTAGCTACACAGGTATTTGTTTAAGATTCCAATCCTAATTATAACTAATTATTATATTACAGGCAAACTTTAAGACATCTCGTATAGAAAAATAGCATAAAGTGACGAGAGAGAGATTTTCGAAATCTTAATAGAAAATGTTGAATACAATGATATTTTCAATACAACGGTTTTAAATTTGCAGCAAACTCTTGTTGCCAACATATATCTGGAACAATAAATGTCAGACATATAATGTGTAAACCTTCTTTTAGATTTACAAATGACTGAATATTTTTCTATTTGTAACGGGCTGAGAATAATTTTTTTTTGTATAGATAGTTAGTTAATGTGCATTAATTACAGCTTTTGTTCAATGCTAAAAATTTGAGCGAATTTAGATGTGTGTAATGAAAGTAATGTGTGTTAACAAATTTTGAAGTCTCATCTTAGTGATCAAAAAGAAGTATGTTATCCTTTGAAATCAAAGATTTATTTTTCTAGTTTTACGTATTATAGAAAATGATTAGCATTTATTTATTTGCTTCTTCTCACTAATAGGTTTTAAAAATACTTTAGGTTGTAAGGATTTTTGTACATTCATATGTAGGTATATGTTATCCTATGCCAAATAAGATTTGCTAAGTTTATTTCTTTTTGTGACTAATTACATCCATGTTCTTTGTATAGGGTTTTGGTTAAAGGCCGTGTAGGTCTTAACATTTAGTTTTAATAATATTTAAGTAAAAGTTAATTCTTAATAGAAGGTGACGTCTGTTTGTGGAGACGCTGAGCTAAACGGTTCATAACTCCGATGCCAACTCAGCAGGAAGTGCATCAGCAATTCTCATCGAAAAATCCACGGCTCTTGGAAACTTTGAATATAATTATTTAGATTCTTGGGAAAATAATGACCACCAGGGGCAGCACCTGTCAGACGAAGAAAGAAGAGTGCTGACGACAGCTCAGGGAAGCTTAAGTACCCGAGGGTTTTCCTCTCGTGGCCCGGAGTAGAAGAGTACCTCTGCCGACGGCAGGTGGGGAAATTTACAGGATGGGGGCGAGACGAGAAGACGGGGACTAGCGAGAAGCCTTGGTTCCGGAGCAAGAAGCCAGAGAAAGGTATTATGTTCTCTATTTACTGTAGTCTGACTAGACTTGGGGTGAGGCCAGTGGGTGGTCAGTTGAAGATAGAGCTAGTAATTATTTCGTTGAGAATCGTCGCGTTTGGCCATAAGGCAAATAGGAATCTTTCTTTAAGTATTAATGCACATAGAGTTTTGGTTGGAAAAGTATTAATAGTTACGAGATAAGGAATACTGAGGCGAATGTTTAAGTTGTAATTAGTGCCTATGATTATTGTTGTAAATGATAGATCTAGTTTTATTTGAAATTGTCAAATTAGCGAATATGAGATAAGGATCAATGAGGGTGGATAATTGATTTGTAACAGTCATGTAATAGGGAATTCTGGAAAATGTTTTATAATAGAATTAGGGTGTTTATTAGCGGTTATTAGGTAATGAGTACATTGTAAACATTATTAGTGCATAGGATGATTGTTATAAAGGATACTGTTATGGAGGATGGATGAAGGTTTAATTGTAAATTATTAAGGTTATTAATGGTTATAAGATAAGGAGTGCTGATGGGGAATGCTGACGTAATTATTAGTGCATAGAATTATTGTTATAGATAAAGGGTTTGATGATTGTTATATATGATGAAACTTGTTTTATTATTATTTTAGTGGATTTTGGGACTATGAGTATTGATGTAGAATCAGGTGTAGGAGTCTCGTTCATATGTTATTATTAAGTACTATTATTGAGGGTGATTCTTATGTGAAATTAGAGTTTTATTTTCATGATGCTATATGTAACTTTTATTTCAATATATTAGTGTTTGTATGTTGATAGATAAATGTGTGGGGTTTATTTATTCACCCAGTTTCCCCCTCCCTCACCCCTCCCAGCTCTTTCTAGGTTGCCATAGGGTCCCAGAGTATAGCAGCGGGTAACATATTTATTCATTTCTATTTAAAAAAACTGTTAAAAAAAAATTAATTTTCCAAAACCAATAAATTTTATTTTAATGAGAATTATTGACAGAGGATTTACGATAATTAGGCATATTTATTAAAGTTTAAATCAATTTAATGTTAACTATTATTTGATTGCAAAAATATGTACTTATGATACTTAAATAACTTTTAATACCTTGTGATGTTGTGTTAATTGCTGTAATTTTTGAAAGCTTAATGAAATTCAATTTTAGATGTATTAAAATATTAATTTAAAATTATAATTCAAATTGTATTTAAAAAAATTAATTATGATCAATGGAAGCTTCAATCAAGCAATCATATTAATTATTCTCAATGTTTTGGTATTGCAATGAGTTATCATTTTATTTTATTGATTCCTGATGAAGCCTTAAAATTATAATTCGTCATACCTAGATGTCTAGTCACTCAATATTGGAGTTTTTGTGCAATATAATTTATGAGTCAACTTATTCACTACTAAATAGAGGGTAACTACTGGATTAAAACGATTTCATCTGATTTTGGAATGACAAACTGGATATTTGAGAAAGGCTGGGTTGATACAAAAGAGCATATTAGGTTCAAACAATTTATTGTTTTATTTGGTTGAAGAACATTTTATTGATTAACATTTGATATGGTACATGATAAAACTCACTAAACATGTGATAAAAATTTTAAAATGTGTGAAGCGAATCGGATGTTTTCCTATATAGACCAAGATATTAAGGATATTTTCATGAATTGACTCATGTTTTTAAAAAAATGATTACCAAGGGGCAGGGTTTGGAAATTCAAGTTTGCTACTATATATTTTGTTTGTATATTTTATAGGATACTTTTATAACATTTCTATATTTGAATAGAACGTTTAAGATTGTGTCCTTTTATTAATAATTTTTAATAGAATGGTGTAAAAACATAGTTTCATACACTATTATGGTATTTCATTGTTTATGTCTAAATTAAATATACAATAGCAATAGAGAATTTTAATCTGTATAATAAATGAAAGAGTAGTTTGTAACATTAGCCATTCAGATTTAAATGGTTATAAGAAATAGTTCCATAGATACAAAGTATTTCAGTTCATAAAGTCAACTTTTAAAAATTAAATATTAATGGAAGGATAATGGCATTTCTATCAATTATTTATTTATTTTATTAAATTATAAAGCATATCACAGTTATTTCTAAATAAATATATTGTACTTTTATATTATTATTTCACAAATACTGATTATAATTACTGCTTAATTTTTAAAACATGCATACTTTCATACATATTGCTCGTTATAAGGAGAATACATATGATGAAGTAAATTACTCTAATGTCCTAGATTGAATTTCTATAATAATTACTTTTTTTTTTTACAGAAACTTATTAGCAAATGATTCTAGTTATATAAAATACGAGCAATTTAAATAGACATTAGAAACACTATTTGAGATAAATTGAATTTGTAGGATATCAAATTCATAAATTTTAAATTTACCAAGAAATAGCTAATTTATTTGTTTTGTTTTTTCTCAAATTAAAATATATTTACATATATATTAATAAATACTTACAGATAAAGAACATAATAATATTATTATCAAACCCTGCACCCATTTTTACTAAAACTATATCTAGAATCTATGATATGAATACAGTTTTGATAATCTAGTATAACCACAAAATTTGAAAATATAGCAAAAACATTATATTTATATATATATATATCAAATGTTTACAAGTTATTTTAACAATGTAATTTAAAACTCTATAACAAACTGGATTATTATAACAAGAAATATATTTAAAACAGGTTATAAAAAGAATATTGCTTAATAAAGGAGCAGTTTATTTCCTAGGATTATATGCCATCAATTCTAGATTAAATTAATAGGAAGGAACTTTTCTCATTTTTTATTTATATGATATTTTAAGAACGTGTAATAGTAATATAATAAGTGACAAATCTTATAAATATATTTGTAGTTATTACATGCTGCAAAATCTAATACAAATTTTTGTAATTGATTTTTTTTTTAAACAGAGGACTAGAAAACACCCTTTGTTTGTGATGCATTTTTTTGCAATGTTTACGATACATGATTATTTTAAAATGTTTTCATTATATGTAAACCTTTTTAAATTTGAAATGTACTATGTAAAAATAACATATAAAGTCTCAAGAATTCCTTACCTCAGCTGTCAAAGTTGTACATTTTTATTTCCAGGTAAATAATGTAAATAACAAATGATAATCCATGGAATAATGATTTGTTTTCTTATCTGGATTCTGGACTAATAGGAATTCTATAATTTATAAGATTTCTTAGGATAATATAATTCTAAAGTAAACAATTAGTGAATTCTAGTTTTCAATGAGAAAAATTCCGTTAATATCAGCATGCATTACCAAAACAAATAATTAAATAAAAGTTGAAAAAGTCAGTTCTTGAAACATCACTAAGTTATTATTATTATATAGCTAGAAATACTCCTATTTATGGCTGATCACAAATGTTTTACTTCATTAAGATACAAAATTATTTTATTATTTGTGAAATGGTCTTATTATCTATAATTATATCATTACTATTAGTAAAGCACTAATTTTCTTATACGTAATTCTTCTTGCCATATTCTTTAAACAGGATAAAAAAAATCAAATATTTTACAACCATTAAATTATAGAATATTATATACAAAAATACTTTTGAAGCTGAAGTTATTTAGATTAGAATTAGTTAAAATGAAATAATATTATCAGAATTGTGGTTTCCTTTAAATAAATTTTAAGTTTGGAAGAAATAAGAAACCAGATTATAGTTTTAAAAATTAATCACATTTTTCATTTTTCATAATTGATATTTATTATCAACTCATCCTTAATTTAGGCTTAAGAAATAAATGTAAGATTACACATTTACGAGTGAAAGGTGTTTTCAAAATAAAACTATAGGTAATTTTGGAATTAATTCATTTAATGAGCAACATTTCTAGCAAAAAAAGTCACTTGTAATTAATTTCTTTTGTCACCCAATGTTTATTATTTATTTTTTTATTTGAGTTTTGTTAAAATTATTAGGAATACATATTTTTCAGACTTAAAAAAGACAGAATAAATTTCTGAAATCTTTTTCAGAGAATATTTGTGTATCATATAATGATAATTAATAATTATGTATTAATAAATAAATGATATGCTTTAAATTTTCTATTTCAACAATTGCTGTAGTTGGACATTGATTACAAGAACTCATTGGAACTGTTTATTGGAATGATCTAGCATTATTACAGAAGATAAAAACATAGTCTATGAATTTTTTAATCATAAAGTTAATTAGTTAAATATACAAATGGGATGGTTATTATTACCAATAAATCTACATATGTGTACTTCAAATATAATCGTGGGTTGAATACAGTTGATACCTTATAAATGTTGAACATTTATAAAATAGATATCGGGTAAAAAGTTTCTGTAAATAGAGTAAAATTTCTAATCCACTTTGTCATTTTTAAACACCAACATGTGGGTATGTTTATAATTATGTATATGAGGAAACAATTTGTTGTTAGAAAAACAAATAGTGTGATATTTTGCCATTAGAAAAAAAAAATATATATATATATATTATAATTAAAAAAGTTTTATTTTTATATATCTGTTTGTTTATTTATTTATTGTTTTTTAATCGACCCCAAAAAATTAACTATACAGTTCAATATCAAGAAGTTTGACTGTATTTGTGTTAGTATTTATAAAAACTAATCTGCATAATATGGTTACTCTTTTTATAGTTAAAGATAATTTAATACCATGGTGACGATTGCTGATGTCTCAAGATACTAAAGTCCTAAGACATCCCATTTTAACTCATCTTTGTCATTTTCTTTCTTACCTCAGCTAAAGCGGAGCTTTAAAATATTTTTCTCAAACATCAGAATACTCTATTAGTATGACTGATTTGTTTACTGAACTAACATCTATATAATCAATGTCCTACTGTGTTAACCATTTGAGAGATCTTTATTTCTTACTATATCAATTAATTTGAATGTTCATACACTATACACCATCATTCATTATGTTTGACCTTGCTTTTTGGCAAACCAAACATTTAGTAATAAACTTAGATGATGATTGGAAATACTGCAAGGTACAAGCGACTCTTATCACTTAAATTATATGAATGTTAAGGCCGTACTTGTCTCAGAAGATTAACTCCTATAGATTCAATTTATTTCTTAATAAATCATGAGATGAAAAATAACCACATTATTTATTAAAGGCGAGATTCAGCTTATTTACAACTTTATCCGACTTATCTCCTTATGTCATGACAAACTATTTTAATTAACTTCATCATTGTGTAGACTTGTGAAAAGCATGGTCTTAATTAAAAACTGATTTTTCATTCTGTAAATTGTAATCCATAATATCCATTCCATAGCAATTTTTATTTTTATTTTCATTGCAATTTAAAGTCATGGGCAGTTCTACAATTATTTATTAAGTCATTGCAGAATGTGAGATCAAATACCAACATTTGTTTATTCCAGTTTTAATTTTATGTTTTACAAATTATACTATAGGCACAATTAAGATTAATTTTATTGAAGTTAATTTAAAATATTAACTTAAAATATATTCAATTAATTCACAATTAGCAGAATCATAAATAATATTAAGGCCACTTATATGCAAATTAACTATTTTAGTAAAAAAATGAAATTGACATAATTCCAATTAATATAATATAAGTACTCATATTGATTCATTTTATGATACTATTAAAACAAAGAAATGGGTTGATTGTCTGGAATTAAAGTTATTCAGTGATATGTTGAATGATCATTTTATCTTTAGGAAGTGTAATTTTGATTGCCAAAAAAGTTATTGTATTTGAATATATATATGGTATAATATGTGGTGATTTCGTATAACAGTTTGAAATAGAATAAAAATTATAATTTGCATGTAATTTTACAGCTATTAACAATCACAACCACAGTGATTTAAGAATACATGTAATTTTTACATCTATTTCAATATGAATAGTTTTTTTTTTTCTTCAGATATAATTTTGAATTCAATAATTGATGAAGGTCTTTAATAGTTAGTCATGACCATTCTAGCCATCTGCTATATTGTCAAAAAATTTATAACTACTTTAGTTATTAATAGTTTTCATAAGCGAAGTGAAAGTATGGTTGGGCAGATCTTTTAGGCAGGTTTCTTCAGAGCTAAAATGTAGCTTCTATGGCAGTCTAAGGTGCTTAACCTTTTATAATAAACAACTATATTTTTTCTTTTATTCTAGTCTAGTAATAATTCCTGCAACATGAAAAAAAAAAATCATTAATTTTCCAGTTCAAATTTATTACTATCAAAACATACTTTTAAGATAGAATAAGTCTAGGATACAATAATTAGAGATGTAAACAAATAAAAAATACTAGTTGTAATTACGTTTATTTCTTATTATGTACTTATTATAGCACTATTAAATGGTATTTTTACAGTATCATAATAACCTTAAGGTAGTTTATGTTTTATCTTTATTATTTATGATACCAATTTCATTTTCATATTATCCATAAATAACCAACCAAAACTAAATGAAAAAATAACAAAAATTTTTCATAAAATTGATATCTTGTTATTTATTGTTTATATAGACTAGGAGGACCATTTTACAAATTATACAACTGTTGATCTAATTGTACTATTGTACATTGTATACTTGATATTTTAGTAGTGCAGTACCTCAATATAGAAATTATTATATTAAAGTACAAGTACTCACTTAGTATTGTTTTGAGATTATTTATTAAACAATTGAGTATTAATTATCCAATAAATATTATTGGAAATATTTTTTATTTTCAGTCTAGGCTTGTTTCATAGATAAAATAAAATAATTTATAGTTTTCTTAAATTCTACGAGAAATTCATTGTGACCTCTACCCGGACCACTTTCTTCCATATATATTATCAAGGTCAACAATTATCATTCAATATAATTTATAGTTTGTAAGAAATTTTTTTAAATAATCATCAACAATTAATAAATAAATAAAATTAAAAATTAAAAAGCTACTTTATTTAAAAACAAAGTAGTCAATCGGATTTCGGTGTAAAATGGGCCGATATACAGTTTTACATAGATTCAAAACAGTCTCTATTTTCTTTCACCTGATGCTGTCGCCATATGAACTCTGATAAATAAGATTCCAAATGATGTCTCGCTGTCCCCCTATATCTCTTGTTCCTCCATTTAGCTTGTTGCCCCACCTTCTGTCAACTGTTAGTGTATGAACTCCAGTATCAGGATCAATAAAATTGTATTTGTGATTGACTTTAACATGTTGGAATCCTTCTATTTCTGTTCTATTTGTTTGGTAACTAAACCTTTCCAACTGTCAGAATAAATTGTGCTACCATCTGCAATGTTTTCAATAATTTTATCAATAATGGTAGAGGCAGATCTATTAGGAACAGTGACAACAAAGGAATCTTTTGTTTGTCTACATATACCACCAAACACCCACTGTTCAGGTAATACACGATCACAATTATTTTTACCTTTAGTAAAGAAACTTTCATCAATTTCCACAATGCAATCTGGTCCACCTAACTTCTTCTTTGGTTTATTCTCCATATCCAAGACACATAATTCATACATGTAATTGTTCCAATCTTTTGCAGTTTTAATTGATAAATCAAGTTGCTTTTCACAAAATTTAATTGACCTCAACTCCTCGCACCAGCAGTATATGAATCTCAAAGCTGAACAAAATGGAATTCTGCTTCCCTCAAACGAGTTATCTTTTTTAAGTCCCACTTGCTCATCATACTCTCTTAAATTACATTTCCAAAACTTATGTTTACCAAAATAAAGTTTCATATCATGGGAATTGGTACATTTTCGTTTTTTTGGTAAAATATTTCGCAACTACTGCTGCGATGGCGTTAATACACAAGTACCGAAAAATGTCATAATCTTATTTCACTACATTCTCTGTATTGAAATGAGTACAGGAATAGAAATATTGGAATAAGATGTGACTTGTTTTATTTTTTAAATTGATCTATTCCATTTTTTTATTTAAAGTAATAAATAGTGCTATACTCTGGATTTAGGGCTAGCCATTTTTTAGAAATATTAATAAAGTTTACAATTTAACTGAACAAGCACAACAAAAGACTTAGCAAAAAGTAGTTCTTTGATACAATTAAAGATCCCTGTACCAATAAAATATTACATCACAAAACATATTTTTATTTAATAGAGAAATTTAAAAGCACTAAGCTATTAGTCTAGTCATGTTAGACAGGAAAGGTTTATAATTTATTCTTTTTAAACATAGCAATATTAATTAAAAATTATTTGAAAATGATATTTGTTATTATTTAATTTCATTTCATGGTGATAATAGGTTCCATAGTGTTGTGCTAATATGGCCTTTATAATCAGAAATAGAGTAGAATCCTTTACTGCTTTGACTGTAATGATGATTTTTTTGGTTCAGTACAGTAATTTAACATAAATGATTAAAACAATTAATATGTGTTTTAGGTTATTTCCCTTACCCATAAGAAGCTTGTTTTTTTCTCTGCCTCGTCAAATCTTGGCAGCGAACAAAGCAATAAAGAAGACAACTGCCTAACTTTCCTCCTGTTCCCAACCAATCTATGAAAAAAACATGTAAATGAGATTTGATGAATATGATTAGTACTTAACTGTAATAACCTATTTATTTACATGCTGTCTCAATTTAATGTTCACTGCTCTTTTTCTAACGATTTCAAAATATTTTATGAAACTATTGGGTTGCCCGGAAAATAATGCTGGATTTCATGTTTTATTTAAAATACCCCTCCAAATAGTGACCTGTCTATGTTTGTTGAACTTTTGACTTTATCCCATTTAAAAAAAAAAATGTTAGCTTACCTCTGTAACATTTTGCTACTTGGAAATAGTTCAGTCTATTAAGATGTCAAAGTGTGATTTGCACCCAATTTATATTAAAAGTTCGAACTGTGCTGGGATTGCGCCCAAAAGGCCAGAAATATCAACATAGTCTGAGGCGAAGGAAGTATAAGTGAGTGCCCTGTTCAACGGTGGTTCCAGAGATTTTGAGAGGGAGACTTGAGCTTTGAAGACAAAGAAGGCCGTTAAAGAAGTTCTGCTCTAGGTGAAGATATTCTCTGAGGTTTGGTGGAAGAAAATCCCTGTACAACTGTTTGAGAACTGGAAAGGAAACTTGAAGTCAGTGAATAAACTGTCTATGACCATTTTAAGGCGATTGGGAAGGTGAAAAAGCTTAAAAGTTGGCAGAACTTCTTCCAAGGCCTTCTTTGCCTCCAAGACTAAAGTCTCCCTCTCGAAATTTGATATTTATGGCTATTTTGGGACCCGTTCCAGCTGAGTTTGAACTCGTTAAACAAAACTATGCGTAAATCACACTTGAATGGTTGAATTTCTATCATCACAGATGGTTGCTAACCCTAAAATATAAGTTCAATCAATAAACTCAACAGGTGTTGAACTTTCGAATGATAGGCGAAAAATCCTGTTAAACTTACACAGTATCAAACAAAAAAATGTTTTTATAATTTTACCTATATCATTCTTGGTGTGTGATTTATGTGATATATTGTCACTGGAGAGCATATCTGTTTTAAACTTGTTTTATTTGCTTTCTTAGTGAAACTGAATTCAAATTCAACAGGTAACTTCAAATAATTTAAAAAAATTATAATAGTCCACTGAATAATTTGTCCTGATTAAAAAAATTTTGGAGCTTACTTGGTAGCTATGGTGGATCATCGGCATACTGTCACTGTATTGTGCAGAATGGAAGTTTTTGGTGTTTTTCCTGAGCCTCTTCTTGGGCCTTAGGTGATTCAGGTAGTAGCTGTGCAGTCCCGCTCCCCGGCGGGACTGCTGCCTGTCATCTAAGAGCTAGTGTTGACACCATTGGAGCACGGGCTGGTTTATTTTCTAGTGCTTTTTCCAGTTCAGACATGACACCAGGATTTAATTTGGGCACTAACTTTTGTAAAAAAAAATAATGAGAAATTAAATTTATAGATATACATAAAAACAAAAAAGGTAATTCAGTATTAGCCAGTACCCATGAAATCTACCTCCTTATCTCTTGTAATCTCTTCTTATCACTCGTCTCATTTGAATTATTAGATTGTGCATTATTAAATTGGTTTCTATAGTGTTAATTTTTTATTGTCTAATTAAGTTTTTGTATTATTTATTAAATTAAATTTTGCATTTTTGTCTTATTCCTTTTGTTATTGCCTATTTAAAATGAATAGAATAACACTTTGGGAATAGCCACCTTTAAAAGAATAAGCTGTGAAATATTTCCAGAAAGTCAGAATAATTCCAAAGATGAAATTATGTGAAAAATGTCATAGAACAGATGATTACAAGGATAGAAATGGAGTTGATTTCATTCAAAGTGTATGGGGAACATTTATTAAGGAAAGGAACGTATCTAGAGGGGGTCTAGAAAAAGCATTTTATTATTACATTTTGTCTATGCCAATTTCCATTAATATGAATAAGAAGGTAGGTGTTATCAGTATCAGAATTATCAGTGTCCAAGTTATAATCAATGGTGGATAACAGTCCCTGGGTACTGCCTAATACGCTCCTACCACAAAAAAATATAATTCTTGATGATACAACTTTTAAAAATTATGTCATTTATCAGAATATTAAGATATTTCTGCTGTTTAGAATAATGGGATATCTTTGGGGCTATATTTTACAATGCAATTTAAATTTGAGGAGGAAAAAATAAATACGAGGGGTGATCAAAAAGTTCCAGGACTGTTGAGATTGCGCGGCAATGGAGTGTCATAGAGCAGTGCGGTTGGCAGCATTGTTTAGCGTGACTCTTCCTGAGCTCAGCTGTTTTTTCAGTTTGTTGATAACCTTCTTCATTGCAAAGTTACTGCTGTTTTCGTAAAAAAAAGTTTTTTGTGTTCGGCGATTTTGTGAAATGAATGTAAAGGAAGAGCAACGCGTTTGCGTAAAGTTTTGTGTGAAGTTGGGTAAAATGTTTACTGAAACTTTTCAAATGTTGCAAGTGGCTTTCGGTGATGAATGTCTGAGTCGGTCAAGGTGTCATGAGTGGTACAAAAGGTTCAAGGAAGGCCGGACATCGTGTGAAGATGATTCTCGTTCAGGGCGCCCATCAACTTCGACTGACGACGATCATGTTGCAAGATTGAACAGTCTCGTGCGTTCTAATCGTCGACTAACCATTCGTGAGATGGCTGAAGAATTGAACATTTCATTTGGTTCGTGTCAACAGATTTTAACAGAAAATTTGCAGATGAGAAGGGTGGCTGCAAAGTTTGTTCCGAGACTGTTGACTGAGCAGCAGAAAGAACACAAAACAAATGAGTTCAAAAAACAAAAACAGAAGAGTTCAAGTTTGTCAGGAACTTCTTGAAATGGCAAATGCCAATGAAAACTTCTTAAAACAAGTCATTACTGGAGATGAAACGTGGGTTTATGGCTACGACGTGGAAACGAAGGTCCAGTCATCACAATGGAAGACAAAATCCTCCCCAACCCCCAAAAAAGCACGTCAGGTCAAATCAAACGTCAAGGTCATGCTTACTGTTTTTTTTCGACTGGAAGGGTGTTGTTTACCATGAATTTCTTCCACGAGGTGAGACCATTAACCGCTTTCGTTATCTTCAAACCCTGAGAAATTTGCGCGAGGCAATAAGGAGGAAGAGACCAGAGTTGTGGCGGAGCGGTGAGTGGGTGCTGCATCATGACAATGCGCCTGTTCATTCCGCACTGCTCATTCGCGACTACTGCACCAAAAATGGAATGACGGTCATTCCCCAGCCTCCATATTCACCTGACCTTGCCCCTGCAGACTTTTTCTTGTTTCCAAAACTTAAGAGACCCATGAAGGGAAAGAGATTTGAGTCCGTAGATGACATTAAAAAAAAATCGCTGGAGCAGCTACACACCATTTCACAAGATGATTTCTCAAAGTCCTTCACACAGTGGAAACATCGTTGGGAAAAATGTATAGCTTCCCAAGGAGAGTACTTTGAAGGGGACGACGTCCAATAGCCTGTAGATTTTTTAAATAAATTAATAAAAAATCAGTCCTGGAACTTTTTGATCACCCCTCGTATATTAATTCACAAATAATTTTTCAATATGCTATCAATTGTTTTGAATACGTTTTTTTCATAATCCTGAAACTTTGTAAATTCAAATTAATTACCTGAAGGCTATGAATACAATGGTAGAGGTGCTGTACAGCTGTTGCTCCGAGTAAGAGGCATTGGACTGAGTCATTTTTTGATGCCCATGCTATACTCAGTTGGGTCAGTGAACAACCGAGTCTTTCAGCAATAGCTTCAACGAGACGGAGCCTTTCTGCCTGCCCCATATTCGATTTTTCTTTTCCACAACAACCCTGACATTAGAAATTATCAATATGTTTGGATTTTCTTATAGGATTTATTTTAAATATTAATATTAATTATCATAACATGTTTAAAACTTAATTGTGAACAGCCAAAATAAATATATTTAAGATATCAGTGTTTGGATTTTGAGTTGACAAAAATGAATGGCTAAAGTTTTTAGAAAATATCATATTATGCAATATGTTTAACTTGAATAAAGACCAATAGACTGGAATTTTCTCATATATTTATAATATTGTTAAGTGTCTTTTGAGACAGTCATCCAAACAGTTTTGAGAAAGTCATCCAACATTAATAAAAGAATTAAAGACTTAAACTTAACTTCTTAACTTTTTCATTAATGTCAATTAATGGAAACCTCTTATATTAAAACAACTTTAATTAAATACCTACTTAATGTCTAAGGTAATTAACATATAGTAGATTGTAATGCTAGTAACAATATACAGTTGGCACAAAAAGTATTTACATACCCAGTGATTTGGGGTTTTATACATGAAAAACATTTTTTTTTTTAGTATTTTTGTTATATACATATTAAATTGGCAAACAATAAACATTAAACATCTCATATATAATTTAGAAAAAAAATTTAACAAGTTAGGCATAAATAAAAAAAATACAGGTTTTCACCAGCCAAAAAGTATTGGCACACCTTAATTGATAATGTAATGTTAGAGGCAAAGGCACATAAATTACTTAATATTTTGTAAACATACCATTGGCATTAATAACTGCCTGCAGACGCCTTGACCTGGATCCTACTAAATTATTTAACATTTCTACTGATAAATCTTTCCATGATTCATTTATTAGTTATTTTAAGTGTTCCTTGGTAGTTAGGTTTGTCTGCCGTACCTTTCTGTCCAAAATGTGCCATAGGTTCTCTATAGGATTGAGGTCTGGTGAATGAGGTGGAGTCGGCAATCTTCTGGGAGCATTATATAGAAGTCACTCCTTGGTTAAGTTGGCTGTGTGCTTCGGGCCATTATCTTGCTGGAAGTAGTATTCGTTTTCCAAACCTAATTTAATGGCACTACTTTTCAGGTTGCCTCGCAACACCTCCCCATATGAGTGAGCTGTCATAATACCTTCAATAATTTATAAATTTCCAACACCTCAGTACGCCATACAGCCCCAAACCATATTTCCACCTCCACACTTCCCCGTTTTCAATATATTTCTTCGTATCTAAAGCTGTTTTCTTTTTTCACCAAATGTCAAAATGTTAGCTGGTTTAAAAACTTTGAATTTGCTTTCATCCGAAAATATAACTTTCTTCCAAAAATCTAGTGGTTCATTTACGTATTTTTTCGCAAACTCAAGTCTCTTTTTCCTATTCACTTCACTAATGAAAGGTTTTTTTCCTCTGCCATGAATGCCTTCACTATGGAGAACGTTTTGGATTGTTGGTAGTGCAACATACTTTCCACTAGATGATGCTAGGTCATCGGCAAGATTTTGAGCACTTTTATTGAATTTTCTTAAAGCTTCTTTATTTACCTGTATTCTTTCTCGCACTGTAAGGGCCCTAAGAGGACCTCTCTGAGGCTGATTTTCGTCAATCCAGTTCTTATTTTTTTTTTAATAATACACCGCACTGTAGAAATGATAATTTCACTTGTTTAGCGATATCACGGTAACTTTTACCTAAAGACGATAATGATATAATCATCTCCCTAAAAGACAATGGTATTTCCCTAATTTTGCGGGGCATTAGATACTGAATATTGAGTGCGATTAGTCAGTAATTCCTTTCTCAGGTAACAAGATAAGAATTCAACTTCTTAGTAATTTCTAGTGTGCCAATACTTTATGGGCAGTGAAAAACTACATTTTGCTGATTATTCAATATTTGTTTAATTTTTTTCTATATTATATTTATCATGCTAAATTGTCTACTCTGGAATAATAAAAGATATATCAAGCAGGCTAAAAAAAAATTCTATTATGCATAAAACCTCTAATCGCTGGGTGTGCAAATACTTTTTGTGCCAACTGTAAATGAGGTTTACTTATTGGTGGTTTTCATTCATTGGTCTTATCTCTGATAAACTTCTCTTCATATTAAAGTAATAATTAGACAAGAAAAAGTTAACAAGTAAATCGAAACACCAAATTTTAAAGTAATTAGGTATAGTGCATTAAATGTTTTTGCAGACTGAAGTTATTCCTGGATGCTTGGCACATATGTTTGCTGTCCTATATTTGACATTTTAAGTAAGAGAAAGATATAATTACTTTTTGGCATATTTAATTTTTAACAAAGTAGAATATTACTAACTGTAATTTGTACTGTACTAACTGTATTATTTGTACTTTGTAATTTTTCTAGAGAAAATTTATACTGGAAGAAATTTACCTCGAAATTATTTTATAATTTTGTATATTTTTTGAATGCTTGCTACAATAGATATGATATTATTCTCGTTAATATATTATTTAACAACACGTATTTGGTTGATATTAAGTTGTGAGACCAGTGTAACTGCTTGAAAATGGCTAATTTCATATCCATAATAAATAGTTTGTCATTAATTTTATTGAATGGACTAAATTTTGATGCAATGGAAATAATCTTACCTCTTTGCTGCTGTCCTTATTACTGTTTTGTGTCTCATCTTCACTCCAACTGAATGAAGTATATTTGTTATGCTGAAAACATTTTTTGTTTTATTTATAGCTATTCTTTTATTTTATTTTTTTGTTTATGTATGTGGTTATGTATAGAAAGAACTTTGGAGTCTTATACCTTGAGTGCAGATCGAGAAAGAATTTGAGCTGATGATTCTTCAGTACTACTTTTAGTAGTTACAAGGCCCATGCTAATAGGAGACCAAGCTACAAGTCCTACACCTGAATTGTTCATTTCATTAATTAATTTATAGAGAATGTCTATAATTTAAATAAATACATTTTTTCTCTTAACTAAGGAGTTGTTATGAACAAAGTGATATCTTCTTTTTCCAGAGATAGGATTTTATAATCCATGATATCCATTATTCTATCATTATCTAATGGATTTAAATACGTATAGTGTGTATATATGTTGTTATATGTATTATTGAAAAAAAAAATTGTTTTTTTAAACTATAGCTTGATAATAATTGAAGGACCATAATAGCTTATTTTTCGTCACAGGTAAATGAAAGTATAAAAGGCATTTAAGACCAATTTGTAAAAAAAATTGTAAAAAGTAACTTTTTAGAAAGAATTAATGGGTTGTTCAATATAAAATAGATAGCATATAGAACTCTGACAAAAATAGTATACACGGTAAAAGAAAAATCTTTACAAATTATAGAAGGAGGCATATTAAAAACAAAATAATCAAAGTTAAATAAAATTAAAAGAGCTACAGGGAAATTTAATTTGTAATTCAATAAAAAAATTATTATAATCAAAATATATGTTTTTATAAATGAAAGCATGTTTATTATATTTATTTAATTTATCAATAATATACTTCTGTAACATGTAAGTACTTAAAATGATTTTAGCTGTTTTTGGTGAAAACAGCTTATCAGTTTTATTGTACATGTTAGTAATATATAATTAATGAATTAAAAATCATTAGAGTAAGAAACTTTTTTAATATTAGGATGAAAAACCTGGCCTCTGTTCATGGTAGGTACCAATAGTTTACATCTCTTTGAAAGGAAAATATTAAGAAGGCTGTTTTGGAGTTGTGTTCGGAGCTGCAAGAATTGGCAGTGGATTCAGAGTTTGGAAAAATGTAGAATTATATTAGATATATCAGGGGTCAGACGTGGTGCAGCATTTAAGAATAGCTAGGCTAAGATGGGCTGGACATGTGGGTAGAATAGAGGACTATACTACTTAGAAAAGACTTTTTGGATACTTTGATGAAAAAGGAACTGTGGGCATCCACTACTAAGATGGGCAGACGAGGTCTAGAAAGATGCAGGTAGCATTGTTGGATCTGCAGTTCGGAAGACCTTGGCAAAAGATAGAGAATAAAGTGGAGGTGACTTGGCCAAGACCTGCACTGGGTTGTGGTGTTTTAATAATTTTGATAGACTAAGATTGTGCTGGTTTATTGACTCGTGAATAATCTTATGTTTAGCTTTTAGAAAACAAAGCAAAACATTAACAAGTTATTAGAGTTTCAAACACTGTATACATATATTGAACTAAATTCAAATACATTGAACAGACAACTTCGAACACAACTCAATCAAATTCCTATTTCCTGATGAGTCTTTTTTGTTTCAGTGACATCGTCTGTAGTAATACGTATCTTCGGGTTAGTTTCAAGGCCATAACACTCTTAGTAATTTGTTTTTGCATGGTTTAATTAGTATTATAATAATATTTCCCAATTTTATTAGGATTATAGATATCTTGAAAATAATATGATTAGGATATGTTTTGTATACTGCATACCTATTTTGTTATAAAGTTCAGCCATGTAGAGCTCAGCCTTTTCACGGCAGAACATATGGTATTCAGCCTGTTCAATTATTGGTGTTATACAATTGAATTGTCGACAATTGGAATAAGCTTCCATTATCTCTACAGGTGTCCATTTAGCAGTCCCCCAGTACATTGCCCAGCCTTGGCTTATCACATGGTTCATTGCCCGTACAGTTTCTAAATTAAAAAGAAAAATCAATATACTTTAAATTAAATTCATTTCATGTTTGTGTTTGAGCTAATGTATAAAAATCTGTTATTTTCTATAATAAACATTCATAATAATAATAATAATAATGTCCTAGGATCTAAAATTGCTGAAATTTTGATGATCATTGGATCATTCGCGTCCACTTTCTTGTTTAATGTGGAATTTCTTAATCTTTCAAAGAATTTATTTCCCAATAATTATACTGACAAATGTATTCATTAATTGTAATTTTTATTTTAATGTATGTTGGCCTCCACCAACCAGTTGCACAAATTAACAAGCTACTTTTTTTTTTTCACGATAATTATCATTTGATAAATTTAAATCTTAAATATAAAAAATCAGATTGTTTTATCACTTTAAATTGGAGGATTCCAACTTCTCAAATTGTGGGGAATGCAGCATCAAAGTCATCAAGACTGTATTCACAAAAATGTTTCTAAGTATTGCACTATTATATTTAAATTCTTTTTTTTTAGATTAATTTATTGATATTTACAACTGTAATAATATTACAACAAGTAAATATATTTAAATTCTTTTAAAATTTGCTATGTACACCGTATTTATATTTACTAATAGTTTGCACTCTGACCCCATGTAAGTTAGTTGGTATAAAGCAAACAAGTTAATTGTACTGGACACCAGGATATTAGGTGAAATAGGTACACTTGAACAGTCTTTGAAAATAATAATAAGCTTGTGGCTAATTAGAGAGGAGATATAGATGTATGGGATACACAAATAGGTTAAGTAAAAAGAGAAACATACCATATCAATTCACTATTTTAATTATTCAGTCAATTATTTTTCACTTATGTATATATAAATATAAATGAGGGTGATCTGAAAAGTTTCCAACCTAACAATAATTCAAGAATTTTTTTTTTTATTTTTCAACATAGTCTTCTTGTAAGTCTACACACTTCTTTCAGCAATGCTTCCAACTCTGCAAGCCGTCCAAAAAGTACACGGCGTTTTTCTCAGCAAAATAATTGTTCAAATGGTGGTTGCCTCTTCATTTGACGAAAATTTCTGTCCTCCGAGCGCAATTTTTAGATGAGGGAACAAAAAGAAGTCGCTTGGGCTAGATCTGGTGAGTAAGGCGGGTGGTCAAGCAGTTCAAACCATAATTCGTGGATTTTCGCCATGGTAACCGCTGAGGTGTGAGACGGTGCGTTGTCTTGGTGAAATTATTTTCCTTTTCTGCAATTGTAGCCGTTTTTCGATCAATTTATGCCTTCAGCTTGTCAAGTAATGATGCCTAGTATGCTCCTGTAATGTTTTTTTAAAATAATCGATTATAAAATAACTCCATGACTGTCCCAAAAACAGCCGCCATCACTTTCCCAGCCGAGAAAACAGTTTTGGATTTTTATGGAGCCGGTTTCCCCTTTCCAGTAATTAATCGGCGCCAAAACTTGGATTTATTGCGCCTAAACTTAACTAAAACTGCGCCAACAGAGCGTTGGAAATGTTCATTCGAACACATTTTTGGTCTAAGGCGAGCAAACGCGGCACCCAACGTGCGGACAGCTTTCTCATATCTAAATGTTGATTTAATATGAAACAAACAGGTTTTTTTTGACATGTTCATAACCTCTGCTATCTCTCTCACTGTAATTCAGCGGTCGTCTAGCACCATTTGGTGAACTTTGGCGTTATATGTACTAATTACTAAGTTGCTTTTAATGAATTAACTTATATTTACCTTCTGTAGGACACATAGGATCGCATTTGTGTAAGATTACAACATCAATATAATCAAGCTGCAACCTTTGCAAGGAGGCCTTTACACTTTCTATAATATGTTTCCGGGAAAGACCTCTTTCTTCAGACCTAAGAAAAAGAATAAGTAATTACCAGATAAGAAATTTATTAAAAATTAAATTTCTTAATTAAATTATTAAAATAAGATATAAACTTTATTAAGTGTTAATGTATTAGCATCAGTCTAATTAAAATTTTCATAAAAGAACATGACACTTGAGGTCAAATATTTTTATTATAAATGAAGGCCACAGGTGAAAAACAATTTAACTCAATGAATAAGAATTCCGTAAAAAAAGGAATACTATTTTATCTGAAAGGTGTCTTAGGAAAGATCGAGGTATGGTGGCTTCTCCGAGTTGGGGTTTGAGCCCTTCGTCATCTTCTTCCTTGTCAGATTGACAGGACCAGCAATCCGATGGACTTTAATAAAAATAATGATACTGATTCCTGGTGAATTTCATGTCTTGTACATTTATGAATATGTGAGTTAGCTCGTTAATCCCCTGTGATCTTATATGTTTGAATAAAAAATATTGAGCTAATGTATATATGCATAATAATATAATATTGAAATAATTCTAACTTTGAATTGAAGTATACTTTAGTAGTAACAACATAAGAGGTACGCTTCCATGCTTTCTTTTTCAATATTTGTCCTAACTCTATCTCGGCTCGAGGACCAGAATGAGCTTCACTGAGATCGAAGAGATTGATACCGGCATAATAAGCTGCTTCAACAATTGCTTCTGCTTCAGAGTCAGTAACACCTCCACCAAAAGTTGCCCAAGCACCTAGAATAAGATAGAATGTTTTCATTATTAATGATGTATCTTTCATTTTTAAGCATATATTTTTCAATTTAATGTAGGTTTACTTTTCCTCATCCGGATATAGAATAACAATTGTATTGAGTATCTGAGAAGGATCAAGTTTAGATACAATTCAGACCTTGATACTAACATCTTTCCAGTGGCACAATTAGGTCAAAAGGTGTCTGGGAGATAATAACAATAATGTTCATGTTTGATAATATGATTTATATATTAGAGTGCGCTTGGGTTCATAAAGGAAATGATTTATAAGATAACCACAGATTTATTTATGACAGAACACACAATGGCGAGAGAGAACAAAAGACACTTACATACATAGACTGTTACACACTAGAGACACACTCGATAAAGAGAAATATCGATATGTGTAATTGATACATACTAACATTATATTATATAATTTCTAAGGAATAATATATAAATATATATCTGGAGCCCCGAAGAATAAGTGGTTCTAGTGGTTAAGTTGAATTTTGTCCCGGATGAGTTAATTGTCCTGGATCGTGTCATTCTCATAGTGCATAAGTGGCTGAGTTTGGAATCGGCGAGAAATGGAGTTTTTACTTAAATTTTAACTCTATCTTTTGCCAAACTCAATTTTTTTCCTTCAACTCCTTAATACATTGTAGGTTTCTGAATGGGATATGCAATTGGCTAATATAATGGGGGTTATTAAAATGTTTTGTAAATTTGGAATTGACAGGAAAATGAAAAAAAAGTTAGAAAATGCGTTTTTGACTTAAGGAAGTTGCCTTGATTTCGGAAAAGATAGGAATCGTTGGAGATAAGTCTGCTGAATAAGGTTGGGTGAGTGTGGGGGAACTTCGTAACATAGCTCGTTTATTTTCTTCACTGTCCCTCATGAAACTTGAGGTCTGGCATTGACATGCAAGAGTATAGGTCCCTTCCGATTAAGCAAATGGGGTTTTCATAAGTTTTTATGTCATTATGACATAAGTTGCATTATGTCAATAACCCTGCAGTAGGATGTGAATGGGATGGTTTCACCTCTGGATAGAAAGAAGAAATAAATTATTCCTGCCATTGATGCCCTATCTGCCACCTGTAGAAAACTTCATAAACCAAAAGCGAATAATACGTTTGTTATAACATTCTTCCCCGAATACGGTATTTTTCCCCTATATGGTAATTTTTCTTGCAGGTTGGCTCTCGAGTGTCCAAGTCTAAACTCATTTAAAAAAACAACAAGAATATAACATGTTTCCATCCTCGTATTTGATGGTATACTAAACAGTTTTGCTCAAATGTAGTGATAGTAAACAAAAAAAAAAAGAGATAGATTCATTACAATATAAAAACATAAACACAGTAAACAAGGAGTGGACACTTACTCCACTTTAAAATTTAGAATAAATAAATACAGAAATTTCATATGAAACGATCCAGTAGTACCTATACCTAAATAGTATTAACAAACATATTGATAAAACAGAAAATAAACATGCTGTACAACTCATATAAACAAGATACAGAAGCTTTACCATTTCTTGATGTTAATATTGTTACTATAACTTATTGTTGTTACTATTACTTATTGTTGCTAGGATTACTTATTGTTGTTACAATCACTTATTGTTGTTAGCATTATTCATCGTTACTCACCGAGGCCAATGTTAGACACCCTGAGGCCGGACTTGCCGAGGTTGCGGTAGCGGAGGCCCGGGGTGAGCTGCCTGCTGGACCCTCCGGTTTCCGACAACTCCTCCATGAACTCGATGCTGGCGATCGGCGCCCTGCAACTTACACGTCCTTAATGTTAACTTACAATTTACACACTTATCAAGTAGTCAAGTTAGAATGTTGACTTTGCTATAGCTTTATAAAAATCATCATCATTTTATAACTTATTACTATAGTCAGTGACATACACATCAGAGACATGGACGGTAACGGATGCTTCAAGTAAACATCTACAAGTATTCGAGATGTGTTATGAGTTCAGAGGCTCGTGGGTTCATCGTGTCAGCAACGAACATAGAAACCCCTCGAAATATTGGTCAGAATCAAAAGATATAAATCGGCATAATTTGTTCATGTGATGTGAAATGAAAAGTACAGCAAACTGAAGTTAGCCATAAAGGGCAAAATTTAAGGAAAGAGAGGTCCACGTCGCAGACGTTACTCCTGGTTGAAAAACCTCAGGCAATAACAACGGAAGACTTGTTTCATGCAGCGGGTAGTAAAGTAAGATGGGCCGTTGTAATCGCCAACTTCCAAAGAGGATGTTTTCAGTTGTTATTCCATGACGCTACAACCCATTGTGGGTCTTGGGCTCCTCAATAAACCTCCTAAATTCAGATCCATCCTGTGCAACCACCTTCCTATTTCCAGGCCCCAGAAAGCTCCTCGCTGCGCCTGTCTCGCCATCCATCCAACGCAGTTTAGGTTGGCCGGTTCTTCTATCATTCGGTTTAGGAATTCTGTGTCGAGAATGATCACTTAGTAGACAAATCTTTCTACCCACATAAGAGGGCACATAAAATTACTTTCTCAAGCGCAGCTGGAAATAGTGTCAATGAGTGTTTTATTTATGATCGAGGGATAAGACAATATTTTATAGATGTGAAAGTAATAAGAGAAGCAGAAATAGGCACAGACCATGTGTTGTTAGTTGCGGATACCAGGATCTTAAGAACCCGCAAGCCTCAAGGTAAAGCTTATGAAGCAATGAAAGTTCGAGCTTTGGACGATCCAGATAAGAGAACACTATATACTGCCAAATTGGAAGAAAGCCTCAGAATCCTGGATTCGGACGGAGACGTAGAGAAGCAATGGAGCGCTCTCAAAACTACCATCTGGAGAACTGCTTAGATGATATGTGGCCTACAAAACTTCACCTATAAAGGCAAACGCAGCAAATGGTGGAATGATAACGTGAATTTGGCAATAAACCGGAAGAAGCAAGCATAGAAGTGCTCTTTGCTGAGTTTAGAGGAGCAAGAAATGAAAACAAAGCAGTAGTTAAAGCAAAAATAAGGATGTCATGGAAAGAATTAGGGAAGATAACAATCACAGGGAAAATATCAAAAAGTTTGGTGCCCTGTGAAATTCTTGAAGGACAAAATACCAAAGCCAGTGAGAAATGTTAAAAATAATAGTGGTGAATTGCTGACTGAAACAGATAAAATATTAGATAGATGGCGTAGACACTACCTAGATCTCTTCGCTAATGAAGAAACAGCTAGAGAGCAAAGGGAACAGACAATTTACGAAGTCAGCGAAGAATCAATTAATGAAGAAGAAGTAGAACTGGCTTTTGAACAAATGAAGACAGGCAAGGCAGCAATTCGAAATACCATTGCCCCCGAGTTCCTAAAATATGGTGGAAAAAGCCTATTTCAGACTATATGAGATACCAGGAGAATCTCGAAAGATTGGGAATAAAGTGTTATTAGCCCTATCTACAAAAAAAGGAAGGCAAACAGAATGTGCCAATTATATACCAATTAGCCTCCTGTCTATGGGATATAAAATGTACTCGCACATTCTGGTCGTCTGTATAAATAAATAAAAAAGTCAGCGATTTCTGTTGAAAGAATTGAGTGAAGTGTAGTGAACGTACTGTTTTTACAACTTTTTGAAGCAACTTGCAGGCTAACTCCTGGCCAAATATTATGAGATGAACATGATCGGCTCAAAGATGTACCACCTTAAGAATCGGTGAATCTTTCCACTCCATGTGCGGGGTGATACCTCAATTGTCTGTGGAGGTGTCTCTGCTGTTTTTTACCTTTTCTGTGATCGCAGTGAAGGATGCTGTAGTAGTAGCCTACTCTTTCGGCATCGACACTCGACTTGGCATAAGACGCTACAATATTCTTCTTCGAAGAATCCACGCATATGGGATAAGAATGAACTCAACGAAGACTCATGCCATTGTAATTTTCAGGACGGAAAAAGTCCACTGCCAGGTCACTTCATCTCGTACAAAAAAGCAAAAAAACAAAAACAATAAACAATGATACCCCAACTTGACAAAGGAATCTGCCTATAAGCTTCATACACGCACAAACACAGCATGTTTAAATTTGATACAAGTTGCTTAAACTTGTCCCATGGAATAATTTTTTTATCTCTCTCGATTTCAGCCAATTTAGAAAATAAACAAGACCATTATCTGATCTGGCAGCTATCCTGGGCAATTTAGTCATACTCCATTAGCAAAACTCCTCATTTCAGGACGAAAATATATTTCAGGAGACAAATTTATTTGATTCTATTTAAAGAGTAAAGACTTCATATAAAGTAATAATATTAAAGTGTTGTTTGGTAAAAGATTTATTTGTCACTTATAATTTTAAAAAATGAACATTTAAAACTTACGATTAGTGATGCATTGAGTATTTCTACGGTTGTTGTGGAACTGTTACATTATACCCGATGAAGAATTCCCCAGAGGACAATGCCGAAAGATTACTCAAGATGCTTGGACACATATGGTTCGACCTGGCGAACTTCACGGAGTGACTGCCCTGCATTCTAGAAGGGGAAGCCTCTTATGTGTTCCACTAAACCTTATGTCAATAAGCAACATGGATTTCTGAGGATATAAATAGAACGACTGGAGACAGTTATAGCTACTTCTTTCATCCGGGGCAGAAAATAACATGACGAATATTAAAACCGAAATGTCTGACGGTACTTCATTCCAACGGTTTCTCGTGTTCCTTTTGCTCCTCTTTGTTCCAAAGAAAATTCATATTAAATATTCGAGTTCAAAATTTGTAAATATTTAAGAAATAAACTATTTCACTACAGTTCAAATAAGAGTTGGTGTAGCGCAAAAAAAAAAAAAGAAAAAAAAGTGGGTACTATCCCATTATTAACGATGAAATTACAAATGGATAATACTAATATAAGTATTTAATAATATAAAATTCGACATTTAAAAAAAAATCATTCAGTGTTAGATCACTGAGTTATCTAGCTGAAAAGAGTTTTGGTTCAAATCTGGCTATAGCATATAATTTATTTATTCTATTTACTGCCGAGGATGGACCCAGTGGGATCTGGAGACCCTCCTGGGACTCACCCAGCCTCTTTCAAGTGCGACCCTTAATTTGGTGGAAAAACCCTTGCGGTTGAGCGTGATACAGAACAAATCACCTCCATGTACAACCGTTGTTCAGAAACAGGGCAATTCCTACTGAACCCAAGACTCTTCCTGGATTGTAGAGGTACTGGTTGTATTTTTTCATATCGTATATTTTGAGCCGATTTATTAATTATTAGCAAAATGAAATCATATCATAAATGATAATTAAAAATGTATACACAAAACATTTTTACTTACTTACTATTGCAACTAATAGTTTACATTTACAAAAAAATATTTAAAAAATCTGCATATATGTTTTAAATTGTAGATATCTTCTAAAACAGATGTAGAGTTTCCAAAGTCAATGTTATTAATGAATCGAATGAATTTGGGCCGAAATTATTTAAATAGTTCGTTTTCAGACACTGGTCCATCATTTCTTATTAATAATATGGAAATAATTAATTTTGACCTCATTTTATTTTTCTATGTTATAATTTCTGAACATGATAATTTTCGCAAATAATTTATGAATTCACGAATGAGTTAGTTTCAAGAACTGTCACGAATTCAAAAAATTCTTTTTATATTTAATTTATAGTTAAGCGAAAAAGGCTCCAGTTTTATGATACTATGCGATGATCTATAGGATTTAAGCAGTAGCTATAAATGAATTGAGTTGAAATGGAAAATTAGCAAGTAATGAAAAAGTAATTTTACAGGAGCAAAAAACTTTTGACAACCAAAAATGAAATTTTCAAGAGAAGTTTAGTAACTATCACCGCTCATAAAAAATAATCCATTCCTAGTTATGACTTACTCATTTTTCTATGCTATTGGGAGTCATAATTTTTACCTTTTCTATGAAAATAATTGGTTTTACTTTCTACCTTAGTTGCTAAGAGGAAATGCTTCCAACTTTTTTCATGGTCGTAGCATCACATGTATGAGTTTCATAATTCAGGAACTTATATATTTTCATAAACTTTATACTATTTAATTTTAATAGTCAAATGGTAGTTATTAGTTTAAATACATTAGTTTCCTTCATTCACCGTCATCCCTTATCGCCCTTTTCCTGACTAGTTTATCCTTAAATTAAATTTTTTAATGAGTTTGAAATCATTGTGTCAAAATACCAGCAGCAAATGAGAATGAACGAAATATTACAGGTTATTAATTGAAATATATTAAAAAGAATATTTTTAGTTTAAATCCTAATTTAAGCGAGTGAAAATCCCGGGACACGACTAGCACTATTTATAAAACTAATGAGTTCGTAGGTTTGAGCGGCTCAATCTCATGAACGATTTATTTTAAAACACTGCTTAGTGAGTTGTTGGAGCATTTATTTGGTAATATACACTTAAATTGTTTAATTAAAATATCTCCAAGGAACTGTTAGTTGTCTGGTATTTCGTAGATAAAATAGGGGGATAATGTAATAATAAAAATATTTAAAATTTAGTTATAAGAAAATTGGTCTGGATGGAGGTAATCTAATAATTTCGTTGATAATGGTCAAATGTTTGTTAGAAAGCGACGCACAGTGTGAAATTTCGCTAATCTAGGAGGACAAATATCGAAAAAATTAACTATTTTTTTGAGGATTTTTAATACTACATATGGCAGGTACAATGTCTGAGGGTATTGGAATCGAAATAGTTAAAATTTCAAAGTCACTTAAAGCGTCGTACTTAACACCCAAACTTGCCTGTTCAATGTTTACATACAAGGAATAGGGCAAACCTTCACTCATTCGTTCTTTGTTCATCAGTGTGCACGGTTCTGTTTTCCAATTATTTCAACTTGTGAATTTTTCTCTGCTTATACATCATTTGAGGTAAGTATTGACATGGTTACATTAGAATACGTGTAATTTAAAGGGCTTAAACATTTTGTTCAAGTTAAACGAAATTAAAAAAAATCATACACTTATTGAATTTTGGAGGAAGGTAACTTCTTTATTACGTCGATTCACGTCTTGCTCTATGTATTAACATAAACTTAGGAAGCTAGTGAAGAGAACATAACAAGATAAGTTTGCCCATATCTGCCCGTTTTGTTGAAATCTTAAAAAAATGTTACTGTATTTTAGAATGGACGAATTAGTCACTTACGAAATCCTGTATGAGATATGGAGAGAGAGTGAAAAGGATGCAAGATTTTACAACGTTCTTAGTTTTTTTATTGAGAAGAAAGGCTGGGGAGGATTGCCTGAGGAAAAAAAATTAGAGCTCGTCTGAAGTCAGTACTGTACAGATTGGTGTGGCGCTGGGGAAAATCTCATCGCACAGATGAACGTTTTCTAACAAGGAATGTCTCCTGGTTGCGGAACAATTTTGTTGTTGGATTTGAATGCAATGCAGACACTCTTACTGCAGAACTACCATCGACATCAAGGTAAGAAATAAGTTACAAAAAAAAAAAATGATTAAAATTATATATATATATATATATATATATATATATATATGTGTAATTATTAAAATCATGCCTGTTGTGATATAATTCTTGATAAATCTCATTAATTGTCTTAGTTTGACAACTTAAATATAAAAAAAATTATTAAACACTCATTCTGAGGACGTTTTTGTCCTCCTACATTGACAAAATTACACACTGTGCGACGCTTGACCTACAATGCAAGTCTTCTTAAGGGCTGAATAAACAACATATAAAACTAAAGTAATTGGATAATAATAAACAACAAAAGATGTAGGTAAAAGCATTAAAACAATTTAGTAATTAGTGGTTAATAATAGCTAAAGTGAAGTAATGACAGTTTGTATTTTTATTCATTAAACACCACTTTACACTGCTGTCTAATCAGACGATCCTGCCGTGGGAGTCCTAAATTTTGCCTATCCAGGCTTAATTAGGATAGGGATCGTTATCGAGTACATGATACCGCTCAGGCTCGAGACTCCCATTTTACCTCCCTTCCGAAGGACGTTATAACGAATGATCTTCTGCCTCCTTTAGAAAATACTGGGGACACCTGCCGGATTGGGAACCCGTGACAATTTTATGGTTAACACGATTTGGTTCAAGGCGTATGATTTGATTTGATAATGTGTATGTTAATTGATTCTGAAAATAAATTTGTATAGTGGTTTGGAACTGAATAATAAAATCATTCTATGTTTCAGAATAAGGAAAATAAGTTTATAAAAGTTAAAACTTTTTAAAGCAAATCCAACATACGCGTTTATCTTTTTTATTTAGGCACTTTTAACAGCATTAAGTCATGATTTTTATTACTCAATGAATGTTTACTGAAAGCCTAATAACCTTTAAAAAAACACTAAATTTGTTAAAAAATAATTGGCAATAGAATTAATAAAAATATCTATACTTTTGCTGTCATTCTTTATTTTATAATCTTGGTTAAGCATAGAGGATTGGTTATTTGAAATCATAATAAATAATATAGTCGATTACTAACTAATATTTAAATAAAAGGCTTTGTGAATCTAATAGTGAATTTTAGATATTCATGAAAATAAAATAAAATGAAGCCTGCTTGAACGAGTTGTTTAATAAACAAAATATGTCCATATTTTGTAATAGGTTATTTTTCGTTAGATAATATATTCATACGACATACGAGACATTTTTTTCTGGTGCTCGTTTTTTATGAAGTAATTCGGAGGTAATAACTAGTGATAACGTGCTTAAAAATATTACTCATGTTTTATAAGTTTTAACTTTTTGTTTGAATTTAGTTTCAATAAAACAAAAATCGCAAAAAATACACAGATTTAGGGAAATAACAATTTCGAAGGTTTTGAAAGCATTCACCAGCAAGAACAACGGGTTGTTTTTGAAGCAATTTGTGTTTAGTTTATGAATTTACTATATATTCGGAAACTACCTAACTCAAAAAGCGTTTTAGAAATTACTTATTAATAAAAAACCAAAGAAAAAACAAGACAGCCTAAAAAAAACAACACAAAATTGTCTCTTTACCTTCACAGAATTGGACCATTGCCCAAGTCCAATTTAGTGTTGTAATGTGGGCCTACTATAGCACCCTTTAGGACATCGATTTCGTCATAACCTCCACAAATGTATTGTTACAAATTTAATTTTTTAATTGCTTATCTATTATTTTTTGGTATTTAGAGTCATATTGGAAGGTCGGAATAGGAAAAATCCCCAAAACAAATTCTTGAGTATCTGATGGAATCACTGGAGCCAAAACAACCAGTCGACGTTCCGCCATCCTCAGGACAACTCTTCAGGAAATCACATCAAAGAAGACAAAGTGCAGACATCTCACACCAACAGCCCAGACTCCCCAAACAGAGACAGCAATCTTGCTTTAAGACGCTCCATAGACAACGATTGCAAAGGAATCAATTCATAGTCTTTTTTTGAGTTTTTGCTCACTTTTATTGTGATGCCATTTCATTAAATTTTATTTTATCTATTATAGTTTGTTAACCATATTATTTTTTATTGTTTCATCCAACTTTGGGGTACTTCAAAGCAATCATAAGCGAATTTTCTGTGCACGTGCCTTTCTCTTCACCCAGTATCGCTTCATCCTCTCTGATCTCCTACTCCTTCCCTCATAAAAGATTTTGATCGTCCACTTAGTTCTTCTCTCAAACCTTATTCTCCTGACTCGGGTTAAGCTCTTGACAGTTCCATCCCTTAGCATACCAGCCGTAGCTCTGAGCTCTCTTATGGCCCTCTCTTCTTCCTTAAACCAGTTAGGTTTAGTTTTTTATTTCTAAGAAATTAAAATATATTTGTTGTAAACCTAATTGCATTCATTCGAAATATAAGTCCGTAGAAACTAACCCCTATTTTCCTCATTGTGTCGGTGATTCTTTCAGTTGCTTTGTAAAGGGTCTCATTTCGTGTGTGAATACTACTTTGTCGTTAGAGAATTTAGGGCCTAAAATTTTATTTAATATTTTCCGTTCATTAATGTCCAACTTTTCAATTATGGTGGTGGAGAATGTTTCTGATGCATAGATGGCTTCCGGTTTAATCACCGCATCACAATGCTTTATTTTAATTATTTTCTGTTACTCAGACTGCGTTCAATAGCAAATTTTTTTCAGACTTTTTTTAGATTTTTAAGATGAGAGTAATCAACTAGAAGTGACGTTCGGCAAAATTGTTCAAGATGTTTACACTAATGTTTTGTAAAATGAACCTAGTATAATATATCAGCTTGCCAGTTGGTTAAAAGAGAATGCCATCTCATGGATGTGCCCTCATGTATTATTCCCGCGACAGTAGTGTAAGCTGTTAATATACCTGAATGATATTATTCTAATCGTGACGGATAAGTTTGATCGTGCAAACAAGGGCCAGGAAGGTGATATCGACCCAGCGGCCTTGTAATACTTGCTCCACTCCTTGGCTTCATCGTGTTCCTACCGCGATCTTCTTGCTCCGTCACCTTTGAGACTGCCTTTCTAGATAAATTATATTTATCTACATAAATCAGAGTCCAATATCATCCGCCTGTCAGTATTAGCCCGTAGGTAATTAACAATGTTCTATGATCTCGGAAACAGCTGCATAACGACATTGAGCGAATTCCCGGGGAGGGGGATGGAGGACGGACTCTGGTTGGCGACAGTCCACCAAAGAGGTCAACTAATAGTCTTACTTATTCTTAGCTATGCGGTCGATTGTTCCCGCTACCTCTCTTCGTATAACTGCCTCAAATCAAATTTCCTGCTTTACTTTTTTGAGTAAAAAAAAAAGTTCTGTAGCGGTTCAACAATGGGTCGTATTAATTACATTACCATTTATGAATCAAACGACTAATGCAATACCATCCGTTGTAAATGGCTCAATAAAAAAAAAAAAAAATTAACACAGTCCACCATGAACTTAGACCTTCATTACAAGCTAAAGCCTGAAAACTTTGTCGATCATTAGGAGAAAAAAAAGGCAACACGATTTTATTTATTTTTTATCTATTCATTCAAGGTAGGAAGAGGTAGTGGGTCCCATTCTATACACGATATATACAGCTGATATCCCAATCCATCCAAGCACTGTCCTCACTACGTACGCTGATGACACATGTGTGTTATCAATAAATAAGGATCCATTTGTTGCATCCCAATTTTTTCAATACCATCTCAAATCTTCAAGAATGGTGTCAAAATTGGAGAATTAAAATAAATCCGAACGAATCACATCAAATTACTTTAACCTACGAATTCCTGCCCTACTGTATCCTTTAATAATATTCTGAATCTGTCGTAAAATTGAACCCTGTCGAGCAGATACGTTACCTAGGACTCCATCTGGACAAACGTCTCACTTGGAATCCTCATACAAGACTGAAAAGACAAGAAACTGCTCGACGTTTTCGCCTACTTCAACATTTACGGACAAACGTTCTAAGCTCCCAATTACAAAAGACTCATTTACATGACAGTTATCAGACCTATTTGGACATACGGAGTTGAGCTTTGGAGCTCTACTAAGCTATCCAATTCCTCTCGTATCCAATCCTTACAATCCAAAATCCTTCGTAAAATCCTCAATGCTCCTTATTACGTCACGAACAAACTCATCCTAAAATGATCTTAATATCCCATATGTTACTGATTTGGCCCAAACTAGATACCGATCCTTCCATGACAAGCTCCATACACACATGAATCCGTATCAACTTGCTTCCTATACTATTCCTGACAACCCCCCGAGGCGTCTGAAAAGAAGATGGCCTCGAGACCATCTACTATAGAACTTTATTGGAGTGCTACCGATGGGTAGTTTCTCCACAAGTGTTTTTCATTATACATATTAGCAGATTTACTTGTTATAATAGTATTATAATTGTAAATATCAATAAATTGAATTAAAAAAATATCTACTTATCATAACAATAAGACATCTATAGGATTGATTCAGTCTATTTATTGAATAAATCTTTGTTTTATACTCCTAAAAAAAAATTCAACACATATTTACATCTGTAATAAAATATTTTATAGAACATTAGCGTTATAAAAATGATGCTCTTACTGGCTACCTACATTATTGAAAAATAAAGTAAGGTAAACATGACGACATAATGTGACTTGCTAAGTTAAGTTTACCCAAGCCAAAGAAGTTTAAAGAGCTGACTGAAAATCGAGAACAACAAGAACACATTGTAGTATTGGTATAGCGAATGTTCTACATGTTTCAAGAGTTAGTTCGTGGGCAGCAAATCTAATTAGTAAACTTATAAACCATCTTCATTAAATAAACCTCGTGGCATTTTTATTTTAAAAAAACAATTCAAATCGCGCATTGCACCGTCGGGTAATAAAAGGTCCATGGACTGGAACTATATATTTTAGTTTGTGTATTTATATAAATAATTGCTTAAACAAATAAGATTTGGTAATGGTAAAAATAAATTTTTGTTCATTTCTCACATGTTATTAGGCTAACTTTAACTAGTTGTGTGCTTCTGACAGTGGCCTGCGATGAAATTTTTTTTTCGGTTATATTTGGCATCAATTGGCCTTAGGGCTTTACATATCTCTATAAAGTGTATTTAATATTTACCGAAATTGAAATATTGTATATTGATTTTTATTTGCATTAAACGGGGCTTATAGTATTTAAAAGGTCTTATTGCTGGAATCATGTGGCCATTTAAATATAAAATGCCTAGTAAACAAAACCACGGATTAGCCATGCAAAAATGGATTTAGAAAAAGCGGAAATAGAACCAAGTGATGCTACTGACAAAAATTGTTTGGAAAAGGTAAGAAAATGGATGGTAATGTCAGAGAAGGAGTTATTGAAGAAACTAAGAAAAAAATGGACAGATGAGAGAAAAATAATCCATGGAGAAAAGGTGAAGGGAGTATGAAAAAAATACGTCAGAATGCTTCGTGTGATCCTCCTGGGCCTATTAACTATAAATCATTAGTAATATATGTATATATAATTAAAATAATGCTCAATTGGAAGTTTTGAATTTATACAAATCACTTGCATTTGATCAAGAAGTTTTAAATCATGTATTGCACTGAAAGAAATTCTATTTTTATGTCCTCCGTTTTATTTTTCTTTGAAATATTATCATAAGAGAATTCAACTGTTTCTAGCAGGAAAAATCGAATTAGAAAAAATATCTTCATAAAATGAATTTTCAACCTATAATTTGATTGCCTTAACATTATGATAAATTTTTTAAACCCAAAAGCAGTAAAATATTCGACATTTTTTATTTGTTTCTAGTTACTTGTAATCCAACAACCCAACAGTTGTTTTACGTTTTACTATATATTAAGTAAATATTATCAATTTTTCAAAATATTACTTTATTATATAAGAAAATTCTATGAAAAAATCATATTTAAATACAAAATAAGGATTTGTGAAAAATGTGACAGAGCGAAAAGGTTAAAGGTGAAAAGGCGAGAGGGCCGCATTGGGTTCCCGCAGTGGCACTGATTGCGGCAGCCTATGTCTGTGTAATTTATGGCCTATACTTAATAACTATACTACGCTCTTATATAAATACATGTATAATAAATCAATTAAATACTTAATTGAAAGGTGTTCGTCTAATGTTAATACCCTGCATTGTTATTAAACATTTTAAAAAATACACAAAGCGTCATTTAATTTGACGTAAAATAATAATCGTAATAACAAATCACTAAAATAAAAATAAAGGTATTTAAACTAAATATTTAAAATAAATTTTTGAGTATATGCTTAATGATACATAATATATATATATATCCATTTATCTCTAACATACATAAATAAAATAAAGTATGGTTCCTGATAAATTTCTGAGAAACTTAAGAGAATAGGTAAATGAATTAGGGAAATTAAAAACATGAGCTAGAGATTAACAACATCTTTACGTAATTTACAACTTCATCACAAAAAAAAAAGACAAAGCAACAAAAGCCATTGTTTAATACTGATCCATTTAAGCAAATACCTAACCTACTTAGGCAGCATCTATTTGGAAAGCGTGGAGATGTTGAAAAGCATGGGTTTCAATGAGTATAAAGAAGAACCTTGACGGATATTAGGGGGAATCTAGTTCCAGATAATGTTTTATTACAGACATTAATTAAATATAAATCGAATTATTCTGCCATACAGCATACTTCAACAGATAAAAAACGACTTAAGTGCACCACATAAAATTCCATAGAGGTAATCTTACTAATATTATAAATGTGAAAGTTTGTATGTTTGTCTCTATTTCACGCAAAAACTACTGAATGGATTTGGATGAAACTTTACAGTAATATAGGTTATACAGCAGAATAACACATAGGTATAACAAGCGCGGATTTAGGGGGGAGGGGGCACGTTTCCCTTTTAATATAATGGGGGTTCAAAGGTTGTAGAGAATCCGTCAGTTTTGAAGTTAGACTTCTGAAACTATGGATGTACGAGTAACTTATATTTAAAAAAAATAATTAAATTATTTATTTAAAATGATCTTTCACGAAACTTTATGTGGCAGGCCGAATTCCACGCGAGCGAAGCCGCGGGCATAAGCTATTTTTAATAAATAAGAAACCCTTCAGTGTTTATATATTTTGTAAATTGTTTGATGTTTAAAGAAAATTAAAAAGTTTTGACAACTCCCGGCTTGCATAGGCGTCTGATTTAAAAAAATTAAAATAAATAAAAAAATATTGATGGATTTATTGATTTTCAACAGATAAACTAATATTAATACGCACAACCGTGTCCTGTATACTACATGTGTTTTTATATTAGGTGGGGATTTAATTATTAATCCATTTTAAAACGACATTTCTCATTTATTTTGTTGTTATTTAAAATCATTTTAGCTTAAGAAAACAAAAATGAGAAAAATAATCCTTGGTTCTATAAAGTCAATATGATCAAAAATGGAGATACGGTTTTAGAATTAGTTCACCAATTTTTAAATGTTTCTAACAATGGATTGAATAGATCAGGGGGTGCAGTCAAAGATAACACAAAATAAGCACAATTATTGTGCCAATGTTTCGGCCCAAGATGTAGGCCATCTTCAGGGCAATGCGTCATACTATCAACTGAAATTTTAATGTTTCTGTATTCAAATTAATTATCAAAAAAATTTACATATTTAATGCAAGGAACTTAAATATTATAAAGGATGGTTGTAAGTTTAAAATGAACAACATAATTCCTTCATTATGTTTTAGTTTTTAGAAGTTAACCATATGGAGAGAAAAATGTGATATGGATGAAGTAATGAGAATGAGGAATATACTTTATTACAGGAGTATCTGATGAAAAAAAATTACTAGGTATCATAATTGAGAAAAATGCATTTCTAAATAAACAATTAACAAAACTTGTTATATTTTAGATATATCTGTATCTCAGAGGTAAACTATCGTAACTGACATTTTTCAAACTTTAAAGGAGAGCAGTTTTAATGTTAAATTTTCCTTTTTATTGTTGTTCACGGTTTTCAATGATAATTAGAGGTCATCAAGATCAAGATCAATGATGACCTCTAATTCATGACCTCATTGAAAACATTGAACAACAATAAAAGGGAAAATTTAACATTAAAACTGCTCTCCTGTAAAGTTTGAAAAAAAGTTACGAGAGTTTACCTCTGAGGTACAGATATGGTTATTTAAAATATTTTACAAATACATTTATAATATCGAAAATAACCTCATATCAAAAATTCTCAATATGATTTTATTATGGTTGAATAGATTAATCCTGTTTGTAAGTATGTATAACTGTAGTTAACATTAAGAAAATTGTAAGAAAGAATGAAATATACGTAATATATTTAATAAATAGAATTATATCATCCTATAATAGGTAAATTAGGAGAAATAATGTTAAACGGTTAAAACAACTTGCAACGTACAAAGTGAGGGAAGTGAAATGTGAGTATCCACTTAAACCACAGGGTCAAAATCGTGGAGTTATGTCCCAATTTGTTGTCTCTAGCTGTGTCCTCCGTGTAACATGAATTCAGATTTCCTCCCCAGATGTTCACTATTTAGTTAAAATTTATTATTCTTAAAATAACAATAAATTTTATTTCTTTACCTTCAATTTATTCCTATATGAATTAATTTTGGAGTTTTTAAAATAAACAATCAGAGTTTTTTTAATTTGTCTATTTATTTATTTTTTTAAACGTATGTTAGTAAAGCAAATATTTGTTTATGTATGAGAGGAAATATTTGTTTAGTATTTTTATTTATTTTAACTTCCTAAAGATTTGTACCACTGTTAATATGTTCTGTGATTTTCTTAATCAAATCAAAGTATTAAATTAATTTGTAAAATTCTTGTTTGCTATATTTTAGTAAAAAATTAATTGATCAATATTTTTTAAAATTTTAATTTGATATTTTTATTCTTAACTCTGAATAGTTCAATTGTCTAGAGCTTCATTCATCGAAATAATTGATTATACATATATACAGACATACTTATATATACAGGTACATTATTACTACACTACGTAATTCATTTTAGAACTACTTTACTTCCTACTTACCTTATACTAAATTGCTTACATTGTAAAAATATTTCATCAATTCTCTTTATCTACTTTGCCTGATTATGCATATATGTATACAAATGTATACAGGCATATGCATAGAAAAAATTATACTAATAGTTAACCTATTTAAAAATATACTCTAAGTATTTACTTCGTTATGACTCAACTTGGTTTATTAATTGGTTTAGAATACGTTAACGCACACAGATTGCAATCGCAAGGAGAGGGAGAATAAAAATATCAATCGAAAAATGATGCATTTTTAAAACGACTGTAACACTATATTCCATAACGGGTCATGGATAAGTGCTTGCTTAAGAGTAAAATTGCTAAGCAAGCGATTGTGCAGGTAGGTGTTTTTGCCGAGATCCCGCTCATCGCAAGGTTTTTACAACACTATTCATTAAGAAAATGTTATCCATTTTAGAGATTCTAGGAGAACCCCAGGAAGTTCTGCAGATACCACGTCAGATTCTGCAGTCGAACCACGGCTGATTACAGTACAAATAATTTATCTTACCCAGTCGTTCTCGAACCAGGGGACTACAGTTAATAGGCAGCGCAAATAAATAATGGTATTATTTATCAAAATCACTAGATAACATGAGTTAGATATTAGTATTTTTTAACAGAAGAAGAAAATTAATTAATCTGTTATTTATGACTTTTATTGCACATTCATTCGTATTGGAAATGTTTATTTATTATTTCGTATAGGAAATGTTCATTTTAGTCTCGAAAATTGTTGGCTTCTGGTAATTCAGTTGGGATTTTTAGTCACATAGTCCTTGTTTTTTTTTTGCTGCAGTCGTAATTCTAAACAGTGAGCATGAATCTAAACGCCTAAGTTTAGTAATAACTGTGAATTCCTAGTTCAAATAAATCAGTATTAAACAATTAATTAAATAATTATTATATTTTTTATTTTTCATTTTTTTTATCATTCATGCGAAAAAAAAATTAAATTTAATTCATAAAGTTTTATTTAAGAAAATAATAGTTAGGTGAAATAGAATTTTTTTTTTTTTTTTACCTAAAATATTCAGAAACAGATCATTTTAATATACATACATTATGTTGTTGCAGAATTAATGAAATACATTATATTGTTATTATATACATTATATATTGCAGAATTAATTAAAAAATAATATAGACCATACATAAGATTGTTTATTCAGAATTGGTAAATCAAAACTTTTAATTAAAATTGACATTTTTATAACACGTCATATTTTTTTCCATTTTTATAATTAAAGAAGCCTGAATGACTGTAAGCAATATCGTTAAAAAAATTAAGAGTTTTGTTTTTAAACTATAACCTCTTTTTATTTAACTAAAAAAGACCAGAATAGTTGAGTAATATTTTGACAATAGAAAGAAAATTGAAAATAAAAAGTATGAATGTGAAATTCATTAAACGTGTCCTTTGAAACAGTACCTCCCCACTCTATATACTCGAAGGTGGAAGGTTATAAGATCAAGTTGTTAAATACGCGATTGATTTTTCGTTCCAGGTGTCAACAAATTAGGCTGAGTTTGATGAGAAATACTGTGTTAAACGTTATAAATTATTGCTTAAGATATTATTTGATTAAAAAAAAATACAATTTAATGTTTAAATAATAGAGGGATCTGAGATAAAGGTTCAGTGAAGCATGATTTTATGATTGCAGGTGTATTTTTTATTAATTAAAAAATAAAAAAATGAAAAAATATAAGTATTTTTCAATTTTTTTCTTTGATTATTGAAGTTAGTTTTCTATAATCTTTCTTTAGTTTTCGATAATTTATTGAATTGCTTATGTACGTTTATCCAAAGCTGTTAAATTAATTTTGAATTTAATATGAATTACATTGCAGTTTTAATACCATGAAAAAAAAATATTTGTTTAACTTTGGATGGTTTTCTTATTTTTATGATTTGATTTGACGAAAGTGTATTGGTGTACTTGTCTTTTCGTTCGATTCCTACGCCGGTGCCCAGTAAATATTGTCTATAGGCCATGAAGTTCGCGGCCTTTCACTTACCGATATATTGTCGGCAGCTGTGGTGACTCCGTGCTGTTGTTGTTCGTGTCGTTATTGTTGATGTTGTTGTAGAGGGCGACCGAGTCGCCGAGTGTACAGAGCATCATCTGAGACATGGTTGGGGCGGCGGCCACCCACCGACTGCGGCTCTATATACCCCCACCACCGCTCCTATCCCCCACCACCTCCAACCTAAACCCCATTCCTCTCATACCCTTTGAATTTTAGCCTAAATAATTATTAAAAAACACAGTTTAACTAAACTTTACTGATGTTTTTTTTAATTGTTACTGTTATTTTCTACACCATACGGCCGGACAAAATCGGCGAGGCGGTGATACCTTTCCCGCGATCAATTTGACATCGGCCCTGACCTAGTTTGGACGGCTGAAAAAATATGTGTTTTCCCTCAGATCCCTTTAGTGATATCAATTTTTTAAATAAAATTAAAATTTGGTATTTCGATGTTAAAAATAAATTAAAACGGTCTTTTGATATTATACAAAAATAGTACATTTAGTTCTAGAAATAACATGAGTATTGATGCATGAAAAAACATCCCATTCTATTTCATTATCTTGCAAATAATCAGTTATGAAAATAGTTAAACCAGAATTTTAAAAAACAAATAAATGTAAATTTCCTGGTATTATTTGTACATACTTAAAGTCGTCTCTATCTATTAATGAACCACACGAGATACCAGATTAAAACAAATATTCAGAAAAAGTAATAATATGAACGACACTAAATAAGTTTTAACCTGTACCTCAACAACCCGCGCAAGGGTCTGGGGTTCAGTAGTGGAGGCTGTACTGTTTCTTGGACAACGGTTGTGCATGGAGGTGATCTGTCCTACATCACATTCAACCGCCTGATTTCTGCTCCTGTTTTGGGTACCTATTTTATAGAGGCTGCGTGAGCCCCAGAAGGATAGATAGATCCCATAGGATTCATATCCGACTGCTAACAGATTAAATAAAAGTCTTGCCAGCAGCAGGATTCGAACCCAGGGCCTTCAAAATTGCAACTCAGTGCTCTATCACTGAGCCACTTCGCTACCGCTTTAGAGAAAAGTAATTTTGGATGATAAATATACTTAAATAACTAATGTATAAAAAGATTGCGAATCTGAGTAGTAAGGGAATTCACTACCGATTTCACCTCAGGACCAGGGATCATGTGGTGAAATCGGTAGTGAATTCCCTTACTACTCAGATTCGCAATCTCATGAAACAATGGCGAACTGCAATGTGGCATGAAGACGTCCGAACTCATTACAAGCATATGGAAGAGAAGCTCTACATTATTACACGACGGAGACAAACTGTTGACAGATAAGGAACAAGCAAGTAAGTTCGCTGATCACTACAGTGCCCTTATAGCCCGTCGAACAATCAGTACGACCGAAATCCCGTACGAAGAAGTAGGAAATAATTATACGTTTGTATCTCCGAAGCAGCTGGCGATACTCCGTCGTTCACGAGGGAAAAAAGCCCCAGGCCACGACGGAATACAAACTATACTCCTGAAACATTTACCAAGAAGAGGCATAGTTCACCTGACAAACCTCTACAACTCTTGTCTCAGGCTAAGATACTTTCATAGAAAAGAGGAGAGGCATGGAAAAGAGCTATCCTCTTTCCGCTGCTGAAGCTCGCAAGAAATGGTAATCAGCCAGTCGACTACCGGTGTATTAGCTCACTTCCGTATATGGGCAAAGTTTTTAAGAAAATTATTCTTAATTATTTCAAATCTACTGCTCGGAAATAGTGTTAATCCCACCGGAACAGACCGGCCAGACTGTGCTCGGACCACCATCTGGCGAAGCTACACGCGGAAGTAAGCCAGAATACAGTTAAGAACGAGGCAACCACTTTGATATCCATAGACTGCACGGAGGCATTTGACTCAGTGTCCCATAACCTTCTATGTAAGACACTACAGGACAACGAGTTTCCCGAGCAGCTATATACTATCATAAGGTCCTTTCTGACACAACGTTCAATAAAGGTGCGAGTCGGCGAAGAGCTGTCCAAGCCCTTTTCAATTACGTGTGGTGTACCTCAAGGGTCTGTGCTATCACCGGTATTGTTCTCAGTTTATACGGCGGAAATCGTTGGTGCCAAATACAAAAAAGCTAATGTGGCGGCGTATACCGATGACATCGCCATCTACAGTAGCTCATTGAATGCAGAGAGAGCTCTACGGCAGGCGGAGGTGGCCTGTGAGGAAATAACTAAAAAACTGGACGGATTGAATAGTACAGTTAATCTCAAGAAGACCGACTGTATTATTCTCTCCTTCCAATAGAATAAGCGCCCTCTAGCTAAGGTTTATAGAGTAGCAGGCAAAGTTAACAAACCTGCGAATAGGATAACGTATCTCGGTGTCACCTTCGACCGGCACTTGACGTTATCCCAATATTGCAATAAGAAGATTAGGTCAGTGAGAACCAAATGTTACAGGCTTAATCACCTTTTAACCTCACCGAACTCATCACTCCGCCTCAAAGTAATGATCTACAATGCTGTTATTAGACCAGCACTACTTTATGAGGCGCCCATGTTGCATAACATTTCAAAACCGTATACTGAGGCGTATAGTAAGGCACACTTCTCTACAAAGAAAGAAATCAGACATAATACACGAGACCCTCGGACTCCCGACGGTAACGGACTTCATCACATGGAGGCATATCAAATTTTTTTTTGGCCTCCAACACTGCACGAATCCACTATTCAACACACTTATACACCTCAGCGCTGGAAAACATATGTAGAGACACTCAACATGGACTGAGTAAACTACTAACTAACTCTAAACCGTAAAGAACTAGTGAGCCCCATCATTATATCCCCACTCCTACCATCTAATTAATCTTAAAAAAATTCTATGTACAATCCTCTCTTAAAATGAACCTGGTGCAGTAAAAGAGATACCATGCATCATTATTAATAGTAATATATTATGTCAAAAATTAATAAAAGCCAAGGGGTTAAGAAAGAAAAAAAATATAAAAAGGCAGCAGTAAATAGATTAGATTAGTAGTTAAAATGAAATAATGACAATTTGTTTGTTTATTCACTTCCCACCACTTTATACTACTATGGCTTATTGGACGATTGTACAGCGGGAATCCTAAATTTTGCCACTCCACGCATAATTAGGATAGGGACATTTAACGAGTACCTGACACCGCATAGACTAAGTACCGCCATTTTTAGCCCCTTTCGTAGAACGTCCTATCTAAGGATTTTTACTATTTTTAAAAATTCCTAACGTTACCTGCCGGACTTCGAACCTGCTTTGTTGGACATAGTTGCTATGGTATGCTGGACGGCACAGGGGACCTAATCTGTAGAGGTGGATGAAAGATCTCGTTCAGTGAATTGCTATAATCTAATTGAAATTGAGGAATAATTGTTACGCTGTTCTGTCATCATTCTCATGCCTGACATAACGAAATTATAGAATATGCTTCTTGCCTTTAACCAGAATGCTTCGATGTACAGGAACGGCTTAAAATGTAAAGAATTTAAAGACACGTAAATCTTTTCTTTTCTTTTAAAACTTACATTACATTATTCATAAAAGTTTACTTCAGTTTCAAAAGTAGAATCATGCTGTCGTGAGTCATAAAACTTTATTGAGAATGTAGGGCAGTAAAGCAATATATGTTTCAGGGACTTCCTGCTTACGCGTCTGGAATATGGAAATTTCATATTGTCTAAAGTAGAGTAGATGTAAAACAACTTCTTTTCTCAAATATAGAGCCCAGTCATTTTGAGAGTTATTATTTTATATATTTTAATAAACGCGCGTGAGAGAAGAACCGAGGAGGTTATTTAGATTTGTGTGTTATTTAGTTAAAAGAAAACGATTTTGTAAATAATGTTGAAATGTTAACTTTAAATGATGTTTCTTTTTTTACAAGTAAGACTGTATAGAACAGAGGTTACCAGACTATTTTTCTCATAGACCACTTTCAAAATTTAGCTGGTTCCGGTGGACCCCCTACAGATACATTTCTACCATATTCCCAAAACTCAACAAAAAATGTGAATATTTAGTAATGATAAGGCGGTCTTACTGAAGATATGGCTATTTTAACAGAATAGGATTACCTAATTAATTATTGCAATGAAATAAACAAAGTACCGACGGCAAGCTGGTTCTAATTATTAAAATCATTTTTTTGTCACGCCAACATAGACCTCCGTCAAAGCTCCCGTGGACCCCTGGGGGTCAACCTGGACTACTTTAGGAACTAAGGTTATAGTTATAATGAGTTTGTAAATCAGTTACAGGAAATAATTGTTATAATAAAAATAAATTTAGTTTTTTTACAGAGAGAATCTCAGTTTAGTTTTATTTCAACACACAATAAATTGAATATTTGAATCAATCAACATATATATGTATATATAATATATATATATATATTAATGGATAAGTTATTACTTATTACTTATTTATTTTTAAACTTATTGATATATTAATGGATAAGTTATTACTTATTACTTATTTATTTTTAAACTTATTGATATATGGGATAGTAAGCTACCGAAACTCACGAAAATAAAATGAACTACCTATGACCATACGGCCGAGATTTTTAGAAATTTAAAAATTTATAGTTATCTAAAGTAATAATACATCAAAACTGAGATATTTTATCCTCGTGACATGCAAAAGAAACTGACGATCAATATATTGACAAAATTAGTTATTGACTGAAATCTTGATTTCGAATCCCATCAAGGTCTTATATTTGATTTTAAATGAATAAGGACATTGTTATTAAATAAAGCAGTCATTTTTTTATGTACTGCGATATACTTTATGGTAAATATCTGGTGATATTGATATATAATATGAGATACGAGAAAAAAATATGCAATACTAGAAATTATGTTTTGTTATAATAGCTATTATGTATGCTAATAATAGTACTCTAATATAGTAAAAAGATAAACCGATAAGACTATTTTTTTAGTTGATTTCTCTTACAAAAAAGATATTGTTAGCATTAGCAGGTCTTAAATTTTATTGCATTCCTAATAATATTTTATTCCAGATCGCTGATGTGTGAATCTGTACTAGTTTGGGCAATATTCGTTCTCTTATTCTTTTGTTGTTTTGTTTTAAATGGATGAAAAAGGCTTATCTACTGGTTTTAATAGTAAGATTTAATTATAACATTAAAGTCAATCATAAAAACCAACACAGGTGATGAAAAAAAAAACGAACAGGAAATAATTTTATTAATAATATTGTTATTCTTTCTTTTTTTGTTTTATAGGTAAACTCGTCCTTAATCTTTTCTTGAATTAATTTTCCAATTCATAATTTACTTTCCTGTGCTTCAAAAATAGGTCTGATGCAGTTTTTTGACAATCCGTTTTCTTGCTGATTTAAGTACAATTTTACGTTCTTCATTGCTATTCATTGCTATCTAACTAAAGTCTAATATAACTCTCCAGTTTTCTAGATCAACAATTATTTATTTTTACTTCATAGAAAGTTTATATATGACATTAGACCATCGATTATAACTGGTTCATTATTTAAGTATTAATTGAACAGTTTTATATTGTATATGCAGTACCTAACAATAATTGTTTGAAAGTGATGAGAGTAGGGTAGAAAATATTGGAATGTATCCGCTGCGCCTTCCGTTAGTAGGCCGACTAGTCCAGCACGACTCATCAATTATGCGGGTACTGTTGACCTTGTTTCTAAGGCGGTCGTAGGCACAGCTTCAGTTTTAGTTTCATTAACTAATAATATATAATAAGTATGTCTTCGTGGGAAATCCGACCTGGAAGTGAGAAAACGAAAAGATACTCTTCACTCTTCACATCTTGAATTGAGCTATGAATTGTCGATTAAAAATCATATGTTTTTCATCACTTAGTCATCAATGTGAAATCTTTAAAGAAAATATTTGAACGAAAAAAAGAATCAATGATAAGGAATCATATTTTTGACAACTATAATATAAAGACTTTTAAAAATAACTATCGCACTCAATATAAAAAGAAAGCAAAACACTTTATAGAGGCTGAGTGAACCAAAGGAGAGTCGGAGATGTCCTTGTTTGGCTGTTAACAGATTATATAATTTATCTGTCGCAACTGGATTCAACCCGAAATAACTCAGCACTCTACACAATGAGGTACCCCTTCAATAAATATATTCAGTCATTATAGCAGCCAAATCATTTCTCAAAAGCAAAATATATGGATCGATACATGAATAATATGTTAAAGCGTTTATCCCCCCACTAACTAGCAGCAATCATTTTTTTATTCTGGCGCATAAGCTTGGCTATAAAGCAGAAACAGATGTAATTTCATCAAATATGGTTCTTGTTGGTCTTCGACGTTAAATAAGAAGATTATCAAATCCAACAATTACCATATTCACAACGTATTAAAGCTGGATAATTATATATTCATGCTATATTCATAAAATTATATAAATATTAATATATAAGACCTTACTGGAGATTTGATCCTGATTTGATTATACACAGATGGTTTTTAATAGTTGTAAAATGGTTTAAAAAAACAAAACATGAATCAATACAACTCATGAAAGGCCTTGGGTTCAGAACTTAGTAGAAAATGCACTACATCGACAACGGTTATGCAGGGAGGTGATTTTTCCGAGATCTCCTCAATTTTTAGAGGCTGAGGGAGCCCCAAGAGGGCCTTTCCGAATCAATGAACAGATTAAATATATCTGTCACCTTCAGGTTTGAACCCGGAACCTTGAGCAATATGCAAACTAAGCTACCCCGCTGTCCAACACAATTAGTAGTTATTAAGTTTACTAATTCCTAATAAAAACATAAGTATTGACGAATTAGCTTCAATTAATAATGCCTGTTAGCACTTAATGAATTCGCGAGTTATGATAATTGATTGTATTTTATTATTTTATTTAATAAGGCACAGAAATAATAAATAATAAGGTAATTAGTTCCTTTAAAAATCTCATAAAAACTCAAAATCGATTTAATCTCTCTTCTCAGTGGTCTCCGGAATTCTCTTCCATTCTAGTTTAATGATCAGTTTTAACATGTCTAAGCTATTTATGATTTCTGTCAATTAGTATTATGATAATATATAATATTCAGCAAGAGCTTGAAGCCCTCGACTCGACATCAAAATGGATTAAAGAACATTGCTTCATCTAATGCTGAAGAATTGCTGAGAGCTCATGCCAGACTTTATTTTCCTTTTATATTTTTCTTTTTTCACATTTATTATTTTCAGTATTTTACGTAATTATTTTTACAACACTAAGTATAATTATTTATATAATAATCCTTTATAAAAAATTTAAATGTAATATTTCATAAATTGAGTTTTTATAATTGTTTGTAGCTATTTTTCTAATAAATCTAAGCAGCCTTGATGTTTTTGTGATTTAATCCATCGTTCGTCCCAATTCACTTTGTTTAACAACTTTTATTTTTATTGGATAGAAAAACAATGATGAGTAATTACAACTTAATTTCAATGATTTGTTAATTAATTAATGTAACTTCATTATATATAAAGGAACAGGAAATTATGAGCATAATAGCAAAATAAGCACAATCCAACTCCTTTATCAGCCGACACCGTGTGTCCCAGTTCTGTCCTGCGATCATCCACTCCCGCGCTCTGAGCATCATGGGTCTTCCTTTCCTCCTGGGCTCATATATTTCGATGAGAAGGGTTTTCTTTGTGATGCAGTCTTCATTCATTCTTGCCAGGTGTCCAACCCACCTTAATCTTCCGATAAAGCTATCTATGCTGGTCTCCTTGAAGAGGGCATACAATTCCTCTGGTTCTCCATCACCATGCTTGGCCTTGCTTTATTCCGCCAAAAATCGATCGAAGGATCCTTCTTTAATGATTTAGCAGAGCCGATTCATTCGTTGCTGTGTCCACGTTTCAGAGCCGTAGCTCAGGATTAGGCGAGTTAAGGTCTTATCCTCGTTGTTCTCGAAAGCAGGTTACTGAGGAAATGCTTGCGTAGTCCATAGAATCACCTGCTGGACTGATGATATAAAGTGGAGATATCGTTTTCTAAATAAATCGTAATGAGTACAAATTCGCTAGGTTATAATGCTAGCCTATTGTTTTTTCTTCATCGCTGATACCATAAGATCTTTACGCAGATATGATGTAACGTAAAGTCAAGTGACCGAATTTAATTCCAAAACTAAGCTGGCAAACATATAAAAAAATTCAATGATATATTTTCAGTATTGAGTGTATTATTATATTACTTTGTTGTTATTTATTTTGTTTATTACAATTACTTTGTTAATTTAATCCGTCGTTTGTCCCAATTCGATCTTTTTTTTTTTTTACAACTTTTACTTTTATTGGATAGAAAAATAATACAATCTACCACATTTACAAGTACCGAAAACAGTAAGGTAAAACTTTACCTAACTTTTTTTACCATCAATTGCTTGAACCTCCATCAATTTACTTCTATAAATTGCTTGAAGATTGCAGATGAATAGTTAAATGTTTTTAAAAACTTGCTTCGGATAACAATAGGAAATTTCGTAAGAATTAGTTTATCAATTTTATGTGAAAAATGGATAAAAATCTTGATAGTACGTAGTTATCGGTTAATAACTTTGTAAATTGTTTATTAAAATGGATTAGTAACAAGGAAGATTCACCATTGCTTCCGTGTTGTCGGCAATATAAATTCCATGACGACGTCTCTTATTTGATATGCATATACCAGATATTAGAGATAGTAGAATAGAGTAGTTACTACGTTAGTTCTTGTTCACTAAGTTATTATGTCAATTGTTAATAAATCTACCTAGTTAGTTCATATCCAGAAGTCACTATGTATCCGGAAGTCACTCGTATCAATGTAATATCATTGTATGTCACAATATAGTTCTTTCTTACAAGTCCACCGTTGATAACTCTCAGATTAATGGCTATTACAAACAGAATTATAGTGGTCTACAGAAGAATCTGTAACTGATGTTGGGCTTCTTGGTCAGAATAAAAAAAAGCAATACGGTAACAACTTCCCACCTCCATTAATTGTCTAAAGAAAAACCTTTTAAAACCTTTTATTGCCTCAAAATAACAATATACAGGTTGTTAAGGATTGGTTTATCCATTTTCTTCGAGAAGTGTACAAACATCTGAGTAAAGATGATTTGTGGATAAACATGATCCTCCTCCATTTTTTTTTTTAAAGTGGAGAAAGGTTTTTTTAAATTAGTTCATCTTTTTTTTTACGCAGAATGAGGTGACTGACCTGGACTGGGCGGCGAGGAGAAGCCTCTTGGTCTCTGCGGCGTGGTGTGCCGCCGCCTGCTCCGCCGCTTGGTGCGCCGCCTCCGCCTGGGCCGCTTTCTCTTTCTTCTCGTCGTCGCTCTGGCCCCGGCCGGACCCCGGGCCCGGCGGGTAGGAGAACCAGAACTGGTGAGCCGTCTTGTCCTGCCAACAGTATGGATTAGCTTAATTCAACTGTAAGAATAAATAATTCTATCTAGAGATACCTATGAGGATAAGAATTTAAGGATGAACCACGATGAAGAAGAGGTTTCGGGGATAAAACAAAAGTAATGAGAATCGGAAGGATGTCTCGGTTAGAGATGAGAGCTGTAAGAATTGAATACAAGCCCATCGAACAGGCCAGAAGCAGTAAATATTTGGGAGCACACCTGGATGAGAACGGAATCGTCAACTATAAGATCAGGGAGAGAATTAGCTCAGCTGGAAAAACTTCCTGAATAAAAGAGAATTCTCCAAAGACACCAAATTGAGGATGCAGAAGTTTACATTTCTCCCCATGTTAAGGTCGGTCATTTACCTTGGCTTTGGTGTTGAGACTCCTCAGAAAGATACTGCATCCGTAACTCAACCAGTATATCAAAACTCGCAGTGGAACAAGCAGAAAAACTCATTGGGAAAAAACGTATAAGATGGTTTGGGCATGGCTCAAGAGCGAAAAACAACAGACTGACCAAAATGACATTCGAGGTTGAGGTTGATGAACGGAGATCCAGAACAGTAGAAGGGAAAAGGTCAAGGACCGTACCTGTGAAATAGTGTACAGTGTAGGGTGTGCAGGAGGAAACCTCACACTGCAAGAGCGATAGAGAGGAATGATTCTGATGAAAAGCCTTAACTAACGGCAAAATTCAGAGTAGTAAAGTGATACTGATATTGGACGATGTGTAATCAACTCTCCTACTTTATAAATTAGATCAAAGTAGACGAACCGTATTTAAAATGTGTTTCAAGAAAAATATGTTCGCGCATGCCTAAGCCAAAAGCGTTGATAGTATTCGATGAAATTTATATAAATCAATTCTACGCAAACCCAATAAATTTTACAAATATTAAATAAACTGGAGATAGCTATCCCCTGAATTTAACTGCAGACAGAATGACTATCACAGAACGGAATTCGATAATGTCTAAAAAGTGAAAATTTTAGATTTATAGGACAATAATGCTTTTCGCTTCCAGAATACAGATATGTCCCTACTGCCGGCAGGAAACAAAAATAAACCTTCTATTCGAAGTCTTTCCACCATACGTTTCTGACCTTCTTCATGGAATCAAAGAACGAGGTATTCCAATATTCGTTTATATACTGACTTTTTTTTATTAAAGTTTAATCTTTCATTTTTATTAACCTAGCCTCTCGATCATTTATAAGCCATCATTTCGTATACTGCTACTTACTTTCACTTCACATCTTAGCCCAAATGCAGTCCTAAGATGTAGAACAAAATATTGGTATTCAATAAATAAATTTTCTTATTTTTATATTTTGTTACTAAACGCATTCGGAAACTTTGTTTTAGGAAAAATGTTTAAAGAAATGCAAACAACGTCCAAATCAGAAACTTTAAATCAGAGGTTCCATATTATTTAATAACCCGTGTAAGATAAGAATTTCTCATATTTAGGTATACAACAACTGTGCCATTTGCTCTCTACCATTTTTGCCAAGATTAATTCTATCTAGCACTTACACTGGTTTTAAAAATACTTATCAATTATAAAGTGTAGGAAATATATATATTGATCTCATGCAGGTATATTAAATTATTGAATAACAGATTACTGGTTTCCGAGCAAGTTTTTCGGCCATTGTATTTTAATCTTTTCATAGGAAATCCAGGTGACAGAGAGTTTCGAAGAACAAGAGAATTTTGGTGATGTGTTGAAGAATCAAATGTTGGTTTCTGTGAATATACGATTTTATAGTGGGAATGTCCATGTAATTGTGTAGGAGTATAGTAAAATTAGAAATAAACAATTACAATTTTTCTTATAATTTTGGAATGTGTTATTTGTATCTTGTGTGTATGAACGTTTTTTTCTGATTTCCAAAGTTCTGCTCTATATGTCCAAATAGTTCTTAGAATAGTGTTCTAGATTAATCATTTATTCCGTAAGTCAAGTGAAGATCTATAGTCAAGAAGAAGTGGTAGATGTTTGAAGTGTTTTGTCAGGTTTTGCCTTTTTGATTTTGTATTTATGTTTCAAGTCTTTTGTCCGAGTATAGTCCGAGATAACGTACACAGTTCTTTCGAAGGCAAATGGTCGTTAATTTCGGTTGTTGGAGGCGAAACTTACAGAAGAGGGAAGCCTACGTTGCTCGCTCTTCTGACGTTTATTTTGATTTTCCATCTGTTGAATCACTTATCTGAATCAAATAAGTGATATTGGAGAGCTATAGAGCCTTTGTTAGGATTTCTGTTGTAAGAATGAATGGCTGTATTGTTAGCGAAGGTATAGTTGACAACTGAAATAAAAAAACTATAAAATAAAAATTTGATCCCAATATGACAATTTTATAAATTAATAAAAATACCGATATTTAGAATAAAAATATAAAAGTGTATTAACTATTAATTTTCTATTCTGTAGGCATTTCCTGAGATTAATCTATATTTTACACGTGTTTCTTGGTATATGATTTTCTTGTATATGTTTCTCTTATATATGTGTATTCTCGCATATGTTTATTTTAGTTTTACCTCCCTCATTTTTCGTCTATACTGGCAATACAGGTGGCATCTAAGAGGAAAATAAAAAAGGACTGAAAATCTATTGTCACAATGATAGATGATTTATTTTTTTGCTATGTGCTTTAGTGTTGTTTATTTTTATATACTCATTTATTATGTATTTATTTACTGTTAATGAACAAAACTAAATCGTAGAATTGCTCGCTCTCACTATTTTCTGAAAACAACTGAAGTGAACGGAACTACTGAAGAATGGGAAACACCATTTCATAAAATAAGTAATATTTCAGGTAAATTGTCATAATTAAATACTTTGATCAATACTTCCAATTACTTATCAATGCCAATAACACTTTGAACACTTCTCTTTAAGTTGTTTCTATAATTAACGAAGAAACAAATTTTAATTCTTCAAAGTTAAGGAAAAATATCTCTCCTGAAATTTTCCAAACTGAACAAACTATTTCAAAAATGTCTCGTGGTGTCCTTTACCTTCGGGGTTTAGAATTTTTAATGTTGCACGGCTTATAGCTTTCTGTCCCACAATAAGAACTGATTATGATCGATATCCCATCATCTGTATTCTGATTTTTCTATATTTATTCGGTAGTTAATGAAAAGAGGAAATTTCAAGATTAATAATAGGAATAATTAATGACTTAATTATTACTGAATTAAACATCGATGTTTGATTAGCAAAATAAGCTAATCAAACATGGAAATGACTATACCCACAATGGGGCAACTATCAAAGCACCATTCATTAAAATAGGAAAACAAATTATTTGAAGTAATTATTTCAATTATTATATGTTCAATGATCCTACCCCTCAAGTTTAGTTTAGGATTGGAAGAGTGCTACAGTATTTCCGCTGAGAGTGCGAAAAATCTATAACCGACCATCTCCAATATATCCGTTTATAGATATTCTTTCATGAGTTAGACATCGCTATTTTATGCCTGTTTTATTTATTTTTCCGAAGTCTGTTAGAGGTATGATATTGTTTAAATATATATATTAAATGTATTTATTGAAATTTACGACTGTATACTGAATACATAAAGTAAATATAATGAAAGATAAATCATGTCCAGAGATAAAGGCAAGTAGAGAAAATACCCAGTGGTAGTACTTCAAATTCCTCTCCACATTTCACTTCGATACGGTGAAAGGCATGTATAGGAAACCTATGTACGGTTGACTTAATTCAATGAAAGGTTGCCTTCAAATTGTATATGTTTTTTCCTATAGCTCTGTTACGAATATATTTTTCCTTGGTCGGAAACTAGTAGATCAGTCGACCAAACAGTATTTTGGTAAAAATTTGTCTAGGCTACTTGGGCTAGGCTTTTATATGTATTTACATATCGATAGTCGCAACTGTATTTTTATCCTTGTTATTGTTCATTGATTAGTTCTAGTATTAGCAGAAGGGACTATTTGTAAACAGTAATACAGATTATACTGATTACATCGATGCATTGTAGTGATATTATAATATTAAGAATCTTTAAAATAATTATCGCATTCAATATATAGCAAAAAAAAAAAGTGTCTTGGGTAAAGGTAGCACTGCTTCTAAACCAGCCGTTGGGCCGGGAAATTACGCTGAACTGAAAGGTTTTTTCACCAATTTAGAGTACCCATTTAAAAGAGGCTGGGTGAAACCCAGGATAGTTTTTAGATCCCAAATCGTCCATTCGTGGCTGTTAATAGATTCACATACGGATTTCAATTTTAAACTTTCAGAATAATAACACATCACTCTACACAATGAGGCTCCCCAGATGATATGTTAATGTGTTTATTCCCCCAATAACTAGAAGCGACAATGGGTTCATTCCGAATTGGGTTCGAATTTGATGGCTATAAAGCAAAGTTCGAAGTAACTATCAAAATATGGCTCTTGTTGGTCTTCGACGTTAAGCTAGAAGATTTTCAAATTAAACAAGCAAACTTTACAACGTATTCAAGCAGGATAATTATCTTTTCATGCTATTATCTTACTGAAGAGTCGATCCTTGTTATTCAGTTGATAATGCATTGATCGAGAAAAGGAAGGTCGACAACGGACTGCATGTTGCCCTGAAGCAGCTCTTTGAAAAGACACGCGTATTTGATGTCACTCTTCATCATCTCTTCATTTATTTCCAGCAAGCCTATGACTGCGTTAATAGGGTAAACCTTCTGCAAGATTTACGAAGTTTTGGAGTCTCCAAGAAGTTAGTACGTCTGGTTCGTTTGACGATGACCAATTCTAAATGTCGGATGAAAACATTAGGAAAGGAGCTTCCAGTCAATAATGGACTTAGGCAAGAAGATCCTCTATCGGCAATTCTTTTCAATTTTTCCATAGAGGGAGCAGTACGAGGAATAAGAACTAACCCTGGAGGCACTATCTATGAAAGATACACACAGGTATTGGCCAACCTTATGATTTCCTCTTGGTAGCCAGAACACTACCGGCACTCGCCGGAGCGTTAGAGGTGATAGAACGAGAAGCAAACAGAAGAAGTCTCCAGATCAATGAGAAGAAGACGGAATAGATGAAGAGCACCCATAACCCTGCACCGAATCAACCGCATACGATTAGTATCAAAGGACATAACCTCCCAGTTTGTAGGGATTTTAAATATCTGGGAGCGCTGGTCACTGAAAACAATGAAATATATAAAGAGATTGAATTGCATCAGGAAATCGTTGCTTTTTTGCAATTCATAGAGTTGTAAATTACAATGATCTTCCTCGGAAAGTCGAGGTCATCATTTACAAAACTATTATTCGTCCAACAGTCACCTATGGCAGTGAGACATGGGTACTGCGAAGGAGATGGAGAGAAGACTATGGGCCTGGGAAAGAAAAATGCTCAGACAAATATATGGTCCAATCTACTCTGAAGGATTGTGGACAATTAGAAAAAATGAAGATTTGAGAGCATTATCTAATCAGCCGAATGTAGTAAGCGTTATAAAAAAGGGCAGGGTAAGGTGGCTCGGGCATGTGGAGCGCATGGAAGGAAATCGCCTACCAAGGAAGCTGCTTTTTGAAAAGCGAGGTGGTACTCGAAGACGTGGACGTCCTAGAATGAGGTGGTTAGACGATGTTGAAGCGGATCTGAGACAACTTGGAGTGAGAGGATGGAGAGCGGTTGCGGCTGATAGAACAGCCTGGCGTGCAATCTGTGATGAGGCTCATGCCCTTCAAGAGCAGTAACTACAAAGAGAAAAAAAATATGCATCGATAGTTTTTAATAGTTGTACCATGACTTTACCAGGCAGCTTATGGTATCCAAGAGAGCACGCAAGGAATAGAGGACGTCCACCGACAGACTGGGACGAGGAGATAAAAAAGAGCTGTGGGGGGGAGGAGGTAACCTGGAAGAGAGTAGCATTGGATAGGAAAGAGTAGAAACGAATGGGACAGGTACATTATTTAGTGTGGTTGCAAGAGTGATAAGTAGAAACAATCGAACTTAAAACCTCAACGAAAGGTTGATTTTGTTCATACGTGAATAGGTATAGAAAACAAATAGAAAGTTTTTGTATATGTTTAATATATTTTATGAGCAAATAAAGGTTATTATTATTAATATTACCATAACTTTACTACTTTTAAAAACTTCTTTACAACTTCCTGCTCATTTTTTTTCCTAACATTAAACTCATGTTGGCTGTGGTGGAGGAGGCCACGTTACTCTAGGACCGTTGAAACAATATAATAATAATAATATAACTTTAAGTTATGAGGAACTATGAACTTTTCAGGTTATTCGGGAGGAGGTGTGTTGAGGTAATCAATTTATCTTAAGCAGATTGAGAAGATTTAACAAAACTTGTTCACCAACTGCAGTGACAAATATTTTATTATATTTTTAGAGTCAACATTTTTTTCTTTTCTCTTTAGCATTCCAAGAATTCTCAGCAGAAAAAATAGAGTAGGAAAGAGAAAGAACAAGAGGATGTGGGTGATGTGTTTGACGAGTGAAATTTTGTGTTTTTGCTGTGAATATATGAATTTTCTGTGGGCATGTTCATGTTGTGTATAGGTTGATTCGAAATTAACCAAGAAGTGTTTATAATTTTTCTTAGAATTTTGTTGTTTGTGTCTTATGTATATAAGCGTATTTTGCTGAACCCCACATTTCTAGTCAATATACTCAAATAGGTCTTGGTATAGTGTAGTGGATTAGTTGTTTCTTTCGTAAGTCAAGTGAAGATCTCTAGTTCAGAAGATGTGATAGTTGTATGTAGCTTCTGGTCTGTTGTGGTCTCCTAATTTCGTATGTATGCTCCATGTGTCTTTCTTCGAGTATAGTATGTAACCTTTTTTTATTATCAAATTATATCGACTTTATACATTTTTAGATACATAAAATATCCATATAGATTTATATATGCACAAATTATAATGGGGATTAGTAAAAAAAAAATGCGAAATTAGCTTAGAATTTGTTCATTAATGAATTAATCGAATTGTTGTGACGGAATAGGTTCAATTTTATACCTACATTACCGTTGCATTAGTATTTATTTTCTTGCAATTATTCATCACCAATAAACGCTGTTCTGACTGGGAAGCGTTTAAGAGGTAGACCGAGACGTAGGTGGGAAGATTGCGTTAAGAGTGACCTTTGATTTGAGTTCGGGTAGTGGTTAGTGGATAGACGTTTGTATGCAGAGATTGGTGGTATCGGCATCGAGCTTTTGGGTTTGCTAAGCCATATTATTATTAACTATGCATCCTTACAGAAACATATAGTATAGTTATAACTGGTAATTATATATTCAGGACGTCTCAGCCTCGCTTGGATTTTAAACTAGGAGATCCTTTTAAACTGTTGTTTTAAACTGTAACGGCACCACTGAATAAAATCTATACGTAGTGTTAAATACGTAAGCACTTCAGTTTTTAGAGCACTTCAGTTTTTCAGAAAAAAACATTTCGTCTATTGGACCAAACTGTTCCTCCTCCACCTACGATAGATTTTATAAGTACTTAGAGTTAATAATCGATAGGCGATTGATTTGGGAATAATACTTGAAATCATAAAAAAAAAGGCCTTGTTAGAACTAAACGGGGAGTAGAGAGAAATACCATGCTAAATATATATCAGTTATTGATCTGTTTCAAAGTGGAGTATGGTGGATTTAGCCCAAAAACTAATCATGCTCAAATCGGTGAAATTGAATACAATAGACCATGCTTGACTACGAATTGCAACAGAGATCTTTCATAATTAACCCGTCATTAAATCTGTATTGAAACAGGACATCGTAATTATTTCGCCGTTAAAAAATAACCTCCAAACTATTGTAAGGAATTATACCTACGATTTAGTTATACCGCTCAATCTCAGAACATTGATTACTTTTTACCGATCGTTTCAGTACTAGTTCGGGATCCTTGAAAGCTTTTCTGTCCAAATAATCCACACACAAATTTCAACTACACCGGCTTTTAATTGTTTGTACTGGTGAAGTGAATGCCTCAGCAATGTAATTGCATGAACCTGGTAATTGCGTTTGAGTGCTTTATATTACAAAGCATTACATAACATGTATTCCGAATGCGTAATTGGAATGTAACGATTCCAGGAAGAAGGAAGTGGTGATGGAAAATCAGTTCAATACTAGACACACTCCCCCTCCCCCCCCCACTATTTTGGTATTCTTTTAATGACCAGAAGGAATTGAGAATCCAGATATATCTGTCGTGGAAATCTGACAGTGTACCACGCCTTCAGAAGTCAGAAGCCTTCAGATAAAACCTCAACAACAGTTCATGCCTTGCACTCAAGCAACCATAATTCTCTACACAAACTATCTCATCTTCAAATCTTTTTTTAATAGATTTCTCTGTCTTCGTTAAGGTACTTATATTTCCAGTTATCCATCCATGACAGGAGTACAAGGAGAGGTAATACGGGCTCCTCCTCTGTACACTATTCAATATATTTATGGACCAGATATATCTACCAATTTCGGACTAATTCCTTGTTCGACTCAATGCTTGTTTATTTTCAACGATTTGGCAGTTAGTATTATTGATTTTATACGTCTTAAAATATGGATTATTAATACGTTTCCTTACTGACAAAATATTGATTTACTAGATTGACGTTTTTGAGATGTGTGTGATTTGAAACCCTATTTTGCATATTCCATTTTAGGGTCACAAGATCTTATATCTGCGTTGCCTGGGCATAAGTCTTTCGTTTTCCTAAATCGTAGAATACCACAATGTTCGTGACAAAAAAAAATGTGATTAATACCCATTCATTTATTTTCGAAAAATGTTAATTTTATAGATACGATTAGGTTTGGCTAAGGGGACAAAAAAAGTTTATGTAACGTTGAAAAGGTTGTAGCTCATTAATTTTGAGTCTTTATTCAAATGACTACCTGTCAAAAACTTTCTTCTTATGTTTTTCATCTATATTACCAATTTAACAGATCTCCGTGCGAATTTACTACTTAAATCTTATAATAACAATATGTAAAATCCAAAAATATTTGTATTTTTTAGTCACAATTAACAACTTGTTCTTAGCGTGATAAAAAATATTATAATCAGTCTTATTAAAAAAATTGCTGTCAAAGTAAGTTTTAAAATTTATTTAATTTAATTTTTGTAATAATTGTTATATTATTTTTAAACATTATATTTTTGAAGAGAACAGATTTGTTCAGGGATGGGATTCGAACCCTGGGGTTGCTCACTTCTCCGTCGTGGTGCTCTCTAAGCAATTCAGCTACCCTGGCTCGTAACACGGCCAGACAAATCCATTCTCTTCACTAATCTATAAAATGTTTTATCAGATTTTAGTTAATCTTAAAATCTTAAATAATTATTATAATATACAGTCTTACACATTTCCCTCAACAATAAGGAACGCTCAAATTTCTTGCATATAATAATAATAACTCTAAAAGGCTTAGCTAATGCAACTATCAACAAAATCAAACGCTATTTACAATTTTTACTGACTTTTGTTTAAACCAAAATCCCGTAGTTTATACTTATCAGTACTAGCCTATCTCTAACATTGTGATACCATCTTAATAATAGTATTTTGGAGACTATGACATGTCTCCTTTATCTAAAATAATATTTCCAGCTAATCATGGGTAGAAGTTGTCCAAACTCCGAAAAAAGTGGTAGTCTGTGGGGGATAGATTAGGGGAATATGGGGGGTGTGGTAAGACTTCATAGCCCAACTCCTTTAATTTATTCACTGTCTGTATTGAAACATGAGGTCGGGCGTTATCATGAAGGAGAATAGGTCCTTTCCTGTTTACCAGTACCGGCTGTTGCTTGATCAAATTTTGATGCAGTTGGTCAATTTCTTGGTAATATGATGTTGAATAAATTGGTTTCCCTTTGGTAGAAAAAACAAATAAATGACCCCGGCCATAGGCCACCATACAGTAACCATTAACTTTTTCGGATGGAGATACTGTTTTGGTATATGCCCAGGAGGCTGATCGGCATTTAACCAATGACCAGATCGGCGTCGATTGTCATACATTATCCACTTTTCGTCACAAGTTATTAAGCGGCCGAGAAATAGTTCGTTTCTTCAACGAGCAAGCAAAGAAACACACGTCTCTAGACGTTTCAATTGCTGGCGTTCGTTGAGCTCGTGTGGGACCAAGGAATCGAGCTTTTTTCTCAATCCGATCAATTTTAAACGTCTGGAAACTGTCGTACTACTTGTGCCTAGCTCCGACGCATATTCTCCGATTGATCCTCTATAAAGATTAAGATTTAAAAAATCGGACATTTCGTGAGTGACAACTCAATAATATTCGTCATATTCCGGTGCTGTTTTTTAATTTTGTGAAACTAATTTTCTTCTTTAAAATGATGCATAATTTGTTATTGTTGAAAGTAAAAAAGTGGAGAAAATATTAATCAATTTCGTTGAACAATTGTTTTTTGCACCCGATTTCAATTGCCTTTACCTTATAGTGTAAATAGCGGGAGTAGAAATTGTAGTAAGGTACGGTAGTTGTCTCAAATGATTACGTAAAATTATAGTGAATCACCGTGGATACTGACTACCGAATAGCGAATACAACCACAGTTGTTCTGGATACTGACTAGTGAATACAACCACAGCCTTGAATACAGCCTCTAACATTGTGAGCCGTTTTCAGATCTAAAAACCAAGTTATTACACTTTATAAATAAAAATATTTGCCCATTTGTTAAGAATAATAAGCTGCATTAGTATATTTAAGTACACCACACACACCTATAACACTTCAACACATGAAGGTTCTTGGGTTCAGTACGTGGTAGAGACAGTATTATTTCTAGTACAACGGTTTTGCAAAGTGCTCCACAAAAGCACCGCAAAAGTACTTACAATATTTAAAATATATTTTCTTATAGTCTAAATATTATTTTGAATTCATAAGCATATCTGAAATTCAATAATACTATTTGATTCCGACACAGACGAAACGAAATGTGGTTTTGTTAAACCTCACATTTTATATCGAATTTTCAGGACCTTTCTTTTTGGATATTTCATAGTTAATATTTATATCTTGTAATTATATATTTTCTAATAATAAGATATAAAAAAATGTGTACCACTTCAACCGTGAAGAGTTTTGGATTCAGCTCAAAATAGAGATTGTAATGTTTCTAAGCCTACGGTAATGCTTCTAGATCCAGCTCAACCGCTAGGATTTCCTCCAATTAAAATTACCCTCGTTATAGAGACCGGGTGAGACCCAGGAGAATTAAAAAATTTATAAAGAAACGTTTTTATAATTTTTTGTAAGGGTAAACTTTTATTAAATGCAATCGGAAGTAGGTAATCATGTTTTATGTATACATTTTTAATTATCATATATGTTATGATTTCAATTTGCAAATAAAATAATTAAAAGGAGCATAATAAACAATATGAAAAAAAAACCTGTACCTTTACAATCCTCTAAGGGTCTCAGTACGTAGTAGAAACTGTACTGTTTCTGGGATAACGATTTTGCAAGGAGGTTATTTGTCACGCTTAATCGCCAGGGTATTCCTCTAAATTAAGTTATCCAATTTATAGAGGCCGAATGAGCCCCTGGAGTGTCTCCAGATCCCGCAGGGATTGTCCCCGGCTGTTAAAAGATTAAATAAATTATCTGTCATTGATCTCGGAATATTCGGTATGGCAACTCAGAGCTCTGCCACTGAGCAACCGCGCTCCCAGTTTATTTAAGTATGATTACAAAATGTATTTAAAAAAAATATTACATTCATTGCGAGAGTATCGACATGAAGATAATCAGTTTCCTTTTTAATTTACTTTGCAGTCTATTAAATAGTTTTAAATTTTAAACAATTATATACTGCAACGGTTTCAGAATTAGCGGATGAGATAATGATTGGAACACGATTTTGGCGCACTCTAGCGGGTAAATGAACAAGCAGTTGGATAGTAGCGGTGCCTGGGGGACAGCTTGGCAACTAGGAGATCAATACCGAAGGATGGCGGCCAACGATCCCCGAGCTCGCTGTCTGTCTGTCCCTTACTTCACTTTTTTGTCGGAGTCACAGGCACTACACAGTTTCAAGAACGTTTTTATTTGGCTATAAAAACAAAATAACATCTTTTAAAAAATATAATTATAACGGAATAATAAAAGTATTTATAAGAATAATGTTGGACAATATAAGATGAACTTGAGTATATGGGGAAGGAAATGGTCCGAATATAGATCAGAGAAATGATTATAATAGGGTTAAACTATTTATTAGAAATCCAACCTTTCTACCCACATTGCAATTCTTCTTCAGGACTAGATGTACAAGATAGAAACATATCAAAATTATACATAAAAATTGTAGACAATAAAAGTAGATTATATCAAATATAGAAATAGCGGTATTGAAGTAAACCAAATGCAATAGTGAGAATGATTTAAACTATAAAAATAAATAAAGATATTATTTGACTTATATGAATTAAAACAATGGGATATAAGTTGTAACTATATTGTGGGAAACCATGTTTTTACCTTTTTTAAAAATTTATATGTTTACCTCTCTCTGTTTTTATATTTACTTACATGGTTTCCCAATTTCTTTATTTTATTTTATTATTTAAACCATGGATTACTGGTTTCCCAAAAAATCAACATCTTTATATTTTATTATGTCTATATTTATACTTTTTACAATTTGTTGTACAAATTAAATTTGTTTGTATCTTGTATTTATTGGTTGTATTTATTTGTATCTAGCTCTGAAGAATGGGTGGGTCAAAACTTTGGCTTTATAATAAAGTACAAACCTATTCAAGATATTATTTCTCTAATAATAATGCTTAGCGAATCAGAATATTTAATTATGACATCCAAAAACTCTTTGCAAGGATATTCTCTTTCTTCGTAGACTCGAATCTGCAATTTAAGAGTACTTATTTATTCCCTTCTTTTGTAGGCTCAGATCTATAATTTAAGAACACACTACATTCTCCTATACTACTATTGGCAAACTCATTGAACTTGCCCATCAACTTTTCAATAATTCATTTAAATTTTGGATTCCTTTTCAGACAAAGATGAACTCTTAATTATATTTATTTGAAGCGTACATGTCCTTAGGTGGTTAATATTTAAATTCTCCATAATCGGGCCAAATATCCAGTGCAATGATTTTTTTTTGCAGAGGTGTTTTTCTCTTTTGTTGCATAATGGTTCATGTTCTGTACCCTCCAAGATCATTTAATAAGAAAATAATCTTTTATTTTTTTTATTATTACTTTTTTTATAGTTTCTTGATTACAGGGCACTGTGTCTCAAACTTTACCAAATCTTTATCTTCGACTTATTGCTTTGACTTTGAAAAATTAATCGTATTTACTAAAACTACTGAAAGTTTGTTATTTTACATCATTTAGTCCAAAGTTTTGGTCTAAGACTCAGTCAAAGTTTAAGTCTCTACGGAACTGATATAACTTCATGTGTTAGAATAAATTACATAAATTCGAAAATGACTCATTAAAAATACAAATGCATTTTATTATATAAATTCTTAAGAGTGCGCTGAAGTTTCTAATATTAACATTATATTTTTCTTTTTGTTTAACACTTATTTCACACTCCTTGAATATATAAACATTACTTTCAGTTCTTGAGGTTCAACATTTTTGTTAAATATTCCTTAGGCGACGTTTCGACACTCTATTATTACCCAAATCATGCCCTATCAGTGAAAAAATAGGCTTTTTATACATAAATGGTACTTACAAATTGATGATTAAATGCTACTACCTCATCAATTAACAAAAATAAACCCTTATGTGTATAGTGACGGCATATTGTGAAATAAGCAGGTTTCTCCAACAAATATAAAGAAAATATACCACTCCATCATGGTTGGCACAACGTCATATGAGTTAATAAATAACTGGCCTTAGAAATGGATTTCTAGAGACTTCTTAGTGGTGCTATATCCAGGTTGCAAAAGGTACCAAAAGAGATTACAAGAAATAAGGTGGGAGCTAAATTCAACATTCTCAGTAATATGAATGAAAGAAGATTGTTATGGTACGACCATGCCATGGAAATGGATGAGACGCGATGGCCCCTTCGAGCACTTAAATACGACCCGGAGAAGAGAAGACTTCGGAAGCAATAGAGGGAAGAAGTCAGAGAAAAATGGCGGATAGAGGTCTGACAGAGGAAGATTGCGTGGATAGGAGAGGAAATATTGGAGGGAAGGATTTGGGGATGTGATAAATATTGCTCCTGTAAAGAAAAAATATATATATAGTTTGGGTGCATTGCAGTCCTGTTTTCTCACGGAATTTACCCAAAATAAAAAAATAAATAGTAATTTAGTGCTATAACAGTCCTATTGATTCATCAACTTTCCCCAAATTTAAATAATAATTAGCTATAAAATGGTACTGTCACCTCATAGAATTTACCATTAGCGTCTACTACAATGGTATCTGCAAAAGATTCGTGAATTTTATCTTCCAAAGTTATCGGAACAGGAGAGAATAAGATATCGAAGACAGAAGAAAGTTTCTTTGTTATCTGTTTGGACTTTATTGTATGTTTTATTTAACATCACTTTATGCTACTATGTTTGATCGGACGAAGGTACAACGGTAGTCCTAAATTTTGCATATCCAGTTAATAGTAGGATAGAGATCTTTACCTGTACCTCTACCGGATCTGTACCTGACTCAACATAGTACAATTTTATTTCCCTCCGACGGAAAGTGTAACCAAGGCATTTTAATTTCTATTAAGAAATCCAGAGGTCACCTATTGGGTTACCAACAAAAACCAGGGGTATAGAACGTGGTTATTCTAACCACTACACCAACGGTGGTCCACTTTATGATTTGTTATGAAAGTAATATAATCGTAAATACCTATTATGTTGAAATTTTGGTTGCGGGAAAAGGTGTTGGCCATCGGAAATTGTGTACTCCTTAAGAGGCATCAACAGCGAGAGCTTACCCTTGCTCTGTAATGTAATCTTCCAATTATTCCTGGTAGCAATTTAGGCGCAGGTTGTGTTCTTGCAGCTACCCTGGAAATACTTATTCCGCTTAGGTTATTGTTACATATTCGTTTTCTTTAGCCATAATCGGCATTACGTTCTCAATCCTCGGCGTGACAACCTGTTGGTTCGCGTGACCAAGCCTACTTGGAGTAAACACGAACGCGGTTCCCACTCCTCACTCCGAACAGATTGCTTGGTGTCAGTGTAATCACTGCGGAGTGATTACCTTGAAACCTAGCAATTTGTTAGAGTTTGTTTTTCCTCAAATTTTGTTGTCTTTATATGGGCATATCCTACAATGTGATTGAATAAATGTTAGTTTCTGCAAATTAGATTAAAAATAAATCTTATATTTTCATCTAAAAAATCAGAGGCCAAACTTCATTTCTGGAGACACGATTGTCTTTCATAAAATTATGTAACGCAACACTTACAGAATAGGGACGCGTCCGTTCGGAAGGCCTGCTAAAGGCAGAATGATTTGACGAACAGAAAGATCTTGAAAAAAATATAGTTTCATCTTAATTTAAGCTTCTGTTCATTATTCTAAATATCTTGTTTTTGTAACTGGAGTGCATCTTTATTAGTTAATCATTCACATGAGTAAATTAAAAACCTTTTCCAGTCATTATTATTTTTCTTTATTCTAAAAAACGTTTCGACAATTCCTTGTCATTTTCAATTTACATCATTTTTTTTAAAAATCTTTCAACACTATTTAATTTTAAAAATATTTTCTAAAAATTTTTTGTACATTTTCAACCTAAAAATTAAAAATTTAAAAGACAAATCAAAATAAATACATTATTTTATATACAAAAAACATGTCCCAAAAATACTGAATAAGATATAGATACCTTTTTGGTTAATTGTCATATAATTTAAAAATAAAGCTTAGAGTTATAATGTACTCCATGGTCAACTACTAATTTTTGTAATTTGTACTTTGGACTGTTTTTTATTATTATTGTTATTAAAATAGTATTTTAATTTATTTAGTTCTTCAATATATAGTCATTATGAATGGTTAATTAATATAATTAGTAATTTTTTTATTTATATTGATCTATTTTATATCTTTTATTTATTTTAAAAAGTTAGTTATATGAATTAAGAATTGGAAAATGTAAAAACAATGCTGAGGTTACTGAGAAGGTTATGTTATCTGTGTTATCTAATAAGTGTGGACTTCTATATTTCTTTATTTAATTTTTTAACTTTAAAATCACTGATGAGTATAGTTTGCTTATTTCATTAGATTCTTTCCTATCATTCACTACCTTATCTGCTTCTGTTCATTTTAATCTCAGTCAGTGGAAATCTTAATATGGCATTTGCGTCTCCAATGATAAAAATCTCTTACTAAAATGGCCAGATCCAAATGCATGGCAACAAATATACATAAATATTGGGCCACTTAGTATGAAACGACCATTTTTACAATGTCTAAAATTCGAAGTGGAATTAGCAGACATCTGTTGTTTACTATTTTTAAATTTATAAGTTGTAGTAAGCATTATTAACCTTCTCTGTTTTGTTAATATTTACTATAACTACAGTTGAAATAACATTGTTTAGTATTCCAACGAATATCACCATGGAAACGTGCGATTTTCGTGTCTAAAAATACTATAAATTTAGATTGATTAGATAAAAATATGTTCCTATAATACGAATTTGATCATTGAATTCGACTTTCAAACATATCAAAGAAAAATTCATTTCGAATTAGAAACTCTAAAATAATCCGTTTTATATTTTGTCCTAAAAGGAAAATCTAGTAAACCGATATTGTTCATGTGATTTAAGATGTAAAGCGAAATAAAAATTCAGAAAATTCTTTATTAATATATCTCTAAATAATTAATTCCTATTATTTATCTTATCTCATAGTTATAAATCTTATCTTATAAATCTTATTTATCTATCTTAATATATAATAAATTCCTCTTAACACATAGCAGAAAAATAGTTTTTACCGCAAATGTCCATTCCACCATAAACGAGAAACGCTAAGAAAAATAAATGACAGGAAAAAATCCCGCATTATTAATTTCATTTAACAATAAATTTAAACGTCAAAAAATCGTTTTCATTGCAAAATCCTATTATATTTCAGCTTTTCAGGAGATATAAAATGAAATGGATACTTTATCATCGCCTATTATCAATATATTATTTTTAAGGTATTATATTCCATAAGCATATTTGCTAAATATGCAAAGGCTCAAGAGAAAACAATATTAAAAGCGTTTCGAAAAAGCGTAATATGATTAGTCCTTGATGAAATCATTTTAATGTAGGATCATTAAAGGAATTGTATTTTGAAATTAGGAAAAAGTTTATTATCCAATATTTTGTAAAATATTGGAAACAATCATTAAAAGACAATCATTACTGAATCATTGGAATTTATCTCAGATTGTGATGGGAGGGTTTCGCTATTTTGAGGAATCATTTCTGATTTCGTTGACTCAGATGAATGGATTCTGTTGGTGGACTTTTATTTACATCTGGTTTAATTGCTGGTTGTAATTATTATATGAGGTGTTCAGAATAAAAAGCGAATAACTCATAAATTTCAAACATATCAAAATTTTAAACATATTTTCTAGTTTAATCAATCGATTTTGTCTAGTTAATCAATACGATAAAAGTTTTCATGGTTTTAGTCCAGTTCTCGACCGTTTTAGTTCAGTTTAGACTCTTCAGCGAAAAACAAGAAAAAGTCAATTTTTTAAATTTCAAATTTATCCGCGATTGATCCTAAAGGCCTCATATGGTATATATTCTTCAATGTTTATAATTATTTTGTCAGAAACTAATAGTATTCCAGAAGATTGTGATTCCATGCACTTAGTGATTATTAAATTATATTTATAAAACGGTGATCGGAACATTTGATAGTGTTTGGTTAGCATTTCACAATTTTAATTCAACTGCTTTAATTATAATTTAACATCAATTAAATAATTAAAAATTGTACACTAACCTGTTTTTGGTATCCTCCAAATATTAAATTCAGCTTGACTAAGAGCTTGAACTTAATCCAGAAGACATCTTTTCTTAATGTTTTAGTGTTTTTGGGCGCTTTGCCTGAAACATAAATTGAAATCTTTATTTAAAAATACATCATGCATTCTTAATTCATATCTATATTACTCATAGAAATTCTAATATCAATATTAATTTTTTTTTATTCTTATATTTAAAAATATCTATTATGGACAACGCATGATTCCCTTGTTCGCATTTTACATTATAAATTGCTGGGTCCCAAATAGATTCTTTAACAATAATATTAAGATAATACCGTGAACATTGGTGGAATATAAATGCGAACACCACTTTTATTAAAGGCATGAATCTATCAACCACTTGTTGGACTTATTGTGTACAAATATAGACTCAATGAATTCAAAAGTATACATGCATATTCTAGATTGTTTGCGAGAAACCAATTTCTTGTATAATATAAAGTTCCGGATATACCTTAAGGGAAAACACTCAGTGTCCGATTTCAGGTTTTACATTTTGTGATTACTTAGATCGAATTGGAGTAAACAATGGAACAATGTGTGACAGTTGTAGATAAATAAATTTCCAATCAATTTTATGTTCTCAGATTCGTCCTCAAATATAATTTGGTTCCAAATTCTGAGAAGTGATAGCTTTTTTTTTTCTAATTCAATTATGTACTTCTGATGACCATTTACTGACCAAAAAGGGAAGTATGCACTAAGCCTAGGAATGAATTTTCATCTTTCTGGTGCATTTTTTTTTTGTTTAATTTGGAGCGCAAAAGTACGAACTTAACTTGGAGATGGTGCGACGACACATGTAAGGAAGGATCCAGGAATAGCCAAAATAAATTTCTTTGAATCAGAATTTCGAATATTATCGCTATTACAAATCTTGTATTACTTAGTAAAAGGAAGAACAATTCAATCGTCAATGAAATATTGAATTTATAAACTTAAAAAAAATTAATATTTTAATCTGATATTCAAATTATTTATGCAATAATTAGAAAAATTATATCACTAGAGTGAATAAGATAGAATTTTATCACTCGCTTACATAGCTTACATTTTTTTATGAAATTATTTTTTTACAAAACGGCCTTCCAAGACCACGCGAATATCACTACTTTCTTTTTCTCACACAAGAACCTCGATTTCTGTTGTTTTTTTTACATATTTTTCTTTATTTAGGCAGTCTTTGTCTATTACTTTTAATTTTTTTCCTTCCCTCATTTGTGTTGCATATCCTACCTACGCTGTTGTATACACGGATTTTGTCAAAGATTTACATTTTTATTTTATATTTTTCAATATTTATTATTTATTTATTCAATGAAATTTACAAATGTATTATACTGATACAACAAGTAAATAGAATGAACGGTACACATTGGCATGAATAAAGACAAGTAGAAAAACTACTCAGTGGTAAAACACATTTTTATTTTTTTTAAATAATATTTTAATTATAATAATAATAATATAATAAATGAAATATTTTATATGTGAGAATTGAAGTTACATTATTTTTATTAAACCCCTCTAGATTTTTTTTAGAATTAACATTACTTCATTTTTCGATCTGTAATTATCAATTAAGGATAACAAACAAAAGAAGGTTGCGAAAAAAATAAAATAAAATTAAAGCAAAATAAATAAAAAGATAGACATTGAAGAAAGAACATGAGGTTATTTTAAGTCTAAATTTTCTTGTTGTGATATTATTAGAAGCTAGTAGAAGGATGAATTTTGTTCTTGAAAATTAAATATTCAACAGATGTTATAAATATGGTTTATAAATAATAAGGTCAGTTATAAACATTTTTATACTCTCCCCATCTTTTCCCATACGATTGCTATAGTTAATACGGTTCTACTACTGTTTACCATTCTGTTTATAACTTTAGTTTATTACTACTGGCAATACCTTGTAAACAAATATTGTTAATCTGATTCAACTTAGATTTATTTAGAAGTGAATATCTAAACTAAGTTTGTTGTCTCTAGTACTTCGTCAGAAAGACCGTGAAATATTTTTCAAGTTATTCGAATGATCATATTGAAAAGCATGAAGCCATTTGGAATAATCCAAACAACCAATATAGAACATTAATCAAAACGATAACTCCTTTTGTTATGATTGCGTTATATTACCGTATAAATTAATTATTGAGATTAAGATGGTCAGCAGATCAGGAGTAAAGTCATGATTATTTTCGATATACTTTTTAAAGGAGTGATGTTTTTTAAAAACTGAACCATTACATTATGCGTTTCACTTAACATTTAGTTATAAAACAAACATAGAATAAAAAATATACAAAGGAATATAAAACGTAACAATATAAAGCTCCACTTATATTGCCAGTAAAAAAAAAATTGATTCCAATTGGCAACAGTTTTCCATTCGTTGGAATAAAATTAACAAAATATTCCATTGTAAATATCTTTGTTGTTTCTATTCCATAAAGAAATAATACAGTTTTGTTGTTCTGTTTTATTCCATTGTTTCCGGATCAGTAGGTGCCTTTCCTCAGAGCTGTTGAATAGAGATAGATCAGTTTTATTCTATCCAGTCTCTTTGTCTGATTATTCCACATGAAGTATTTTAAATTAAACTACGTAAAACATTTAAATACAGTCAAATAAATAGCTCATAATTACATACAAATAATATAGCACTTTAAAATAAAAGTTTATATAAGTGTAATATTAATAATTTGACCATGGAGGATGGATATATCCCCAAGAAAATATTTAATAAATATGCATTAATGAGGTATCTATACTTGATTTTTACTAATTATTGGGACAATTTTATTGAAATTATGTATTTATCTTAATATAATTATTTTTTCTTAATACAATCTTATTTTTACAGATGTTTAGACATATAACTTTTTTAAAGTTATGTATAATTATTGTAAGGATGCAGACAAATTGTTTTAAGTGATCGATATTGACATATAGTTGTCGAAACGTTTTAAAGAATTAAACAATTTAAGAAGACTAGATGACTGGATGATGTTTTTTCCCCCAAAATATAAAAATCAAAAGATTTATAGTCCTGTTTAAATTAATTTAATAATTATACACATTATTAATAAATACATTAAATTATCATCTCAATTGTCGATTGATGAAGATTTTAATCTCGCTGTTTTGCTTTATACGTAATTTAAACAGACTGATTATTATGTTTCCACGTTTTTATTGTTAATTTTAATTCTTTTTTAACTGTGAAAAAGGGCTTGCAATAATTAAAATATATTATCTTCTTGCTGGGAGCGGAGTGACTCAGTGGTAGAGCACTGAGTTGCCATGCCGGAAATCCTAGTTCAAATCCCGCCGCAGACCATGATTTTTGTTTAGTCTGTTTGCAGCGGGATATGGATCATATGGGATCTAGACCCTCCTGGGGCCCACCCAGCCTCTATAAAATATTATAAAAATAGGGTACCCAAAAGACGGGTGAAAATCTGGCGGTTGAGCGTGACCTAGGACAAGTCACCTCCTGTCCGTGAAACAGTACAGTCTCTACCATGTACTGAACCTCAGACCCTTTATGGGTTGTAGTGGTACAGTTTTTTTTTTTAATCTTCATGCTATTTAAATATTTTTTTGATTTTTTGTGCATTTCAGAAATTCAATAGTTCCAGGCCGATATTCGCGAAAACAAATATTTTATTATTTTTATTGAACCTTACATATCCCAACCAAAGTTTCAGTGTTTGGATATAGCAATGCGATAGCTGATAAATTAGCAAAAGATGTAGCACAATGTGATTTATCTCCATCTTTTCACAAAATACCTATATCGTTCATTAAATTCTATATTGGGGAAGTATCAATTTTGAGATGGAGCGAACGGTGGACAGTTTCAAAATAATCTCCCAATTTTCATAGTTTTATTCCAAAACTGACAGCCAATAACTACAAATTAATAAAATCCACAAATTACAAACTAACACAGGTTTAAACTGAACATGGACATACCATATCATACTCACACAGATTTCACGTAATCAATGACAATACTTCTTCAATAGACAAAAAAGAAGAGACATTTAAACATATAATTTATGACTCCCAACTGTATGAAAGGGAAAGATCAAAATTAATTATTTCTTTAATTTTGAGAGGGAAACATTGGCCAGTAGCTACTTCAGCTGAACACGAACTATATAATACATTTCAGCCAGAATTAATTAAATTCATTAACAATATAGGAGTTCACAGAGCATGCTAAAGTGACCAACTTCGTCTTTCTGATACTTCTCTTTATTTTCATTAACTTTTATCGTATATACATAGCCTTTTATGTTGTCATAGTATGTGTTTCAGTGAAGTGAAATGTGAAGTTTCGTAGTTAATTATGGACTTAAAACTTGATTTTAGTAATTAGAAAATTAACAGATTCAAGAAACAGGAGTTCGTTATCTACATGAAAGTTGCGGCGGTCCATCCCCACCAACAGCATAACGTAGGACTCTACCAGTTATCATTAGCGCATCTGGCACCGAATGAGGTTGATTTGTACTATATTCTCGTACGATCTTTTTTATTTTCCATTTTTTTCTTTACTCCTATCTGCTCCAGCAAATATAACATACCAAAATGAAATTTTACCACCAGGAATTATCTAGCAAAGCCGATTAAAAAGGAAATGCCAAGAGAAGCCGATCCCTAAAATCAACTACCAGAAATAGTCCAACTAAGCCTAAACCTAATAGAAGGCATAAAGTAGATACAACTCCCACTACTCCTAATGAACTTAAGATAGCCAAGGCAGGGCCATCGAATGAAAATACACTGTCAGGGTCATCTACTGAGTTTATTGAAGATTATCCGTTCTGTTCACCCAAAAAATTTCAATCTACCTAGTGAAGCAATGGATCAGCCCCTGAAGTGCATAGGCCACCACCAATTATTCTATAAGTATAAAAACCTTAAACTTCTTTGCACCCAATTGAATAAGGCAGTAGGCTCTGGAAAATACTATTGAACTATTAGGACCAACGATACAAAGATCCAGTCAGACACGCCCGAGACATACCGGCGAATAGGCATATACCTAACGGAGACCAAGACTGATTACCGCACCTACCAATTAAAGGAGGAAAGATCCATCAGAGTGGTAGTCAGAAAATTGCATCCCACCACCCCTGCTGGCGTCATAGAAGAAGAACTCACCGCCATGGGCTTCAAGTTTAGGCAAATCACAAATTTCTACAAGAACAGTACTGTACACCCTGGGGCAGGCAACAAAATTCCATTGCCTCTTTTGTGCATAGACTTAGAACCAGCACCCGGAGCCGAAAAAATTTATGAGGTAACTAGACTTTACTATACCTAGATTAAAGTCGAAAAACTTTGCCCGAAAAAGGACATTGTGCAATGTCATAACTATCAAGCATACGGGGACACTAGGCACTACTTCTATCATACTCCCACCGTGAAATGCGGAGGATCGCATGAAACTGATGAGTGTGTCAAGCCGGGAAAAACACCTGCTGTCTGCGCACTATGTATTTAAGGAGATCCAGCCAATTATAAAGGCTGTAAAACCTATAAAAATCTAAAATCACATGGTCTAGCAGCATATTGCCCAGCGATGAAGTGAGAACCTCAACAAGACAGCCTTCAAAAATTGCAGATCTTTACTATGCCCAAATGTCAGGTGGTCAGCAAAGAAATAGTCTTGGGGCCACACTGCAACCCGAACCCCCCAAAACACCCCCTAAACCACAAATGAATCCTTTACAACCACAAACCCCAACAACCAAAATATTCTATGAATCAAAATCCAAAAACCCCGCATAAAATTCTTCATATCCCCCCTCCTTCAAATGATACTGATCTCACAACACTATTCACATCATTCCTCTCTGAGTCCATGTTCACACCACTAATATCACTCCTAACAAATCTTGTTTACCATCTCTTTCCTGTCCAATAAAATCCTTAAATGACATCTTTATCCATTCTCCTTTGGAATGCGATTGGTATTTGAAACAACACCGACGAACTAACATCTTTGCTGTATGATAAAAAAAAATAATATAGCCTTAATTACGGAAACTCGACTGACCAGTAAACGGAAACTCAAAGTAAACAGTACCAAACTTACCGGACCGACCATCCTGATGGAAAGCTCACGGTGATATTGCTGTCATAGTTCATAAATCCCTTTGCCCAACACTCATTTCCCCTACCTTCAAAAGATATCCTTCAGGCTACAGCTGTTACCATTAAAATCTTCTTCTTTCCCGTCACGTTAGCATCGGTGTACTGCTCGCCTAATAAATCCTGAGCTCCGTTGGGATTCATTTCCTTTCAGGTGCAGATTTTAATGCCAAACATAAAAAATGGCATAAAATTAGAACCTAACAACCTATAGATCCGAATCCTAAAAATCCTATTTTTCCCTACTATCTGCTTCTGATAATTCCCTTTGGAATGCTACCAAAAAGATCCTCAAATACCACTCTATTTCCCATCCCCTCCTACGTGAAGACGGTTCTTGGTTACATCAAATGAAGACAAAGCAGAAGAATTTGCCAAACACCTCTCAAATACATTTAACCCTCATCCTGAAATCCACTCTACGCACGTTTCCAACATAAGTGAATTCCTCTCTTCACCCATTCCTCTGTCCTTACCCCCTAAAGCTGTAAACTCCTCTGAGGTCCAATTCCTCTTACAAAAGTTAAAAATTCGCAAATTTCCTGGACATGACCTTCTAACCACCCAGATTTTCAACACCTTCCTCAAATAGCGATTATATTCCTTACCTATATATACAACTGTATCCTTCGTACAATTCCCTTCCCTTTGTTACCTAAACCTGGTAAACCATCCAATGACACTTCATCATATAGACCCATCAGCCTGCTTCCTATTCTTTCCAAAATTTTCGCAGAAATCCTCCTGAAATGATTCCTACCCATAATCGAATCCACTGACATTCCTTCACATCAGTTTGGATTCCGTTTCACGCACTCGACGGTCCAACAGGTTCTCCGAGTTGTCGATCCCACATCCTCCGCTCTTGAAAGCAAAGAATTCTGCCCAGGTGAATTTCTGGACGTAACACAAGCTTTCGACCGGGTATGTCATGCCGGTTTGCTGTTTAAGCTCAAAACCCAGTTACTCCAATCCTTATTCCTAGTCCTTCGATCCTATCTTTCTGGTCGCTTCTTCAAAGTACGCTGTGATAATAAATTCTCCATTCTTTACGCAATCCAAGCTGGAGTCTCCCAAGGCGTCTTAGGGCTTATCTTATACATATTATACACCGCTGATATCCCAACTACTCCCGAAACTTTCCTTCCAACGTTCGCAGATGAAACAACCATTCTATCATCTCATCCAGACCCTGAAATGGCTTCCTCCACCCTCCAAAGGCACCTTTCACTCATTGAAATTTGTTGTATCCAATGGCGGATTAGAGGCAACGAGGAGAAATGTGAACACGGTACTTTTGCACTCCGCCGGGGAACATGTCCTTCTGTCCAATTCAATGATATCGTCCTACCTATTTCCGACACAGTACGATACCTTGGCTTCCTCCTAGACAAAAGACTTACATGGAACCCTAATACCAGACTCAAAAGACAAGAACTTAACAGACGATTCAGCCAACTATACAGATTACTATGAAGGACCTCCCATCTTTCAATTGATAATAAACTTCAAAAAATCAAACATATTTTGACCTATGGACTTGTACTGTAAAAAAATCTAATATCAGATGTATTCAATCCTTTCAATCCAAAGTCTTGAGGACTATTGCCAACGGTCCTTACGGTGTCTCCAATAAAATCCTCCATAATAATATCATCACTCCTTTCGTCCTCGATCTCTTCCCTACTAAATTTGCAAACTTTCATCAAAATCTTGCCTGTCATCCTAATCCCCTGGCCCAGTCTCTATCCATATAACTCTACCCGTCGTCTAAACCGCCAGTGGCCCCGAGACCTGTAGTAAATAATGTCAATTGGGGTACCGGCACTGGTCAGATTCTCCACTTTCACCTGTGTGTCTGATGCCATGCTTCCATTGGTGTTTAATGTCAGTGACGCGGTTGGCACACATAATTTAAGTGTTTTTTGTATTTAGTTTTCGGAAAACTATCAGTCAAAGTAATGTAGCAAGGTTGGTAAGTCGCTTTATAATTTTCTTCGAAGAATTTGGTCCGCCTTGTCATTATAGTTGCATATTTTGCACTACAATCTTTAATACCGAAAACATGACTATCAAGCATTAGCGAATAATAAAAATGAAAAAAAAAAGTATTGGATTATACCTAATAAACCTGCGTTTTTTCCATAATATTTTTTATTTGTTAATAATTATATATAGAAGATAGGTAATAAGAATAGTTACAGTTCTTTATCGCTTGAAGAACATGAGGAAGAACAATATTTATAAAGCATCAAGTGGATGGAGGGATTAAGCCTATATCTTATTGGCAAGATGAATACAAAAAAAATCGTATATACTTAGCCGGGTTTGCTTACATTCCTATTCAGTTGTGAGTTCAGAACGAATAGGTTCTGTAATCCGGGGTTTAATGGTTTGTTTTCTTTCTAACCGCATTAGCACAGAATAAATATTTGTCTTCCACGGTCAAATAAAATAGAAATTGATGTAAACTGAGATACTTTAGGTGGTTAGTGTGCGGTTTCGTGATATTAGGTGAAATCCAAGCTAGAAGCTGGAAAAGATATTTTATTTCTTATTTCATTAAAGAAACCTTTTGCTTTTGGTACGCCAGTAATTGCTGCTGGTTAAAAAGTAACTGTTTTAATTATTTACAAAAATTATTTCAAATTACCAGTTACTTTTAAATCAATCACTGTAGTGATCGCTAATGAATAATATATTAGTAATATGCATAGGTTATTAAAGGAATATATTTGTTATAAAACTGCACATTTTCTGTCAATATTCCTTTACTAATTAGAAAGTCTATAGTTTTTTGTTTTCTTAAATCTTAGAATATATCACAATAAATGAGAAAAATATCATCCGTATAAAGCAGAAGCTGAATCACTACAGGCAGGAGGTTTCTTCGTCCCAGGAACGTCCTTTCAGTTCGCCTTTTGCATATTGCTGCTATTTCATTCTTATAAAGTATGAATATCAACGGGCTTAAACTGTCACCCTGTTTTACTCCTTTTGCCATAGTAAAGTGCCTTCCCATTCAATCTAATGATACCTTTTGGGTTTTGATATATGGACTTTACAGCATCCACTAGGCTTTTTGGAATGTTCTTAACCTTGAGTGTTTCCCATATTTCGTTTCTTGGAACAGAGTCAAATGCTGCTTTTCGATTTAGGAAGGCGAATTATATGTTCCTATCTCGTTCCCTGGATTTTTGTATGACATTTCTAAGAGAGAATATATGGTCTTGAGTTTGTCTTCCTGGCCTGAAGCCGGCCTGTTCCTCTCCGATGTGCGACTTTACTATAGTTCTTAACCTACTTTCTAAAATGGAAGTTTATAGTTTGTAGATTACTGGAGAGACATAGGGGTCTATAATTGGAACACTCAGTCTGGCTATCCTTCTTGTGTATAAGGATTATAGTGTATTGTGTTCCCATTATTTTGGTATCCTCTTCTTCTTCCAAGAAGAGACCTGATTAGTTCCATGCCTCCATACTTATCCTCCGACTATGTTATCCCTTCCTGGAGCTGGCCTACCTAAAGCAAAAAGTACCCAATTAAAGTTTTTTATCGGATCTTCGAGATTAGTGCTTGGATACGTACATACATCATAGATCCCCCACAGGCTCTATTTTCCATGCAGGGACATGGAGGCCTCCCGCAACATCAACCTCCAGTCATCTCTGTTAATTAGTGCTTGTATAGTCCTTATTATTTTCCATAGTTCAAATAAATAAAATTTTGACTATATCTTAAGAAAATATATTGACGAATATTGTTAGGCGAACAACGTAGTGTACCAATAAGTAGACTGGAGTATTGCTCCAAGGTTCTAATATGCCACGAAACATCGATTGCTCGCATTATTGATATCAAGTTTACTCTTGTGCCCATGCTAAGACTAGAGGAGTCTTTAGCCAATTTAGCATGCAAAAAACTGATGCGTAAACTGGACTGGAGTTTTATACATTAAAACAATGTTGAGATTCTTGAAACAAATGTTTAATATTTACTTATTATGGTTTATACTAAAAGAACTTACTAAATTGAACGAAAAGAACAAACAAAAAAATAAAGCTATTATAATCATCCGGTGGTTCCTCTGACCTTAGGACACTAAAAATAAAACATAAGTATCTAGGATTTACAGTGAAAGACTTTTTGTCACTTTGATAAAATATCAGTGGCTCCATTTTTATTTATTCTAGAATGCTTTTATTTTAAATGAAACGAGGAGAGGTAAGGGCAGGTTTTCTTTGACCTGAAATATTTATTTAAAAATCATTTTATATTTAAGAAAAAAAAAAAAAAGATTTTAAGTTTCCGAGATAATAAAGTTGGAAAAAATAGGAACTTCTTTTTTTTATTGAGCTTGGGAATACATTAGTAATATCAAAATAAAGTGCCCCTGAATGACTACTGTTATAAAACTTGGTAATTTCTTTCTCTCCCAAGTAGCACTAATGACGAAAAGTAATTAAAGAATAATGTGCTATCTGGAACAACATCAGGAGCAACAACGCGAGAAGTAAACTCATCAAGACTCCTTTCACTGTAGTACATCCGAACACCCACACTTTCAGACATCGAGCGAAGCCATCGTTCACATCTACCATCGATCTTCTACTCACGAGGCAGCCGCATCGATTCGTGGATTGTTTAGCGATGGACTTTATCACTTCCGGCCACAGACCTGTGCTCTATATCATAGACGAGGAAATACCAGTTCCAGCGGCGACGAAGTATAAATGTGTGGAACAGGGCACAGGTCCATAACGTACTGTCAACAGTCTCCACACTTCGGACGAGAATTGACGTGGACGCCTACGTGAATTTCTTCACTGAAGCAATCAAAAGAGCCGCAGACGTAACCATTCCAAAATTCAGGCCACTTCCACCAGCTCTACGTCCTATGCCAGATCACATCCTGAACCTTATCGCCACCCGCAATAAGTGGAAGAATAAATGATACAGGATTAGGGATTATGAGGCAAAATCGGTGGTAAATTCCCTTACCGCGCAGATTCGCAGTCTGATAAAACAATGGAGGACTGCACAGAGGTCCACGCACGGTGACTACAGAAAATTCTGGAAGCTGTTAAAAACCAGCACGAAGAAGAGAAGTCCCCCTCGTGGAGTAGACAAGCTGTTGACAGTAGAAGAACAGGTTACCAAGTTTTCAGATCACTATGGTGGAATCATCGCAAGAAGAACTAATCCTGCACAAACTGATTTACCTACTGAAGAGAAAGGAAACAACTATATGTTTGTACCTCCGAAGCAGCTGAAGGCGATTCTCCGTCGTACGAAGGGGAATAAAGCACCAGGCCACGACGGGATACAAACCATATTGCTGAAACAACTGCCAAGAAGAGGAATAGCTCACTTGACCAATTTATATAACACTTACCTCAGGTTAAGATATTTTCCTGAAATTTGGAAGAGAGCTATTCTTTTTCCTCTACTCAAACCCATGAAGTCGGGATTGCAGCCAGCAGACTACAGGCCCATCAGCTTGCTTCCGCTTCTGGACAAAGTCTTTGAGAATATTGTCCTCAATTATCTCAAGACATATTGCTCAGAGATAGCTCTCATCCCACCGGAGCAAACCGCCTATCAGGCAGGCCACTGCACGGATCATCGCCTGGCGAAGATACATGCGGAAGTGAGCCAGTGCACAGCCAAGAACGAAGCAACCGCTATGATCTCCATAGACTGAAGCGTTCGACTCAGTGTCCCATAGCCTATTATGCAAGACACTACAGGACAACGAATTTCCGGAACAGCTCTACTCGGTCCTACGATCGTTTCTTCAACAGCGAACGTCAGCAGTCCGCATCGGTGAAATATCATCGAAAGCCATCGCATTCACCTGCGGAGTACCTCAGGTGTCTGTGCTATCTCCAGTACTTTTCTCGATATACACAGCTGAAACTGTTGGAGCCAACTACAAAAATGCTGCTGTAGCAGCCTATAGCGATCTACAGCAGCTCGATCAGCGCAGAAAGAGCTCTACGGCAGGCGGAGGAGGTCTGTGCGAGCATTACACAGAAGCTTGGAAGACTCAACATAACAGTGAATCATAAAAAGACGGACTGCATAATTTTCTCATTTCAGGGAAAAAAGCACCGCCCTCTCCTTAAGGTCTATAGGGTAGCGGGACGCGAGAACAGACCAGCGAGCAGCATAGTCGACTTAGGTGTCACACTTGACCGACACCTGAAGCTTGCCTACCACTGCAGGAAGAAGCTCAGGTTGGTTAGGACCAAGTCTTACAGACTTAAACACCTGCTTAAATCTCCTAACTTATCCCTCCGCCTTAAGCTGACCATCTACAAGAGCATCTTAAGACCGGCGCTCCTCCACGGAGCACCACTATTAAGTACCAACACACCGGCAACAGCAAAAAAACTCCAACAGTTTCAAAATGGCTTACTGCAGCGCATAGTGAGACACACAACATTAAACAAAACAAAAATGGACCTCCTACACACTCCTTTCAACTTTCTCATGTAACTGTCTCAGTTACAGACTTCATAAAACGCAGACACATTAAATGTTTTGACAGTCTGAAATACAGTACTAACCCTCTTTTCAGGACACTCACCCCAGCAGGACGGCCACAAACCTGGCAAGATCACGTACAAAGTCTCAGTCTGAACTGAGAAATAAATAAAATAAACAAATAAAAGGAAAAGGACACGGTGTGCCCCATCACCGGAAAACTCTAAAGTTAATAAATAAAGAAAGAAATTAGAGCCTTCCATTTTCTCATCCTCCTCTTAAAATGTGCGCAGTACTGTAAAAGAGATTCCTCTCCAACCTAATCTTAATCCAGATTAGAAATCTTCAAACTTAAACGGGCTAAGGAAAAAAAAAGAAAAAAAAAAGTGCTATATAGCAGCTTTAGAGTAATAAAAAAACACATTGTAGAGAAAATAAAAAATATATTTGATGCCCACTGCGCATGTAAGCAAATAAATGATAACCTAAGACCTTACAAAAAACTTATTAGAAAAGATAATTTTTCGCTTTCATGTTGTAAGTACTTTCCCTAATAAATCCCATTGTCTGAAATACAATATATATATTGAGCTTTGTATCCGTTTTCTTTTTTAAGGAATTATGATTTGTTATCGTACCATAATCATACCTACTTTATTTAATTTAATGAATGACCTTAACATTAAAATAAACAATTCAATATTGAAATTCAAATTATGTTTGTTTATTACTTTAACGTAACTTTATGCTACTATCGCTAATCGGATGATGCTACAGTGGAAGTCCCAAAATTTGGTTTATCCAGGTATAATAGTATAATTAGGTAGTATACCTATAATAATACTTTATGGTAAGTACTTTACGGTAGGTACAATATCCTTTGCTATAATTATGCTAATTATAAGCACATTAGTATTATTTATTGCGAATATTGTCATCGGACCATGACCTAAACCCTTAGAACAACGAAATAGTTTACATTTAAAATGGTATTTTTAATTTTTTGAAGCGTATTATATACTTTTTTAAATGTATTTAAGTAATTAGACAATTGTAGATACCTAGCAACAACTAAGTGGATGGAAAATGGTTATTTTAGAAGGGTTGTGTTGAATTCTGAATACTTTTAACTTATTTTTGTACTACTATGGAATTACCTGCTGTCCGACGCTCAAAAAATAAATTCCTTTTTCAAGTCGCGGTGAGTAATTTCACAGCATTAGGTTACCTATAAAAATATCTATGCCACTTTATATTTATGGATAAACTAGTTTTTCCTATTTATGAAATGCCATTAGACAAAAGTTCAGTTAGATCATTTTTCCCCTGCAGTTTTCATATTTTATCTTCAAAAATAGTGATATACGTATTAAATTATGTATATACAGAATTCCCATTATATGTTAATATACTTTGTTATATGTAATATCAAGTTATCTGATTCTCTATTAGTAAGTACTGTATGAGAACATCGCTTTAAACGAAATTAAGTATAGCGAATATATTTTTAAAATATCTTTCCTGTTTAAATACTGTAATCTATATTTAGAGAAAATTAGTTCCACGAGGGTCAACCGACCTGCCTGGTGGCTTCCTTCCAGATCTTAATCGACGATGATTATTTATTAGTCCCGTCTTCGCCAATTTACAGGTTTGGTCTACGTTACAATGATCTCAGAGTTTTCTTTACAAATTTCTTGTAGTTTGTCGATGCTTTTTAAACCATTCCATTGGTTTCATTTATAGGAGTATTTTTCTCCTCTTTTGTTTTCATATTGTAAATAAGAACGAAATCCATTGTAAAGTTATTACAAGATTTTTTTACCATTACGAAGTATATTTATTACTTACTTATACAGTGTATATATTATTGTTCAGGAAAATAGAACATTGTTATGTTGTTCAACACTTATTAGTTTATTGTATTCCTGGCTCTTTACCCGACAAAGAGACTGAGGGTGCTTCAGGCAAACACTTCACGCTTAATCAAGATCCACTTGTGATTTTTTCCCTCGATAAGTCGATTTAAATGGCGGCTTCCTAACTGTTTCGAACAGTTTAAAGTTAAAGATGCAAGAAGATTAATCATGGCCGCGACGTGAATAATCAACCTAAACGTACAGATTAAAAATTTAAATTTCCAGCGCTACTAGAAGAATAAAAGTTACGGTTAAGTAAGGTAAATTAAATGTAGGGAAATACCGATAATTCAATTTTCTGATAAACTGGCCTAGTAAAACATTAAGTTTTTAAGGACTTTATTCATCAGAGGAAGAATGCGAATTTGTCTGTATGATATGCAATCCGTATGCTTTATATGATGTTGATCCATCTCAAATCACCAATTTTTCAATTCCTACATATCCTAAAATATATGGAAAGTATTCCCTTTCAACAAAAGCATTGTAAGTTGCCAAGAACAATCCTTCAATTCAGGGAGCACTGGTATTCATTACTGTTTTATCCAGTTTTATGCTTATTCATGGATAAATGAAGATCAATTTCTATCCAAAAGACAAGCAAACAACCAAAAAAACTACCATTATCTAACCTTCAGATTTTTTATTATTATTGTTACAATCAGGTTTGTAGCTGTCCTGGAACGTTATCAAAATAAACTATTCAACTTCTGATTTAGATTTTGGGTTTTAATAACATTTCAGAAGCCATTAATAAATATAATTCATAGATATGTATAGATGGAAAGTGTATTTTTATATTATATATATATATATATATATATATATATATATATATATATATATATATATATATCTTGGTTTAAATGATGATTTGAACCGACGAAAAAATATTTTTAAAAATATTTATGAAATACCTGATGCCATCACGCGTACAGTTACCACAACTTGACCAATCTGTTACTTTTGAGCATTTCTTTATACTTAAATGTGCTTAAATGTGTTAAATATAAACTTAAAGCTATTTTAATTTATAGCAAGAAAAAAATATAAAGATATAACGGGCCCGACAGAAAGTGTCCTGTTCTAACATTTAATAGGAGGATAAATTAATAAAAAAACATATCTATCAGATCAAATTATGTATTTAAACCATTCTCAAGCCAACTTTAACATACACAAAAAATGTCTTCAAAATCGTTCCAAACGTTTAGGAGTTCAATGACACACACACACAAATAGAAGAATTTTATGCATCTACAACCCCGGTGATAGTCGAAATTTGTCCAAAATGAGTTTCATTTACTTACTCCAAATATGAAAGCTGTGTCTTATGATTATTGTTGCTAGAACAATCAGAATTCAGAAGAGTCCGTTGTTGGATGCACTGGAAAAAGGGAAACTCTCCTGTGATAGACCAGACAAGTGATACATCTCATCTACAGTCCCGGTGAGCAAGTGGTTAAGTTGAAATTTATCCAAAATGAGTTTCTTCTACATAATAAGCGAAGCAGAATCGTGTTATTTTCCTAGTCAATACGGAGCTAAGTCATTAATTGGCTTAAAATGGAGTAATTGCTTATAATAAAACCCTATTTCAGGCCAAAATCTAGGAGAATGACAGGATTCAGCCTCCCTCAATACAACTAAGTGATGCTTGACAAAATTCTACTAACCCGCAGATGTAAAAGTTCCTATCATTCAGTTTTTTCATTTATAAAATTTCATCCTCTCCTCTGGAAAAGGCGAATTATACAACTTTCCATAACATAGAAACATGGATGCGGAAGCACCTTCATCTCGTCGATTCGTAGTAGATTTGTCAATGTTCAATCGGTCATTGGAAGTAAATAAATAGAGAAATAGTAAATAGTTGTAAACAGAGATCAAAAGGACGAAGATGAGACTAGCTTGGACCCAGTCCAAGTTTGGAATGTAAAAATAGTTGAGCTGGGTGTCGACTCTTGGAAATATGTGACACCCGAGGAGGTGACCCTATCCTAAATAGCTTATCCCAGTCTCCAGCGAATAATGTTTTTTTATCCCAGGTGTAGGCAACAACGTCTTCTAACAACTATCTTAATCATAATGTTTATTTATCTATTTTTTTAATGATAGCGCCAGGAAGGTTAAGATGGGCTTGTAAAGTTGCTGAGCTTGGAACGAATTCCTAAGATGTTCATAGGCGCTATACCGACTGGGAAGCGTCTGAGGGGTAGACTCAGGCGTAGGTAAGAGGATTGCGTTAAGATTGATCTGGCGGCTTTGGGTTTAGGTTACGGTCCGTGGACAGAATTAATAGGTATAGCCTAATTCATCGATTTTCTTCAAAAATTAATAAAAACAATTTAAACAAGATAACAAAAATATTGTCTTTAAAACAATATGTAATATTTATTCTACGAATCCAATCTATGGCACGATTGAAAAGTAACAGTCCAATATTCTAGATATTAAGGTACAATATTTTTTTATTTATGATGCTTTAAAAATGGGCATTCTAGAATGCTACTTTCGTAATATTTTGGTTTTTCACTTTCGAAAAGGGAAAATGTAGCAAAAGTATCCATCCAAAATATTGATGAGGTGTTAATGGTGATGTTAGCTTAAGTAAACGACAGTGTAAGAATTGCTTTGCTTGTTTTCGTTCCGGAAAATTCAATGTTCTAACTACGCCGGTAGATCGACAGTTTCGAACCATTTATATGAGACAAGATACCAAAAGAAGCTCAATGCTTGGATTCCAAATGGATTAACATTGAACAATTTAAAGGACATATTTTCCATTAGTGACTCCCATGACAAGAATTTGTTCACACATTATTATCATTACACATTAGTAGGATCGCTAACGAAGACCAGCGGCCAACGGTTGAAAAGCCCGTCATGAAGCCGAGGAAGGTAATGCTAAGAGCTTGGTGAGATGGGAAAGGAATGGTTCATCATGTGCTTCTCGAACCAGGCCGATTAATTTGAATTCTACCATCGATAACTAATGCGATTGAAACAGGCGATTCAAAGCATACTAGTTATTATTACTGCAATAATAAAGTCAAAGTATTTAAAATTGGTAAATTTTCCATGATGGAGTTTATGATAAATGAGAAAATTTACGGAAAAAATTAATAAAGAAATAAAAGTAACAAAGAAATTTAAATAGTTATGAGAAACAATAAGCAACAATGGTTCGGAAAAAAGAGAGCATAAAAATGAAAATCACAAAGTTGGGAAACTAAGCTTCGCAATAGGAAATATTTACCATAAGAAACCTATCCTCTTAGTTACCTACCCTCTCTAATGCAAAACTAAGACACTACAACGCGGTGATAAAACATGCAATTTTATACGCGATGGAGACAACATGTCTCCCTAAACTAGAAAAATGACTGAAAATACAGAGAAAGATCTAGAGGAGAATGTATGGGCCGAAGAAAATACAGGAAGGCTATATTAGGTTATAGATAAGGCTATATAAGGCTATGATCCACCCAGGAAATATAGATGTGGATAAAAGACCTGGATGTGGATAAACTAACCGAAGTAAGAATCAGAAGACTAAACTTTTGAACAAAGGAGACTAAAGAAGAAAGTCTTTGACGAAATCAGAGAATACAACACCATAGAAGTGTATGTAAGTAATAGACAAAGACTGCCTAGATAGAGAACAATTTGGGGAAAAAATTGAGAAAAGATCCTTGATCCTTGGGGAAAATGAAGAAAAACGAAATGATACTGCGTGGCCAAAAGAAAGGAAGCGAAGGTACGCGGAAATGATGAGAAAACGCTAGGAGAAAAGAAAGGCGAAAATGAGAAAAGAAAAGTAGTGATATTGTGTGGTATTAAATCAAAGTTTGTGTATTCAAAACAAAACCAAAGCTGTAACAAACAAGCTTAATTGTTGACAAAGCCCTTTGATGTATTGGCTTATTAAAAGTAACTAAGTACAATATTTTTGCTAATTCGAAGATTGGTCTCCACTCCTCTGCTATGGGCCTTTGTTAAACAATACTGTCCGTGATAGATAATGATGATTTGATTAATTACATAAACATTGACTGTAATTAGCGAGCTCACCCGACAAATAGTCATGTACGAGTAGCTCCCTAGCATAACAAATGGTCATCTCGAACTGGGCCAACGCTATCATACCGCTGCCAAATGTATATCTTTGTTCTCAGTCACTGCTTCTCTACGTCATCTTAGCTTTTTATCGTTTTCTTTATTTACCGAAAATATTGGATGAAGATAAAGTACGTTACTATTTCTTTTTATTTACAATCGCGTAAGAAGGCTCAGGATGCGTAAGGGCTTAATTGTATTTTAATTATTGCTTTTATGATATTAATTTATTTGATTCCGTCGTAAAAAACTGAGTTACTTTCATTTTAATATAATAAAGATTCGGCAGCTTTCTTTTTTTTCGGTTATTTAAGTGTCCATGCTTTTCGATTTTTGGCCATCTAGGACCGCGGGAAGTAATTTCATGTATTCACCGTAGCGCTAAAGTTTCAAGTTGAATACGGCCTATCCTTAGATGTGTGATAACCACCTCTTCATTTCATTAAATTTCCAGGTTTCATATTTTCCATCTCTTTATTCGATACCATAAAAAAAAGCTATTAAAACTCGTGCTAGGAAGTTGCATAAATTATTGTGATTTTGAGTTGCTTGAATTCCGATATGTTTTATGTACATAGCAATGTCATTAGGTTATGTTAAGGTAAGAGCTATTTTTATTTTTCATTTGTTCATTATGTTTTACTATATGTTTCATTGCGAGTTTTACTGTTCATTATTCTCTTTGTTTTATATGTATTTACCTGACTGGCCACTTGTCTCACTACCCGTACACCATTGTAATGTTAATCATCCTTTCTCTATTAACTATTTTATAACTTTTATTTTATTAATGCCATTAGGTTGTGATGAGGTATGAACTAGTTTTATTTTTCCTTTGTTATTGTGCTTAACTCAATATTTCATCACTAGTTTTATTGATTAACATTTATCAAATTATCTAATAATAATGTCTTTATTATTCTTTAATACTCTCATGTTTTATATTTATTTACATGATTGGCCACAAGTCTCAAGCCCTACCCCATTGTTATGTTATTCAACATTTTGATCACCCCTTCTCTTGTAACTTTTCTATAGTTTTTATTTTAAAAATACCGTTATGTTGTGATGAGGTAAGAGCTAATTTCATTTTTCATTTCCTAATAATTCTTTTATTGTTTTATACTTTATGTTTCATTACCTGTTTTATTGTTCCCTTAATTTTTAGCACCATTTGTCAACTTATCCTTAAATATTAAACGTACAACGAAAACGGGTTTCCTAAAATTTTAAAAGTATGATTTTGCAAAAAAAAGGTCACTTTTGTGATGAAAGACAGTAAAACTGCCGGAACAAGTAACCAATACGATGAAGTGGTTATTTCTACAATTCTGAAAAGAAAGATATGAAGTAATATTCTCTTAATTGGCGGTAAAAAGATGAAAAAAATAATGAAAATCAAAGATTCCCGATTTAAAACAACTTTACAAAAAACTAACAAACCAAAAGGACGTGATAATTTAAATAGTACAACTAACTTCATACATAAATCGAACAGCTATTGATATCTATGCCACAAATATCCCAACCTACTGCTCATAGCTCAACAAATAATATGACTATTTTAAATAATATTACCAATGTTTCTGTTAGCAAAATGTTTTCACCTTTTTCAGTCGAAATGATTGTTGAACCACAAATCGTTCATTTACCTCCATCAATAAAAATAAAAGGCATTACAAATTTTCAACCTCTATGCACAGACTCAATATCTCTTTAGGAGAGAATAATTTCGACTTTATTACTTTAAAAACTAAATTTAACAATGCTCACAGAGCCTGCATAAAATATTTAGCAGCAGCAAAATTGTAATTTTTGTTTTACAAATGGACCAGGCAAAAGAAGAAAAACCCTACAGGTTTGTAATAAGAAATCTTCATTATTCCACACCCTAAGAAATGATCAAATATGATCTGGAGAAGAAATGATTTGCCATGCGTCTTATTCCTAACGTTGTATACACTTGATTGAAAGAACCCTCTCACTCTTCTTTGTGGATATTGAACCAGCTCCAAACAATGTTGAGCTCTTTAATATTATCAGCATAACTTATACCAAAGTCAAAATTAAGGATTATCATAAAAGAAGGGATATTGTTCAATGCATAATGTCATCGGGTGCCGGGTCTCAACGGGTTGATCCCATAGCAAAATTTGTTTAGTTTCATGGGCACATTCACTTTAGGGCATTTGCCATTTTTTGTAACACACGATATCGATATCAATTTTAATCGCGTGCCTAATAGAGGACGCCTAGGTCACGATTGTACACGGGCGCGACATGGGCTAGAGCCGGCGCTGCATAAGGTGCCAGGGATATGAGGATACCAGCTTTCTGTCGACACAAACTAAGATCATCTAGTGACATATACCAGACACCACGTGAAATTGCGCCAATCTGTGCTCTGTGCGGTGGAAATCATTAATTAGTCAATTAAAGAGGATGTACAGTTCATCTCGGACTGACAGATGCACGTCCGATTTCAGCATCTCTGAAGAAATGTAACTTCGAACCTTTCGTAGACGAGAAGTAAACTACTGCCTCCAGAGACAGAGTTAGGGTCCAACCGATTTTTTAAAACTCCACTCCCATCTCGAAATAACAGAAGACTACTTTTACTAACACAGCATCACTACATTTACAAACATTCACAGCACTACAACACCACAATAAACAACAAATAAATGCACGTCATCTCAATTTACAACATCTCAATCCACAACACCTCAATACCTCCACCACCTCAATACAGAACTCATCAAAATAAAACATCTTATCAAGTTATAAGAACAACACCTAATCCCTCAATGCCGCATTACACACCACCAAACTCAGTTCCGAAATGGCCAATGCCTGATCCACAAACTAGTACTCCAGACATTTCATTACATCTTACTTCTTTTTTAAATGATTTTAAATCGATGATAAATCTGGTCATCATATTACTCACCACGCTAGTTACGAACTTCATTTCTAATGTCAGTCCATAATAAACTCAAATTGAGTTATACATCGAAGAAACTTCAAACTACTTACAGGTACTTCACACATCTTGATGACGAAGCATCAAGACAAACATTACTCGTTACACAAGAATCGGACAAGGAGACTGTAACGTCTCTGGAGCAGAGATCTACTACATTGAAGTGAACCACGCTAGAAGAGCCTTCAATGGGAGGTTTCTGCATCCATGCTTCAACATGAATCTCTGAGGGATGATTTTTGAAAGAAGATCACAAATACATTATGTGTCATGTCATACAAATGGCATCTGTATAATTTCTTTTAACAAATATTAATATTATTAGACACCTTTCTTATCATACATAATATATTATTTTTGTAACTCATTATTGCTGAAGTGGACCTTCTTATCTCATTGGATCTAGAAAAAAATCTTTCTTCCTCGCCGAACCATCTAAAAGATTGCGATACTTAAACTCCTACCATTTCCATACACTGTAACGTTCTCTCTAGAAATTATAAATTCTTAAACAGCTAATGTTCTCTCTGAAAAAGTTATACATTCTTAAACAGTTAATTACAAGGAGCGGTAAAGCTCAGAGGGTTAGATCCTATTCTACTAAATTCAAATGTACCGGGTTCGAAACCTGGCTATTACTTATTCTGCTGTAAGCTATTTATCCTGCAGGACTAATAGTGGAATTCAGTAATTCTCTGAGAAGTGGCTAACCCTAATTGGGAGATATGCTTTGGATTAAGACGAGCTTTAAAGCACCTCCCTGCCTTACCGTTGGGATAGAAAGAGATCGGTTCTCAGCAAGTTCTTGCTCATTTTTTCTATTGCTTACTGGGTCTTTGTTTGCTAATAAAGTGAGTAATGTCCATATTTCTTATTCTCATGGTTAAAATACAATAGTTTAATTAGATGGGTAAAACTGAAGAAAATCGTAAGATATAATAACGTTAATTGATATAATAAAAAACGTGGATAGAAGATTGTTTAGGGAATTAAAACATTTACCAACTAGAGATTGTGGTAAATTATAAATTTCAGTGACAAAATACACGCTATATGCTGTGTGGTAGGCCATTGCGTGCTTGAACAGTACCTGAAATCTACTCAATTCAGCTAGTGAGGTGTATGGATTTCTTTAGGAATGTACAAAATTTTGTAAGCGCCGGAATATCTTTGGTACCTTTGAATGAATTTTTTTTTAAATTTAATTTATTGATATTTACAACTATAATAATATTACAATAAGTAAGCTTGTGGAGAAACTACACATCGGTAGCACTCCAGTTATATAGTAGATGGTCTTGAGGCCATCTTCTTTTGAGACGCCTCGGAGGTTTATCAGGAATAGTGTTGGAAGCAAGTTGAGAGACTAGCGGATTCAAGTGTGTATGGAGCTTGTAATGGAAGGATAGGTATCTAGTTTAGGCCAAATCAGTAACATATGGGATATTAAGATCATGATGGATGAGTTTGTGACATAATAAGGAGCATTGAAGATTTTACGAAGGATTTTGGATTATAAGGATTGGATACGAGATGAATTGGATGGTTTAGTAGAGCCACAAAGCTCAACTCTGTATGTCCAAATAGGTTTGATAACTATCATGTAAATGAGTCCTTTGTAATTAATTTGGAGCTTAGAACGTTTGTCTAGTAAATGTTAAAGTAGGCGAAAACGACGAGCAGTTTCTTGTCTTTTCAGTCTTGTATGAGGATTCCAAGTGAGACGTTTGTCCAGATGGAGTCCTAGGTAACGTATCTGTTCGACAGGGTTCAGTTGAATGAATTTACTTTCATAACTTAAGGTAAACTAATTGAATTTTCGATAATTATTTTTATTAATCGATCACAGTACATGTGATGAAATATAAATCACAGCTCTATTTATGATTGAAACTAAGAATTTTTCCAAACCATTGACGAAATTTCATTATAAGTTCAAGTTGACCTCAGTTATGTTTAAATTAATTGTTTTTGAAACTCTGCCTTTAGCGCGAGAGAACCTCAAACTTGTTTTGATGGAGAGGAAAATAATTAAATGAATTAATTTACGGTCACGTATATTTTAACTAGATTTAGTGGCTTCGCTGTTTTTTGCTTCCTCGAGCACAATACTTCACACCTTCTGTTAAGCGCATAAGGTGCTTGTAAGCGCATTTAAAATAGATGTAAAATGGAATTATACCTTTATTTTATATATATCGCAATGTATCGTTTCGGTCGTCATTATAAAAATAAATATGGATTAACAAAATGAGCAAATCACGGTTATAAAAACTAGGTCACTCAGAAAGGTAGCAAGACCACCTGGTGAGGGGGTTCATGAGTACGAAAGAGGATTCATCCAAGACTTCACCTTTGGAAGACTCACTCTCTGAAGAGACTCCGAGGAAAGAGGAGTCGAAGTTTGGCCTCTGGAAGGAGGTCCGGAAGCGAAGACTGGCACAGATTAAGATGGGGAGATTCAGATGACGATACAACATACTTTGATATACTTGGCAAACCATATAAGTAACCCCTGAACTAACAGATAAGTGATAATTAAATGTATGTATGGTATTTCATGGCAATCCCCTGCTTTATCCGATTCATAAATCATGTGTCAAAATGTATATATATATATTTTAGTCCAAATAAGAAATTATATTAATAAAGTATATTCATTATTAATATTATGCTTACATAACCCAGATGCACTATATATTTATGAATTCTACATTGGTGGTTTAATTAAAGTTATCAGGATTAATTCGACTGATTAGTAAATTGGTAAACACAAAACCAACCGCTGTAAAAGATTCCAATTTGAAATAAAATAGAACGTTTAAAGAAATAATATCTTAAATAAGTAAATATCTTATTATCTTATAAATATCTTAAGTAAATATTTTAAATGATTACTCTGACCTCCTAAAATTAATAGAATTATTTAAAAAAATAAGTCACCCTCCAAAATATAGCAATTTATGTGTAAGAAATATATTTTATCAGTAGCTGGAGGGATAAACTAAACAATCATTCTGGTTATGTATAAAACTCGTTTATTAATCTTATATTCAGGAGATGAAAAGTAATTTTGTTTTTTAATACTTCAATGGCATTATTGTTATATAACTTCATAGCAAGATGAGCAGCGAGACTTGAAATTGAAATATTTGCATTGAATCCTAAATTAAATTTTACAAATTTTAACATATCAATTTTTAATTTTCGACGATAAAAGAGAAAAAAAAATTCCTTAGAAATATAATTGTAAAAAGCGTCACAGATAGACGACAGCATAACAATTTTTGAATAATATCAAGGTTCACCAGAAGATTTTATGTGAAATTGGAAGGGTTCCATTGTAGTAAAAAATTCCTACTACGCCAAGTTTTTTTAATCTTGAAACTTCAAAAGGAATCAAGATCCAATGATACTGATACTTGCATGCAAAACAAAAATGATACATTATTACGATTTTTTTAATATATATGTAAAGAAAATGTATTTCTTTAATTTGAATTAGCGCGCCGCGCCAACGTAGATAATACATATGTTGAAGAGAATGGTACTGGCGTTATCAGCAGGGAGGTTACGAGTGTGTTAGGCAAGCAGTGAAAAGCTCGAAGTGTTCTTTTATTATTTGTTATTATAAAACAAACAGAATCGACAGGAGAATAAACATTGAATGTCGTTTCTTTGTTTTACAGGTATGAATTTAGATTTTATTTGTAAACCCGTAAACTAATTATCAATTTAAAGAAAATTAACTTTGTTTTACAGAGCATCACAACCTTGTTTCAATTGATTTCTGTCGTCCCTAAGACGTTGTCAAACGTTTAGACTGAAAAGACAAGAAATAGCTCACCATTTCAGGCTTCTTCAACATTTAGCAGACAAACGCCCTAAATCCCCAGTAATTACAAAAGACTCATAAATATGACAATCATAAGACCATCTGGATTTAGAGAGTAGAGCTTTGGGGCTCCACTTAACTATCGAATTCCTCGCCTATTGAATCCTTACAAACCAAAATCCTTTGTGAAATCCTCAATGTGTCTTACTGTATTACGAACAAAGTAATCCATATATGACCTTAATATCCCGTTTGTGATATTAATATGGCCCAAATCCGACATCTATCATTTCATGACAAACTTTATTCCTACTAAAACCCAGTAGTTTCAAACCTGGCTACCTCTTCAATTCTTGATAATCCTCCAAGGCGTTTGAAAAGATGTTGGCCTTCTGAGCTTCTAAGTTGAACTTGTTATTCGAGTAGTACCATTGGGTTGTTTCTGTACTTGCCTTTATTCCGTGCCATAATTTATCTTTTATTATATTTACATGATGAATTCTATTTTACAGTATCAATAAATAACTTGAAAAAAAAAGTTTTTATATTTTCATTTGGTAGCCATAAAAAAGGTTTAACAAAAGTTGTTTACGCTGTCTGTGACTTAGTATGCATAGCAGGGTCATGTCTTTAGTGTCTGCAAATATCTGGCCTTAGTATTTTCTATATATCTCATTAATGCGCTTATACCATAACGATTTCACACAAGCTTCATAGGAAGTGAATTCTCCGAAATCCGATATTTCTCATGGTTGGAATAGTTAAAAGCAACCTTATAGAATCACACAGAGTTAATTTTCCTACGGTTTATTTAAACCAATTTGCGTATTTGTTACTATCTCAACATGACAAAAAGATTTTAAAAAATAAATAAAAACAATTTATGTGTTATAATTTAAATTGTAACATCTTTAAAGTTTAACGTCTAAAGCTATATATCAAAAATACTTTAGAAAACAAATCAAGGTTTCTGTTGGGTATGGACCATAATTGACTCCTTATTTAAAAAAGAGCGTTATGATGAATTCGACTTTTTAAAGTTAATTTTATACATTAAAATGATATGGAAATATAGAACAAGCAAATTACTATCAAAATAAAAAAATATATATAATATATTAAGCGTTATTTCTGTAAATTAAGTATACAGAAATTTAATAATCAATGGAGTGGTCTATTGAAACAAAAATAAAATAAGCATCGGTAAGTTAAAATTAGTAATGCTTAAATATTTAAGCGAATAAAATAACTTCATGCCAAGGATAGAATGTTGAAATGAATACAAAACATACTCGTACTTTTAATTACACCTCATATAAGGAATTTTAATTTTTTTATCAAATTCGCTATTAAATCTAGCATAATTTCAAATGTATCGTCCTAACATTATATCTCTGAAAAATGAGGTGAATGATAATTGTAAATAAAAGATTGTGGAAATATGTTTGTTCATTAATACTTACTTAGGCCATTTTAATAAGAAAAGAAGACAATAATAAAAACAATTTCCGTTGTTCTGATTTCGATTGATTTGACAGGCTTTAAATTTGTTTTGGGTTGGAGCAGTGGGAAAACAATGTCACAATTCGGAGATTTCTGTTACAAAATTACTTGGGAGCTATAGCAAAGCAAGTAAAAAATCAGTCGGTTTTCAAGGATAAGTTTTATATATATATATATATAAATATATATATATATATATATATATATATATATATATATATATATATATATATAAATCATAAGCTACAGCAGATAAAATGTTTGCAAATTTTAATTTTTGTCTAAATCTATATTAAAGATTATTATTGCTATTTTTATAATGGATAATAAACCAATCATCTAAAATTACTTTTGTTATTGGTAAATTTGGAAGGGAATAGTGAATTAATAATATTTAAGATACAAACAGGATTTATTAATGGTAGATCTTGTATTGATCAAATATTCTCCCTGAGAACTCTTATGGAAAGGACTAGAGAGTACAACATAACAACCCACCACCTTTTCGTGGATTTCAGCAATGCCTATGACTGTATCATCAGGTTTCAAAGTATGGAAGAAATGAATGTCCCCAGACAATTGATAAGCCTCGTGGAATTGCTGATGAGCGAGTCGAGAAGCCAGGTCAAGATCCAGAATGACTTGTCTGAAGAATTCAAGACAACTAGGGGTCTGAGACAAGGGGATGGACTCTCGTGCCTGTTATTTAATTTTGCTCTAGAAAAGGTCATAAGAGACGCAGGGTTACAAGTCACTGGTACGATTCTGACTAAGTCCATCCAAATACTGGCCTATGCAGATGACATAGACATAGTGGGAAGAACACCAAGAGATCTACAACAGGCTTTTCTTGCATTGGAGAATGCTGGACGGCGTATAGGTCTTCAGGTAAACCAAGTAAAGACTAAGTATATGGTGGCTAACCCTTCAAGACAATCGGATCCCACCATCACGTTTGGTTCCTACACATTTGAAAGTGTCGACAGTTTTGTCTACCTCGGTTCTTTGGTCAAAGCAGATGGCTCAACCAGCCCAGAAGTTCAAAGAAGAATATTGGCCGCTAATAGATGTTATTTTGGGATGGCGAAAATTTTACGAAGTCGTCTGATATCAAGAAGAGCCAAGGTCATGCTGTACAAAACAATCATCAGGCCTGTTTTGACTTATGGATCGGAAACCTGGCCTCTGTCCAGGGCAGATGCCAACAGTTTGCTGCTCTTCGAAAGAAAAATATTAAGAAGAATGTTTGGAGCTGTAAGAGTTGGCGATCAATTTAGACTCAGACAAAATGCAGAGCTGTATCTTTTGTATCAGGAGCCTGACGTGGTGAAGCACATAAGAATAGCTAGATTGAGATGGGCTGGACATGTGGCCAGAATGGAGGACAACGCTATCTTAAAAAGACTTCTGTTTGGATTCGTTGATGGAAAAAGAAAACGTGGGCGTCCACGACTTAGATGGTCAGATGAAGTCGAGAGTGATGCAGGCAGCATCATTGGATCCAGAGCTTGGAAGACCTTGGCCCAGGACAGAGAAGAGTGGAGGCGACGCCTTGATGCGGCCAGGACCCGTGCTGGGTTGTAGAGCCAGTGATAATAATAATAATAAGATACAAACAGACGACTAATACCTGAACGTTTTATTACATAAAATGCCCTTCCTAATTGAACATGATATTTTACAATATTGCAGTACAAATTTGGAAAGAGTCCAGCTTTACCAAGTGGGGTCTTTAAGTTAGATAAAATCTGAAATCCATCTAATCTTTGGCAATGATGCTTTGCGTTTTCATCACTAAATATAACTAATTAGTTATGTAAGAGAAAAAAGAAAAACGAGTTAAAGGCAAAATTGTTCCCTCGACTTCAATATTATCGCTATTTTATACATATACACATGCATCCGTATATGTGTATTTATGTATATGTATATATACCAGCAAAACTTCCAGAATACTACCAGAATCACCTACACTTATTCTTGGTATAATCATATATAATAGTGTAAACAAAATTATAACTATTTTTATTTTTTAAAGAGAAAAGATAGGCCCTCGACCGGGATTTGAACCCGGAACCTTTGTCTCACCGTGACATCGCTCTGCCAATTGAGCTATCCAAGGCACTTCTCGGTCGAGGACAAAGCTTCTCTCTTTTAGATCCTAAAGCCCCAGTGTGCTCCCGCCATTTTTGCGATGAATACACTAGAGCGAAGTTCTTTGAACATTAATTTTAATTTAGGATCTTATTGACTTTCGTCATATTATTATTTATAATTTTTTATAATTATTGGTCATTTTTTATGAGTTATAAATATTTTTATTTTTTAAAGAGAAAAGATAGGCCCTCGACCGGGATTTGAACCCGGAACCTTTGTCTCACCGTGACATCGCTCTGCCAATTGAGCTATCCAAGGCACTTCTCGGTCGAGGACAAAGCTTCTCTCTTTTAGATCCTAAAGCCCCAGTGTGCTCCCGCCATTTTTGCGATGAATACACTAGAACGAAGTTCTTTGAACATTAATTTTAATTTAGGATCTTATTGACTTTCGTCATATTATTATTTATAATTATTGGTCATTTTTTATGAGTTACAAATATTTTTATTTTTTAAAGAGAAAAGATAGGCCCTCGACCGGGATTTGAACCCGGAACCTTTGTCTCACCGTGACATCGCTCTGCCAATTGAGCTATCCAAGGCACTTCTCGGTCGAGGACAAAGCTTCTCTCTCTTCCGGGTTCAAATCCCGGTCGAGGGCCTAACTTTTCTCTTTAAAAAATAAAAATATTTATAACTCATAAAAAATGACCAATAATTATAAAAAATTATAAATAATAATATGACGAAAGTCAATAAGATCCTAAATTAAAATTAATGTTCAAAGAACTTCGCTCTAGTGTATTCATCGCAAAAATGGCGGGAGCACACTGGGGCTTTAGGATCTAAAAGAGAGAAGCTTTGTCCTCGACCGAGAAGTGCCTTGGATAGCTCAATTGGCAGAGCGATGTCACGGTGAGACAAAGGTTCCGGGTTCAAATCCCGGTTGAGGGCCTATCTTTTCTCTTTAAAAAATAAAAATATTTATAACTCATAAAAAATGACCAATAATTATAAAAAATTAAAAATTATAACTAGTTTGAAAAGCGTAAGTTATACAAATTATACCTCGAAGTCTCAAAATATAAGACGATACTTCGTCCAGTCGTCATGTACGGTGGGGAGGCGTGGGCTCTACCTAAGCAGCAGGAGAAATTATTGGATGCTTGGGAGAGAAAGATTCACAGAAGAGTATATACAAGGAAGGAAATCGTTTTCCGCATAAAAAAGAATCAAGAACTTAAGGACCTATATGGTGAACCCGATATAGTTTCTTGTATTAAAAAAGCAAGATTACGATGGTGGGGGACGTTCACAGAATGGATGAAAAAAGGCCCTAATAGCTGATATGGAGGGTCCTCCAAATGGAGAAAGAGGAGGAGGCAGGCCTTGACTGGGATGGATGGACGATGTGGAAGCAGGCCTTAGACTCCTTGGGGTAAGAACATGGAGAAGAGTCGTGGAAGATCGGTCAAAGTGGAGGAAAATTCTAGTGGAGCGAGGCCTAGTTCCTCCAAGGAGGACCGCCATCTGACGATGATGATCCATCTCTAATATATATTGGCACTACAACCAGCAAGTTTTGGCCTCCTCTAACACCAGTCGCCATGCTCTTCTATCGCTGGTGGTTATTATTCGCTCCTCAATCTGCCCATCTTATTCTTGGCCTACCGACCACTCGGAATCCCTGCAATTGTTTTGTCAACACCATCCTTGGAGTGGCACTTATTTGCATCCTAGTGATGTGACCTGCTCACTGAAGACGATTTAATTTTATCACTGTAATGGGATCTGTATTGTTGAGCAGGTAATAAATGTAGAATATAACTACTATATTGCAATTAGTCTCGGGAACAGATGACCATAAAGCACAAACGTTCATAGAATATAAGGACTAAATAGTTGAAATGATTCAATTTCCAATCTAAGTGATTCAACGTGTTCGAAGTTCCCATTGATCCTGCCTACAACAGCAAAGGCACATATTTTCAACTTTACTTACTAAATTATGTGACCCGTCTCAGGCAGGACATTGGCCAATCAGGACAATAGGATCCCACTCCCAACCAACGAGAAAAAGCCTCTCTTTTTTGGAGATCCTAGTGGTTAGCTTAACAACCTACTGAGCCCAAGATCGCGGGTTTGTAGCCGGGCAGGTGGCCTTAAGATTTTGTAAAGGGTGAGGAATAAGGAAGGGACGTTAAACGGGGGCTCCGAGCTTTTACAATGTCTGATGCTCGTTAAACATCCCTAATCTAATTATACCTGGATAGGCAAAATTTAGAGCTCCCACTGTAGCATCGTCCTACCAGTATAAAATGAAGTTAAATAAATAAACAAAAAGTTTTTTTCATATCCCTTTTGATACACTCTCCCCCACCTTAGGGAAAGGAATAAGGAGATTGAGATTAGGAATAAGAAAAGCCCGCACTAGGAAACACCTTGGAAGCAAGCCAAGGAGGAAGACATGGCGTATGGAAGATGATGAGACTTCACTTCGCGAACTGTGGCGATTCATATTACATTTATTTTCAGCCGCCTTAATATGATTTTAAATAGAATCAGATTATAGAATGACGGCACAAACTTTTTTTGTACTAGTAATCTAAATCATTCACATTGTGATGTGTATTTAAAACACATATAGATGATTCTTTTCTAACGGTCAATTTTTTTTAATCCTATAATTTAATTTTTTATTTTTATTAATTAAAAAAACCGACTTTGTCTTCCACCGATCGCGTCAAGAGCAAATTCTGAGCCTGAAACTGTTAATAAATTACTACAAATCAAAAACAAAGAAAAACCGCTTCCCTCCCCAACCTAAGGAAAATGTTGGGGATAGAAAGGAGAATAATAAGAAGAATTTACACAGGCCCAAAGAGACACAGGAAGGCTATAGGTTGAGATCTAATAAGGAAATTTACAAAGAAGTGAATGATTTCGAAACGGCCATAAGAATAAGAAGATTAAGTTTCTACGGACATATGTTGAGGATGCATCAAAAGCGATTAAATAGAGAGGATACAAGAGCGCTGGGGTTACATCAAACAGATGAAGGAGGAAACTAAAAGATTGAAAATAGCAGGACCAAGACTGTTTCGATAGGGTTGATTATGGGAAGGGACTAAAAGAAATGAAGGTCCTTATGGGAAAAAGATATGCGGGAAAAGGAATTGCGTGGGCCGAGGAAAGAAGGAAAGAGCAATAAGAAATAATGAGGAAAAGGTGGGTGGAGAGAATGAAGTGAAAATTAAGATACTCGCGTGGTCTCTAAGACCGTTCCGTAACAATAAAAAAAAAAAAAACCCGGTACCATTACAACCCATAAAGGACCAGTGGTCAGTACAGGGCAGAGACTGTACTGTTTCTCGGACAACGGTTGTGCAAAGTGGTGATTTGTACTAAATCACGCTCAACCACCAGATTTGTCCCCTTTATTTTAGCAACTCACTTTATAGAGGCTGGGTGAGCCCCAGAAGGGTCCTAGGTCCCATCTCCGGCCGCTAACAGATTAAATAAATGTCTGGCGAGCGGGATTTGAACACACGACCTTCGGAATGGCAACTACTTTTTTGTTTAATCCAAAATTAAACTTTTTAAAATATATTATTATCCTTTTTAGCAATTAATTAAATATAGCAATTAATAAAAAACTAAAATAAAATAAATTAAACTTTTTTAGTTTATTATGCATATTATTACTATATATTTTTTTAAAAATATTACCAGAGGATTACGCTACAACTTCAATAAACAAAGTTTCAAAACAGTACCGACAAAGTAGACATTCTTCAGAAAAATTATTTATTTTATTTATGAATTGAACATTGAGGTTTATGGATTCATTAGTTTGGATTATTTATTTCAATAAAAGTTACTTGTTAATTTCTAGAAGTGGATAGGATAGGTATTGACATTTAAGTAATAATCTTTAGTGTATAATATAGTTAAATAAAGTTTTCTTTAGACTGCAAGTTATGTAAGGCGGAAGAAGTGATAAAATACGTTCACGAGGATCATATTTATACAATAACTAGCTTTTGCCCGCCACTTCGTCAACTTTGATTTTTAATAAAAACTTAAGTTGAGTTTAAATGGAGAGTGAATCAACAAACTACCTACTTCAACTTTAATTTATACTACTTGTACTTGTAATTTATACTACAATTTATACTTGTACAACTTAAAGTTATGCTCCATAGCATTCACAATAACAAAGCATTTGTGTATTCAGCCAGCCTTCTAATTCTTATTCCTTTGTTAATCGATTTTCATAAATTGTCCTATTAAATATTAAATGGCATAATTACAGAACTTTCCATGTGTTTCCGAATGAAATCCACTATGTAATATCCAAAACTGTAATCTCTTGAATTAAAATGTATAATTGGATGGTATTAGCGGTATCTGTGGGGAAAAAAAGTTTCTCCTCAACCACATCCCGTAATCACAGTAACTTCTATATCTTTGAACAAAACTTTTACCTGCAGTCTAGCCCATTGCACATTTTTGGAGGTTTTTAATTCCGGAGTAGCATTACAGGTGCGCCTACATTATGTAAAAGTTTATATGCTGGCAGACCAGATAAAGTATTCAAAAATTCTGAGGAATAATGCCGAGCTGTGTCAGTTTCAACTACTGAATCTATTGACTTGTTTTCAATCAGCTCTCCCCTATTATTTCGAATGCCCCTTAGATTTTAGATGCAATCTAAATTCTATCCCTATAATAATCCCTTATTATTATTATTTCATCCCCTATTTTAAACTTTTAGGGGTTGATTTTCAAAAAAAATACACGTTATTCTTTATTTTTAATGTAGAAATGAAATCTCAAAATTAAAAATGACATTGTTCCTAAACAAACTTTCATCCCGTATTGCAGGCCTTTATGGGTTGATTTTGCAACATCTTGACTACCATTGTCATTAAGTTTAAAAGTAAAGCCTGCTTACTTATTTTAACATTTCACATGTTACGATTTCCCCTATTTTACAATTATAAGGATTGATTTTAAAAAAATAAAAAAAACACATAATTCTTTATTTGAAATCTAAAATTTCATGGTGCTCGCTTCATAAATGACCTATTTTTATTACAAAAGTTGTTCACACTGTTCATCCTCAAAGGGGATGAATTATCTAAAATCCTTTTTTAGAGCGCGTTGGCCTTATAAAATGTACCTCCTGTGCAAATTTCAAGTCTGCAGCTCATACCGTTTTGGCTCTCCGATGTTCTGTCAGTCAGGACAAACTCTTTTATTTATATATATATATATATATATATATATATATATATATATATATATATATATATATAAGTTATAAGGACAAATAGACAGTAAACATAAATAGTATGTAAGTTTAGGATTAAGGATTGCTATTATGAGTTATAAACATTATAGACTATATATATGAGAGGTACGAGAAATAAAGTTTAGTTGGTATCTTGAACTTGTGTCGTTACTATGCCCAAAACCCTATTTTTTCAGAGAGTGTTTCAGTCTAATCATAAATGGTGCCGAAACCCGGGATATTTAAAAAAAATATAAGTACGCACGTACGGTTCGGAGTTCAAACTTTTATCTCTTTTCGCGAGTGCAAAGTCAACGGTAGTTATTAATTATGTCAGAAAGCGAAGAGATAAAGAGGCTGGAATACCAATTAGCCCAGGCGGCCGTGGAAAGGGCGAAATTGGTGGAGAAATTGAAAACGGCCAACGAGACGTCTCAGTTCGAACTCGTCAAGATGAGAACACAGAACTCCGCGTTTGTCCACGAGGTGATCAGTCAACTAGAGCCGTTCAACGGAGTTTTAGGCGATCTCGAGCACTTCATTAAAGGGGCAGATCGCTTAATTCGATTAATCTGAAAAAGGAGAACGGCACACTGCAGGAATCCGACGTAGTGCTCTTAGAAGCATCATTGGTTAGCCGAATTTCGAGGCGAGTTCTCAATGCCATTCAGGGGGACACTACTCACCCTTGGGATGTACTAAAGGCGAGATTGAAAAAATTATATGGTGGAGGAAGATGGATACCGGAGGAGGATATTTTTTATATGTTAAAGGAACACAGGAGGCAGGGCCAAACGGAGGGAGAGTTCGCCGAAAAGTTATTGGTGCTCTATAACAGGTTGGAGGACAAAATGGTGGAGACGTTCGGCCAGGCGGAAGGTGCCCAGCGTACGGCATTTGTGCGAGGAATCTTGAAGGTCCAGTTAAATCATTACTTGGACCGCCCGGGCTCATTGCCCACGAAAGGAATGGAGCCCGACTTGAGAGGTCAGAAGGAGAGTGGACAGAAGTGAGATCGACGAGGAGGAGACATCAGAGCCCGCCGAGACGTAATGGCGGCGGCAGGCAGTTCGAAAAGAGACCTAATAGAGCACCCGAGGACCGTCGACGAAAACCAGAAAAGAGGTGCTATGAGTGCAACCAACCCGGCCACGTCGCAGCACAATGCAATCTCACTAGGTGCTACGAATGTGACAGGCGGGGACATGTAGCACGAGAATGTCCAAGGCGTAATCCACGTCCGAACCGAAGAGGTCAGCAGCCAGAGCCTATGGAGGTGAATAATCAGGAATGGAGCAGGAGACGGACGCATAGAAGAGGCAGAGAGCAGTTTTCGAGCGCCGAATCTACAGGAGAGGAGAGCATACGATCTGAGCGCAGTACTCCGGCCTCGAGCAGACATGAGGTAAGAGGTGGGAATTCCTGGAGGGGTGGCCCTTCCGGATCTAAGGTCGCGACGCGACATCCTAAATTAGATTGAGGGTACGATGACGGGCGGGGCGACCTCTCACGCGAACTAATGGTAAATAATAATGGGATGGACAGAGGAGGGATGAGGTTACCCGTGGCGAAGTTGAGTGGGTTAGACGTTAAATTCCTTGTGGATACGGGCAGTACTAATTCATTAATTAGTAGACAAGGGGCGGAAAAACTAGGTATGTGGGGGACGCAACGCCAGTGCAATTGCGAAATCTCTACGGTTAGTGGACGGTGTAAAACATTAGGGGAGGGGTATTTTAGTTGTAGGAAGTTAGTAGGAAGGGATGTACGCATTAAACTTCATATCACCGAAACTTTAATGCCGGAATACGATCTGATCGTGGGGTGCGACCTGTTGCAACAGGCAGGGTTAGAAATGAGGGTTGAGAAAGGCCGCTGTCGATTTTGGTTAGGGGACCGGAAATACCAAACCAATTTGGTGGGTTCAGGTCAACGGGTCGAGATTGGGGCGGTTGAGTGCAGTCAGGAAGCTGTGGAGGACATTGTCAATCAGTACGCAGACCTGTTTTATCGCGAAAACGAAATTCTGCCAACTACTGGGAAAACCGTACATCGGATTACACTTAAGGTAGATAGGCCGATTTACGTTAAGGACAGGAGATACCCCCAAGCTATAAGGGAGATTATAGGGAAACAATTAGCCGAAATTTCGCAGCAGGGAATTATTCGGCACAGTAATTCTCCCTTTAATAGCCCTCTATGGGTAGTAGAGAAAAAACAGAGCACACCTGGGGGAGGGAAGCAATATCGAGTGGTTGTGGATTATCGCAAGTTAAACGATGCGACGCAAGACGAGCGGTATCCCCTTCTTCGCGTCGAAGATATACTTGACAGGTTGGCGGGGGCGGTCATTTTTAGCACGTTGGATCTCAAAAGTGGGTACCACCAAGTTCGAATGGCCGAGGAAGATATTGGCAAAACAGCGTTTTCCTGGGAACGCGGACACTACGAGTTCCTGCGGATGCCATTTGGTTTAAAAGGGGCCCCATTGACGTTTCAACGCCTTATGGATGAGTTCCAAAGGGGTTTGGGGGAGGATTTTGCCCAGGTTTATATGGATGACCTCATAGTGTTCAGTCGTTCGGAAGCGGAATATGTTAAACATTTAAAAGCTGTATTCTGCAGAGTTCGCCAATTCGGTCTTAAATTATCGCGGGAGAAGTCGAAGTTCGGTCTGCGGGAGATCAGGTTCTTGGGTCACGTAGTTTCGCGATCGGGAGTGCGGCCTGATCAGGAGCGAGTTAGGGCGATTCAGGACGCTCCATTGCCGGTTAATGCTCGGGGTGTAAGGCGGTTTTTAGGCATGGTGAACTACTACCGTCGGTTTATCCCAGCTATCGCGGAGTTGACGCAACCGTTGACGGAGGTACTGAAGAAAGGAAAACGGTTTATGCTTGGACAAACTCAGTTGGAAAGTATTAACCGTTGTCGGGAGGCTCTCACCTCACAACCCTTACTAGCCTTCCCTGACTTTCGCCTAATGTTTCGAATTACCACGGACGCGAGTGAGGTCGCGATTGGCGCAGTGCTGTCGCAGAATTTTTTCCGAGGGCGAAAAACCTATCGCTTATGCCAGCAGGAAGCTAAACGGAGCGGAAAGCCGTTACAGCGCGATAGAACGGGAATTGTTAGCGGTGGTTTGGGCGATTGAATATTTTCGACCGTACGTCTATGGTAGGATGTTCGAGCTGTTCACAGATCACAAGCCACTAGTGTACTTGAACACTCTGAAAGAATCATCGGCGCGCATATCACGCTGGAAGGAACGGTTAGCGGCTTATACCTTTCAGGTTGTTCATAAGAAGGAGGCAGAAAATGCCGTGGCAGATTGGTTGTCGAGGGACCTAGTGGTGAACGCGATCGATGAGGAAGGACCTTCTGCGGAACCCTTCGGCCTCCGATACTTAAGGAACTGGGCGGAAAACGGACCCGAAATACCGCTCGTTCGTCAGGACTCCGAGGATAATTCCGTTACGTCGGAACGACCTAATGACTTGCCTGAGGCCGATGAGATTATCAACGACAAGCGCCTCCAGATTATATTCCGGTCGAAACAAAGTGCGGGAGTTGAAACTCGAGCATTTACGTCTGAGGGGGCGTCTGTGGTGATTGCGCGGGTTCCAACTATGGTGGATGATGACGCTATGGAACGGATATTTTCAGAGTTCGCTGTCCCTGGTCGTTGTTGCCATATTTTCGTCGGGAATAAACTCCTTCTCGATAAATTACGTAGGTTGTGGCGTCAGGAGCGGATAGGGGTAGGTTACTCGATGGTTCGCTGTTTACGGGAGGTCGAAACAGTTTCGGATAAATCAAGACAACGTCAAATCGTCTCGGACCACCATGAAAGCAAATCGAATCATCGCGGGGTCGATGAAACAATACGGGCCCTTAAACGGATGTACTTCTGGAAGGCTATGGGGTAGACGGTACGCGAGTATATCGAGCGATGTTCGGTGTGTCAGAGAGCTAAATATGATAGACAACCACCGGTGGCAGGTCAAGTAGTCTCTCCCACAGCGTCGGAGCCGCTTCGTTTAATTCAAATTGACGTATACTCCAATGAAGGTCAATCGTGGCTTACTGCCATTGATTCGTTTAGCAAGCTGGCTATGGCCTATCCGATTGAGGAGAAGACTCCGGGAGCAGTCTGGGCAGGGGTGCTTCAATGGTGCGCGACGTACGGGGTACCGGAAGAAATCATCTCCGACTGTGAGCGCGAATTCGATAATGCCATGATCAGGGAGGAAGCCAAACTCTTGAGAGTTTCGTGGCGACTGAACACGCCTCATCACGTTACCGGCAGGGGCGCGGTGGAACGTCTCCATAACACGCTGGCAGAACATATTCGTCTCCTTAAGCTAGGCCGGAATTTGGATCCGTACGAGGCTATGCCACGAGCAGTGATTGCCTATAATCACACGATCCACTCAGTAACAGGACTATCACCCGTCGAAGTGGTGTTTGGACAGGCGCGCCGAGATCGGGGGGATCTCATGACAGCTAATAACGAGGTATTACGCGGACACCTTTTGCATGTGCGCGCGGCTCGGCAGGCGTTGTGGCGTAAAGTTCGGGAGAAACTCATTCGGGAGAAGTCGGCGAGAGTGGCCAAGGCCAACGAGCGATTGAGAGTCCATACGAGAGGACAGCTGCCATTGGGAACGGTCGTATACCGCCGATTAAGGACTGCGCGAACTAAAACAGCTGCACGGTATGATGGCCCCTTCAAAATTATTACCATCCGAGAGCACAACCTCTATACTATTCGTGACATTAATTGCCCCTCCCGGGTTCGTACAGTGCATCTCGAAGAGCTTCGAGTCCCCCGTAAAATGTCCTCGCTCGGACCGGAGGCTGCGCTGCAGGAATGAAGACTGTATTTTCTGTTATAATCAATAATGTTCATGAATCAATCATATTTCTTTCAATTTGTTTTTTTTTCTTCTTTTCAGAGTTTGTTATTTAGTTTAGTGCTTTCAGTGATAGAGTGTTGTCAGTGTATTTTACGTTTTATTACTCCCAGATTGTGGATTATTTTTATGTTAATTTTTGTGTTATTTTTGTTCTTTTCTGTCTTTTTCTTATTTTTCTTAGTTTAAGAGTTCCTCCAGGAGAAGGAACTGGAGGGGGGGAGTTATAAGGACAAATAGACAGTAAACATAAATAGTATGTAAGTTTAGGATTAAGGATTGTTATTATGAGTTATAAACATTATATACTATATATATGAGAGGTACGAGAAATAAAGTTTAGTTGTTATCTTGAACTTGTGTCGTTACTATGCCCAAAACCCTATTTTTTTCAGTGAGTGTTTCAGTCTAATCATAACTTATATATATATATATATATATATATATATATATATATATATATATATATACCCAAATATATATATCGTAAATGTGGTGGATTACATATATTATATATATGTAAATATATTTTCAGATACCGAATTCTCCATTTGATTGTGTAAACTATACCTAACTAGATGATGATGATGATATATATATATATATATATATATATATATATATATATATATATATATATATACCCAAATATATATATCGTAAATGAATGGACAATGAAAGCATGCAGTAAGCTATATTTGAAAAAACAGCTTGTCAGATTTTGTTAAATTAATAATCATGTAATTCATCTAGTTAGGTATAGTTTACACAATCAAATGGAGAATTCGGTATCTGAAAATATATTTGAAATTGAAATATGAGCATTAAAAATGAGCATTTTAATTTTGAATGAAAACTGGTTAAGCTTTGGTGTCTTTTCCTCATAATGAAATCAGAAAATTTCATACTTTTTTATGTGGTAAATTTTTTTATATAAATTTGAAATGTGCACAAAATTATATTTACTTTTACGCCGTTCCTCGTTTCATCCAGTCATAATAAAATTTTAATTAATATTATTAGTAAAATTATTAATGTTAATAGTAAACTAAATCATTGACTTCAAACATCTAGTAAGTTTATCTTTGGGAAAAAAATCCAATTTAAAACTTTTAGGATTTATAAAGGATTTATTGCCGGCTCACCACATAGGCAATCTTAGCTTTTTAAGTTGAAAGAATTTTAAGGCCGAAAGTATTAAAAATTTATAGGTGGAGCAGTCGACGAATTTCTGAAATGTAAGATTTATCATCACAGACCAAAGCTAAAGCGTACCTATAACCATAAAAGTTGTAACAATAGTAATAATAATTTCAGACTTATCAAAAAAATAATTATTTCCGACTTCTTATATAACAAAAAAAAAAACATAAAAAAACTAATTGGACCAAGGCAATGGAGAAGGACTCTTTGGAAGACTTATTCGAATCAGATCTAAAAAAATATGCTCATAGATAAAACTGCAAAAAGGATAACCAAAAATACGAAGTTCCCAGAAAAAATAAAACCATAAGGACTATTTATATCTTATATGAACGGAAATATAGACCAGAATGAACGAATGAATCCTGGGCTAAAAGGAAAGCATAATACATTAAAAACAATCTATTTGACATACTCAAAAACAAAATAAAAAATTAGATGAACAAAAAATAAAAGAATATCAAAGCCTACATTACTACACTCCCCATCCACATTCTAACGTGATAAACGTTAGCGGATAAACTTCAGTACATGTCATTTTGATTTAAAAAATTGATTTGAAGTAGTTTATATACCTAAACTACTTGGTTCCACGAAACGGGAAAATACAAAGTACTGTTTTTCAAAAAACATTTTAAACGCAATATTAAAACGTTTACATGTTTGAGTGGAAAATAGTTGACTGGATAATTATAATGATAGATTTAATTGGACGGGAGTGCACTCAAAGATAACACAAAATAAGTGATACTTATTTTTTACTTGTGCCGACGTTTCGGCCTCAGTACAATGTAGGCCATCTTCAAGGAGAATGTTCGTGGTGACTCGTCAAACACAAAACTGTCAACTGTAAAGAAAAAATAAGGGATACCAATTTTGTGTTGTCTTTGACTACACCCCTGACCAATGCAATCCATCATTAAAACTTTCTTTGATATGCCCAACAATAAATTACGAGTACTCATACCTATATGACAGAAGTCGAGGGCCACTGTTCTTTAAAAACTTAATTTTTTTTATCCCATAGACCATAGAATATAAAATCAATTTATCCAACATTTTTGACAAAAAATTAACTTAAAAAATATAACATAATAATCAAAAATATAATTCTGTATGTATATATATATATATATATATATATATATATATATATATATATATATATATATATATATATATATATATATATATTTATGTTTTGAAAAGAAAAGAGTTGCTCTGGCCGGGATTCGGACCCGGATCGTCTGCGTCTCCGTCGCAGAGCTCGCCTGGCCAAGGCAAGTCTTTTCTCTTCAAAACAAAAATATTTAAAAATAATCACTAGAAAAATAATAATTAATAAAAATAAATAATTCTGTAATTAATTTGAAAGATCAGGGAGGGATGTGTTTTTTGTCGATTAGGAAAATATTGTGTACTGAATTCATTTTATATTATTACGATCTTTATGTTTTATTGGTAATACATTTAATAATTAAAACATAGTATATTACATTGAGTGCGCACCTCACACTAGCCTTCAGGGTAGTACTTCATCTGGCCAGCTTTCCGACGACAAAACGAAGAAATACAACCAGGCTACCTGAAAGGTAATGAAGAGGTTTATTAGAGTTTCAAATGGATGTCAAGTAAATGTTTCAAAAATATTAAATAAAAATATTATTAATTACACTTTTATTAACGTTGAGATTACATTGTTTACCGAAAGTACGTGTATATGAGTGATTTGTTTTTATTATTATAAATTTAATTATTAAGGTTTAATTAGTGTAAAGTATTCCAATTTGATATACTGGATTAGTGCGATATTCCCCTGCATCTTTTGTTATAGATTCATTGGATTCCTACCGTTTGATAAAAGAATCTTATAAAACTGTTAGTATTGTTTTTCTTTTGTAAATGACAGTCTGTTAGCTTCATACACCATCTTAATTGATTCTTTAGAAACTTACAGATGAATAAAACTATCAAAAAAAGGGAAATATACGTGCCCACATATATTATAAATGTGAGGCGTTTAGTATCAAAAGCGGATGACTCAGAAGTTTCAAAAATTAACTTTTTGGTTAAGTCAAGGAATTTAATGCTCCCAAAACTTCCAGCTCATGACCTGACCAAAACTATGAGAAATAAGGCGGAAGAAGCGGAATAACTAAAGCGGAGTAGTCCATATTTGTAATTTTAGAGTTATCTGTTTTTGACCCCTAACACCTCATATTATAATCTTTACAAAGGAGTATAAATATATGTTGAATAAAATCAGTATCGGTTACTAAGATAAACGGAATAGAAAAAGAACTAAGCGATGTTTTTAAAAATCTTGTTACTGGTAATTTTCGAACTATCGTGTAATTGAGCATTTTATTATTAACAGTATACAACATTAATGGCCACATTATTTATCGTTTATACGAGCCTGGTCAGCGAGATTTTATGCGGATTAAATCGTTGGATTTCACCCTTTTAGTAGGACGTCATGTGTAAACAAACGATGAATTATGATGGACATTAATCTACGGGAACTTCTGTCGGTGTGACGGACATATTTCTATCCAGGCTTCACTTACAAACTTTTAATACTCATTTTTCTTAGTATATCTGCAGAATCAGGATTATTGGGGATGCTTTCCAAAAAAAAATGTTTGTAAAGATTAGGCCTTGTTAAGGTATAAGCAGTGATGTACTTAAGGATGACTTCGCTAGAAGCTATTTTACCGCGTCCTCATATAAAATACAATTTTCACACCTTATATAATAAATATTGCATTATATTCTTTTAAGTGCATCAAATTCTCTGGTAGAATTCGCGTAGAAAAAAAGTGTCTCATATTCTGATTAGCAAGTTTATCCAATGCATGATCAATCAATTCCTTTCTTCATGTTTAGAGTTAGTGATTAGAGACAAATAAACTAAATGATAGGCGACGATAATGAGATAATACATTTTTAAATTAGCTTACATTATGGCCGGTAAAGTATGAGTATTTAAGAATTATTCAATAATTTACTATATTGTAGCCCTACAAAAATGTATTACTGATTTGCCATATCAAGAGATAGAAATGAAGTTCTTAAAAGAGATTTAAAAAGTTGGGTATTCTTCAGCATATTGTCTTACTATATCCTTTAACAAAATAGCCGATATCGATTTTATTATAACTATATTTCTTCTCCTTTACAAATATTACATGAGGCTTTCAGGATCAAAAACGGATAACTTCAAAATTTAAAGAATGGACTTTACAGCTTGCTTGGGTTAGCAGTTTTGTCTGACACGGCACATTCCAATCTCCTTTGTCATGGTTTTAATCTGGTTCTAAACCTTAGCTTAAAATTGTTTGACGAAATCAGAGCAAATTGGGAAAAATTCAATCTTTGCAATTTTGGAGTTATCCGCTTTTGATCCTGAACGCCTCACTTGTTTATATAAATGTTTTTAATTTTAACTTTTACTGGATTTCATTCTTCTCTTGAACTATTGAGGTTATTTGCTCGAAACTGGTTGAGATAAGGGTTGACTAGCACTTAGCGATTGAGCCGGAGAAGACAGAATAGGTAAGAGGGTAGTTAACCATTCCCTGTTTGACGGGAGGATCGATGCTTGGTGACCCCTTCATGATTCAGCTTCATGTCCGCACACCACATGCCCGTGTTCTTCAAGAAATATTCAGGGGCGATATTTTAAAAATAATATTATCCATCGAACAGTACTTGTAATTGGTGCATAGACTAATGTTAATACATTCGTAAAGCCTGTTTTTTCACTGTCAAGAGATGGTTATGATTGTGGATGAAGGTATTTGTCCATGATCACCCTAAACCGCCTGGTTATTCCACCAATTTATTGTATCCACTTCATAGATACTTGGTGAGCCCTATGGGGCTCCTAACTGCTGCAGTTAACAGATTAAATAATTCATCTGTCAAAGCCGGAGTTGAACCCGGATCCTTCGGCTTAGAACTCAGCACTCTATCCACTGAGCGATCCCGCCCCGATCTAAAATATTTACAACAGATGTTTCAACTGTTAAGGGCTAATAATTCAAAATACCCTTTGATATCCTTTTAATAATATATCTTTTGTATGTTTAAGTTCCAAAAGATAGATAATCTTTTTTTTTATATTTACGAAATAGAAAAAAAAAATTCTCATAATCGAAACTTTCATTTTACACTATAGTTATAAAAATATCGCATTTGTTTTCGTGATTGCATACCAGTCTAGTTAAATCCATTTGACGTCCTAACAACACCAGTCGTTAAACGGATATTAATGAAATAATTAAACATTTTAATGGAATTGTGAGGCAATTTAATAATCCCATGATAGTCCTTTTTTTATGAATTCAATCCATTACTTTTGCCCATATTATATTTCGTATGTTTAAGTTTCAAAAACGGCTTATCCAAGATATTCAGAAGCTGAATGTCAGTCACGATGTGGGCTAGTAGATTATAATTGAGCTTGTAAATTATCCTGCCATTTGTGCAAGAGAGAAACAAATTATTTCAAAATCTTTATTGAATGATTGAAAAATTAGGAATGTGTAAGTAGAAAATTTTAAAATGGATTTATACCCAAAAAACTTTTTCCCCATTTTAAAGTAACCCTTTGAAAGGACCGCATATTTATTGGCATATTCCATACTAATATATTCTAAGTGCCTTTTAATTACTTGTTTACAAAATGAAATCATAATATATACGATAATAAAAGAAATTAACTTAGTTTCTATTAAATTTTATAAAAGTTTACATCTAACAATATTCTTAAAATGTTATTATAACTTTAATATGTTTATTATTATTATTATTGTGAGAGATTTTAAATGATATTCCTTAGTAAGATACAGAGGAAAAAAATACGAGACCGAATTCGACCTTCCCTGTGGATTATGCAGAAAAAATCATTGAATAAAACAGTACTAACTAAGATGTTTGAACTAAGATGGTTCAGACCTGTTTTAAAACAACAGGCTGACCAAGATGACATAAGAGGCTAATGGAAGATGGTCCAGAGGAAGACCCCGACATACCCGGGAAGAAGATGTTATGGAAAGCTTCGCATAGAGAAACCTGGGATGGAATAGAAGAAGAAAATGGTAGAGGACCGTACGGTGAGGAGGAATAGGACAAGAGAGGACAGAAGGAAACCTAAAACTGCAGGGGCGGTAGAGAAGAAGGAATATGGTGATGATTACTGATAATTTTTAAATCTTCCTTAATACAATTGGCAATCATACGATACGTGTTTACATGTCTGTTCTATTTTGTCTACATACATGCATAGCTGGCTCTACATCTCGTCACCGAGACTGGGCCTCCTACAAAAGCCTTCGCTGCAGCAGCTCTCCAGTTTCGGACTACCATCAGAGCCCGTGCGTCCGATGTCACTGAGTCCCCCCATCTGACATTTGGCCTGCCAACCCTTCTTTGTCCATGCATCATTCCGGACAGCATCCTCCCGGGTATCGCCGAATCATCGATACGTGCGACTAGCCCGGCCCTGGAAGTCGTCGATCTTGATGACCTTGACCGAGGCTATATCCTTATAAAGGGCCATAGAGACATAGTTAATAATTCCTAAAGCCTGTTTTTTCACTGTCAAGGGATGATTATTATTGTGGATGGAGGTATTTGTCCTTGATCACCCTAAACCGGCTGGTTATTCCCCCAATTTATTGTACCCACTTCATAGATACTGGGTCTATTTTGTCTAGTGAACAAGAATTGCCATTTATTATGTGCAAACTTTGTATTAAAGCAGTACTTCAATAGTTTTTAACTGTTAATCTAGGAAACTTAAGGAAAAAAATAATAAAAAATCATGGATTTTACTATAAGTATAATGAAATGTGCATAGCTCCATAAAACCGGCAATAATAACATACACATTTCCTGACGTAGATTGTTAAAGATTAATTAATCTACCATAATTTAAATATGAATAAGCTGCTTTTCATGAAATAATCCTTTCATTAATTATAATCAATTGCGGCCCATATTGCTGCATACAAATTGACTAGTGAGTAATTGCCTATTAACTGAAAATGTCCATCAGAAAAAAATGTAAATAGATAAAATAGAATTTTTCAGAAGTTAAATAAGAAAATATAACGAGTTTTTTTAAACGGTATCATTAAAAAACTGCAATAATGCTGTCTTTTAAAAATTATCGAGAAACTGTTTGGCATAAATTCGATATTTTTTCTTTTGATTTTACCAATATAAACGGCCTTGGTACATGAACAGAGCTCAGAGATAGTAAGCCAATAGCTGTGCATATCGGTGATGACTGATCACCTTGAACCGCGAGGTGTTTCGTCCATTAAGATTATGGGATTTAAAATAATTAATCTTCTGTTCTCATATTTTTTCTCCTCTGCCAAACTTTTAAAAATTATTTTTGTGCTTATCGTTATTTATTTCTTTTCTCCGATGGTTAGGGCTCAAATTCGGCATGTTTTTCTGTTTAATAAATACAATTGTATATAGTTTGTGTGCTCATAAATCACTAGTATTTATTGCCCATAACTGTCACAGATTGTACTTATTGTTATCCAATAAAAAGATTTATTTAAATGCCACTAAGTATTCTTGCCGAGGCTGACTGGAAGTCGATAAAATTTTTTTACAATTGTTTTCTGCCTTTAATATGCATTCAAAGTTACTTTATACAAACCGCTATGTTCAACAATAAAGAAATACCGCGATTGTATGAAATGTTTTAATGTTGTATTAAAGTAAGCAGCAAAATAAACAAAAGGAAACTCCTTTAATATTTTATTTTATAGCTCTAGTTCTAAATTGTCTACAGGAATCGGGTTTGTGCCATTTCGTGTAGTTTATGGAGCTTTAACTCTCTCCAAGTTACTTGTGAATCTGGGTTGTATTAAATGTGACTTTCGAGATTTTCAAATAAAAATCAAATGTATGAGTAACTTATAACAATTTTTAATATTTTTCGAGTGCTCTCAAAAATTTACGATAGAAAAAAGAATGCCACATTTCTTTATTGCGAAAGAATATTGTAGCCAAATCGTTCAGACTGATCGATCTATCATTATGGTGTGAGACATTTGATTTAGCTAGAATATGCGACATTGACTTGACTTGACAAGTTTGCGCCTATTTAATTTTAATATAAACAGTAATATCTTAGGTTCATGGTGGGTAATAATAAATATAAATTTCATCTCCAAATGAGTTTTCATTTGAAAAGGTTATTAACCGGAATGAATTCCCCAGGTCGAAGCAAATTCTAAACTCCTCCAAAACTCGTAAAGAAAACTTCAGAGCAGAGTTTGGTCTTATGATTAAGTCGTTCGAACATTGTTGTTGCGTCAAACATTTCGCTATGAAGGCATATGGGGTTTCATCTTTGTTTGTCTTTGGTAAAAGTTTGTATTTTCAGTTTAAAATAACATAATCATAATCATAATAATATACGGAATAATTTGATTTTGCTTTGCCCAGACTAGAGAGATATTCCGTGTCCATTTTTCCATTGTCTGCGCCTCATGTTTATAAAAATTAACGTATTTACCTCCTCCTATCAAAGAAGGTACTTTATAGAAACATTTCAAAGAGCCAAATACATCAAATTGTTGTTAAAAAGAGTGGCTTAGTAGTAGAACGCTGAGTTGCGGTGCCGAAGGTTCAGGGTTCACACCCTGCTTCTTGGGAGACTTTTATTTAATCTGTTAGCGTCCTGAGATGGATCCTATGGGATCTGGAACCCCCTGGAGCTCACCCAACGTCTATAAAGAGGGTAACCAAATTAGGGGAGATAATCTGGTGGTTGAGCGTGATCTAGGACAAAAACCTCCCTGCACATCCATTGGCCATGAAACAGAACAATTTCCACCACGTACAGGACCGAAGACCCTTCGTGGGTTGTAACGGTAAACTGTACCTTTTTTTTGGCTAGTCAAGCGCAGATAACTGATATTTTATGGACGCGTTTTATTTTTTCTTTATTAATTAATTTAATGGAAGTTTCTTGTTCTTTTTTGGACAATAATACTTTGCAATTTTCTTTTTTTTTGTTTAGAGTCGTGCTGTAATAACAAATATGAGCATAAAAAAATAAAATAAACATAGTGTACATCTGGCCATAAGGCACATAATGATACATACATATCATGAAGTAATTAAAAGTGACAAAAACATAAGAAAAATAAAAATAGAAATGAAATAACTAAGAAGTACTAAATTTGACAGGATTTTAACTAATTGTCTAGAATACATAGATTAATAACATCAATTACTAGATACATACATAAGATGTAGGCAGAATATGCCAATCTACCCGTGCGAATTCGGAGCGGGTCGCTAGTCATTAATGTAGTAAGTTTAGATGTTTGCATCATATTGAGTCAGTATTGTTGTATTCGTATGTAACCCAAATAAAATATTTTCTATAAGTCTGTTAATATTATTGATTAGAAGAATTAACTGGCGCCCAAACAGGAATCCTAACTGTATAACGTGATAAATTCACGGAACTTTCAATTACTGGTGTAAAAAAATATCGCTAGATCAGTGAGAAAACTTGATGACAACGAGATGTGAATACGATCAGAGTGCCTAGAAGGATGCTGGTTCATATCATCATGTCTTCAAGATACAGATCAATTTTGATAGATATCATCAGTGATTCTATCCACACTTTTTATCTTCTCTTAATGAAGACTGAAGGAAGAACATATAGATTATTCACAGAAGACGTTTAATGGTTATAATATTTTTTATTTTGTTTGAGTCCGACTGTAAACATGAACCGTACATCGAAGTTTTATTAAAGTAATGAATGCCCATCCGTATTGCTTCAAGGATCTTATATATATTTATATTTGTATAAACTTTACTTACTTTACTCAAAATATAAATGTTACAAAAAAAACGAAATGAGAGAGAGAGAGAGAGAGAGAGAGAGAGAGAGAGAGAGAGAGAGAGAGAGAGAGAGAGAGAGAGAGAGAGAGAGAGAGGGAGAGGGAGAGGGAGAGGGAGAGGGAGAGGGAGAGGGAGAGGGAGAGGGAGAGGGAGAGGGAGAGGGAGAGGGAGAGGGAGAGGGAGAGAGAGAGGAGAGAGAGAGAGAGAGAATGTATGATAGAGCTAGAGATTTGCCCATCTGTAGAAATTTTTAACACTCGACCGAGTTTTATTAGTTCCACGTGTAAAATTTACAACTTTGCAATATCATATTTCTTACTTGCTGTTTGGCTCACTTGGGAATGTTTCTGAAAGTACGTAATTGAAAGATTTTTAAAAATAAAAAGGTCTTTTTAAATTATTTAATATATAATGCTTGAATGAATCACTTTATTCTGTACGTTTAATAGGTCGTATGTTAACATTTTTTTCATTTAGCTTCGTCTATATGTATGTAACGGAATCTTAGACCTCAATCTTCGGCCACTTCAAAAAAGATAATTAAATTAAATTTTTTACACATCTCAAAGATATATGACAGTACAATAATTATCTAAGTCTATCTCATTATCCTGACTAGGGTCTTCAGGATTAGAGATTATTCATATCTGATGACACGGTATTGTCGTGGCCAAGTACAATCTTTGAGAAAACTAAACGACTACCAGCAGGATCAACTGAGAAGTTTTGTATATTTTACAACAAAGGAAAACGTTTGAAAAACTAAAATACACGATTTAATAGGAAACAAAACTAAAAAGTAGAAAATAATTATCAATTAGTTTAAATAAGAAATGAGTGATGAACAAAAAAATACATTTCATTATAATAAAGCTTGGTGGGCTTGATGTTAACTGTTGTAAAAATTTGATTGACTGATATTGATAGTGTTGGAATCGTTATGAATATTTATTAAATAGAGTACGATAAAATTAATTTTTTGTTCATCACTATCTCTATTTCCTTACTTATTGGAAATATTTTCTTTTTCCCGGGTTCGAGTCCCGGTCCTGGTCATATCTTTTCTTTTCAAATAAAATATTTTCGTTTTACTTTTTAGTTTTTGTTTCCTACTAAACCGTTTGGGAGCGGAATAGCTCAGTGGTAGAGCACTGAGTAGCCATGCCGGAAATCCTGGTTCAAATCCCACTGCAGGCAGTTACTTTTATTTAGTCTGTTTGCGGCGAGAAATGGATCATATTATGGTATCCAAAATAAGGAGGAAAAAGCTGGCGGTTGAGCCACCTCCTTGCAGAACTGTTTTCCATGAAACAGTCTCTACCATGTACTGAACTCCAGAATCGTTCATGGGGATTTCGTAGTGGTTACAGGTTCAAGTTACTAAACCGTTTATTTTAGTTTTTTTTACATCCATTTACCTTCCTACATTATAAAATACTTAGTACCAAATCACTATCAAAACCGACCTCTAAATTGTTGCAGCTGAATAACTTATTGCTGTATTAAAAGAATCAAATCATAGTTTTGAACAATGCATTACCCATTGAAAAGAACAAAAAAATTTCTTTCCTAAAGATTTTTTCAATATCGTATATGTTTTATGAACCCTTGAGTAAGACCACCCCATTGGTCTGTTTGAGCGCTGGCTAAAGTATGAGAGTACTGCATTGCGTCTCCAGCCACTGTAGCTTTACGCTCCAGTAGAGTATGCTAAGTCGTTCACACTTATGAATTATTTAACATCAATAATAAAATTTACATAAGCAGCATTGAATCATAAATTTTGTTTATTAAATATTTTTAAAACATGGTGGAATAATCGTAAAAAATAAAATATATATGTAGGTAATAAAATTCTACAATCCTGACTTAATATAGCGAGTGCTACCAGTTTTGAGTTTTAGTAGTAATTGTAAGTAGTAAATTGATAAAGTTTAAAAAGAAATGTAAACTTTGTTATAAAAGTCTTATAAAAATCTATAAAGATTAACAAAATCTCGACAAGGATAAATCATAGGTTTAGGAAAAAGCAAAGTCTTAAGCTTCTAAAATTATGTAAAAATCTTACCAGTCAACGATTTGCCAATTCAGGCTTCATCAGGACAGACGGCAAAAGAAAAATAACATCAAAGAAGTACAGCACACCTCACATCAGCAGTCCACGTGATTAGTCTGTTTTTAACTTAAAATGTGATTTTTCTATTGATGTACGTTATGTCCTGATGATGTCTGAGTTCGTGAAACGTCTGACTGGTTAGTTCTTTCCAGTATTTTACAGACTCGAGGCTTTGGTTTTTTTTTGGATTTTTGCTATTGCAATATAAGTAATGGTTAAGATGTAATTCTTGTTCTGGTTATGTGAGAAGGAAGAAAAGAGAGTCGGTATTTTTATCCCAGGGAGTTATAATGTAAACATAAATATAAGCCTACTCACTGAGATATGAATTAAACCCAAACTACCAAGACCTTTATTTTGGTATATTTTAAATTTCATGTTTAAGACATAACTGTAAAACGAAATTCGAAAGGAAATAAAGGTGCGGTAAAAGGCGGAAAACGATTATTTTTTTGGATCAATAGTACTTTCTGAAATAAGCTGTAATTTTATAATTGTATTCAAACAGTTTTATGTGGGTATGTGAATGAGTCCACTGGAGAATATAGGGGCATACAACGCGGATGTAAGAACATGCTCGCTGTTAATGTAACTGAAGGGACATTATCTTTATGAGATTCTACGAGATGGGCTAGTAAAGTAATATAGCAAACAAATTCCTTACAGAAATTACAAAAATGAAATTGACTAATTCAGTTTCAAAAATTAACTTCATAAGAATGAATATTTTACTTATATTGAATGCACGATAACTGAGTGATATCAATTAAATTTTAGTATTTTAATTTATTAATTTTTGTTGACCGATAAATCAAATTTAAAGAGGAGCCAAAGCTCATACTGAACACTATTATCCTAGAAAAGAGTAAACGAGACGATCTGTGGTCTAGTGGTTAGCATGACAACTTGCTATCCCCAAGATCTCAGGTCCTTAGTCCGGCAGTTGGCCCTAGAATTTTTAAGGGAAGTAAAAGATACTTGGTTATGCCGTCCTTTGGAAGGGATGTTAAACGGAGGTCCCGAGCCTGTACAATGTCCGAAGAACTCGTTAAAAATTCCTGCCCTTCTTAAACATTGATAGGCGACATTTAGAACTACCACTATAGCATCGTCCGATTACCCATAACAGCGCAAAGTAATGATCAATGAAAAACAAACAACAAGAGTCAAAATTTAATCTTTATAAAATTGTAAATAGTACAACCCATTTATTTTACACGACCATTAGTGATCCATCGGATCGTTTTACATCTGTTTTATGCCTCAAGTTGACAATATCAACACGAATCAGCTATCGATTTTATCGACTAGATAAAATTGTTATAGGCGACATTTATTCGCTTTCAACACGTCTCTTAGGGAATGATAAATTGTTGAAGGTTCACTCTGCTTAGTTTCTATTCCTAATGGACTCGTAGCGATTGGATCTCTTATTAATGTCAGTTAACCGTTTGATCGTGTTACGCCATTCAATACCTCAACTGCTAAAAATGTTTTTTCAAAATAAACAATAGTTATTCATACGATTCCTCTATTGTGATCCGGGAAACCGAAATCCAGTCATCCTTAACACAATCCCCTATCTGTGCACATTATTACAATCCATTGGACGTGGAATGAGAAACCTTATAGTTGTCTTTGCAAGGTTTATTTATTATTCGTTCGTTTATGTTACGTTACTTTTATGCTGCTATGGCCAATCGGACGATGCTACAGTGGTAGATCTAAATTTATCATATTCTGGTTTAATTAGGATAGGGATTTTTAACGAGTACCTGACATCATACAGGCTAAGGATCTCCCGTTTAACGTCCCTTCCGAGGGACAACATAATGAGGGATTTTTTACTCCCTTTAAAAAATCCTAGGACCACTTGCGGGCTACGAACCCGCGATTTTGGGCTTAGTAGATTGTTATGCTAACCCCTACACCCCAGGTCGCCATGGTTTATTTATTTCTTCTATTATTAAACGACTTAAACATATTGATAACCATTTTTTATAAGATAAATCTTAACAAAATCATACAGAAAAGGTATTCGTTAAAAATTCCTATCCTGATTTTACCTGGATAGGAAAAATTTAGGAATCACACTGTCGTCTGAATATCCATCGTAGCATAAAGTACAATGATGATTATAATGAATAAACAACAATTATACCTCCAAATTACTTCCGCCGACAAACCAATGCACGTTGGATTTTATTGTTCAATCTAAATCTCCTGGACTTGTCAATCTTTTCTTTTCAAATAAAATATTTAAAAAATTATATCATATAATAATAAAATAAATTATAATACTATGCCTAAGATTGCGGGTTCGCAGCTTGTTCACAGTAGGACCTTTTTAAAGAGAGTAAAAAATCCTTAGTTACGCCGTCCTTCGGAAGGGACTTAATGGAAGTCTCGAGCCAGTTCGGTGTCGGATACTGGTTAAAGATTACTTAGATTTTAGGATTCCCCTTTGAGGCATCATCCAATTAGCCATAGTAGCATACTGTGACGTTAAATGAATAAACAGAACACATTCAATCTTTCATTAAGCAGAAAGAATTTCCCCGCTTGCTTCAGATATTATTCTTATCTAAACCTGGATTCCAAAATCAACCTTGCCTTACAACCGTCTAGAACAATAGAACTCCTACTGAATATTATAAAGATTTTCTCGCTTCCTTTTTCCAGATTATTCCATATTATTTATTAATTTATACCAATGTACAAATACAAATATGAGGCTTCCCATAACTTGCGACTCAACCCACAAATTTAAGCTACATAAATTAGCATCTATTTATACTGCTGAACTCCACGCGATAGCTTAAGGCCCACATTTGTGATGATCGCTATCTAAGAAAACGTACTCATATCGTAAGATTTGCAAAGTTTCTTACAGTAGACTTCTTCTTCCATCATAACTTAGTAGACCTCTTAAAATAGAAAAATCAGATAGATGGCAAACTTTGACCAAAGTCATCGTAGTACTTAGAAAATATTTAAAAACACCAGGAAAATGGCCTACATCCTAGAAGACCATATGTCCCCAGAGATATCCTAAGAATAGGTCACACTCACCCACAAGTTATAATGAAACTGTTCCCTATGTATTATAGTGATTTTTCAAAATGTATCTATATTCTTTCCATTATCCAGTCCGCTTACATGTATTAGGTTGATTGTGATAATCATCTAAAATATAAAACAAAATTAATTGTATATACTGATCCGTATGCGTTGATGTTCTAAAGGTTGTACGCTTTAAAAAAAAAAACTGCTGACGAAAATCGAGTGATTGGTCAATCGGAATCTGTTGAATGAAAATTTGATGGATATAGTCATGACGGTAAGATAAGTTTTTCTTGTCCAATGAAATATCTCATATCCTTTTGAATAGATCATAAAGCTTCTCCTTACAACAGACCGAAAAGTGTAATAAAAATGAAAATAATTTTTGGTTCATATTGTAAACAATAAACGCAATGATAATAGAAAGTAATATTTCAATTTTTAGTTCGTTTTCCCGCGCGTTTAGGTTCGTAATGGATCAATGATACAATGTTTGGGAAACAAGTACTCAAATGTCGGTCCTACATGTAAGTCCATGTTAAGTCAGCCTACGGAGTCTACAATGGAGGCCTACTTGGTTCAGGAACACACATGATATTATACCGCTGATGGGTCATGGATGGGAGTGGAAAACTACATAGAGCCTGTAGTGTATTTGTAGTCTTTTTCCATCGTTCTTCAAAGACCTTTCTCTTCAAACAACCGCGTTGGATCCTGAGTAGAGGATATCGTCCTACAAAAGAAGCCACATAGTTCCTTCTACTTCCTTGTTACTTCATTACTTTTTAGCAATATTTTAAAATTTAAATTGTGATTAGACTGAAATTTTTTTATTAGATTTAGTTTTTTCACTCCCTAGGGTAAAACTTACATTAAAAAAAAATGATTCTAATCAGGAAATTAATAATTATAATTATTAAAAAAATAATTTAAATACACGTTGAATTTTTTTATTAACTTTTTTTTAAAAGTAATTTAAGGGTAGTATACTTAAATAATAAAAATACTTACCCATAGCCAAATATCCATTAATAAAACGATACTATGACGTTCCTGAATATCGATTGTTTTGAAATAATAACTTTGAATCCTTCTACATTATTGAATGATCATCATTGATCATCAATATATATTTGTATTAATATATTGCCGATATTAATGCAGACTATCGAAAGTGAAAAACACCATTTTTCAAGTGACTGAAAATACTGTTTTAAAGTTCATTCAAAATCAGTAGGTATCGTCAAACGTAGTTATGTCATTATATGGTTTTGTCCTAATAAATGGCTCTAAATGAAATTTATATCAACTATTAATCCTAGTAAGATATGCAAGAAAATGTGTTTGATTTTGTATTGACTTTGCATTTGAATCGACGGTAACTTGGTTTCTGTTGTATTAAATGTTCTCATAAATATGACCTGAAAAATCTCCAGGTAGTAATAACAGTAGTATTGCATTAGACAATATAAACATGTTTAGAAAGATTGCTATTTAAAAATAAATATAAACCTTAAATATAGTAATACATATCCTAAGAAATATTTTTTGCATTTATATTGAATTTAAATAAAACATTTAAACAAGAACTTAATTCTCTAAGCAAATATTTAGAAACCAGACTCGTTGTCATCTTAGTTCTGTGAAATTTAATTTATTCCTTAATCCTATAGAAATCAAGAATTTATTTATGCTTACTCTTCAATTATTTTTTTTGTTTCGGTTACAAATCTGTACCTCAGAGGTAAACTATCGTAACTGACATTTTTCAAACTTTACAGGAAAGCAGTTTTAATGTTAAATTTTCCTTTTTTTTGTTGTTCACGGTTTTCAATAATAATTAGAGGTCATCATTGATCTTGATCTTGATGACCTCTAATTATCATTGAAAACCGTGAACAACAATAAAAAGGAAAATTTAACATTAAAACTGCTTTCCTGTAAAGTTTGAAAAATGTCAGTTACGATAGTTTACCTCTGAGGTACAAATATTAGTTTTTCTTGAATGGCTACGTCCCAGAGTATTCAAAATCATGATAGTATTCATTTCTTCAATACTTTTTGTAGATCTGTTCTTAATAAAGCAAGCTTTAAGTCCAATACCAACCTCGCGATTACTTTTATTGTACTTTTGGATTTGCAATTGCGTACTCCTGATTTAACCTTTAAATGGAATCATTTTACCTCGTACATAATAATCTTTGCATTATCTCATTTCTATGCATCATACCATCTCTGAATCATAGATCTTAAGACGTTGTTATATTTTTAGCCCCCACGATTTCCACTCAAAGATAACAACCAAACGAAGATAATTTCGTAATTTCTGAATTATTAAAAAAGTAGTAAGAAACAAAATAATTTTGTAATTGAAGTGGGGTTCATGCCAGGGCAATGAGATAAACTTATATTTTTTAAAATATGTACCTAATGTTCATTTCGAAAGAGAAGCATCTGATGTCAAAGGAGAAAAAGAAGCGGATGAATCCTGGTTTTAATGAGCCTTACGAATTAAAGAGATTTCTTCCTCAAATATTATTTCTCTTAAAATGAATAAATAACATTACACAAAAAAATGTATGTTTAAATATTAAAACAGTGATTTTAAATTTTTCTGAAAGTAGTCTGAAGTACTATTGAAAACATTGATAACATATGATGTATCGGAATCGTGATTAATACCGAATAAGGAATAAAATTTAAAATATCTATTTTTCATTCATTTATTTTATACAATCAAGAATCGAAAGCTGTATCACTTGTTTCGTTAATACACCCATAATTCGCTAAAAAAAATCCTGACCCGAAATTAAACTGGTTAAAATATGAGATAAATTATTGGTCATAAAATATAATATATATTATTAGTTATAATAAATGATTTGAGTTATAAATATAATTTATATATTATTCACAGGAAGATATGTAATAAGCAAAAAAATATTTCTTGCGAAATTCTTAATAGAAAGTATTTTTTTAATAATACCACTACTAATTCGTAATAAAAATAATTCCGACAAAACTTACATGATTCGTAATGAAATATACTCGTAGTTCAAACGAAATTAAGCGTTTAGTTAACAACGACTTAAATTTGGGGGTTGAAGGCCAATAAACAAATGTCTGAAAATTTGTTAATTTCACATGAAAATTATGAACGTAATTACATCTAATGAAACATAGCTTTTGGCACAATTTTGAGCAGTTTAGTTTAATATAAACACATTTACATTGTTCTTAATAATTCCGAATATTACCAGTTCAGGATATTATTATTACAATCAGTTGGCGCTACAAACGATATCGTCTTGCCTTTACTGACCCGATCCACTCCTGCTTCTATCCACTTTCATCATCCACACCGTTTCTTCATCAAAGCAGGTATCCTCCATTGCGTCTTGATCCATGGATTCACTAAGTTATTTGCTAATTCATCCCCAGGCATTGGAGCTCGTGTCCATGAGCTGTATATTGTAGTTATTTATATTATTAGTTATTTAGGAACACGTCTAGTTATTTAAATAAATCACTTAGATCTTCGTCGTCCTATCCACAACCTGCCAACCCTCCAAAAATCTTCTTTTCAAAGAGTATCGGGTTCTATTCACAATTTTTGGATATAATCAATGCTTCGGAGTCATAAATTAGAATCGAACTATTAATTGTATACCATAAACGAACTTTTGTGTTCCGAAAACGGCTCCTAAAACAGGAACTGAGGCCACAACAGCAAATGTTAGCACATGGCACTCTTCCTAGCATTTCAGAGTCTACGACCTTGCCTTATATAAAGCTATAACAGATCCAAGCCCTATGCGATCATATTGTAATTAAAACATCCATCATACACCTTGCGCGTCCAATAATCACGATATAGTAAGCCACAAGTTGAATAGTGCAACTAAATAATGTTTCATTCACTTGACTAGAGATCAAAGAATCTTCAAAAGTCTTTACGAGAGTTAAGTCAAAGAAGCGACATGCTTCAAAATATGTAATCCTCAAATCTTACTTCTAATATTAGTTAATGTTAGCTATTTATGGATATACTTCATTACTCTATTCAAAGCAACATTTATCAAGATTGTTCTGGTTTGTCGATTTCTGTAAAAAAAACCTTAAACACCAGTTGACGGAAAACTTGAGCAATCTATTCGGCTTTGTCTCTAGAGATATAAATCTGGAATCATAAAGCTTAATATCACCCTTTGTAATTATGTGCGACTAATTCGTGACATCCGTCGGGACTAAGTTAGAACTTTATGACTTAGAGGACTCACTTACTAGGCGACATGGCATAGCTCCGTCGGATCAGACAGCAGTTGAAATTATTTCGGAGGTTTAAGAACTTCTTCACCATTTCAGATGGGTCAACAAGCAGATGGACTATTATGATATTCTATACACCACATTTTTTTATTTCTGTATTGTAAAGGTTTTAAGCCGAAATAAAAATAATTTAACGTAATATGATTATCACTTAAATCATTGAATGTTTCTTTCCTCCTAACCAAATAGAAAGATCCATGTAACAACTGTATTACGAGAAATGTGGGAAACCATAAGTTTCTTGATCACCTAGCTTGACACCGAATTAATGAGGGTAGGCTTTAGTAGTCTTAGATTTTACTGTCCTTTTAGAGTATAGAAGGTCATTTCATCAGACATGTGATAAATGTTATCAGATTTATTAACGCTTTGGCAACACTTTTTTTTTTAATAGTGCTGTTATAAGTATTAATAACGTGGTATAATTAGGGATATCTAATAATTTAAATGGTGGAATCCATGACGAAGCTTTTATATCTCAATCGCTCTTGCTATTATTAGAAATAATGATTAACGTTAATAGATTCCTAAAACTTCAGATCAATTCATATATAGGAAATATAAACATACAAACTAGATTACGTGTAAGTGGGGGAAAAGGAATTTTGTTAAAAAAATAAAAGAAAAGAATTAGGGGAAAAATGATTACGTCTGTATTATCAACGGGTACTGCTCAAGGAAATAAAAAAGAACAACTACTGAGATGAATGTTACATCCTACAATCCTTATCGTCCGTCATAAGACAAATGTCGCACATCCATATTGGTTAAAACACATAGTTCAGTTGCTATTGAAGTTGACGTCAATGAAAATTGAAATTTTATGTTATAATAATAGATACCGCTCAAATAAAAATCATATATTTCATTTAGACAAACAGTCTAGATAAACGATTAAATACTTTCTATATTTAATTTACATTATGTATGTACAGAAAAAAGGAGCTTTCTATTTTTGACCCGCACGGATGCATGAAACGGGATGCGCTTTCAACTTCTTCAACTGTGGAGAGCAGTCGACTGTTATAAGATTCAGTATTCAGGAACGTAAACCTCACAAACAACACACCAATTTGTTTTAGAGGGTTTTTAAGGAGATTGAAAACTTGACAGAAAAGTAATTTTAATCTTTGCTTAATTCCCTTTTGAACAACAAAAAATGTGAAGATATTAAGAAAAACTGGCCAAAAGGCTGCTTAAAACCAGTAAGAGTAAATTAAAATGAAATATGGTTTTATCATGAAAAGTATACTTAAGGTAATCAATAAAAGCTAAAATAATCAATAAAGAGTAATGTTTTTTAACTTCTATGTAATCCTGTAAAAACAAATTATGTTACTAGAAACATTGTTCCTATACATTATAAACCTTAATATAACAATCTATGTAAACCAATTAATAAATTAGTTACTAGAGAAAGGAATTGAGTTGTTGGGAAAGCAGGGATTTGAATTATGGCAATGAAGCAGCATTGTTGATATTGAAATCAGGGTAGAAGGCTGCAGAAAAGAACATGCGGTCGTAAATGCTCTTACTTGTTTTCTGGAATCGTACTCAGCCTTTGAGAAGTTGAAGGCTGTAGATGAAGGAAGGGTGCTGGGAGTTGATGGATGAGTAAATGAGCCGAAGAAATATTTTGTACCGTTGGAAGGGAAGTGCCAATTTTAACTTGGGGTAAAGATGAGATGCACGAAGACGAGATTTAATCTTAGAGAGCAGTACCTAATAAATAAAATATATTAAATCCACCCTGATTCAAAAGGCTTCAATAATAAAAGTGTGAGAAGATAGTTGATGGTATGCGGAGTCTACGGTTAAGTTCTGTAAGAAGATTTCGAAAACTAATTGGGCGATATATTTCCTTGAAGAGATTCTCATTTTGGGTTAATGTGAGAAAGGTTTCGTTTTATCTAATTAGGGAATTGGGTCCTGTAACAATGACTTGAATTTCCATTATCTTTACCCTCTAATCTATTCAGGTTTGCCTAACCATTGATCCTAACTAGGTATCTCTGAATACTGGCGAACGTCACAAACGGCTGAAGATAAATTGATTTGGAACTCATAAGCCGTTAGATAGTGAGAACAATGGTGGATCTAATTAGAACCATTGATTAAGCAATTTAAAAGGAATAGGTGGATACTTAAAACCTGTTTTATCCAACGGACACTGTAAGGAAAGAAAATGATGGCTCATTAAGAAAGAATAGCCCAGTTTTGGAGGAAGGATTATGATCGGATTATAATTTGAATGAAAGGCCCAGAAAATCAAAAGCTTTAGAGATCTCTAGATGGATTAGTAAAGTTATAATTTTTCATCTTTACCGATAAGTAATTAGTGATTTTAATTAGGTCTAATTAAGTGAAGGAATCGTCCCGACAAACCTGTTTGGATTTTTAAAGGAAATTTGTGATGTGTCTATTCTTACAAGGCATTCGGAAAGAGGTTTCTTAAAAATATGAAGTAAGGTTGTTTTTTTTTTTCACGATTTATGGTACACTAAACTCTAAAGGAAAAAATAATATTTTAAGATAAAAACTAATATTACTGAACGTTTTAAGCTTTTTAGAATTTTCTAGTGGGTAATATAAAAATTTCAATGCCATCCTTACAATAGGAATGCAAAAAAAAAAAAATAGGTATCCAACGTCAAACGCTGAAGGTGGAGTGTCATTTCATTAAGATCGTTGAGAGAAATAAAGGTTATTGGTGAATAAAGAAAGGAGAGCAGAAGATGTTTGAGAATTATTTAAGGAGTTCGGTAAAAAATATAAGTTCATTTCATCGAGAGAAATAGTAAAGGCTAACGAAGAAGTGGATTAAGAGGGAGTCTGAGAAAGCTACCATTCTGATTAAGGTTCGTAAGCAAAGGAAAATAAATAGCGCACTTTAAACAAATAGGATTGAAAGTTATTTCAGTTGTTGAGGTTTTTATTATATCATTTTTCATTTAGGTATTTGGAAGTTCCATGTATCAAGTTCAAACATGATACAACTCAAAATATGACATTATAAAAAAAAAATTGTTGGAAATGGAATGTCAGATAAGTCGTTCCCGAATTAAAAAGCTTCAACCAATACAATTTCTACTGAAGGCTTAACTCAACAATGACAATTTCTGTGTTATATTGATCCTTTGAAGAAGCGACATTTTAAATGAAGGAGAAAAAAAACACAAAGACAATTTTTCTGGGATTATTCGAAAAGGGTTTAACGGTTTCTTAATACACACAAGTTCACACGAATAACATTTAAAATCTCTACAAAACAATAAAAATAAATTAATACATGGGGCTGGAGCAGTTGCTAAGAAAATAATAAAACAGGTCAAAACGATTTTTTTTATTACAGTATAGTAATATATTTATATTAATATATTGGTTTCCCTACATTGAGGATTAATATTTTTTATATCTTCTTCGATGGACATTAAATCCGTCTTAAATCTTGGACATCGAAGGTACTTCGCTGAAAAGAGCTAATTTAGCTTAAAATATCTGCGAATTCCATCAAAACATAGTTGGGTTTATTAGTTAGACATTTGCACCCTAAACAATGCTCTTTGCCCAAAAAATATTTGGAATAGGAGTTACAACAATTCATGTTTTTGCTTTTTTATTACCTCTTGGAAGTAAGTAACGAAACACCGATGTAAATACCTCCCGGAATAAGAAAGGTTAAGAAGGAAAGCAAGAATAAAACTGCTAACAAAAGGCTGAGTGAGCCAGAAGGCTCCATTCCAATCTTAGCAAAACGGTTCGAAAGTACCACTGAAAAACTAAAGTTGTTTCAGAATATAGAATAGATGTTGAAGAAAATTACCCAAACATTGAATGTTCAAGAGTTCAGCAATAGACGTACGTAGGTACAATGAATGAGCACTGAGATGCCATGCCTGAAACTCTGGTTCGAATCCCGCCGAGGGCAAGACTTTTATTTAGTCCGGATGATCTCTGCAGCCGGAGATGGAACACTTTGGATCTAGGACCCTAAAATAAGGGGGAAAATCCGGCGGTTGAGTGTGACATAGGACGTCACCTCCTTGCAGAACCGTTGTCCAAGAAACAGTACAGTCTCTACTATGCACTGAACCCCAGACCAGTTTACGGGTTGTAGTGGTACAAGTTTTTTTTTTAGGTACAATGACTATATCATATATATGATTACTAACATATTAAATACGTAATTGAAATAAATTAATTGAATGCTTTTTGAAAAATAAAAGTTTTTATTTTTCTAATAATGTGAGATTACTGTATTGTAGTGACTTGTTACGCTTTTATTAGTAACAGGAATGTTTGGGTATCCAATAATTTTTTTCATGTACTGAGTAAAATTAATACCAACTGTGTAATTTAATTGTTCTATAATATTTCTTTTCATTATCAAGACATTGTTAATAGAAAAAATAAAATTCATTAATTACACAATTACAAACTAGCAAACAAAAACGATGAATTATTTAACTTCATATTGCTAATGAATATTATTTTATTATTTAAATTTTGCTGAGGTGTTAATCACCACTTCTATGCTTGTCTGAAGTAAAAATTAAATCAGAGAATAAATCCATTTTTAATATATTTATTGAAATCTGAGAATCGAAATTTTTTACGATTATTACATTTACTTTACTCCGTATAAGAAAGTAAAAATATGTGGCTTAGAAACAAAGCAGAAACGGATTAGAAAACTTTTTTTTTTTCTAGTATGAATCGGTTGACTTCAATTAAATATCTCAGATTGAATATCATTTGGAATGGCTCAGATTAAATTGAAATTACATTCAAATAATGAAAATGAGTAATTAATGATTTAAAATAATATAAATTCATTATATAAAATCTAAAAAATAAAATATGGCTATTCTGTTAAAACTCTTTCTAAACCATTAAGATGATTTTGGACGATTTTGTGTTTTATTCATAAAATTATAACAATGAATGAAATAAAACCATATAGAATGAATTACATATTTTAATCGTTATTTTAATAAATTAATTTGATTTTAGAAAGCTTCTATGAAATAATAACAAGAGCAGCGCTCAAAATGTTTAAAACAATGTAAAATAACATTCATTAGCAGTATAAAGTTAATTAAATATATGTTCATGATTTTTTTTTTTGTTATTTGTTATTGTGTAATTAAAAAATCTTCTTTGAACCGAAAGTTAATTAACACACTTACGAAATCTTTTTTATTAAGTAAATATTTATTTCATTATTTAAAAATATTTTGAAATTAATGTTAACTCTTATCAATTATCTTCATTAGAAATGTCAAGTATGAAGATTTCGCTTACACATAAAATAAAATTGTATTAATTTCTCTACTTCAGTTTCAATAGTTATAAAGCCTAAAACAAAATTAAGAGACAATTTTATTGAAAAATCATTTTGTTTATTATGTAGTAACATTTTGCAAGAATCCTCTCTTATCAGTAGTTCTACTTTTTTTTTTTTTGTTGCTACTAAACAAAAATTAACTTAATTTCCGTATTTTTTTGTAAATTCATCGGATAAGGCTTCAGATAATCTTAGAAATGCCTATTTAAACTTGTATGGGTTCACATAATTTTATTCACAGTTATTCACCAATATTCGACATAGATACGCAAGGTTAATAATAAATGTGTTTTGGGTTATTCAATTATTTATATCCAAGATATCATCAAGAAGATCATTTAGGTTTATGTAGAGGAAATAATAAGTGACTCTTGACAACATTCAAAGAATTTATTATTCGAAAGTTATTTCCTAATTTTAAATTTAATTCCATCGACTCATCCCTGAAATAACCAGTCATATTATGGTAATAACAAATTTCCAAAGAATATTATGTTAATATTCAATAGTATAAATATAAAATTTATATTAGAAAATAAAATTATAAATTTGGATTTTTTAAACTGTAAATTAGGCAATATAAATCACTAGATAATAACTGCTAATTTTACTGAATAAGGATTTGATATTTCAAAAAGTCCGACTGTGTTTATTTTTTTTTGGATATATCTATTTATTTAATTAAATATATTAAATATGTAATTGGAATAAATTAATTTTAAGTTTTATGAATTATATAAGTGTTTAATTTTCCAATAATAATAATAATATAAAATTATTGTATTCTAGCGACTTGTACATAAATGTGTTTCAGTAACCTATAATATTTTCATGTATCAAGTTAAAATTAATACATTATATTTACAATTTAAATTAATTAATTTTATGCTTTCTGATAAATAGAAGTGCTTATATTAATTATCTAATTATAAAAAAATGTTGCATTCTAGTGACTTTTTACGAGTTTATGTGTATGTTATATGGTTACTATTAACCATAAATTCTTCAATGGTATTCATTACACAACTGCAAACTAGCAAACAAAATCAAAGACTTATATGTAATTATTATTTTATATTGTTGATGAATGAAATTTCAATTTGATTATTTAAAACATACATTTCTTACGTGTTTATATGTTACAGGAGTGTTTTATATCCAATATATTTTCCCGTAATAGGTATACTTAATTTATACGGTTTGATTTAATTATCGTATAATAAGCCTTTGGTTTTCAGTATATGGTTAATAGAAGCCAAATTGTTAATTTTATTGCTTACACAAATCACAAACTAGCACGCCATAATCAGGAATATATTTAATTATTATTTTATATTGCTAATTAATGTTATTTTATTATTTAGGACATAAATTTGTCACGTCTTTATATGGAAAAGGAATGTTTCAGTATTCAATAATTATTTTATTTACTAGGTATAATTAATACCAACGGTTCAATTTAATTGTCTTATAATAAGCCTTTGGTTTTCGATATATGGTTATTCGAAGCAAATATTCATTAATTTTATTAATTACACAGTTGTAAACTAGCAAACAATAACCAGGTATGAACTAAATTATTATTTTATATTGCTAATGAATGTTATTTTATTATTTAAAATATACAGTTGTTACGTGTTTATATGTAACAGGAATATTTCAGTATTCAATATTTTTTTTATTTATTAGGTATAATTAATACCAACGGTTCAATTTAATTGACGTATAATATTGCTTTCGGTTTTCTATATATGGTTATTAGAAGCAAAATTCATTAATTTTATTAATTAAACAATTACAAACTAGCAAAAAAAATAAGGTATGTATATATAATTATTATTTTATATCGCTGAGTAATGTTATTTTATTATCTAAAACACGATCCTGTTCGGTGCTGAGACATTGAGATGAAGAGCTGTCAGGAAGGGTGTTGTATTGTCATCTGTTGCCTTCACCGCGGCCATCTCAGCCCTTTAGGACCAGTGTCAGTGGCCTTGCGATTAATAATTTATAACCAGTGAATCGATAAGCGTACAATTAGATGGTCATGTCACGCAGTTAAATGATTGTTGACATTGGAGGGGATCACGCTATCAGGCCAAGGCGTCAGAAGGGAGATAAGGCAGCCACTATCGGAACACACAGGAGGAAAGGGATATAGTAGAAACGTTATAGATATAAAGGTGTTGCTACCTATGTTGGTGTTGAGGACGTCATGATGCCCGGCAGGCTAGGAGTGGTGCGGGCGAACACCGGTGCTCTACTGCCGGGGTTCCGCTCCGAGAGCAGGCGAGGACTGCCGAGCGGAGTCGATCCGCGGCTCGCTTCTAGATCAGTAGCCGATCCCGGCACTCTCAGCACTCTTGACTGTCACTCCAGAGGAAGAACATCTTAATAATTCAACAAAAGGTTTGTCCTCAACAAGGAATGTTACCTTGAATTCGAACGATTGCACTTGTACGGGCAGTAGGGTCGTTGTTAATCGATAAGTTACTAACTTTACCAAACAAAGTGAATGAGTGAGCAGCAGAACTCAAACCGCAAAGATCTTGTTTCCCCCAAAATAGAAAAATTGGTCTAGTGGTCTAGTATTTTTGGGTATGGGAAAAAATTGAGACCGCCAATTGGGGCTTTATAACACTTCCCAATATATTATACTTTATAACACTTACTTTATATTACCAAATAAACTTTCAACTATCTAACTCAATTTCATGATGTTCGAATATGGGAGAAATATTGTAATATATAAAAAAAATTGTGGTTGAACTTTACTTATACAGTATTTTAACATCAAGAAAAACACTTATTAAACACATTTACGCTCATTGGGCCCAAAAAGATCTTTCTTTTGATTCAAATCCTTTCCTGTTTCTTCCACTCCCACCTACATACTATAAATAACCCATATTAGGATATATTAGCGTAATATAGAGCTATAAAAGTTTCTTTGGAGTCCTTTGAATATCACAGTCCTTTGAATATAATAGTCAGCAATTGTGTACTTATCGACAGGAACTCCCAGATTGTGGTAAATATTTTCTGTAAAAAATGTGACAGTAATTATTTCTTTTACTGACTCTTCAAGCATTGTACATTATATACAAAGTGCATGACCTCTATATCCCGCCTGATTCATTTCCTTTGCTGATCTAATTATAAATATATGTTCCATGAATAGTTTAATAAATAAATCAACCCATTAATTTTCATTTTACCTCCTTCATATTTTAGATACTTTACTTCATTTGTATCACTGATCAGATGAATTCATCTAATAATATATAACATTATTAATATACATTGTACCTTACACACACACACACACACACACACACACACACACACACACACACACACACACACACACACACACACACACATACACACACACACACACACACACATATATATATATATATATATATATATATATATATATATAATTTTAATTTATGGTTCTTTTTTAATTATTTAAATTTTTTTTTTTAATTTTGAAGAGAAAAGATTATGTCTTGGCCGGGATTCGAACCCGGGTCGCCCGCGTTTCTAGCGCGGTGCTCTAACCACTGAGCTACCAAGGCACGCATTCTAGCTAGACAAATACAGAAATATATAATATATACATATATATATATATATATATATATATATATATATATATATATATAGAAATATATAATATATATATATATATATATATATATATAAACATATACATATGTTATATACAGATAGATATATTAATAAACATATATGATAGCATCAGAAGAGACCGTTGCTGGTCGAAACAAGCGGTAGATTTACTACATGCTTTTATTGATTTAATACAAAATTCCGTAATTCCACCTTCCCTCCATTATTATCATTTTAAAGGTAAGCTTTTACATTTTGTTTTCCTGTTCTTTAATCTATTACTGAATTTCAAAAACCGAATTTCAAAACAAAATTTCTAATGTTTACATTTCCAATTTCGTTTTGAAATTCGGTATGGAGTTGATGGGTCAATATTTTTGCAAAACGAAAATGTAATGCAGTGCAATACTATTACAATATATGGTACGTTATTTTGGATGTTATTTTAAATGAAAAAATTTTGAGAAAAGGACTTGTAAACTTAAAATTTTATAAATGGAGAATGAACTTTTTCAATGATAATAAAATCAATAACAAATGATTTATGGCTAATATATAATGCTTTCCAAAACAGAACCAATAATACCATACTATTAACCAAACCTGAAATAATAATATTACATAGAAAAATAAACCAATATAGGATACAAGGCTATAATAGAATACAAGGAATGCTAGTAGCCTATTCAACATTTTTTTAATGAGGAAAATATAATTAAATTAAATTAAAATATTTTAAAAAATACATTTACTAGACTTAGTAGTCAGTTTAAATAAAGTACTATAATGACTCATCATAGTTTCTTCTCAGTCTCATGACCATTTTCACTTAGGCCGATGACAAATCTGGGCAATACAAGATGAGCGATAAGTCGTAAAGAATATATTGTGACAATTTATTGCTGGGTTCAAGGTTCAAAAATAGCAGCCTATTAATCGAAAATATTATCGATAAAAACCAATTAATCATTCGAAAATATAGAAATCTGCAACAATTAATATTTGAAAATAGATTTCATGAGATTTGGATATTGCATATCTGTTATGAATCAGGTTTTGTGGTTATTGACATTAATTCCCCTAATACTTAATATTTTATGCTGCGAAGAAATGTTTTATAGTTTGTATGAAGTTTCCCCTGAATCCTCTCTACAAATTTAATATACTTTTTACACAAGAAAGGTGATAGATTTATGATTCTTAGCAAGAAATGGGAAGAAGGGCGTATGTTACATTTTTCAGTTGTTTTTCTTTTGTGGAACAAGGTCCATGAGATGGCTCCAACCGCTCTCTCGTCAAGAAATACCCGTCCGCACTCGAAATTTCTATAGACTCTTCGGTTTTTCAATGTCATGTCAAAATAAACATTTTGGCCAAAGCATCGTGGATGTAACAATTTTTTATTTATTTATTTATTTTTTTGCTTGTTTTACAATCGAACAAGGTTTATCAGTATAAATGTTGAAATAATGATTTATGTTTCTAAAATAAATATATTATCAATTTAACTATAAAGTTTAGATACGAATATAAACTATAAAAGTATTTAGTACTACAATAAAAGTAAGTGGAGAACGGTATTATGTATATATTTGCACGATTTTTCGCTAAATGGTTATGTTATAAAAAACGTTAGAATTTTTTTTATAGAAGTTGAAAAATTCGTAATTCTTCGTCTATATTTGTTAAAAAAAGTTGTTTTTTTAATGAAGTTCATCGGTGGGAAATTGAAGCTTAAGAAATCTCCTTATCTATGAAACCACTGTTCTTCTTAATTCTCTCCCTTCCAACTTAATGCTTAGGAATGGTAGACTAATTACATTTTAACGGTGTTTCACTCCACTTACCTTCCCAATCTCTAATGGATATTAGAGAAAATTATTGCTAAGTGATTAACTTATTTTAGTCCGGCGTCAAACTAGTAATCTAGTCCCTTCTACAGCTAGCAGCTTTGAAATTTCCGAAAACAAAAACCTAGCACTGACATTTAATTTCCATAGCTCTCACATCTTAAAGCAGTTGGCAGAAATTAATGTTTGGCGCCAAATCCAAAGGGATTCCATCCTATTCGTATTTAAAATATTAGTTCCGTAAACTTGGTGGTATGCCAATGTATGCTACATCATTTTTTTTTTTTGTATGGTAACGTTATATAACATTAGCTTCTTAGCCAAACGATTTAAATAAAGTAATTATTCATGTTTATCTCAAAAATGATCCATTTGTATCGGTTTTCTTATTGTTAGCGATAAACATTGTGATACCACTGAATCCAGAATTTCACTATATTTTGGTCTTTAAAAAAATTAAATAAAACTAAAATACTAAATAAATAAAAACCCCCATCACTAGATCCTCCACTCCTTCCATCTAATTAATGTTCAGAAAATTCAATGTCCTGAACAAATATAAAATGCATCTGGTGCAGTAAAAGAGATACCATGTATCATTATTAATATGTTATTTTTCAAATATTAATAAAAGCGGTTAAGAGAGAAAAAAATAAAAATAAAAACCAGAAATATAAATTAAATCTGTTTACTGTTATTTTTTTTTTAAATAAATAAATATTTTTACTTGTGTTAACACTAAATTAACTAGTAGACATTACGAATCTGTAATATAGGCATAAAATCTAAAAGTTTGTTTATTTAACGTCACGTTTAGGAGTAATAATTTTCAGATATAACTACTATTGGCAAATCTGCTGTAGTAATAATTTTTCATTAAAAATATTTATTATCTTAAAATTTAAGTACATTATAAGTAAACTGATGCTATAAAACAAAAAATTTAGAATGTATTGAAGATCAACATTTTGTTTTATTATTAATAACCAAGCCCAATAAATATCATAATCATCTTTGTTTGTTTCATTTTACGCCACTATATACTGTTATGGAAAATAGAACTAAACATAATACAGAAAGAGGTTTTTAATTATTAACTGACACCGTACAGTCTCGGAACCGTCATTTTACATTCCCTTCGAAGGACGGCATAACAAGGGATTTTTCATTCCCTAAAATTCTAAGGCTGGCTGCGAACCCGCGACCTTAGCCTTAGAAGATTGTTATCCTAACCACTACACTACATGTGACACCAAATCTAAATGTTAGCTATAAGGTTGTTTAGAGATTTGAAATTCAAATGTTCTCTAGAAGATAATAATAGTAAAATATTTTAATATGCTGTTCCTTTTTTAAAAATAAGATTCCTTCATTGGATCCAATTGGAATCCAATTATGTAGTAAGTATCTATCCTGTTTGTTAGGACCAATTACAATGCTAAGGTTTTTCGATTGATAAAAACTTTTCTTAGATGCTAGTAGGAAGCGCAACTTTAGACCTTTATTTTTTTTATTTCCTTGATCGGGTGATCCAAGTATTTTCGTTAGGAACTTTGGGTGAAGTTAAGAAGAAGCAGTGGCCAATAGGATGGGGCTATTGATTGGAAGTTGGCTGTAAGATACGGCCACTATCAATTAGACGCTGACAATGAACGTGTCTCCAACCCCTGGGGCCTCCTAGCCGACCCTAGCCCACCCTAGCCGACCCTATCCACTGAATTTTCCCCGTATCTTTACATATTTTTTACTTAAATTTTAATTTGTCTTTCAAAAAGTCTTCTTATCAGAGAAAGCGCGAAATATCGGTCAAATAAACCACCCATGCGACCTGTTGAAAATCAGATCTATTTTAAGATTCGAAATTATACCTGTATATCGAAAACCAAACCGAGAAGGAATGTGAACCTCCTCTTGGCCACGACACAGGCACAGCGCCAAGCAATCATGCCAATATTGAAAAACATTTTATAATTATCTACTCTCGTAGCCTCAGTAGAATCGTGTGTGAAATTCTTCGATATACATAATGCCCGAAAATTCTGCTCTGGCCAAAACCTTTCTTCGCTTTAATTCGATTCTTTAGCGTGGTAATAAAATTGGATTGCTTTAGGATGTTATAGTGTTCATATTTAAAAAAAAAATCTATATCACAACAACCTATGACGATATTGTGTTCAGTACGTACTTTTGTGTAAAGACTGTACTATTTTTAGGACTACGGTTGTGCAGGTGATGATTTGTCCCTATATCACACTGAAACTTCAAGTTTTCTCCCCTATTAAGGGTACTAACTTTATAGATGCTGGGTGAGCCCAAGAAGGATCTCTAGATCCCATAGGTTCCACCCCCGGCAGCTTTAACAGTTTAAATAAATTATCTACTACAGTCGGATTTCAATCCGGGACCTTTGGCATGGGAACGCGACTCTCTAACATAGAGTTAGTTAATTTATCTAAATGAGTAATTATGAACTGAATAAGATTATTACAATAACGATTATGCGATGAGAACAATTTAAACTTATTTTATACTAAACTTGATAGCCCTTTTTCAATAAGTTATGGACGAAACAGAGCCGTTAGCCATGACAATATTTTGATATATCCAGATAATATCAATATTGATATATCAAGATTTGAATATATCCAGATAATATTGGTGTCTCATTGGTGGGGCATCCTCCTCTGCATTTCGTATTTATGTTGGATCTTTGTCTTCGATAAATAATAATTATTATTGGCAGTGAGGGAACGGGATGGCTCAGTGGTAGGGCGCTGAATTGCCGGGCCGAAGGTTATGGGTTAAAATCCGGCTGTTGCAGATAATTTATTAAATATGTTATCAGCCTGAGGCCTTTGAGATCTGGAAACCCTCCTTGGGATCACCCACCATTAATAAAGCAAGTACTCTAAATAGTGGAAAATCTGGTGGTTGAGCGTGATCAAAAAGAAATACCCCCTGCAAAACCGTTGTTCTAGAAACAGTATATTCAGTATCACGTACTGAATCCGAGACTCTTCGTAGATATCTCCACCCTTACCTATAGGTGCGTAGATATTAAATCATTTAGCAGAGGGGTGGTACACACTTTTTCTTAAAGTTTACCCACCAATGTTTTCATGTAATCATTGGAAGATTTCTCTCTTATCATACAATGTCCTTGATTAAGCCTTTTATTGTCAGTTAATTTGTGACCGTTTCATTCAGAAATATATGAGGCAATCCAAAAGCAGTCCTCACAGCCTGGCATCCTGAAACCTCCAAACGTCTAGCCTTTCAAGGTTCAATGAAGAAATGTTGAAGGAATAGTTCGTCTCTTCAATGGCTCATAATGAAGTGGAAGCATCCTGAAGATTTTTTAACCTTGCACGGATTGCTGCTTTCATTAGATTACCGAGTTTCTCTAAATCCCAATTCTTATACTGGAGTTACGGCTGTGAATACATTTCGGAAGGAGGAAAGTTCATAAAATCATACGATTGATGATTTTATTACTCCTAAGCCCTATTGATAACGCTTCAATGGTGGTTCACTCAGTCTTTCTATATCACTACATCAAGGCCAAAAAAATAAAAGTAAATATAATAAAATCATTATTAAACCAGAAAAATAAGATTATGATTCAAAAATATAATTTTGGTGAATAACTGTTGTAGTAAATTTACTCAATTTATTGAATTCTGAGAATTCTATTATATTAGTGACAAAATTTTAATTCTAACCGGGAAAGAACGTAGTAAGAATGTAAATGAAACGTTCAAGATCAAAAGCAGATAACTCCAATATTTATTATTTTCCAAATAATTCTTTCTAACACAATTATGCAATTATTTTAAACAATGTATACCACATATAATTATTTTTAACATATATCGATAGTAACATAACATGGAAAAAATAACATTTCATGATAGAATTTCTGTATTCTAGTTGTATGTAGAAAAATTAGTCTCTATTTTGTAATCTCTTCTCTTTCGAACCTATTTTTGGTGTTCAATTGTGTTTTTTTTTGTTCAAATTGCGAAATATACGTAAGCACACGCTCATTAATATTTATTATCATTAATATAGATGTGCATTTAAATGGAGCTCGCGATTGATTGGAATAACAAATATGGTGCTGTTAAAATCAGAAAAGCAGTTGCTTGGTCTATAGTGGAAAAAAAGATAGGACTAAAATAAAAGTATTAAATATAACTAAATTAAACAAAAATATTTTTAAAAAATACATTTACTACACTTAAGTAGGAAGTTAAAATAAAACACTATAATGACTACTCATAGTTTCTTCTCACTCTCATGCCTATATTTGTTTGCCGATTTTACAATCGAACAAGGTGTATCAGAATAAATGTTGAAATAATGATTTATGTTTCTAAACTAAATACATTATTAAATTAATTAACTATAATGTTTAGATACGAATTATAAACTATAAAAGTATTTAGTTTTAGTATTCACTTTACAAGGGTGTAAGTGCAAAATGTCAAAAACGTAAGAAGGGCGTATGTGACAGTTACCTAATTAAATGACCCGTTTTCTTATTTTGGCTCTCCCGTAAACTTTGAAAAATGTAACATGCGCCCTTCTTCCAGACAACTATTCAAATAATGACATTTAATTTACGTATTTTGAAAATGTATATAATATGGCAATAGATAATAGATCTTAACTCCACATTTGGAAATAGGAAGAGGTTATTTCGGGATTTGATTAACTTAAGGACCTCCAAGAGCTAACGCACTTAGCGAAAGTAAGCGGCTTCCCACTTAACTACGAAGTAATTTTAGCGTGTTTTCGAAACATCAGCTCAGGCAAAATGAACATTAAATTGTGGTAACATTTTAAAAGGATTATATCACTCACTATCAGTTATGGATTTTCCAAATCCGTATTACCCGTTAATATTTATCCGATTATTTTTTAATCACATAAAATGATTTTTAATATCTCAATATTTTTTTCTTAAAAACTCAATAGTGTTTAGGTAAACTCAAATAAGATGTCAAAAACGGAAATAACTAAAAAATATATATGCAGACCTACGTTTTGTTAATGTTGTTAACCGTATGCTATGTATCGTACCGGACGTCATTATAATAATAAATATGAATTTCCATAATGAGGAAAATACAATCATAAGAAATAGGTCGCTCAGTCAGGTAGCAAGACTCCATGGTCATGGGGTTCAAGAGGTACCAATGAGGGGGTTCCAAGGCTCCAAATTTGAAGAAGCTCTCTCTGAAAGGAAACCGAAGAAGAATGGTCGAAGTTTTCCTCTTAGAAGGAAGATCGGCGGTGGTAGCTGAAGATGGGGAAACTGGCATGGAACGGAGCGACTTCACCAACTCCAGTTAACTTTTGTTTGTTTGTTTATTTTAAATCATTTCTTAAATTTTAAATCATTTAACGTCACTTTATGCTATGGCTAATAGGACGATGCTACAGTGGGAGCTCTAAATTTTGCCTATCCAGGTTTAATTATTTAATTAAGGATAGAAATTTTTAACGAATACATGACATCGTATAGGCTCGGGGCCCCCGTTTAATGTCCCTTCCGAAGGATGGCGTAACCAAGGATTTTTTACTCCCTTTAAAAATCTGCTGGGCTAAGAACCCGCGATCTTGGGTTTAGTAGTTTTTTATGGTAACCACTAGACCACAGGTCGCCCCGCTAGTTAAGCTTTAATTTAAGTTCTGTGTGTATTTTATGACATTCCTTCTATTATATCTGAATTATTAATCGTAATTTCTCAATGCACATATTCAATGATAGTCGGAATAAAAAAATGTATTAATAAAGTGTATTCGTCTAGTTGCTGATTATTAAATTTGTAAGCACAAAAGCAACCCCTGGAAAATAATCCAATTTAAAACAAAGTTAAGAAATAATAATTTGAGTAATTATTTTAAATGATTACTCTGGTATCCCAAATAAATAGAATTGTTTGAAATATATTGAATACACTCCAAACATAGCAATAGAGTCGTCGATTTTTTTCTTGTTTTTTTAATTTATGGGATTTATTTAATTTTTTTTTTTTGGGGAACAAACGACTAATCTACAACACTATACTAAAACCTATTTGGATACATGGAGCAGAGTTTCATAAATTGTTTTGTGAGCTCAGTATACACAAGATACAAACAACCAATTCCAATACTCTAAGACAAATTTTAAATTCTCCTTGGTTTACTTTGAAACAAACTATACACAAAGACATGAATATCCCCAATGTAAAACATATATACACATATAAACAAGTGACCAGGTTGTGGAGATTTAGGTACAAGGTCCAAATTAATTGAATAAAAAGTCCAAAAAGGTAGGTTGTATTCATAATAAAGTTCGGTAACATAATCATTACATCAAGCAGTAACACCAACTACATAACCATAACATTACACCAACGCTATAACCATAACACCAACGCTGAGCCGCAAAGATAAGATAAGGTAAACAGTAAAATTTGGCAATTACTTGGCCATATAAACACTGATATGCATTCACACATAACGACAGCCCACAGTAGAGTGAGCTCACATATGTAGAGACACATGACGAACGAACTTAGCGACAAAAAAAAGAAACTCGTTACAATGTATACAGCAAATACACAGCATTTCCCTCGTCAACACATCACCGATATCCTCTTGTTCTATCTCTTTCTCTTTTCTGGACAGACAACGGCCTTGAGATTTGCCCAAAACCGTTAATCAGTTTTCGAAAATTTCAAACCCCAGCACATTGAGGAGAAGAAATCATGGAAATGAAATTTTCTTTCCCTAAATTATATATTCTTTTTCTTTTAAATTATATTTCCATATTGCAAGTGCAAACATAGAAAGAATAGCAATAATAATAATAATAATTTATAATAATAACCGTTAATACCACCGATACATTCTTAAAAGATCTAGAATGTCTGAAGGGTATTAAGACGATTGACAGATAAATGTGATTCGTTCAATTTCTGTATTGTACGACAGTTGAGACTAACAACTGGAAGAGCATTGAATTCCACAAGCTCCAAACTTTACAACTCTCCTTCCGCTCTAACCCCGAAGATCCCCGTGCCGAGTGCCAACTTAAATATTTATTACTGCTCTAGTGCTTTTCGCAGCTTCTAAATCTTCCTAACAGCATGATAAATTTGATAGTATATCATGTTAATTTAAGTGTCCCTTCCTTTTGTTCATTAAATGGATATAGGCTATCGATTTATGGCAGAATCAAACTTGTGAAAACAATAGTAATACTCTCAGAAATACTAAACTTACTGAACCCGAAGGTTCGATGCCGATATCATCGATCGCTGATTCCAAACCTCTGTGTACTGATTTTGAATCCAATTCAACATCACGCAATGATTCCATTTAAGTCTCAGTCAACCCTGTCGGATCTTATTAACCTTTAAGTTCTCGTAACATAGCCCTACTACTTTGCAATCACCCCCAATCACTACGATTATATCACTGGAATTACGTTAAGATGGTCCATTGTTTTTCGATATAGCTAGGTGTAATCTCATACATTCAACATCGACTCATTCTTTTTGACAGCAATATTATTTGTTAAAACATTTTCTTTCATTTTTAAACCTTTTCTCACCCTATTATCTTATCATCAAAGTGTAAAATCAAATAATATAGGTGAAAGCCTTGTTTGAAACGTGATTTATCTTAAAAATTCCATAAATAATTCTCACTTCGTAGAATATGTAGGTATTGTATATTCCAACTTATTTAGAGTTCCTCCTTATTTCGTTCTTCTATTAATAGATCGGGTTCTATTAATAGACTGATATTTAGAAGGATGAGGATGATTATTCCTTTCCAGTAGTATTGAAACTACTGAAAAAATGAGTTTTCCATTTATTAAACATGTCCACAGGATCGGTTATATTATTTTTATTTTATCTGATCTATTTATATCCTTCAAGTGCTGTCTATTACCTTCTCTTACTATCAATAGGTTTAAGGTTTAAGTTGCTTTCATTTTTTATATTTAAGAAATTCGGACATTTAATTCTTTAGGTCACCGGTGCCATCTCTGCGATTATTTAGAACTTTCAATTTTGTGGATGTTTTATTGCATCACATTTACTTAGAAAACCATTATCGAACAAGGTCTTTTCCTTTCCGATTTTCAAAACGACATACTCGATATTATCCACGATCTCAACAATAATCCATCGTCACCGTGAAGTTCAATTAAACACTCGAAATCTTCAAACCTATTCTTGACCTTTAGGAAGGATTGGTTTTAAGTTGAACAATGTTTTTGGAACAAATACGGTTTTTTTATTCTCTTTTTTATATTAAGTTTTGCATCATTTTCGCGATTTTTTAATTTATGGTCAGATCCAAATTCTGCCACACCTTAAATCAATTATAATCTTTCGCCAATTCGTACCACAAAAATGTATGGTTTCCTATATCCTACCACTAAAAAATTTATATCTTTTAGTTTGGAATATGCATATGTTAATAACCATAAATCAGTATATCAACAGTATGTACTCCTTTCTCAATTCCAAATAGTACACTATTCCAATGACGAACCCTCCCTTGACCAACGTACCTTTTTCAGAACCTCGATATTGAAGTCATATACCTTAATCTAGTTTTCCATTAATTTAAACAAACCTGTTGTAAACTTTTTATAGTCCTACATCTAAATATAATTTTTTTTTTACTTCTGCCGAGTGGGGTATTTTACCTCTGAAGTTCCATGATTGCTGGTTGAATTTGATATACTAAAAATATGAGTAGGGGGATGGCTATAGCTATATCACATACTTATGCAAAAAGAAGAATCCTGGTTCTGTTTTGTTGTTTGTCATTGAGTCAATAGGACCAGCCGGGAGAAACTTCTGTGGATTCCCACCAACCATCCACCCAACCACCTGGGGTGCTACCCTGTGGCGATAAAAAGATCAACTCGAGTACTGGCCGAACATCTTTTAGCTTATTTTGTCTGCTGTAGCTAAGTAAAAGATAGAATAAGAGCAGGATTTTCTTCATTGAGTTAACCCTCTTAACCTTCGTTGTCAGCCACTTGACATAATGAACCACTGATGGAGAAACAAAAATCAATAATAAGTCTGTAACGATATAAAAAATTAATACATTGAGATAATTCTGTAACTTAGGCGTTCAGGTTCAACAGCGGATCCAAATACGAAAAAATGGACTTCTTCACATTTTTCGCGCAAAACGGCTCAGAGCAGGACTAAAACCATGAGAAATAAGGCGGAAGAGTATTGAGCTAGACTAAATTACTTGACTAAAATACCGAAAAGTGTAAAGAGGTCAATATTTGAAATTTTTGAGTTATCCACTATTGATACTGAACGCCTCAATTAAAGAGTTTCATATAAAACTCAGAAGCATTCAGTTTTGAATTGCAATTACTATTACCTTTTGGTGGTGGAACACATTTTCTGGGATCTATATTCATATTTACTATAGTGATATTTGTACTCTTAAATGAAAAAAATGAATCAATTGGTAATGAGAATTGCGATAAAGTTCGTAATTTAAATAAAGCTGATCATTTTTCTTTATATAATTTAATTGGAAAGAGGAATAAACAGGTCACTTAGACGTAATATACGAGGGACACGATATTTAAATATTTTTCTAAGAATCCCCAATAAGTAAGATTACTAAGTACTTAAGCTATTACTTTGACTTAAGCTACAACTTATGAGTACAAAGGCTCAAACCCTTGTAGATATAATATTTGAGTTGAAAACCGAGTTTCCTGTCTGTGTACGTACTAAGGTGTTGGGATATACCTTTAGCGGTTAAGCTTAATCGCTTACTATAGACAATGTTCAAGTAACAGCACTTCTCTTCCAGGCGTTGAATCCGAAGTTTTTGATGAGTTATATAAATTGTACAGGTGTTTTTGTTTTCGTCTTACGATTTAATGTTTTATTAAGTTATGGTTGTTTAACTTGTTATATACACACATATGTGTTGGTATTTATTTTCCAGTTTCTATTTTAACAGTTAAGAACATAATTTTTTCCTTGGTTCTTAAGATTCAGTCAATATTCTTTTGGTGACATTTCGGAACTTTCCTCTTATATTCATTTCCCAATAGAGGAAAAACTGTCTTTTAGTAAATATATTTAATCAGACCTAAAAAACCATTACTACTCATGAGGTTCTTGTTAGAGACCATTATTCCTAGAGCAATGGTTGTGCAGGGTGGATGACTCTCAACCGCCAGGTTTTTGCTCTATTAAGGGTACCAACTTTTTAGAGACTGGGAGATCCCCTCTCAGGAGGGTCTTCAGATCCCACAGGATCCATCCCCGACCGTTACATATACTCGTATTATCTGCCGGATTTGAACCCTGGACTTTCGGCACTACAATTGAGTTACCCCGCTCTCTTCTTAAATTACACACTAGTCTAAATATGTGCAGGATATCTGCTAATGTACAAATATATTGATTGAATGATGTTGAAAACATTTCGTCATCAATACGCAAGTACGATTTATGCTTTAAAATCGTCTTCTAGTCGTACAAGTTTCAATTTTATATTTAAATTAGTATGAAATTTAATATTGAAAAAAGCGTTATTTTTCACCAATGAGACATAAATAGGAGAACAATAAATTCTAACATCCTATAACAATAAATATAGGCATAATAACATTTAGCAATTATTGATTGAATGTCAAGAATAAAGGAAAAAATGTATTTATGATTTATTTAGCATTACGTATAAATTAAAGTTACAGGAAAAAATACAATCAAAATGTCTTAAGTCTCTAAACTAAAACAGGAAACAAAAATACCTATCAATATTTGGCCATTAGGGCATCTTCAGGGCAGAAAGAGAATCCTTTTCTATTATTCGCCTGTGGGGGCGAAAAATCGACAGGTTTTTTGTTTTCTGTTTTAGTTTAGAAACTCGGGAATTTTTCCTTTATATTTTTAACGTCTTACCAATAATTATAGACAAATACGAATTGCTTAAATCAAAAGGAGTTGCTCCTTATAAGAGTAGTCATAAAATAAATATAATTATTTTTATAATTAGATAGATAGCTAGCAAGAAGGAGGCATCGATCAGAAAATACTCGTATATCTCTGCCTCAGACAAGGAGGAAGGTTAACAGTTCGACCATAAGTCATTGATCTATAACAATTCTGCACAAAATCTACTATTATAACAATATAAATAATTCATAAAAATAAATAAATCTGTACATAAATTCTTTTATTATCCAACAAATAACTAAATCAAGCATAGATACCTCACTTTAAGTAGTTTTACTCAATTTAAAAGTCATTTCAATTCAGAGGGAAACATGCCCTCTGTGGTGATCACATAAATAGATGAGTTATGTATTATTTAAAGGTAGAATGATTAGGAATTGTTTAATTATGTATAATTAGTTATATATTAGTGATAAATATAAGTATATGATTGTTCTATACAATGTTTTCATTTAATGTAATGGAGTTTATTATTATTGGAATTATATGTCGAATGTATAGAATTAAGTATTAAGTATTCGACGTGGCGGATTGCCAAATTGTATATTAACACGGATTCGACTTTAAACCAGGATGTATACATTTTTCGTCTTGTTATTTTGGCGTAATTATTAATGAACTTTCTATAATAGCCAGTCATTCCTAGAAATCTCCTTACGGTTTTCTCATCTTTTGGTCTTGGAAAATTTTGGATCGTTATTATCTTTTCTTCGTCGGTTTTTAAACCTTCAGGGGTTATTATGTAACCTAAAAATTTTAAATTTGTTTTAAAAAATTCTCAGTCTTATCCAATCGTATGGATAGTTTGTGTTCTTTTAATCTTTCAAATACTTTCTGGATATGTTCCAGATGCTCTTCTTCACTCTTCGAGTAGATAATTATATCATCTACATATACCATGGTGTTCTGAAGATTTTCTATGGCTCTAGTCATCATTCGTTGAAATGTGGGTGGCCCATTACAAAGGCCGAAGGGCATTCGAACGAATTCATAATGGCCATCTTCTGTAGAAAAGGCCGTTTTTTCCACAGAATCTGGATGCATCATTATTTGATGGAATCCTGAAATTTAATCTATAGTTGTGAAGAATTTTGAGCCTTTCAATCTATTGAGTACATCTTCGATGTTAGGAAGTGGGAATTTGTCTTTTATAGTGGCATGATTCAATTTTCTATAATCGATGACCATTCGCACTTTAGATATTCCTGAAGCATCTTTCTTTTTTGGGACAATCCAAAGGGGTGAATTGTAAGGACTATTACTTTTCCTTATTATCCCATCATGTAGTAGTTTTGCAACTTCTTCCTTTATCTGTTTCTTAAACTGCTCCGGATACCGGTAGTTTCGTGTATAAATGGGATTTTCATTAGTTGTTATTATTTTGTGTTGTAGTAAGTTCGTAGGTTGTAATTGTTCTTCTTTAATTTTTATTACTTCATTATTTTGTTTTATTATTTCTATTAATTTTTCAAATAATTCTTCTCTTATATGTTCATGCCTTATAGCATTTTTTATTCCTTTTATATTTTCCATTATATTTAAATTATTACTGCTATTTCCTTGTATATTGAAGGTTTTTACTTTTCCTCTATTTTCAAGACATATTTCTTTTTTTTTCACAATTTATTTTAGCTTTTAAATTCTTCATTGTTTCATATCCTATTAATACTTTAAAATGGTCCGAAAATGGAAAAATTAGAAATTTACTCATAACATTTAGTCCTAAATGATCCTCTAATGGAAGTATGACACTATGTGTTCCTTCTTTTCTTCCAGCAGAGGTTTTAACTATGAATGAATCCTTAATTTTCTTTATATTTTCCGGTACCACATCCGGGTGTATATAATTTTTAGTAGCACCAGTATCAAATAACCACTTTAAGCCTTTATTGTCAATGACATGTGGTAGAGTGTCAGTCATATTTAATTCATTTATATTTGATCCGGAGGTTCCTCCTCCTTGGGACCTACTTCTAAAAAATGCTCTACTTTATTAAGTCTTTCTGTGAGCTGTTGAATGACACTGTCTTTTTCATCTTCTATATGATTGTTTTGGTTTACCCTATTTGAGACAGTTCTCATTGATACTGTATTACTGTCTTCCCTTTTTCCGAATGTTTGTTCTTGAGGGTAATTTGGTTTTTCATTTTGTCTATATCCATATGAGGGCGGTTTATTAAAAAACTTATGTTGATCTTGCGGAGAACATTCCCGTCTATAATTAGGGACAAATTGTTGTGGTTGATATGGTGCTCTGTATTGGTAATTGTAATTGTGATTATGCTGATAGTGCTCCCTAGGTCTAAATTCTTGTCTGGGCGGTGGATTATATTCATATCTTACTGGGTAAGGAGGTTTATTATTAACTTCCCGTGGTCTGTCTGAATATTTTGGTTTTTCAAAATGATTTTTATTATTGTGATATTCCCTTTTTGTTGGAAATAGTCTGTACACTATAAAAGAAGCAGAGTTTCTTAATATATTATCCAAATCTTCTAATGAATTAAATTTAATTTGATATATAAAATCTGTTAAATCTGGATGAAATTGGTGTACGGCATGATGTGCCAACTGTTTGTCATATCTAGCCATTTCATCTTCCTTATTAGTTATACTTTCATCAGCATACGTCCTGGCATATAAATCACACCTTTTTAACATCAACCGTTCAATAAAATCTTTCGGATTTTCATTTCTAAATGGTAGAGTGTTAAGAATTTCAGCAAGCAATTGCTCTTTTGTCCGCGAATCCTGATATTTACTAGTTAGATACTCGATTACTGACTCAACATTGTTAAAATCTTTATCATAGGTAGCTATTTTGGCTTTACCTTGTAATTTGTTATGAATTGTTAATAAAATTTTTTGATGATTTATAATTTTATATGGATTCCCATCTTTACAATATAAATTTAAGAGATATTTAATACTTTTAGTGAAATCTACCAAATGCAAAGAATCACCATCATAATTAGGAATTAACTTAAAATCAAAATCTTTTATTTCTAGAGTTGATACCGACATTGTATCAATATCCTGATCTACTGTACTGTGATTAAGTCTTAAGTTAGCTAAACGTCTACTTAATTCTAAGTTCATGCAGTATGTGAACTATACTAAAGTCTTTTATTTACCAAGCGTTGTTAAGAAGTTATTGCAGTCTTGAGTCGATTTCCCAGATGTTCTGCGGAGTGATGTTCTCAAATGACCAGCAAGTGAAGAGCAGACAGTAAAGACTGGATGATTGAATCTTCCTTCTTGTATTTAATAGATTTTTGACTTAACTTTGAAATAGTAAAAACAATCTTCTTACGTTAGCTTCTATGAAGTATTTCGGTAAGCTGCTAAGTCCCTATTTGGGAGCAAATTAAATAAATGAACACTTGATAAGACTTTTTAAAAAGCAAACTTTATTTAAACCGACATAGTAACAGCCTAGAACTAGGACAAGAATTGATTGCTTATTTCCTAAGGAGTTACTTATAAGAGAATCTTAGTGCTGACTTGTGCTGACTCCCGTGGGAAAGAGAATAGGTGCAGCTGGGATGGGTCAGTGACATAACTATATATATAACTTATGAGCTCCGGCACATAAAACATAAAAGAAAAGAGAAGTTTGGGAGAATAATAACACGCATGAAGTCTAGTTAAACACTGCTTTATTCAAGTTACAACGCTCTATTTATAGTATTTACATTGTTGACGTTCACTGTTTAGGATTAGTGTCTATATTGGTGTATGTCTTATCCTAACTCCCCCCTGCCAGTTTACGAATATTCTCGTAAACTCGAAAAACAGAAACAAAACATAAGAGTACCAAAAATAATAAAAAATAAAATTAAATACAATATCTTCCAATCAAGAAATCTAACACTTATAAAACACAACAGAAAAGAAATCTTACATTATGTACGAGAGCTCACTTAGCACTTTAACTAAACGTCATCATCCTCTTCTGACCTACTATAACAAACACCTACAAATACAAAGTAATAATAACACTAAGAAGAAAAAGAGAGAAAAAAAAATTACATATAACAGTAATCATACATATTTACAGTCTACTGTCTCCAGCTGGAATTTTCAGCTACTCAATATGCACCGTTCTACGTTTTCTGGGCTCTGCCAGACTCTGAACGGTGACCAGATTGTGCTCCCTAATCGCAATCACTTTGAATGGCCCCTCGTACCTGAGTACCTCCTTTGCGCGATTGGGCACGATCTTTCTGTAAACAATATCGCCGATCCTCAGAGCTCCCACGATATCCTTCACACCGAAATTATCCCTGGCTACTCTCTTACTCTTTTCCGAGACCAATCTTGCCCGCGCTTTTCCCCATATTCGGTCGAGTTCTATTCTGTTCGCTACTAGGCGTTCCGCCATGGTGTCGTCTACGATCGTACCGGTCCCGTCCCTACGTCGAGATCGTAAACCAAAGAGAACCTCGAAAGGGGAGAATCCCGTACCCATGTGGATTGAGTGGCTGTACGCCGCAACAGCCCGAGGCATCGCCACATCAGCCTCCAAACACAGGAAGATGTTCGCCCAGAGTACTATGAAGCCGCTCAATCCCTCCCCTACTTTTGGGATGCCCGGGAGTGTTCAAATGCCAAGCGACACCGCAATCTTTCATGTCCTTCCGCAGTTGGGCGTTATCGATTTCTCTACCGCAGTCCGAGGAAATCGAATCTGGCATCCCGTAACATTAGAACCATGTTCGGAGGGCGTCACCGACTGCGGCCGCTGACCTCTCTTTCACCGGATGGGCCATGGCTATTTTGCTGAATATGTCAACTATAGTTACCCACTTGAAGCCCCTCCACGTAAAGGTGTCATTTGGAGATCTGTTAGCGGCGCTATAGGCGTAGACGTCTCCACTTGCAACCCTACCGGGGGATGGCGATCATACTTGGCGACATGGCAAATGGCACAGTCCCTCACAATCTCTTCGACCGTTTTCTTCATCCCCACCCAGTAGTACCTCCGTTTCAATGCTTTTACGGTTTCGTTAACCCCACGATGGTTAGTCTTCCCCTGGTGGTAAGCTAACGTGACCTCTTTTTGGTAATCGGTATCGTGGATCGTATCCACCATAAGGCGACACCGAACAAACGACCTATCCAGACCTATCTTCTCTAGACGCCACAAATTCTTGATTTTATCCCACACCGTCGCGTTTCCTACGTACAGATAGTGGGTCTTCCCAACTTTGGACGCATCTTTCAAGACCCTGCATATTTGTTCCTCTTTGACTCCCGGCTGGGACCAGATAGTAACGATACTGTGCCTCACATACCTGGAGAACTCCATTTTCAAAAGCCCTGTCGTCCTGGTTTTCCATATTATTTGTCGGTGTTTATCGTTGACTCAGCTCTTCCATCTCCGTTAACCTCTCCTCCCCTGATCCGTCCTGGTCGGTGGAAACTTCATTTCCCGATTGTCCGTCCCAAGTTCTCCTTCCCCATCTGGCGTCCATTCCCGGATAAATCTTTGCAGCTCCCCGGACGGTTCGCCCGCCTCCGGTTCTATGGCGTTGATTTGGAGAGCGCGAGATAACCAGTCCGCCACCACGTTATCTTTACCCGGCTTATAGACCACCTCCATGTTATACTGGCTGAGGATCTCTTTCCACCGCGTGACTCTCGCCGAAGACTCTTTTAAATTTCCCACCCATAGAAGGGGACGATGGTCTGTGTGGACTTTGAACCGTTTCCCGAACAAGTAGGGCCGGAAGTGTTGGAACGATGCCTAGTAGTTCGCGCTCCAGGGCAGTATACCTAGACTCCGCGTCCGTCAGCCTCCTACTCGCATACGCAATCGGTCGATCCCCCTGCTCGCTCTCCTGGGACAGTACCCTCCCCAACGCATACTCACTAGCATCCGTCGTAATGGAGAATGGTTTATTGAAGTCTGGGAACGCCAGAACCGGTTGGGTCTGCAGCTGCTCCATGCACTTCCTAACTTTCGCCTCCATTTCCGGAGTAACCCGAATCGTACGCCCCTTTCGTAGGAGCTCGTTCAGCGAAACGAGATTTTCGGCCATCTCTGGGACGAAACGGCGGTAGTAGTTAAGGGTTCCTAACAGCCGCCGAATTCCTTTCACATCACTGGGAACTGCCATCTTGGCGATCGCCTCAACCTTCTTTCCGTCCGGACGCACCCCTTCCTCCGATATCGTGTGACCCAGGAAATTGATCTGTTTCCGCCCTATCATAGACTTTTCCCTGAAAAGTTTCAACCCAAACTGCCTAATGCGCTGAAAGACCTGTCTCAAGTCCGCAATACGCTGCGCCTCCGATCTACTAAAAACGAGAAGATCGTCCATGTACACTTGGCACATATTCTCGTCTAGGCCGCGCAGGAACTCGTCCATTAGCTTTTGGAATGTTATGGGCGCGTTCTTCAGACCAAAGGGCATGCGCGTAAATTCGTAATGCCCCCTTTTGAATGTAAAGGCTGTCTTGCTCTGGTCCCTGGGGTGCATACGTATTTGATGATACCCAGATTTCAGATCTAATGTGGTAAAAATCACCGCCCCGCCTAACCTGTCCAAGATATCGTCCAACCGCGGGATGGGGTACTTCTCGTCTAGAGTGTTTTCGTTCAATTGCCTATAGTCAATCACCATCCTATAGCGGTCCTGAGTCTCACCCTCAATTGACTTTTTCTTTACTGCCCATAAGGGGCTGTTAAACGGTGATTTGATGATGACGACGGTGATCCCCTGCCGCTTCAGCTCCTCTAGTTCGTCCCGGATGTGGTTTCTCAAGGCCTGTGGGTATCTACGTTCCTTTACGTAGGTAACCTTATCTGACTTAAGGTGAATTTCGTGTAGAGTTTCCCCTGTCACGCTTAGCGGTTCCCCTTCGCGAAAAAAAATGTCCGCATATTCGTCTATCACCCTTGTCCGCCATTCCCTGTCCTGTGTGATCGCTCCCACACACCCCGCGTCCCTCTTCCCTTCCTCAATCGTTTTATATACCTTTTTCCCGATTTTTATATTCCATGCACCCCCTGAATTCCGCAGTTTCACACCCAGCTTTCGGAGTAGGTCACAACCCAGAATTCCTCCGTACTCCCTCGGCATGTCCGCTACCACGTGTAATGTCGCCACTTCACCCTCCTGTCCCCATTTACCCAGTGTCAACTCGATTTCGCCCTCGACGGTACAGGGACCACTCAAAGTGACCAACTTACACAGGCACTTCCTGAATTCTAGTATACAGTTTCTTTTAAATATTATGCTTAAACTCTCCTTACTCACTAAACTACAGGAACTCCCCGTATCCACTAAGCATTTTCACCCCTTACAAAATTCAATAATAGGCAACCGCTCACACTTTTTCCCAATAGTATTCACACATAAAAGGTTGACCCTCCATTTACACCATCCTCATTCCCTGCTTACCCCTCGAGTCTCCTCCCTGCACTCCGCTGTTTGCGCCTTCCTCCAGGGGCCCCTCTGCTACCGGCTTCACTGCTTCTCCTGCCACCAGGTTCGCTGCCCTCCGTCTCGGATCCCGAAGTCCCAGAAGATCTCGATGAAACAGATGGAACTCTACTCCTCCTCCATATTCGCTGAGCGTTTATTTCCATTGGTTCTCCTCGATCGTGATCTCTCCTTCTTATGTACGGGCATTGCCTAGCCACGTGCCCCTCGCTATGGCATTCGAAGCAACGCGTGCGAGGGCACTGGGCCATCAGGTGCCCTGTCTTACCACATTCGTGGCACCTCCTGTCGTCTCTTCTTGGGTTCTTCCTGTCACTGAATTGCCGCTTCTCTCTGATCATCGGCTTCTTCCTACCGAAATCTCCCTCTCTTTTTCTCTCCGGTTCTATCCTTGCTCGATTTCTACCCACTTCGTTTCTGCGATAGGACACTTTACTCCACCCTGGTTCGAACACTTCTTTTTCCTCCTCGTCCCGGACACTCGCATCTACCATATCTTGAGCACATTCTACGAATGTCTTATTCCTGGGTAGGCCATCCTTCTTTCCGGTATCCCGTGCCAGTTGTACTTTGAGGACTGTTGTCATGAACAACATCCAGGCTTCCACTGCACTGGTTTCCATCACTTCACGCAATTTTTCATTTATTTTATTTAGTTTTGCGAGAAGTCCTGCTGCGTATTGGCCATTAGACTGCCCAGTCCTCTTCATCTCTCTAAACATCTGTAACATGTCCTCCTCTGGGGCCCATCGCCCTCCTCCGTAGGCTTTTTTCAACCTCTCCTTAATTACCATCCATGGAGTATCCTCATCGGCTTGGATCACATTTAGGACACTCCTCCTGACCCGACGTGCTAGTGCCACTCGCAATCTTCTCGCGTCTGTTTCCTCCAAAAGATCAGCCGCTTCCTGTGACTGTATGCTGCCTATGATGCCGTCTCCACCTTTGATGAAGTTGAGGTTGAGGTTGAGCTCACCCACATCTCCATTGAATTTCTCTAGATCAGAGATCTCTCTCCTGTCCTGGCTAACGCAGCCTTCCTCAATTTCATTTTTTCCAGCGCATTTGTCTCTTGCGCTATTCGATTTGCTTCTTGTGCGGCTAAGTCCGCCCGCGCCATGGCTAGAGTCGTCGATGGGTACGGCGGGAACTCAGGGTTCTCTTGTTCCGGCTGTGGTTGGTCTAAAGTTAGCGTTGCCGGCCTGAGAATACTTTGACCTTGTTCATTCATGCTTAATGTTGACATACGAAACACCAAAAAAAATAAATAAACCAAGAACAATTCGAAAAATAAAAATCTTACGAACTGTTTTTACGTAAAAAAAAATCTTCACTAGGAACTGTTAACGAATTACCGGGTTTCGGCACCACTTATGAGCTCTGGCACATAAAACATAAAAAAAAAGAGAAGTTTGGGAGAATAACACGCATGAAGTCTAGTTAAACACTGCTTTATTCAAGTTACAACGCTCTATTTATAGTATTTACATTGTTGACGTTCACTGTTAAGGATTAGTGTCTATATTGGTGTATGTCTTATCTTAACTTATATATATATATATATATATATATATATATATATATATATATATATATATATATATATATATATATATATATATATAATTTTGAGAATATATTTTATTTTGGGATTCCTCGTTTTGTAATTGGCCTTATTTTCTCCTCCTTTAGGTCCACGGACATTTATTATATTTATATTATATCACTTAGGGAGAAGGGTCATTACACCTCTATAGTCAATTGCTAATAAGTTAAACTTTGATCTTTGTGTATTATTATGATCTTTAATGTTTTTTCAAAACAATTTAAGTAAAATTATAAACAACTTTTTAATAAATTAAAAAATAAATAAATAATCACATTGATAATAATTATTCTAATATTATGTTGAGTAAAACTACTTAAAGTGAGGTATCTATGCTTGATTTAGTTATTTGTTGGACAATAAAAGAATTTATTTACAGATTTATTTATTTTTATGAATTATTTATATTGTTATAATAGTAGATTTTGTGCAGAATTGTTATAGATCAATGACTTATGGTCGAACTGTTAACCATATATACCATATAAAAGAATAATGAAACAATGTTAAACGGAAGATTGATAATGACAGTAAGGCCGAAACGTTTCTTGAGAAATAAATAATACAAAAATTTACTGGATACAGGTTTTCTTTTTTTCTCCGAGCTTAAAGTATATTGATATTGTATCATTTAAGTCCCGTTAAACTTTTTTTAAATGGGATATTTTTTCAATTTTTTTCGTTTCAAATAGAAATAAAATTTAGGTGCATAACTGTAATGATATACACATAGATCTAATTAATATTTAAATCGGTAAAGTATAACCGATTTCTCCTTTGCTACACGAAAAATAGGAACTACCATTCGTGGATTCCAGTTTTCTTGCTTTCAATAGATCATTAGATTTGTGACATAAGGTTATTACGTATACTTGTCAGCTCCTGAAGCCTAAGTTACAATGTCACAATCAATGTGACTTCCTTAGTCTTCCATCTTCTTTTATATGTGTATGTACAATCTCTAAGATTAGAGATGGAGAACAGAGAGCAGAGAGGAGATGTTATAATTAATTATAAGTATATAAGAGGGTAATCTCTTATTACTCTTAGATATAAATTAGTCAATAAGTTATAATGTTAGTCGATAGTCAATAAGTCTACTGGTTAGTTCATATAAATAAATCTCTTGTATATCCATGTAATATCTGTTCAATTTCAGTTAAATTTGCGATTCTCCGTTGTTATGTAATAAGTTTATTTTAAGATACATGTTTTCAAGAATTGAACCTTCTTAGCATTCTACATAATGATTAATACTAAAATATGACATAGTAAATTTTTCAAAACTGAGTATTTATTTTTTAAAAAAAATAATAATACCAACAATTATTAAAATTCGAGTAAAAAAAATTATTATTTATATTTTACTAGAAAACTATAGTACATGGACATGGACATACTCTAGTACTGCTCTATAATCAGTTCATATTCACAGTACTTTCGCGTATATTACATGCTACTCTGTCTAAAGACTGAAGGACGATTCCGGAAACACTTTATATTATTTATTTATTGCAGATGTACCCAAGAGGTTCACGAAAAACCTAAAAACATTCTGACGTAGTTCTATGCTTTATCTGAAGCACTTCATATTTTTTGTTTAAATATTTATTTTTAAATTGTTTTCTGTCACTTTTTACACGCTTTCAGATTTGTAACATTTAGCCTTCTGGGCAGATAAATAGTATGTTTCTTTTTCTGTTCATATTTGTTCTTCTAAAGGGACTTTGTCCCAGAATAAAGTTACTTTTTCTATTCTATTCTATATGTATGTATGTGAGTATCTGTGTATAGAGTAACACATACATATATATTATTAATTATTGTATTACTTAGCTTATAATAAATAAAAGAATAAATAAGAAGAATAAAACATAAGAATATTTCCGTTTCTTTTAAAAGAAAAGAATAAATAAAAGATTAAAATAAAATACACACATAGACAAACATTCAATACGAACATACAAAGTTCACATGAGAGAAGTTCTTTCACATAAATTACATGCTACTCTATCAAAAGACTGAAGACCTAGAAACACGTTGTATTATTTATTCATTTATTATGAATGAACTCAGGAGAATCGCGTAAAACATTCTGGCGTAGTTTCTTCTATGCCCCCTTCATCTGAAACACTTCATATTTATATATGTGGGTATTTCTGGGTAGACAAACAAATACATACATATCCTTAAATATGCTATTATTTAGCCTATTTATAAGAGAATATAAGGCGACTTGAAATTACTTCCCTAAATCTTTTAGGCCCGCTCATGCTCGCTACACCCTCTTGCGTCATTTCCTCCAAGGCCTCCACTAAAGCTGTTTGTAGAGTCCTTAATTCATCATGACAGTTAATCCTTCTTTTGACCCGCTTGCCAAGTTGATCACAAGAAATATTATGTTTGTTTTAAACACTATTTTTTTTTTTTTGTGTAGCGGGATCGGGATCTTCAAGAGTCTCCGCTACATGAGAAAATTTCATAGTCGAATCGCACATTGAATTGAACTCTTGAGAAAGTAGATATGCATTATTTTTGTATTTGTATAGTTTAGCTGAGTTAGAAATAGTATGAAGGATCATTCCGGGGAGTCACCAACTTATTCAAACTGATTTTATAAAAATCAGGAAGGTGTTATACGCCTCTAAGTATGTAAATGGAGAATTTTCAGATAAAAACTCTTAAAAAGGTCTAGAACGCATAGTTCTGGGACAATCGAGCACAACATTTTGAATTGGGTTAATAAACGAATTTGATAATTCTCTTACTAGCCCCCTAGAACTATAATTTCGCCTTTTTACAAATGGAAAAGCTTTTGTTTTTAATTTTATAATTTTTTTAATAAAATCGATAATTTTGAAGAAATAACTCTTTCTGTTTACGACGTTTGCTTGATTACAAGAAACAACTGAAAGCTTTGATACATATGTTATTAAAATAAAACAACAACAACAAATGAAGAAAACATATTTCCTTTGTGACAAATACAACAAACCCATATGCTAGAAGTGCTCCTTGAAACTGAATGTTAGTCGCTCGAGGTAGTGACAACTTTAACTTTTTTTTTTTTTTTTATTGATATTTACAACTGTAATAACATTACATCAAGTAAATTGGCTGTATGAACAAAGGACATGAACAAAAAAATCACTTGTGGAGAAACTATCCATTGATAGCACTCCATTGAAGTTTTATAGTAGAAGGTCTCGAGGCCATCTTCATTTCAGACGCCTCGGAGGGTTATCAGGAATATTATAGGAAGCAAGTCGAGAGACTAGCGGATTCAAGTGTGTATGGAGCTTTTCATGGAAGGATAGGTATCTAGTTTGGGCCAAATCAGCAACATATGGGATATTAAGATCATGATGGATGAGTTTGTTTGTGACATAATAAGGAGCATTGAGGATTTTACGAAGGATTTTGGATTGTAAGGATTGGATACGAGATGAATTGGATGGTTTAGTAGAGCCCCAAAGCTCAACTCCGTATGTCCAAATAGGTCTGATAACTGTCATATAAATGAGTCTTTTGTAATTAATTGGTAGCTTTGAACGTTTGTCCAGTAAATGTTGAAGTAGGCGAAATCGTCGAGCAGTTTCTTGTCTTTTCAGTCTTGTATGAGGATTCCAAGTGAGACGTTTGTCCAGATGGAGTCCTGGGTAACGTATCTGTTCGACAGGGATCAGTGGAATGTTATTAAAGGATATAGTAGGGCAGGAATTCGTAGGTTTACGACGAAGAGTGAAAGTAATTTGGTGGGATTTGTTAGGATTTATTTTAATTCTCCAATTTTGACACCATTCTTGAAGGTTTGAGATATGGGATTGAAGATATTGGGATGCAACAAATGGATCGCTATTTACTGATAACACACATGTGTCATCAGCGTACGTAGTGAGGACAGTGCTTGGATGGGTTGGGATGTCAGCTGTATATATTGTGTATAGGATGGGACCCAGGATACTACCTTGAGGAACACCAGCTAACTGGGTAAAGAGGCAAGAGTAGGAAAAATTATGGTTTACTTTAAAGGTTCTATTACTGAGGTAGGAACTGATAATAAGGAAGTAAGTAGAAGGTAAGAATTTACGGAGTTTGTACAACAGTCCCGGATGCCAGACTCGATCAAAAGCCTGCTCTACATCGAGAAAAGCTCCCGTGCAGTACATTCCGCGCTCTAATGCGGATGAGACAACGTCCACCACACGATGGCATTGCTGGATTGTGGAGTGCGATGTTCTAAAACCAAATTGGTGATCTGGGATTATTTGGTTGGATTCTATTATAGGATGTAGACGTTTCAGAATGAGTTTTTCAAGCATTTTACCCATTATGGGCAGGAGAGATAAAGGACGGTAAGAAGATGGGAGTTCTGGGGTTTTTTTAGGTTTTGGTATCATCTTAACTATGGATAATTTCCAGGAATCAGGAAAGTATGTGGTACGCAATACGGCATTGTATATATATGTAAGGAGTAGGATCGCTTTCCGAGGAAGGCGTTTTAGAATATAGGATGTGATTAGGTCGTACCCAGGGGCTTTGTTGGCGGGTAATCTGTGAATAATGTTTGATATTTCTGAAGGATGGAATGCTTTAGGAGGAGGAGACAACTGAAGAGGAATACTTAACTCTGCTTCAATGCATTCAGACTGGGTTGGATTAAGGATATCTGGGTGAGGGTTAAATGTGTTGAATAGATGCTGGCCGAAAATTTGTGATTTTTTTTCATCAGATCTTGACCAGGTTTGGGATTCGGTTAAAAGTGGATGGTTGAAATTTTTATATTTTAGGAGTTTTCTAGTGGTATTCCATAAGGATTTGTCAGTAGTACTGAGATTTTCTGTACGGTAACACAAATTTTGAATTTTTAATGTTCTGATCTCTGATTTTAATTTGTTTGTCAGTTATATCTAGTGCGGTGCCACTTCGCTCTTGCCCGTCGTTTTCTTTTAATAACTCGAGAATATGAAGTGGCCAGTTATTCTGTTGATAATGATTTTTCCTTGGTAAGGTGCTATCAATTATATTGGTTTGTATTAATTCTGTAAGTTTGTCTATTGCAGAATTGATGTCTCCTTTTGTTTTAAGCGGAATTTTGAGGTTTAAATTATTTTCCAGATTAGATCGAAATTTATCCCAGTCTACTCGTCCGGTAATCAGTCTGGGATGAGAGGGCTTAGGAATGGGAACTGAATGTACTTGAAGTAGAACTGGACTGTGATCAGAGGAAAGGTCATCCAGGGATTTTATTGTTGTTTGATTGCAGGAAATCTGTGAGGAAACAAATATATCAAGAATATCTGGACGTTTTTTGAGCGATGTAGGCCAATAAGTAGGGTTTATGGGTGCGAGGATAGAGAAACTATTAGAGGTTGAAATTCGGGATAAAATGTTACCACGGGAATTGGATGTTCGACAACCTTATCGTTGATGTTTGGCGTTGTAGTCTCCTCCAGCAATAAAACGCGATCCGAGAGATCGGAATAAGGATTTGAGGAGATTATAAGAAAGGGAGTTACCAGGAGGACAGTATACAGCTGAGAATGTTATATGGAAAGGATTAGTTAAAATGGTTACTGAAGTTGATTGAATAACGTCAGTTGGAGTAGAAGGTATAAGAGAATGAGGTATGGATTTATGGATAAGGATACAAGAACCGGCATGTGCTGTATTGTCAGGATGATCTGATCTATAAGTGATGTAGTCACGTATGTAAAAATATGATCGTTTTGTGAAGTGTGTTTCAGTCAATAGGGTGATGTCTATGTGATTGTCATGAAGAAATAAGTCAAGTTCGTCTCGATGGTTAAGCAGTCCATTAGCATTCCATAGGACAATAATTAGGAGCTTTATGCTCATCGTGGGTAATTAAGAGGGACTTCGGTAAGGATTCTCGTGAGCAGGTTGATGAGGGGCTTGATAGTCTCTTGGAGTTCTGTCAGGAAGGATGACAGGATACAATTTATGTCGATTGGGTTTTGAATTTGGACTGGATATGGGTCTGGAATTTGATATTGATAATTAACGGGTAAAGGAAGGTTGGTTGGGGGTTGTACCCGAGGTGCTGGATTTGCATTCATTGTTTGATGAACTGAAGGATTCATTTGATTGTTGTGATTGGAAGACATAGGATTTGGTTGCTGTGCCGGTAGATTGACTATTGATGTTTCAGGATGGAGAGGTATATGCTGACGTGGAGTTTGGATTTTAGTATTGAATTTCTGAGGGTTGGATCTAGGATCTCGGGATTTGGGTTGGGAGGATTGGTGCTTGTTATTGGAAATCTGGGGTTTCTGTTGGGAGGTTAGAGGCGCCTGACGTTGAGGCTGCTGCTGGTTCGTTGAGGTCAGGATTATGTTTTCCGGAGGTTGAACTCTGGTGATATGTTGATCTGAAATGCTAGCTATTTTTGGCAATTCCGGGAATGTAGTTAAGTTTTTGACTTCAGGTGGCTGAGGAACATTCTCTATGCTTTTCCTTTGTATTTTATTTGTTCTCTGTCGCTGGAAGCTTTTATATACCGAGCAACCTTTATAATTCGCCGGGTGGTCCTCACCACAATGAGCACATTTTGCAGGCTCATCTCTGGACTTCTGGCATACCTCAGTTGGATGTGAGCCAGCAGACTTGACGCATCTGGGTTGATGGTGACAATAGGTCTTCGTGTGACCTAAGTTTTGACATCTAGAACACTGTACTATGGTGTTTTTGTGCCTTGGCTCCTCGAATTTAACAGTTGAATAAACAAGTCTAGTAACTTGAAATATTTCAACATTATTTTTGGCTGGCTCCAGTTCGACAAAAAACAGAGGAAGGGGATATTTTTCAGTTGGGTGCAATACTGACGATATGTTCCTGATGTTATGGCCTATCTCTTCTAGATCTCTTTTGATAGCGTCCTTAGGGGTGGTCGAGTGAAGCCCTCTTAAAACTACTCTATATGATTTTTCTTGCTTGAGCTGATAGCAGTGGAAATCATAATTGTGGCTATTGAGATGATTTATTAATTTTTTGTATGATTCTTTATTAACTGTATTAATCTTTATATCATTGACACGAGAGTAGCATTTAAAATTTGGCTGCCCGATCAACTCTGCTACTTCTCTTCCAAAATTATAAAAATCGGTTATTTTGGTTATAAATATAGGAGGAGGTACCGGTTCATCGAATTTTTGACTTTCTTGATTCTCCTTAGGAGATTTAACTTTAGGGCCAGAGGTGCTGCTGGTTGAGGCTACAGGTTGTTTGACTGCAGTAGATTTACTGCGGGTTTTTGGTGGTTCTTTTGACAGATTGTTGTTAGTGAATGATATTTTTGAACTACCCGTTTTTTTTTTCTCTTTGGTGAGTTACCCGCTGAGCCAGGGGCAGATTTTCTCTGATTTTTTTTTAATATTCTCCTTTTAAGGTATTGTGAGTCAGTTTCACTTATTTCAGAAAACGGAGTCTCTTCCTCCGACATTTCACTACCCGGATTGTCCACACTCATATTGAAATTATTCATTATATAATAAAAAACAAATGAAATAAGTTTTTAAATTATTAGTTATAAGCTATTGATAATTTAAGTATATTAATTGAATTTAACATATTTAACTAAACTAATAAAAATAAAAAAAATTAATAAAAAATAAAACGTTCACGTTACTATGTGAAGTCCGTAGAAGGTAAGCAACCAAGCCTTGACCTTGATCTTGCTAACTGTAGAGTATTAGTCCTATCTATTACTAAAGGATTAAGGCCACGTTGCTGCCTTTAGCAGCCGGTCACTAATTTATTTTAGTTATATTGTTTTTATTAATCACTCACCTCACTAATGATAAAAGTGAAGTATAGTACAGTCTGTTCACTTTGTCCTGGTAGAGTTTGACGAGATGATTTAAACAAAATTGCATGAAAATAATGTCTCAAGTACAGAGCGACGTGAATATGTAACTTCACTTGCGGCCATGACACTTGGTACTAAGCATTTTTAGTTTCCTTAATAGTTTTTTAATTGGTTAAAATCAAAATTACATATATTATAATTAATATGTTGTAAATACACAAGTTTTAAATTTAGTACTAATTTTTAGTATTTTCTGTATTGGTCTTATTTGATTTTAATTTTCAAGAATTCGATAAAATATCATATAGGGGAAGGGTGGGCATAGTGGCCACGGCGGGCATAGTGGCCACCTGCTATTTTTCTATTTCAAAGTGCTGCCACCTGGCTATAAACGCCTCAACTATTCCACAGGACCGCCATTAGTGTTGTGTAGTGTCTTGAAGCTGTTAAGACCACGTGGTCAGAAGTTATCATCAATTTAGTTGTTTTTCAAGTTGCTGATGTAAGGTAAGTGCACTGCATTAACATATTCGATCCAAGTATATAATGCAGACAATAACCATTGAAATAAGTGTGATCTAAGCTTTAAATTCACATGTGAAAGTAAGAGCTGGTGTTACGGGTGAACCTGCAGAGTGGCATTCAAGTAATAGAGTCTAAAACGGGCAAAGTGGCCCCTGCCGTGGCCACTTTACCCGACACTAAATATTTTGCTGTTTTAATGTAAAACATTTATAGGGTATATGTGCCTAACGCTGTTTGAGCAATTTAAATATTTAGTAAATGTTTGTAAACAAAAACAACTTGGATAGCCATCAGTAATAGGTACTGGAACCTTCAGATGTGCCTTGTGACTAAATTTTTTTCCCTATTAGTTGGCCTACGACGCACTTCTCTTTGTAAGCTACTACAAAGTACTAACAATCTAACTCTTTGCTTTTATTTCAGACGTAGTTATGGTGTCTAAATAGAAAAGAAAAAGCCAGCAGCAGTCCTGGGACCCTCAGTCGATGCAACGAGCTATAAATGCTGTGAAAGATGGTATGGCATTTAAAACAGCTGCCAAAACCTTTAATGTGCCCAGAAACACCTTGAAACGTAGAGCTCTAAGTAAGAACAAGTGTGCTACTGAAAACAAAAAAGTTCTTAGACACTACCGTCCTGTCTTTAACGAAGAACAAGAACAGCAGCTTTTACAACATCTTTTGGATATGGAGGTACGTTTTTTTGGAATTACAGTATATGATTTGCGTAGCCTTGCATACCAACTGGCAGAAGAAAATAACATCTCAAATAATTTCAACCATGAGAAGAAATTAGCTGGGAAAGATTGGGTTAGGGGCTTTAGACAGCGCCACCCTGCATTTCGCCAATGAATTGGCGACTTCGGTAGCAAGAGCTCAAGCCTTTAACAGGATAAATGTCAATAAGTTCTTTGACATTTTAGAGGATGTCCAGAAAACCCACTTCTATCCAGCTCACAATGTGTACAATGTTGACGAAATGGGACTTTTGACTGTTCAGTCCAAGTCCTCAAAGGTTTTCGCATTAAAAGGCAAACGTCAAGTTGGCTCAGTTACATCTGCCGAAAGAGGAGTTCTCTCTACATTTGTAGTTTGTATGTCAGCAGGGGGGACGTTTATACCTCCTATGGTCATATTTCCCAGACAGAGAATGAAAGTTGAACTCCAAGATGGTTCTCCCCCTGGGACAGCTTTTGCTTGCCATCCAAAAGGGTGGATGCAATCCGAAATTTTTACGCAATGGTTCGAACACTTTTTGGCCTTTGCCAAACCATCAAAAGATGACTCTGTGTTATTAATACTTGATGGCCATGCAACTCACACAAGGAACCTTGAATTTATTGAAAAAGCAAGGAAGCGCCATACTACTGTGGTTTGCATCCCTCCTCACTGCAGTCATAAGCTCCAGCCGCTGGACGTATCCTTTATGGGGCCTTTCAACACTTATTATGTCCAAGCAATTGAGAGATTCTTGCGCAATAACTCTGGTAGGCAAGTAACTCAATAGCAGGTTTCTCGCCTCCTTGAGAAGGCATTTTTAAGTGCTGCTACCCCTACTGTTGCCGTAAAGGGATTCAGAAGATGTGGCATAGTTCCAGTTAACAGGGACGTGTTTACTGAAGCGGACTTTGTTGCATCTACAACCACAGAAGTTCTCAATCCCTCTGATACAACAGCTGAATTCAATCAAGTGTCATCGGACCCTGACGAAGAAAGATCTGCAGATCCCGAACCCAATGCGAGCATTACCTTAAGGCCTACTGTAGGTTCTGTAGACCCCAGTACATCATTTGTTCTCATCTCTATAGGCTCCCCTCCCCTCATTAAACCCAACACCTCATCTGCCTTAAGCCCAAGCTCCATCCCCAGTACCTCATCTGCTGTAAGTCCAATCGCCATACCCTGTACCTCATTTGCTGTAAGCCCTCATGATATTATCCCAATCCCTAGAACAAAAATTATCAAACGAAAAAATAAGAGGAAAAAGGGTTCGGCAGCAGTTTTGACTTCATGCCCTTACAAAGCTGAACTTGAAGCTGCGAAAGCAGAAAAGGAAGAAAAAGAAAAACTTAAGAAAATTAAACTAGAAATAAAAAAAGAAGTTGCTAAAGAAAAAAAATAAACCTATTCAGGAGAAAAAGAAATCAAAAGTGGAAAAACGTGATTTGTTTAGTGACGAGAGTGATGTAGATTGTCTCTACTGTCAGGACTTGTATTCAAAGTCTAAAAAAAATGAAGGGTGGATCAGATGCTCTGGTTGCTACAATTGGGCTCATGAATCTTGTGCTGGGTGTGAGGAGGAAGATGATGAGTTCATATGGGACTTCTGTAAATGAACTGAAAAAGGATAATAAAAAAATTCATGAAATGTTTTGAAGCAATTTTCAACTTAGTTGTATTTTTTGTTTTTCTCTTTAAATCATATTCAGAGAATTTAATATTTGTATTGAATTAAATACTTAATAATTTGTATAAAATACACAGATAATTTGTTCTTTAAATGCAATTGTAATATTATTTTTTACATGGGGCCACAGGGTGGCCACTTTGCCCTACCCCATCGGGAAAAGTGGCCACTTTTTATATTTTGAAAAAAAAAATGTTTTTATAAAAAGTAACAAAGATATGGTTAAACAGAATTTTTTTTATAGATATGCAACTAAATAAGCTACCAAACACGTAATTTTTATTTTTTTTCAACAATTATAACTTCTTGAAAAAAATGTGTTTCCGTTAGAGTGGCCACTATGCCCACCCTTCCTCTATTCATCGATTGTGAGCAATGCAAGAAGGTTCATGTATGTAATAACAAAATTAAAATGATTCTATATAATATTTTGTTTATAATGATTCGGGTTAAATAAGGTGTCCCTCATTAGCGTAGGGAAAAACTATGTCAGTACTTTAAATAATTTTTTATCACTATCTATCCATTAATCAAATCCTTCTTTTTCACACAAGTAGTATTTGTAAAGCATTAAAGCAATTTATTAATGTTAAAAATAATATATTTTTATAAAACATGTCTAGCCATGGGATGGTGCAATAAAAGTTTATAAGCACACTTTGGACGAGTCTATGTTAGTCTCTATTCCTCAAATCTACACTCTGTTTAAAACCATTTTTAATTTTTTTAGCAAACTGTTAACATCTAAATATGCGACAAGATTGATCATTAAAATATGACATTAGAAAGTTCTGTAGATCTCTTACTAAAACTTACTGTAAGATCAGGTGACAATATATTTCATTGCTTAAGCCTAGCATTCGATTTTGTTTTTGGGGAAATTTACATCTCATAATAGATCTCTTAACTCACTCTGTGAATTCTGTGTAACTCATTCAAGCCATCTGCCGGAACAAAGCTAGGTGATTTTGTGAGGTAGAGGGTTCACTCAAAAAAGTCCCTTGATAATTCTTCATTGTGATTAGGCAACAGTCATAAGTCTCTTGGAGGATTAGGCTCAGAGAACCTTTACAACGTGGAACCTGTCGAAGAATTGGGGGAATGGTAGGATATTCTACAGGACACTCTTTTTCTCTCTGACATTCTATAATGTAAAGACGGTGTCACGTGGAAATAAAAGTCGATTACATTATTATTTGTAGATTCAAGTCATAAGATAGGTGCAGTTGATTGCCTCTTTCCTGCTAAGCACTTATGAAGATTTACAGGACGCGTATTACAATAAAAGTTAGACTACCATGACTTTTCTTGGTCATTTATCTTGATTCCAAAATAATGGAAGTTGGTTGTTTTTAAAATCTGAAATAAATTTCGTCTTTGAGCATAGAATTTCAATTCGCCAGAAATATAACGTAACTGTCATGACTATCAAAGCGTTTGCTAGGCATTTTCCCGATTCTTGTTTGTTTTAGTTTGACATATAACAAAAAAAAATACCAACACAACAAATAAAATTGCTACCAATACGTTTAAAATCGACTACATCTTCTTTATAAGGAATATCTAAACTTTTTTCAGATTTAATTAGTTTTTGTAATTTATGGCATCTAAAACCAGATTCGATTTGGTAGTTTTATGGTGATTTAAACAGAAATTTTCTAAGCTATGTCAAATACATAAGAGGGAAGTCTTCAAAGTTCCTGAATTATGCTAATTACCTTTATACTTTTCTATATCTACCTTATAAGAATTTGGTTTAGTTTGCGCTTAATGTTTCTTCTTATTTGTGCCATCCTTATATCATAAATTTGCTTTTAATTTGTATAAAAGAATTTGTATGCACAGGATTGTATAAATTTACTTATCCCTATATTATTTTTTCCAGAACACAATATGCCAGTTGCCTTACCTTAGTATGTATGCATTAAAAACAGACCTGACACATACTCACCTCGTAGGCTGGGGTGAAAATGTGCCTCATAAATACCCGTTTTTTTGAAAAAATAAATTAAATTATAATGATATAATACAATTGGGAAAAACCACAATGCAAAGCCTTATGCTTCAAATCCAGTAATACACCCACGTACCAGTCGACGTTTCGCCTATTCTGGAGTTGTATTTTAAACGTCTTGGTGGTGGGGTGCTGTCTCATGTTTGGAGCCTGTTTGGGCTGTTGATCGTTGGGATGTATTTCACGTTATTCTTCGAGATGTGATTCACATAACCCTTTTTTTTTGTTTTTGTGTCTTGATAATGCCTGAATAGGCGAAACGTCGATTGGTAAGTGGGTGTATTACTGGATTTTAAACATAAGGCTTTGCATTTTTGTTTTTCCCAATTGCATTATAATAAATAATAGCGTTTCTTTTTGAGTTTTTGGCTCTATTTTATTGATTTCATTATAATTATTTTTTATTGTATTCATGAACTACGAGCTCTTTTATTTTTACTCAATTACTTGACTATTCTCTAACAATATTTTCACAACCTAATAAAGCAAAATAGTGACACACTCTCACCCCGGTTTACGGTATTTATGTTTTTAATCCATAAGTATTTTGCTTTTGGCTTTATATTAGTTATGATTTTAATTTATTTTAACAAGTGAGTCTTTTAAGCTAGATTTTATTTCTCCTTTCTTATGTCCGTTCTCATTATGTTATATTTAAGCAATTATTATTTAACGAAGTTCCTTTTCTGTTGTATGTGGTTTGATCGGTATGAAAAATGTTAACACATGGATTGTTTTTTAAAAAAATATTTATAAATATTAAATTGTCATCACAATATCATAGAGTTTTGAATTTATATCTGCATACCTCGTGAATACCCATGTTCTAATCAGGCTGTGGCAGATAATTTACTTTATCTGTTAACAGTCGGGAATTAACCCTATGGAATCTGGAGACCCTGCTGGGGCTCAGGCAGCCTCTATAAAGAGGGTATCCTCACTTGGGGACAAAACTCCCTGCACAACCATTGTACAAGAAACAGTACAGTCTTTACCATGTACTGATAAAGATAAATCTACCTTCTTGGGTTGTAGTGGTACAGGTTTATATCGATTTGTCGATATGCTTAAACATCCCTTGAAAGTAGTCTTTCTCTTGGAGAGGAACGATGTAGAAGAGTAATGGAAAAGTTGGGTGTTGCCTTAAAGGGAGCAATTCCTTGCCCAGGAGGAATTCAATCAACCGAATTTATCGCAGAATAAGGTTCTCTCCCTTCGTTCAGGCTTGAATATTAAGCCCTCTCTTATGGCCTATATTTGATTTTACCTCACCATTCCTTGACTGACTTAAATTGAAAATTAGCGATGAAACAAATTTATAATACTGAATGGTAACTAAGCAATAAAGTTAAGTCAACAAATTTATCCATTCTATGAAGTTAACACATTACTTTAGTACCAAACATGGAATATATCCTTCAGATTTCCCGATCCATCATTATTAGTATATCAATGATTTTGTTTTGAAGAGAAAAGATTTGCACTGGTCGGGATTCGAACTCGGGTAGTCTGCGTCTCCGTCGCAGTGCTCTAAACCGTTGAGCTACCAGGGGTCGTAAGGATTTGCCTGACTTAGATACTGGTGGTTCAGTGGTTTAGAGCACTGCGGCGGAGACGCAGACCCGGGTTCGGATCCCGGCCAGGGCAAATCTTTTCTCTTCAAAACAAAAATATTTAAGAATAAGTATTCAAGTCGAATTTTTAATAGAATGAGTTAATCGTACTAAGAGAAGTGGAATCATGACATAATCACTGTCTTTGACGTGAAATGGAGTTATGAAATAAGCAGTAACTATATTTCAAGTCAAAAACTGACTTGATGACATGCGCTACAAGACTGACACAATCTCACCATGGTGGACATAATTTGACTTAACCACTTATTTTCCAGGCTATAGATATATAAATATCCTAAATTAATATTATTCATCTACCAAATTATCTGTTGAAAGTTTGTTTTTACATTCTTTTCTTTCATTGTATATTATACTTCTGTATAGATGCACTTAAGTTTGTCCAATGGTAATTGTTTCTACGTTTGAGACTGGCCTATTTGTATAAAAAAAAAATCTACCAAATTATACAAGTGGAGATCATACGAGATATATTGGCTGATACGATTTTTCAAAAATGTATTTATAATGAATATAACTATACATTTACACCATCCTGAACATTTATTTAACAGCTGAAATTTGTCTAGACAATTACTCTGAAGATGTCATTAGTAAGGTATCTTTGAAAAATCCCACTCAGTTGATGTTGTTGTAAAAGCCTCGGGCCCCCCATTTACGCTACTTCCGAAAAACAGAATCGCCAAGGATTTTTACTCCCTTTAAAATATCCTACAACCACCTGCTGGAATGCGAACCCGCTACCTTTGGAAAATCGGCCTGTCATGCTGACCACTACGCTACACGTATGCTGACCCTTTCCCACTAAGTTCTTGGTTGAGAGTCAATGTTTTTTAAAAAGCTAATCCTTCTAGTGAAAGGAGATTCCTAATGGCATAACATATACCAAGCACATGGATTAATTAGTCGTTATGCAAAACAAAATTAATTAAGATATGTGATGAACCGTGAATATTGCTAGTTATTTTTAAGTTGTATATTGTGGAAAATGTCTAATAATACATAAAAGGTCTCGACTTCGGCAGGCATCCGACTCATATTTAAATATTTAGAAAACCAAATTAATTTATTTTATTTTATTTTTTACTAATTGTTATGATTTTTTTTATATTTTTATTTTGAAGAGAAAAGTTTTATCCAGAGCCAGAATTTGAACCCGGGTCTCCCACGTCTCCGTCGTGGTTCTCTGCCAACTGAGTTAGCCTGGCTCGTAACACGGCCAGACAAATTAATTTATATTTTTTTGGCGTCACTTTCGATCCCCAAAGTAACAATACGATCTATACAATATTAATGTTGTAATAAGTTATTGCTGTTATAATACCTTTTACAGTTGTTACATGTTACAGTTGTAGTAACATTTACAGTGTCTTCCTGATTTGACAATGAAAAACCTGTTTTTCGGCAGAAGTAATATTACAAGTTTTGTAAATGGACTTAAATTTACAATGAAGTAAGTTCTCGGTGGATCTATCACTGTTTGAGATTCGGCTCTTCACGAGGATGATTTTTAAAAATAAAAAACCTCCTTACATCATTCAAATATATTTATCTTAAAAAATAAAGATATCAATAGATTAAAAGATTTTGGATAGCATTAGTAATTAATAATTTGTAATGTTGTGATTAAAGGGCAAAGTACATAGCACAAAAAAATCGATTGCTTAAAAAAACAAAATCAACTTGTCATTAGGAATCCATAATCAACAACCAAGCTAGTTGTGTCAATCAGGTTTGACATCTGAGCCAAGTAAATAGAAAGCCATGCTTATTGGTATCCTTCGGAGCCCTGAAATCCTCCCAAGTACCAACAATTTTATCTTCCGTGCCATTATCCAACCTCTTCGGTATAAATGGATGTCTGGGTCTCAGAAATGATTTTCTGGAGATGACCAGCAAGAATAATTAGAAGAGATGAAGTGAAAAACTCTCATCTAACAGAGATCAGAATCTCCAGAATGAATCGAGAAATAGAGGCGGCAATGGTTTGGGCACGCCAAACCATTGCCAGATGGAAGACTGCCAAGGGAAGTTTTGGAATAGGAGGTATGAGATATTAGGAAAAGAGGAAGGACACGAAATGATGGATAGATGAAGTCCGAGAGAGTATGGCAGGCAATGGAGTGAGTGAAGAGGCATACAAATGGATCTCTGGCAAAGTAAAACACTTTAGATTCAGGATTGAGGATTCGAGTGGGGAAAGAAATTAAAAAAGTGATTTAAATTAGTAGTGGAAAAGGTGAATTAATTTTCAGGCATGTTAAGTGTGTTCCTCATCTCGTAAAAAGTCCAAGTAATCGACCTCCTTTTCCAAATTTTGTATTCGCACTTTTGCATTATACCAAAATGTTTTTTATATAAAAATATTCTTTTATATAGAAATATTCTTCACTGACATGTTCCGATGGATATTTTGATACATTTGTGAACTTTAGAAACATTTACGTCCATAATCAGCCATTTCAGTCATAGAAAAATGCCTGAAATGAACACATAATAATATAAATATAGGAATAATAGGAATATATCACAATTATTTTCGTCCATTACCATTCCTAATCACCTTTCTTCGTAATTGTATTTCTAACATAACTTAATATGGATATCAGAATACATTAAATTATGACGCATTGAACAAAATTATTTGATAGTTTTTGTGTTTTCCATTATGTGGGTGGCATTGGTTTATTCCAAATAGCCAGATATCAATTGTTTATATTTTATTAATGTTCTATTGGTCAGTAAGTTCTATCTATCCCTTACTGTTATTATTTATTATATCAACTATATCTGTTATATATCTTTGTATATAGCTTTCAAATATTTGTGAATGATACTAATTTTCCCACACTCAGTTAGTTTTAACTTAATATAATAAGTAATATTTTGGTTCACATCTGAACCTCTGAACAGTATTTATGTATAATAATGTACGCTGGATATTCAATTAGAATATGCTTAAGGGTCTTTACAACATGTTTTCAAATTGAGAACTGTTTTAACGACTGTTATTTAATTATTTAACGACACTTTATGCTGCTATGGCTAATCGGACGATACTACAGTGGGAATCCTAATTTTCACCTATCCAGGTTTAATTAGGATAGAGATTGTTAACGTGTTCCTGACATCCTACAGGCTCCGGACCACCGTTTAACATCTCTTCCGAAGGACGGCATAACCAAGGATTTTTTACTCCCTTTAAAAAATTCTAGGAGCGACTGCTGGACTATGAACACGCGATATAGGGCAAAGCAGGTTGTTATACCAACCACTAGACCACAGGTCACCCCTAGGCAGTCATAAGGACTGCCTAAAGAAGAGAAAACTGGATTGATAACTTTCAGTTAAGCTTACCTAGTGAAGATAGCTATTGGAAATTCCATGATTCATCCTGTCTAATTATATGTTTTTATGATGCTGTTTACTCTTTGTGTTTGTATAAGCTTTTTGAATAAAATATGATCAATGTTTAAGATGTTTTTATGTATGGGACCCATGGTTTTCTGATAATATAAGGAAAAATGGATTTATATATCTCCCCCTATAATAATTCATGATGATATCTTAGTGTCTACATGTTGCAATTGTGTTGTAATTGCCAATTTATCCATTTTATAAACTAGAATCGAAAACATATAATTCTGCTGTATGAGATGAACAATCAGAAGCTAATTTATACTAGGAAGAGTGTTTGTAAAATGAGAAAATAGTGATTCCGGCTATTGCAATTTTACTCCTTCAAGAAAATTAACAATGGTCATATAAAATTTTTGATATTGGATGAATTGTTTTCACTCACAGGTCATAGTTAATAGTGAGATGATATAGTACTAATATAGATCTTTACAGGTTTACATGCAGCTACTTTATTCATTTATGTGTTTCATAAAATTCCTATGGTCACAATGTAACCTCACCAAGCTTCATTTAAACTCACATCTGGTATTTTAAGAACCAAGCAGTCCTTTATGTGCCATAACCATTGCAGTTCGATTATTGTCTATAATTATTCAGCAGTGAGGGAAAAAATTAACGTAAAATATGCTCGTAACGTAAAATATGTATAATTTTTATTTTTACAATTTTGTTAAATAATTAAATATACAAATTATTGTTAGTTGATTTTATTTAACATCAATTAGTACAGCAAGAGAGGATTATCCTACAGAGCACTGACATGTTCTTTCCACAATAGGAAGGTCAAGAGTTATTATTTAGTATTGTCATAGAATAAAAAATCAAACTCCACTGGAAGTTATAGTTGTCAAAATAAATCTCAACCTTCCCACTCTGGTCAGAATAGGTATAGAATAGATACCAGTCTGAAAAAGCTGTCCTGTTTGCCTTTATATTAGTAAAAACCAACATTATACTCCGATAAAAAAAATTAAAAATCAACCACCATAATCCAGAATTGAACTGTGACTTCTGAGTTGGACATAATGAAGATATAGTTCAAAAGGCATAGCCTCACTTGTTGCCTATAATGATTATGTATTGTCAATGTCCTTTTATTTACTTTCATGTAGTACGACTAAACATAAGAAAGGTAAAAACTAACAATATTATTGAATAAATTTTTACTAAATTTTCTATAAACATTTATTACTTTTTTAAAGTATATATACACTACTTATTTACAATAAAAACAAGTGTTACATTTTCATACAATCAGACTTTCTCGTACAAAAAATATTTTTAAAATTATGGGGCAAAAGCCCGGTGCTTCATAGCACAGGGACTTTACAATTGAAGGGACTAGACTTAGGCGCCAATAAAGTTGACTCCATTTTCAATTTGGCAAATGCAGCAACAATGTTGCCTAGCGAGGACCTTAAGTTGTTTACAAGACCTGAAAAAATAAATATTTTTTTTAAATTTAACCAGTTAAGAAAATAAATATTAAGTTTGTAAGGTATTCAAACCTGTCTATTATGATGCTAGCTTACAGGACAAGACCGACCTTCCAGCTCGACAAGTCTTCCGTCAATACGAAGGCCTCTTATACAGCCTTGGAAGCCTGGGTAAAGTCCTTCAGCTCCTGGTGGTGATCCTCCTAAAAATGGACAACATCAATACAATCAAATTAATAACATTGAACAGACTTGTTTTCTAAAAATACCTTAGTAAACAAATATTAAAGTTTATCTTTAAAAACAATTTGATAAAAATGATCCTCTAAGGTAAAAATAGTAATAAAAAAAAACAACTTTATTTTCTCCAATAATAAATATACTAAGTATAAAAACTATGTATAACTAACATGAAACCAATCCATCCCAATGTATTTTTAGAGTATCAGACCTAGACTTTACGACCATCTTGCAACTGATGATTTCTCTCAATCATAAGATGAAAGCACATTTGTAATATCATCTTCCTATAAATTTAGGTCACCTCTGTCATTTCATGGAGGTGGTATGGTTCTATAAACCTTGTTTACATATTGTGGCAAGCATACATCAGCCCCTCAATGGGAAAAACCCAGAGTTTACCCATGGGATAACAAAAAAGGACTTATCCCCCATTGATTAGATGCTGGAGACCCTAAATACCTTTAAGGTAATAAAGAAAAAAACTGTGTAGAATAAAGAACTATTGGTTAAATATAAAGCTATTAAACACTATAGTAATTTAGTTGATGGTAAGAGTGAAAATGACCAATTAATTTAATCAGCCCCACAGTCACCCCACTTGTAAGTTTGCAGCCTATTGTTCAATTCCAGGACATTAATGTCCATGATTAACCCCCAAACATGATAAACGGAAGCAGTGCCACTTCAGGATACTATAGCAGAAATAGTCTCTTAAACAATATCACTTTTATCAATAAAAATGAGCAAACACTCAAAAATAGATATAAATTATCAATCATAATGCAATAGGAAAAACACCAAAAAAACAAAGTGTTTAATCTCTACAATACAGAAAAAATTAACCAGTCAAATTTTAAGTTAGTTTTTTCCAGTGTTTTTGAGACTTTGGGGTTTCGCCTTTTGGGATTTTAATATTGCATTATAGCACATCACTTTTATGTTGGCTTTTATTAAGCCAACATTTTTTAATCAGCTGTTAAACTTAAACAGAAGCCAAGAAGCACTGAGATGATAAGACTTATCCAACAGCCAACCCAAATCGTCATGATAAAAACAAAAATTAAAAAAAAATAATATATTTTATTTTATTTTTTTATTAATTGTTATAATTTTAAATATTTTTATTTTGAAGAGAAAAGATATACCCAGGGCCGGGATAGATTAGACTTCCTTCCGGGATAGATTAGATCCCAGCCCCGGGCATATCTTTTCTCTTCAAAATAAAAATATTTAAATAAATAATAATGGTGAGATTTATTATATGGTTTATAAAAATGTAATAAGAACATTTAAAATGACACTCACCTATAAAATACCTTTTTGTTGCCCCTCGCACACCTGGAGGTAAAGATGCTCTTAATAAACCTTCTCTATCAACCCTCAACGAGAGTGATTTTCTCCTTTTTAATGCTGATATTCTGTGCCATCTACCATCTGATACGATAACCTGATAAAATCATTTTTTAATAGATGATAATAATATTATATTATATATATGTTTATAAGATTAATAAAAATACCGTAACTGAAACAGTAATAATTTTCTATTATCTTTTCTCTTGTGCTAGGTAACGTATTTAAATAACATGTATTAGCTTGTAAATCAGAAATTTTAAATTCATCACTCAACTAAGCATTGTTACTGCCAACCAAAAGATAAGAAAAAAAAGTGTATTGATGTATCTTTTGTGATAAACGGACCTTTGTTATTTTTTGTTTGTTTTTTAACAAAAAATATTAGAAACCCAGAATTGTATGACATTTATATTATAAATGAATAATTGCATAGAAGAAGGGTTCATGTTACATTTTTTAAAGTTTATTGGAAGAGCCAAATTAAGAGAACGGGTCATTTAATTAGGTGACTGTCACATACGCCCTTCTTCCATTTTATAGATTTTGCACTTAAGCCCTTGTAAGTAACACTAGTAAGATTAGGATATCTTCACATGCGCCTTTCTTCCACTGGAATTTTGTCTCTTGAAAGACTGATCATCTTCTGATATGGACAACGATTGTGCTATCCCTGACCTCTATTGACTGTTTAGGCAACTAAAAACTAGCATTAGGGGTAGGGGCCATCACATGGGCCTTAATCAACAAAAAAAAAAGAAAACTGAAAAATGTAACATACGCCCTTCTTCCAGACGACTATTAAAATATTATTGGAGTAACAGCATACTGTATCCTTTGTTTGTACCCTAGCCACCAGTCTTCCTTCTTAGTAATGGCCCAAATATTAGGTTCATCAAAGAACTGTCTAAGATCGATGTTTTTCCTTATTAGACAATTCTGTGCTTGTTTACCAGGATGAATGTGTACCAGGTAAGGCGCTCTATCTAGTCAAAATCTAGCACTAACTCTTAAACATCACCAATGGTATTATTATTTTTAATAAACCCAATGAAAAGTTTAAGGAATATCTGTCCGTAGAAGGTTGATGTTCTATGGGCATATTAAACGTTTGGTGATCGAGAGGTTGGCTAACAAAGATTACAACCTTCAAGAGAAATGGAAAGTGTAACTTCCAAGACTTAAGGAGTTACATTAGGACTTATTAAGGGCAAACTTGGACAGACCGAAGAATTTACAAATAGGTGACAAGGAATTTACAAATGGGTGTGAAGGATCCTCCCAAAGAAAGACCTCCCGTTTCACAAATGATTAAGAAGGAGTAAGATGCTGAAAGATCTCTGGCAGGAAGCTACATATCCAGGAAAGAACACCTTGTGGAAGAAAACCTGCACTGTTCTTGTCTATTAGTAGCCCATAGATTGCTGTATCATATAATATATATGTATGCATGTATGTATAACTACATGAATGGTTGATTTGGGGTATTATCTAACATTAGATATAAATGAGTAACTTTTTAATTTAAATCACCTTAGATGCCAATTCAACATCATATGCCACAAATCGGATGCTACTGTCAAGTATAATAAGGCCCCATAAGCCTTTTCCAGCACGTCCCAGTATGAGTCCACCATCTTGACCAGAACTTTTAATAGAAACTTCAATTCTCATAACACCACGCCTTTTATGCCGCCTGAAAACATGTTTAGTTTAGAAAATTCAATAAATTTTCAACAAATATTCAATGTTGAAATTACCTGTTATACATAAACACGTGTGTATGTATATATAATTCATGTTCATATATTTCTAATAATTTAATAAAACAAATAAAAATTACCAATTATTCTATATACTATTCTCGTGTTGATTTTAGACAATTACAATTTTTATTTGTTTAATGTTCACATACTTGGCTTTGAATGAAAAATATTTATTGTACACTACTAAGCATTAATGCTAGGTTAATTTGTTAGAAAAGGTTAATATTGTTAATGCATACTCATCATATTGGAAATTATAGTCTTCATACTCTTCTTCATATTCCTCTTCTTTTTCATCCGTAAAATTTTCTTCATAATCTTCATAAAACTCTTCTTCCGTTTCAGATTCACTATAGGGTTAGTATTAGTGTTAGTATGTTATTGGTTAAAAATTTAAATTAAAAAAATGTTATAAAGCATATATTCTTACTAATTTCCTATTATAATAAAATTCTTAATATAATAATATCAGTATTGATAAAAACACCTAAAAGATTTTGTGGTTAAAGCAGGTATATTTCTATGACAATTTTATCTTTTATTAAGAGATACAATAATTGTGTTATGAAAACAAATATTTTTTAAATGTATTGATTCAAATTTACAACTGTATACTGAATACATTAAGTAAATATAATGGAGGATAATGCATGTCCCGAGATAAAGGCAAGTAGAGAAACTATCCAGTAGTAGTACTCAAATAAAAAGTTCAACTTAGAAGGTCACGAGGCCATCTTTTTTTCAGACGCCTAGGAGAATTATCAGGAATTGAAGAGGTTGTGAGGTTTGAAACTAGTGGGTTTGAGTAGAAGTGAAGTTTGTCATAAAAAATTTGATATTGGGCCAAATCAGCAACAAACGAGACAATAAGGTCATTATGGATTACTTTTTTCATAACAAAGTAAGGAGCATTGAGGATTTTACGAAGGATTTTGGATTGTAAGGATTGAATACGAGAGCAATTCAATGGCTTAGTGGAGCCCCAAAGCTCTACTCCGTAAATCCAGATGGGTCTAATGATTGTCATGTATATGAGTCTTTTGTAATAATTTGAGAGCTTAGAGTAAATGCTGAAGTAGCCTGAAACGGTGAGCTGTTTCTTGTCGTTTCAGTCTAGTATGAGGATTCCAAGTTAAGCATTTGTCAAGGTGTAGTCCTAAGTACCGGACCTGTTTTACAGGAATCAGTGGGATGTTATTAAACGATATAGGAGGACAGGAAGTCATTGGTTTACGACGGAGTAAATATAAAATCAAAACTTTACAAAACCATATTTTACAAGTTTTTATATTAAAAAAATTATATAATTAAAATAAAAGCCTAACTAGAAAAGTTTGCGTTTTTTCAATAAACTGTTCAGTAGAGCAGTACTTTTAGGAAGTATTTTCTTTAATATTTTTTTGTTATATGCTTCATAAAACTAATGATTAGATGACTCTTAAATTATCATAAATAGTTGAGTAGTTTTGTAAAACATAAATTGCATAAAATTCAGGGTTGGCATGCATTATTAACATAATAATAGCCAAAATAACTTTTACAAACACCATGGTACATTTTCTTAGCAGGCAATAAGAGCTGACAATATTATTAGAAATCACTGTTTTTTTTTTTGTTTAACTATTTTTTGAATAACTTAAGCACACTAAAGAAACCACACACACACACATATATATATATATATATATATATATATATATATATATATATATATATATATATATATATATATTTTTTTTTTTTTTTCTATAAAAAGAAAACCAAACAAATATTAGTGAGTATATATGAGCTAATCACTCGACTGATTTCTAAATTAGTTTTACTTACTTTTTTTTCAAATTTTTCTTGGGGTACTTGATAATGGTATTTCCATCAAAATGGACTGCTTCATCTTCAACTAAACCTGGAAGAGGTTTAAAATAATATACTTTATTGAAACTATGTTTAATGTTACAGTGAATTAAAACAACTGTTGATAATTTACCACATCCTTCACAAAGAGATGATGAAGTTGCATTAGATGAGCAAAATGCTAAAGTACATGGCCTTGCTCCAGACAGTATCAATCGGTGACCATTTACTGTGAAAGTCCTTAATGCCCCATTAAATACAGGCCATTCTTCCGCATCACTGGAAAATATTAGAGCATTAATTATTTTAATATAAAACAGCAATTAATCTTGATTTGTACTCAAAAATTAAAAACTGTTATTATAAACCTAATATTACATAATTTATTACAGTCATTTGACTTTGAAAATGTCCTTTCATAAGGCTGTGCCCATCTTAATATTGTGCAAAATAAATGCTTATGTTTTTATTTATTTATTATTTTTTAAATATTAGATTTGCCTATTTATTTGTATTTACCTATTTGAATGGGGACAAAATCCGACCTCTACCTCCTCGTGGTGCTCCCGGGGTAACTCTAATAGAGGCAGTATACTGCCTCATAGCGGTATAACTATTGTGAAGTGCAGGAAATGGCATTTCGGTTCAGGGGGGGAAGGCTGCAAGCCGTAGTGAAGGCAACCCTCCTAGGGGTAGGAAACCCTGAATTTTCCAGGTCCTCCGGGTTGGGGGTTGGCATTGGGTTTGCAGCCCATCGTCGGAAAATCACAAATTAGCATTCAAACCTAATAAAACAGCCTTGGATGTAAGACTGTCAAAAAAGAAATAACAATGGCTACGGAAATGGAAAATACGAATTGGAACTTGGAACGTACAAGGTTTGAGGACAAAAAGAAATGAATTTGAAAGCGAGTTAAAGAAATTAAAAATGGATGTTGTTGTATTGTCAGAGACAAAATTAAAAGGAGAAGGAACAGAAATGTATGATAACTATATCTACTTCTTTAGTGGAGTGGAAAAAAGTGAAAGAGCCAAAGCTGGGGTGTCTATTTTGATAAAGAAAAATTAGAAAAAACACATATGTAATTATGAATGTATTGACAAAATGCAAATTAAGATGGAAGTAAAAATGACAACCAGTTGTTATCATAGGCGCATATGGACCTAATGATGATGCTTCTGCCATGGATAAAGATAAATTCTTCGAGGGTTTGAGACAACAATCTGCGGATGTTGCTGACAGGAAGGTACTCCTATGGATAGGGGATTCATATGCAAGAGTGGGAAAAAATGAAAATTCTAGGACAGTCGGAAGATACGGGGAAATTATAAACGACAATGGCTGTAGACTAATAGTACTTAGTAAAGAAACGGACGTGAGAATCTTAAATGGGTTCTTTAAGCATAAAGATATCCACAAGTACAGTTGGCGCCAACCAACTAGGCAATTACAATCTATAATTGACTATATAATTTTAAGGCAAAATATGTTTGTAATGCCTCAGGATGTCAGAGTGATGAGAAGTGCAGTGACCATTAACTACTCAGCTGTCATTTGGCATTCAAGCTTCATAAAGACAGAAAATAGACTGACAGAAAGCGTGAAAAAATATTTGCTTGATAGCTTAAAACATGACTCAGTAAGGATGCTTTATAAAATAGATTAAAAAGTTACAAGCAAATTCCCTCAAAATGGAGAATCAATATATTGAGATTAAAAATGCTATCCATCAAGCAGCTATAGAGGCATTGGGAGTACAGGAAAGACGAGTGACGGTTAATAAAGAATGGTGGAGTGAAGAAGTGGCAGTAGCAGTTAAAGAAAAGAATCCTCTTGTGGTACAGGAATATAAAAGAAGTAATAGAGAGGTGAAACGGAAAAGGAAGAAAGCTATAAATGAGTTATGGAATAAGAACTGTGAATATATTGATCGATGCCTGCATGGGCAAAAGTCTGCGGAAGCAAGGAAAATCTTCAGATCAATTAAGAATCCAAAAAAACAATACAAGAAAAACAATGGGTACTTCTCAATGTTATTGAAGGAGGATATAAAGGAATTCATGATGGAAGATTACACAGAAGCAGATGACACACTCTCAGTAGAAGTCTCAGTTGATGCACTAGAGTGTGCATTAAAGAACATGAAAAATGGAAAATCTCCAGGAGCAGGAAGCATATATGCATAGCATATATTTATATGTATATAGAATTAATCAAACACGGACCTTTTGAACTTAAAACGAAATAGGTTCATATCACTTTGCATAAAACAAGGAACAGTTCCCAGCGAATGGACGGAGGGTCATATCACCTCTATCTACAAAAAAGGTAGTAAAAAGATGTGTTCGAACTGCAGAAGGATCACAGTAACTAGTAGTTTGAGCAGATTATACGGAAGAATAATAAATAAGAGGTTACTGGAAGAATGTGATATGATAATACCTGAGAAACAGGCCGGATTTAGAAGAGGTAGGTCGTGTATTGATCATATATTTACCCTGACACAACTTACAGAAAAATTTAAAGCTCGCAATAAAGAGATCGATTTAGTATTTGCCGATCTACAAAAAACATATGATACAGTGCCTCTTAGTAAACTCTGGTAAGCCAGCACATGATTCGAGCTATAAAGGGACTGTATTCACATGAGACAGCTAGGGTTAAACTCAAAAATGGCCTAACCAAGAAATTTCTGATCCCCTCTACTGTTTAATATATATGTTCAAAGTATCCTTAGCCTAAGGAAAAGAAAGTGCAATGGTATGGGGATAATCGTAGATAATGAATGTCTGTGCAATGTACAATTTGCCGATGACCAAGTCATTATTGCAAATGAAGAAGAAGATGCTTCCTTTATGATGAGGAAACTGCTGGAAGCTTATAAGGTAGGAGGCCTGGAAATCAGTAAAACAAAAAGCGAGTACATGGCATTAAATAATAGTGGAAACTCCTCACCAAATATTGGGGAATGGGATTTGACACCTACTGAACAATTTAAATATTTAGGCAGGTGGCTTTCGAAGGAGAGCAGCAGCAAAAAAGTTATCTACGAAAAAGTAATAAGAACCAGAAAGATAATTAGGGCTTTAAATTCTTTTCTGTGGAGTAAGGATGTCATGATAGCAACAAAAAAGAGACTCTACAATTCATTTCTTATAAGTACCGCCCTGTATGCCTCAGAAACATGGTGAGAAAACTGTTTTTCTTGGAGATGGATTTTTGGAGGCATAGTTATAGGATATCAAGACTATTTTCATAGTTCTCAGGAATTGGACTTTAACTATGAGTATTCATTTATTTAATTAATTAGTATTCATATGGTGCAAAGTCTGGAGAACATGGTGGTGGGTGTAATAAAATGTCCCAACCAAGTTACACTAACTTTTGCTGTGTGATGATTGTGGAGTGTGGTGTGGTGCTGTTATGGTATACAAGACCTTAGTGATTAACTAGTTCTGGTTCTGCGTTTTTGTCCCAGAGTTTGGTCCAATTTTTTTTAACTGCAGGTATTATATCTTTTGATCATTTTTCCTTGAGTAAAAAAATCATTAAACAGCACACCACAATAATCCCAGCATATGGGGAGAAAAATCTTTTTCTGATGTAGACAGGCCTTTGGGGTGAGATTAGGCAGCTGCACAACACGTTGAAGATGATCCTCCTTTTGTCACGTTTACATTATTCAACCGTTCAGAAGAGAGTTGCAGATTCATATTTTGTTGTTCAGGTTAAATGCATTCGAATGGTTCCAAAAACTATTTCCAGTATCTCCACGACTTCTCAAAAAACACAAACAAAATTAATGCCAAACATAAAAGTTTCGAAGAATGGACTTTTCCAATAAGTATTGTTATTGTCAGATTAGACATAGAGAACTAGGGATATTTGAAAAGAATTAGCTAGCACCAGTAGTTCACTATCGATTATACTATTTATAATATTATATATAATTATAGATATTTGATTACTCTATATTCAAATAAGTCTAAATATTCAATACTTACAATGGAGGAGCTCCGATATAAAGTGGATGATCCAAATTAAGCTCAAGATGATGGCCAACAGAAACTCCTCGGTAGATGCGGCCAGTATCCAATCTTAAAAAGCCTTCTTTGTCAAGTCGACTTAGACGGGCAGTGTGCCATTCTCCAGGTTCAATTTTTTCCTTTGTTCTAAAATTAATTATATTTTCATTTTATTTCTCAAGTATATTTTCATTTTTTATTAAAAAAAAAAAAAAACTTGTACCACTGCAACCCATGAACGCTTATGGGGTGCAGCACATGGTAGACTGTACTATTTCATGAACAACGGTTTGGCAAAGAGGTGACTTGTCCTAGGTCACGCTTAACCGCCAGATTTTTTTCCCTTATTTTAGGTAACCTATTGTATAGAGGCTGGGTGAGCCCCAGGAGGATCCTAGATCCCTTAAGATCCATCTCCCGCTGCAAACAGACTAAATAAAAGTACTGCCTGTAGCGGGATTTGAATCAGGATTTCCAGCATGGCAACTCAGTGCTCTACCACTGAGCCACTCTGCTCCCTCATTTTTTATTTAAAATGTTTAAATGATATTATATGATACTATATGATAAATGATTACTAATTACTAAATGTAATTAGTAAATGAAATACCAATAAATGCTAATGAAAAATGAAAGTTCAGTATATAGAAAATGTGTATATATTTTTTTAATTCATATTTATATTTCACTAGCTTATGGCCGCGGCTTCGCTTGCGTGCAATTTGGTCTGCCACATAAAGTTTCGTGAAAGATAATTTAAATAAATAATTTAATTATTTTTTTGAAATATAAGTTACTCGTACATCCAAAACTTCAGATGTCTAACTTCAAAACTGACGGATTCTATACAACCTTTGAACCCCTATTGTATTAAAGGAGAAACCCTTGGGGTGGAATTATCCAAATTTCTTTCTTAAACTATACAATGAACCTATCTACAAATTTCAAGATGCTAAGTTCCTGATTTGCCTTTAATTATGTGCCCCCACATAAATCTGTCCTTGATGTAGCCTATGATGTATAACATTTTTTACTCAATAAGTTTCATCCAAATCCGTTCATTAGTTTTTGCATGAATGAGTAATAAACATTCGCATTGATAATATTCGTAGGATATCAAAACAAATAGTTTCACTCCTGTCCTTTCTGTTATTTTAACCACAATTATCATGTGATTTTCCTTTATTTATGTACTATAATGGATTCCCTACAGTATCTAAAAAACTGTCAGGGGGGGGCACGTGCGCCCCCCTAATAAATCCACGCTTGCTATAGCCTATATGTTATTCTGATATATAAACTACATTACTGTAAAGTTTCATCCAAATCCGTTCAGTAGTTTTTGCGTGAAAGAGAGACAAACATACAAACTTTCACATTTATAATATTCGTAAGATTTATCTTTTCCTTACTTAGTAAATAAGGAGACATTTATTTAAAAATTTGTAGGTATCTAATCTTATTGACATGTTCAAATTTTAAAATATTTTATGTTATTTAATATATATTTATATATTAAATAAGAGATATTTATATTACAAAATCAACATAATTTGGGTTTAACTTACACAATCGAAACTGGATTGCCACCAAGACTGAAAGAAAAGACTAATCTTCCTTCTGAAAGTTTCAGAGAAATAAAATCTCCTTTATTATGCTGACCTTGGCCATTATAGAGAAGAGTACCCTCAGTTGATAACGTTACAAAAGAGATTGACAGTGCAAAAGCTCTAGAAACACCTTTAACAAAAAAAATAATATTTATACAGTTACATACCACAATGTGCTTTACTCTCATGTTCTATTCCTATCATAATACTATTTGCAATATCTGTAGGTACTAGTTAATTACTTTTTCCTAATTAGTAGTTTTTTTTACTACTTGTTGAAAAAGTAGATACTACTAGAATTGATTACTGACTTCTAACTTGTTGATAATACAACTGCTTAACTAGTAGTCAGAAATTGAAATTGTAGATAACTATCAAATTAGTTAACTTTTGCCTGACAGTGTCTTAGATATAGAACTTTTTATTTTTATTTATGGCATTGGATAATTAATTACTAAGTTAATTATTTTATATTTTGTTAACTGTTAAGTAAGATGCCAACAGCATGCGGTTTTTCCCGGATGGTTACCGCCTGTTTTTCCCAGGTGGTCACCCATCCAAGTGCTAACCACGCCCGACGTTGCTTAACTTCGGTGATCTGACGGGAACCGGTGTGTTCAACATGGTATAGCCGTTGACAATATAGAATTTAAATATGCTAAAACTCAGAGCTAGAAAAAAAGTAGTCATAAGTTTCAATGGTTATAGACATTTTTAAGCCCATAATTTAAAGCAACATAGTTTCAATTTAAATTACCTTCTAATCTGGGTAGAACAAGGGGTTCAGGACCTATTTCAACTGGTTCCAGTTCCTCTGAAAAATTTGTAAAGATGGATTCAATAAACCTTTCAATTTAATATGAATGTATTAATAATACAAGGATGGTATAGTGTATGGAACAAATATTTAACTCTCACTGCTTTTTGTTATAAGCGTAATTTATTTTAGTTAACCAATTAACCCACCTAATGCACATGGTGCTTCTCTAGATGTACAGACACAATCAAAGCCGCCTCCTTCAGTGGGTGTACACTCAGTGCCACCGATACATATGGAATAGACACAAGGGTTCAATTTTTCTTCACAATGTTTACCTAAAAATAAAACATAGAGAGTTTTGAACTATGATATTAGTCAGAATTGATAGAAAATATTTTAATACAGCATTTATTTAGATGAAATACAAAATTGTTTATAATACTCTGATATCATTTGAAATTTATGATGATCTATAAAAATTCTTCTATCTAGTAATTTTCATAAATAATTCAATTTAATAAATTTTGTAATGAATATGGTTTCAGAAAGTTTCTAATTAAACCTTTAGTATTCTCACATTAATGTTTAATTGTAAACCATGAACTACTTATAAAGAATAACAGTCTCTAATATTATAAAAAATTGTCCAAACTGATAAAGTCAAATATTATAGTATAGCAAAGGTTAAATTTATTTATTTTGCTTCAGCAAATAAATATTTTGTGATTAATTATAATAAAAAGCAATAAAAATTCAACTGACCTGTGAAATCTGGCTGACATGCACATGTAGGTTTAGGCAATGTAGCCAAGCATGAGCCATGGTTGTAACAAACAATTCCACGACATGGATTATGAAGGCAGGAGGAACCAATCAAATGACTCTCCTCAGGTGCAAGCCCAGGCGTACGAAGGCAACCGACTAAACCCATATTAGTCCCTGCATTCTGAAATACCCTGTAATGAAATTGTCAAGTGTTTAGTTAATGTAAATCACAACAAATTGTAAGTGATTAAATACTTTTTTAAAATATTGAATGTAGTTACTTAGTAAAATTAGTAGGGACGTAACCAAGGTAGGCATGGTCATCAAGATCCAAGCCCGTAAGCGTTCCTTGACTCTGGCCACGTACTCCTTGTTCATTGTCAACTTGTAATAGGGCATCTCTTTGATACCTTCTAACCTATAAATAAATAAAAAATATAAATAAATAAATAACCTTTACTTCAAGAAAAAGTATTAATAAAATATGATAGTTAAAAAGTAGTAGTAACAATTAAATATGAAGTAAGTATAACTAAATAACCAAAAAAAGTATAACCATTTTATTAATAATCAGATACTATAATATTTTATTTTATTCAAACTTTTGAAACTGATTTTGTAAAGCACAGTCAGTGTGGGTCAGGAAACTTCTCCCTCCCCCCTGACTTAAGTAGTGAGGGGAACGATAATTAAAATTTAGATAAGTCATCATATTACTCAACACCTGCTACTAAGAGAAATAAAGTTAACAAAGGGTACATCAATTCAATTCTTTGAAATAGATGATAAGAAATAAAAGAATTTATAACAAAAATAATTGATTTATCTACTTGAATTGACTTATTTAGAATTTATTTTTATCTATTCTTTTGACATATAACTTGGAAAACAAATGCTATAAAATTTGTACTTATGGGGGAAAAAAACATGCTAGTCTTTTATTTGTTAGGTCCCCATCAAAGGTTGCCTGATTCCAAATTTAATCAAGAAAACAAAAACTAATATTTTTTAAGATGAAGCTTTGTTGGACAGAACTTTGGTCAAAAAAGTGTTCTTTTTTAAATTTATCAATACACCATATAACTTTTTAACTTACCTTAACAGAATGCCAGGTGCCGAGTGAAACTCTTCCAAATGATGGAACGTTAACAGTTCCTGATCCTAAGTTATAATTGAGTACAACATGCCTGTAAGCGTATGAATATATAAATTAGTAAATTTAAAGTCTACTTTTTATATTAGTATTTAAATGAAAATTGCTATAAATCATACCGTGAAAATTTTCACAGAGTATGTATAAATTAACAAAAGTGAAAATGAACTAATCCTATAAATAAAACAGATCCAAACATCGTTTTTAAGGTTTCTATACCATATAAAAGTTAAGGAGCCTGAATGGTCAGCTAAGGCTTGATGGAGGTAGAGTAGATAGAGCAGAAATAACGAAGGAAAAAGTCAAAGAAACTCCTGGAAACATCTATTCTAGCTTAAGTATGATTTTGCATGTACATGACAACTAAGTTTTGATACCTAGTTAGACTTTTGATTTTAGCCCACGACAGGCATAGAATGTGTGGTTGGGCCAAATATAACCTATTCTCATTTTAATTTAATTTCATTAATAACTGTTTTGTTTTTTTTTGTAGGAAATAATGAACAATAAGCATGCTCAATATGGGTCAATTCATTTCAAATCACCCAGTCACTGTTGCTCAATTTTTTTTATTTTCTTGATTCTTTTATCATGGATTCCCTATGGGTAGACATGCACAAAAATCTATTTGAAAAAAATTTGTAAGATATATTTTTTATTTGGCAGCCATTTTTAAAATGATGTTTTAGTGAATTTAATGAAAAAACGGGGTTTGCTGAAAATTTAATTGCGAAGTCATTTTTAAAGATATCACAATCATTTAAAAACCAGCGTGTTCAGCATGAAATAATCTTCAAAACTACTATATTTTGTTTTCCCTATCATGCAAGAAAGTCAGTCAAACTCTTTCTCTAAAAGCTCGGAAAAAATTTTTAAATTAATTTTTAAGACTATAACTTTTTAGTTAGGAAAAGAGACTCACTAATAATATTTTATTTCTGGGTTGAGTACTCATAATTCAACAGCAGCATAAGTTTTAGTCTTGAGAATGAACTCCTTTTTTTTCTACGGATTTTCAAAAGTGACCAAAAGCAAATTAATGCCAATTTTCATCCGTCAATATCTGAAAAGGGCCTGAATGAAAACAAATGAAAATTCTCCATAACGTTCTTTTTACTAATAAGAATATCTCACAAAAAAATGATTGAGACTTGTACAACTACATTTTGAGTTATAGAGCTGTGAGTTTCAATAAAAACGCTACCTTTTTTATTACACTCGTGCAATGTTAAATTAGCAACTATAGCCTTAAAATTATCTTAACTGACAAAGTTAAATGATTCTTCAATTACTAAATTAACAATACAATTTTAGTTACTTTTTCATTTTAATAAGAATGGATAGTAATAATAGTACCGCAGATAAAATTCTTGTACTTAACTTAGTCATATGTTTCATGTACTACACTGGCGTTAAGTATACATACACTAATGTTTTTTTCTATATTTGTGTGTTAAACTTTACTTGTAACTACTTACTAGCTGTAATTTTGATTAAGGGGTTGACTAAATATGATATTTCATTGCTCAGTTTATCAGTTATGTTACGTGTTCTTCCAGACACCGTTGTCAGTTCCAACGGTACGTACTATTTTGTTTGCAGGTACCCAAGCAGTATCATTTTTTGACAGTTGAAAGGCAGTTTTTGGTCCAGAAAGATGAAAGAAATGCACCAAAGCATCATTGTTCTCTCGAGAGTAAGTCGCAGAGCCCTTTACACGGGAGAGTGAAATTCACCCTAGTCCACTCTCGGAGAGCTACTCGCCATGGCAACTCTCGAGAGTACCCTTCAGACCGTTTACACGGGCGATTTCTATTAGTTCTGAGAGTGTCTTCTAATTGTAAACATCTCGTGATTTCAGTTCATTGCTATCAGTTCTAGAGTTATTTCTACTAAACATATACATTATTTGATTTCTACAAGGAAAAGTGAAATAGCAGTTGTTGATTTTGTGTATGTCAAAGAAAAATGAATTGAAGAAGAAAAATAAATGGGTCAGGTCTTGGGTCCAAAGGCGGAATGATTTAGACGCTTACCACACATTAACCCGGGAATTGGAACTAGAAGACGCCCACCAATTTAGAATATTGTGAATTTTAAAATGTACAATTTTTATTGTTTATCTGAAATAAACTTAGCTGATTTCTCAAATTGTGGATTTTTTTCCATTGCATTTGTATCAAAATTTGTGGCTATTTGTTCAAGAATTGTGTTTTTTTTTAACTCTATTTTTGTAATCTCGCTCCTTAATGTCCCAAAGGACTGAGTGAGACTCTTATGCTTCAATGAGCCTGCAAACTTCCTCGTGCGTCCATTTTTTTGGTGAAGACATTCTTGAGAGTACTCTCGGGAAGTCAAACTGGAATTGAATGTCTGAGAGTAACTCTCAGAAGCGTTTACACCTCCTACTGTGACGAAAGAGGGGGAACTCTCAGCGAGTTTCCCCTCTACTTTCGGCGAGAACTCTCAGGACCTTTTACACTTGCGAGTTTTACTCTCGAGAATAAACCAGCTACTCTCAATAGTTAAAAACTCGCATGTGTACACGCACCTTTATGTCTTCAACTTTTTCTTCCTATACAGGCAACAAAGTCATTATTTGTAAAAGAGGGCACATTTGTAAATAATATTGAAGGTCTTTCGAAGCAACATAACCCAATGATTGTTACTTATGGGTACATATCTGTACCTTTCACTGGTAAACAATACTCTAATCACTCAAGACACTGTTGTTTCCATTCCCTCAATTTCAGATGAAGAAACATATATATATATATATATATATATATATATATATATATATATATATATATATATATATATATATATATATTTAATTCCAGTGATGTTGTACAGACATCAGTATTTAAACTTGTTGCAACATGAGAACTGATGTGTCAGTTAACATTTGACAAAGGATTTTAAGTTATAAAACATACTTACATATTTTTTTAATAAATGGGTATTTTTAACACAAGGATTGCATTTAAATATAGACTAAGTTAATTATTTTAAAACTCAAAATAATAATTTATAGATTGAAGAATCATTTAAATTTGTCAATTAAGATAATTTGAATCCTATAGTTTCTAATTTAGCATTGCACGAGTGTGATAAAAAGGTAGTGTTTTTATTGAAACTCACAGCTCTATAACTCAAAATGTAGTTGAGTCTCAGTCATTTTTTTGTGAGATATTCTTATTAATAAAAAGAATGTTATTTACAATTTTTATTTGTTTCCATCCAGTCCCTTTTCAGATATTGACCGATGAAAATTGGCATTAATTTGCTTTTGGTCATTTTTGAAAAGCCGTAGAAAAAAAAGGAGTTCGTTCTCAAGACTAAAATTAATGCTGCTGGTAGTATTATGAGTACTCAATCCAGAAATAAAATATTATTAGTGAGTCTCTTTTCCTACCTAAACATTTATAGTCCGAATTTTTTTTCCAAGCTTTTAGTGAAAGAGTTTGATGGACTTTCTTGCATGATAGGGAAAACAAAATATAGTAGCTTTGAAGATTTTTTCATGCTGAACACGCTGGTTTTTAAATGATTCTGATATCTTTAAAAATGACTTCGCAATTAAATTTCCAGCAAACCCTGTTTTTTCATTTAATTCACTAAAACATCATTTTAAAAATGGCTGCCAAATAAAAAATATGGCTTACAACATTTTTTCAAATGGATTTTTGTGAATATCTACCCACAAGGAAACCATGATAAAAGAATCAGGAAAATTAAAAATGTTCAGCAACAAATTATATTTATATTGGGTGATTTAAAATAGATTGACCCATATACAATATTTTATTAGCATCTTGAAAATACTTTAATAGTCGTTGACTCTTGAAAAATAGATTAAAGTATAAGTTTTCTAAAACTGTTTAGAAGTCTTACATACAAATTTCTAATTGAGTTACTTCCCTCACATTGGTTGGGCAAGTGGTGAGGAGGAGCAGCTATTGATGGTAAAGGAAATATTTTTTTTTAATTCTAAAATATTATGTATTGAGGAAAAATTAATAAATATTTAAGTGGAAAACAGTTGATTGGATAATTCTAATAATGATATGAAATGGTCAGCAGTGCAGTCATTTTGTGTAATCAATGACTGCACCCCCTGACCATGTCATACCATAATTAAAAATTAAGGTCACCTGTGGTCTAGTGGTTAGCGTAACAAACTACTAAACCCAAGATCGCGGGTTCGTAGCCCGGCAGGTGGCCCTAGGATTTTTTTAAGGGAGTAAAAAATCCTTAGTTACGCCGTCCTTCGGAAGGGACGTTAAACGGGGGTCCCGAGCCTGTACGATGGCAGGTACTCGTTAAAAATCCCTATCCTAATTAAAACTGGATAGGCATAATTTAGAGCTCCCAATGTAGCATCGTCCGATTAGCCATAGCAGCATAAAGTGACGTTAAATGAACAAAACAAACAAACATAATTAAAAATTAATAAAGATATTATGATTCTCATCCATCCCAATAAATTATTATTTAGTAATCTTGGTTATCAGTACTATAATAAGAAATAGAAATAAACTAATTATTACAATTATTTATTGTCCATAAGAGGAAGATAGTTTTTCAAAAACAATTTTTTTTTTAGAAAAATTAAAAAATATCTGTTGCTTTTAGATATTCTATCAATATTATGGAAGAAAAAATTGTTATAAATACCAAAATACTTTCAGATAAAATAGAGTTCATACACTTTTAATAGAAAATATTGATAATGATATGAAATTTACCCATTGACAAGTGCAAGAGAAATGAAATCTCCAGTTCCATCTTGATGCTGTTGGGTATAGAAGAGAATACCATCCATGTTGTGAGAGAGAAATTCAAGCTCCAAATTGAATTTATGATATGCTTTCAATTTCCTTAATCTCATCCAAGAATGCCCAGTGAACGAAGGACTATCTTCAGCTAAACAAATATTTATCATTTATTGAATCTGCAAAATTAAAAGAAAACGTAAAACAATAAATACTCACAAACACATCTCCCTTGAGATTCTTCATGGCCTGGCTTACAAGAACATGAACCACGCAAGCACATTGAAGATGCACTTATACAATCGGTATCATAACTGCAAGGCTGACCAAGACCGGATCCCAATTCAACTCCAACTGAAGTAGCATGACCTTCTACAACGTACACATCTAGAAAAAAACATGAGTTTCATTAAAAAATAATAAGTTTTATTATCTTGTTTTATGAAAATATCATACCACAGTGAATGATATAAAAATAATACAGAATAATTTTATTGTACCAGTAGTTAGACTAGGAATATATTTTTGATGATAGAATTTTATCATCATAGAATACAAATTTATTTTAAAAAGTAGGAATTCAGCTTATAACCCATATAATAATATGGATGAATTGAAGTTATAACATTTATTGAGGAGTTTGTAACAAACAGAATTATTTATGTAATCCTTAGGGTACTAAATTAAAGAATGTTTATTATATTACAACCATATATTGAAATTAATACAATAAAAAATACATCTTGAAATAGAAAAAGAAAAGTTCTTTAAAAAAAATTTATTAGTTTTACACCATAATTATTATGCTATCAGAAACAGTATAATTTACAATGCTCCAAAGGCAGTTCACTACATTACTAACCATTTTTAACATCCCTCAAAACTATCACTACCTACCATTAAAAATAGTATTCATATCAGCATATTTTATACCCCTCCCAGATGTGTTTACACTAATTAAGAGCAAATTACCTAGACATTTTCGATCAAAGTCATACCCATTTATTAGCATGTCTTGACTTCTATTTTTGATACTTTCTGAATTATAATAATTGTAAATTGAGACTCTGATGCATGCTTTTTAAAATTCGTAATAGTTAAGATCATTCAGATTAACACAATAGAAATAAAAATAAATTCATTCAGATGGAAGATTTATGAATGATATAATAATAATAATAATAATCGTCTTTGGAGAGAAAGAGGTAAACAATGAATGGGAAGAACATGCTCAAATATAATATTCTCAAGTACAAGAATTTTTTTTTTCAACATATTTTATTAATATGTTTTACATTTTTCTATCATTATTAATTTTTTAATTTTTATTTTTAAAATTACTGGAAAATATTTATTTTTTATCAATTCCATTTCCCTGGTCTGAGTCCTCATGCAGCATTCTTTCTCAGACAACATCCAATCAATTTTGAAATCAAATAAAGAATAATCCGAAAAAAGGATCGTTGCATTTCTTAGTTATGAAAACTTCTAATCACTCAAAACTTCAGATCTTAATATAAAAAAACAATTTTGAACTTGTTAAAAGACTAACTAAAAATTACTTATAATACAAAAAGAATATTTACCTCGGTTTCTTCCAGGTAGATGGTACTTGTCCGTAAGAAGATGCCTCGTGGACTTGGATAACGGAGAAGCTATATCATCAGGCAATGTGTACTGGCTGTAAGAAGTCCATCTACGAACAGGTCCTTCAGTCCCACCAATAATGTCCTCACCTTTTTGAAAGTAAACTATTACATAATTATAAATTCTGCTTGGAAAATTTTGAAATTATTATATTAATGTTCAATAATCTTAGGCATAAAATAATAAGAGCAGATATTTATGCACTATTGTTAATTTGAATAAGCCAAGAAATAATTTGGATTTAAAAAAATTGATAAGAACTTTCATCAAGGAAGCTTCTTCAATGTAACTTTATTAAAATTTAAACATTTAATCGATATGAAAGGCATTTTACTAATTCAATTATTAAGCATCAACACGTGGTAATCATCACCTTCGTAAGGAGGTACAAGTTTGTTGGTTGGTAAGATTGGTGGCTGCATTTTGTGCCCAAGATCGAATTATTATTATTAAATCATAAGAATTATTTTAATTAAAATATAATAACTGGTATAATTACTAATCATGTAAAATTCAAAATCAAATCAGTAAAAATTTCTAACTATAAAAAATCTTTTGTTAAACTATTTACATAAATTAAAACTACATAGAAAAGTGTAATACTTTGACATTCACCTTTACAAGGACCAAGAGACTGAACAGCAATGTCTTTCTGATATTTGCAGGCATAAAGTTTGAGCTGGCATTCTGACCCGTAAGTCTGACCATCACTTCCGCAAACAACCTAACAAAGTATAATTTAAATTTATATTAATCAAAACTATATCTTGCCATGTTGATAGTATTCCAAAAAAAAAAAGCAAAAGCAACATTTATTGAAAATAATATGGTAATACTTCAAATTCTATCATTTCTTTATTTCAAAATATATTATATGTTATTATAATAATATATAATACATTTTTTGCAAGCAACCTAACAAAGTATAATTTAAATTTATATTAATCAAAAATATATCTTGTCATGTTGATAGTACTAAAAAAAAAAAAAGCAAAAGCGACATTTATTGAAAATAATATGTTAATACTTCAAATTCTATCATTTCTTTATTTCAAAATGTATTATATGTTATTATAATAATATATACCTGATAATAATATATATGTTATGTTAAAATATATATACCTGCTGCTTGTCATGATTCGGACAAGTAGCAGTGCAAACACAGCTTGCTCTTCCTCCTCTTTCCTCACAAACTGCTCCAAAGTAACAAATCAGCTGAGAGCAAGACGTTGGAACAGGTGTGGTAACATCAGCTAAAATCAGTACATAATATTGATTTAATTTTTTTTGTCAAAGCTTGAGCTGATTTAGTTTGTAATAAAAAGAATTTATATGTATAAGTGTATATTTGATAGGACCCTCTATAGGGTAGATAAATTTGTAAAATAATTAAAATATATTTGACAGATAATTGTTCAGCTTATGCCAGAGCGAAGAAAGATTCTGAGTCCAGACCTTCTCCAACAAATACCAGGTATCTTTGTCCATTATCAAGATCAAGCTTACAAAACAGTTTGCCAACCTCATCCTTTATCTTTTTACTCCAAGTCAGTCTCGCAGGGTCACAATATCTTCTAAGGAATAAAGTCTGCATTCACTGATTCAACATACTCCACTCACATTAGGCTTCCTATTTTAATCATTTACCATTGCCTCCATTCATCATGGAGACAGGTAGGACCAACATTTTTCCCAGAATTTTTCTTTGATACATTAGAAGTATCTGTTTGACAGATACATTACCTAAATTAAAAGCATTCAGTTCCCACGATTTAAATGAATATTTACAAATATTATTTTGGATATGGAAGGTGTTAAGGCCAGATGATGTAGTAACCTTATGAAATATTATTTGTTTTAATAAAAAAAATTAAAACATTTTTTGATAAAAAAAAAGAACATTTTCTTTACTTATTATTCACATTTTTATTTTAACATAATAATTTAAACGTTTATTTCATAATTGTTTACAATAATTTATTTAACTTAACCCGGCAGTGGGTACGTTGGGTCTGTGAGACCCAGGGAAGTTTTTGTACATGTGTATTGGTTTAATCCGTAACTCTGCTTCCTTGATCCTCCTCCTACCTTCAAATCGATTATCTGATTACATGTTGAGACATTTCCCGCCACTTATCTCATTGTTGTTCATCAATTATTCCTCTTCGAAGTTGCTCTTGGGTCTGATAGACCCTACGTACCGTGTCGAGTTACAATGTCGGGATCATCTAAAAAGCAGGTTTTTGACCTTAAAAAGGAGGAAGATGTAGCATTAGTTCACGAAATGTTATGTGAAGTACCAGAAGAGGATGGGATTGCGTTTAGTAGTGATGATGAGGAAGCTGACTCTGATTTTGAACTTGTAAGCGACTATAACTCTGGAACGGAAGAAGAATGTTCGGATGGAGAAATGGAACGAGAGCAACTGGTGAGTCATGACAATAATTACTACATTGGAAAAAATAGAGTAACTAAATGGGCTATAGATCGTTCAATTCAAAATGTGAGGACAAGAAGAAGCAATATAGTCACTCATTTGCCAGGAGTTATTGGTGAAGCAATAAATTCAAAATCTCCGTTAGAGTGCTGGATGTTATTTTTTACTGAGAATATTATTTCAGATATTATACTATGTACTAATATTTATATTGATAATATATCCGTGTCTAACACAAATAAGAGAAGATTACGACCCACCGATGCAATTGAAATAAAATGTCTCTTGGGGCTTCTTTATTTAGCTGGGATCCACAAGAGCGGTAGAATAAATCTTGATGAATTTTATGAGGAAGATGGTACTGGAATGCCCCTATTTATTGCGAGCATGTCTATTGAAAGACTTAGATTTCTATTACGCGTTCTCCGATTTGATAATATAAGCACGCGCGAACAGAGGCGCCAATTAGACAACCTATCCCCAATGAGAGACATTTTTGAAGCATTTGTGACTTTTGAAGAATTGCCAAAAGTCATATTCCATAGGCGAATATGCCACATTAGATGAAATGTTGGTTGCGTTCCGGGGCCGGTGCTCATTTCGCATATACATGCCTAACAAACTTGCAAAATATGGCATCAAAATATATGCAGTCACAGATGCAAGGATGAATTACACCCTGAACATGGAAATATATGCGGGTACACAGCCTTCTAAAGAATTTAGTATAAGCAATAAACCGGATCATGTTGTGGAGAGATTGTGCAGCCCATTAAGAAATTCTGGAAGAAACGGGACAATGGATAATTGGTTCACAAGTTATCCTATAGCCATAAAAATGCTAACATCTCACAACCTAACAATCGTCGGTACCATAAAAAAAATAAAGCAGAATTACCTCCATCTTTTATTAATCTTAAAGGAAGATTAGCATATACGTCATTATTCGGATATCAAAAAGATGCAACAATAGTCAGTTATATTCCAAAGAAAGGGAAGGTAGTGAATTTGTTATCGACAATGCACCATGACGGAAAGATCGATGAAGATACGGGTCTTGCCAAAAAACCTGAAATAATCACGTTTTATAATGCTACAAAAATGGTGTTGATGTAGTAGATGAAATGTCAGTTCGCTACGATGTATCTAGAAATTCTAGAAGATGGCCTCTTACAGTTTTTTTTAGATTACTGAATATTGCAGGACTAAACTCTCATATTATATATAAATCAAATAATGGGTGCGAAGAAAAGAGGCGACATTTCTTAAAACTTTTAGCAAAGTCCTTGGTTCAAGAGAATATAGAAAGAAGGGCTATTAATCCTTATGTGAAAAAAGATATTCGGGCCTTGGCGAAGAAATTCTCCGGCATTTCCCAAGAGCCATGTCAAGATCCGGATCCCAACAAGAGGGGACGTTGTATTCAATGCAAAGACAATAAAAGCAAATATTTTTGCAAAAATTGTTTTAATTATGTATGCTTAAAACATTGTAAGTTTTTTACTTTTATTGCCAGATAACAATTACTTTTTTTAAATATTATTTTTATAAACCGTAATAAAAATTTAGTTTAAGTTTCAATTATTTATATTTTCCTTTATACCCAATAATTACATTTAAGGAATAGTGGAACCTAAAAAAAATATCCACTGTGGTTAGTGGGTGTTATAATCTATGGGTCTCACAGACCCAACGTACCTACTTGGGTAACTTTTTCTCACGTACAGGCTGCCGGGTTAAATAATTATTTAATAGATAAACAGGTATTTGTTTGGTTATAAGTCTAATATTTGTCATAAGTTTGAAAACACATGGTATAAAAGGAGAAAGAAAAACAAAAGTGGAGTTGATCGGCTTTTGTTTGCACCGTCTATACCAAGCCAGAGAGTGTTGGCACGAGCCTCTTGACGTGCACATCTCAAGCTATAGCTCAGAGTTGTTTTTGTGAATAAGAAGAAGATACGAAATTGCTGCCCACCTGCAGGTGTAATTAGTTTATGTTGAAGGACATATTTAACATTCTCAATATTTTTTATTTTTTTTTTATTTAATATTAATACAGCTTTGTTTGTGTTAACCACCTGTTCACGCTAATAAATCTGTTTAATCATAATTCAAACTTAGAACGATATGTGTCAGTCTGTATGGTGCTGGCATCTGCCATCAATTTCGATAACTAATAGCGCATGCGCTCTTTCAATGTTCTTCTTAGCGCGTATTATCTCATCCCCACTTCACTTTTTAAAACTATTCGTAATGTGCGTGTCTGCCGCCATTATTGGCTGCCTATTTGAATCCAATTTTGAAAAGAAAAATTATATTTATAAAAATTATATTAGTGCCGCCTATTTGTGATGCCAAACTCGAGTAAGAAGTTCATATCAGTGAAAATTCTAGTAAAATACAGTCCATTTTAAATATACGCGTACCTACATCTTTAAAAGCTTCCTACCACGAGGTAAGTGCCCTAATTTTTTGGGTTTATCTTGGCCAAGTTAAGCACTGGGAATTTGGGGCCACTTTTAGGGGAACGCCGCTGGAGTGGTGTACTACGCAAATTATACCAGGTTGAATTTATTAATCTGTAAGTTATTTCATTTATTATCTTTTCATTTTTTTATATATATATTTTTTGTATTTCGCTGCCGAACCAGCGCAAACGCCGCTACACCACCATTTTAGATATAGAAGGTTACAGTAAGGTTAGAGAGAGTACTATGGACGCTATGCTATGAGCTTACTCTTTTGATTTCTGTTCAAATATAATATGTGTGTTCTTTCAATACAGAATTTTTGATACACGTAGTTCTCAATTTAATAACCTACTTCAACAGGTTATGGGACCAGCAAGTTTCCAACTGAGCAGACTTTGTGTACAATATTAACCAGTGAAAGATTTTTTTTTAAGTTCCTGTGTGTGTGTGAAGATTTTCAACATGGATCTTAAAGTTAATATTGGATTACTTGAAGGAAAGTCAAATTGGGCTACGTGGAAATATAAAGTACTTGTTTTGTTAAGGAGTTTTCCTGGTGGAGAAAATGTGGTCATGGGTAAGCTCACAAAACCCAAAGAACCTGATGAAGACAAGGAAGTCTTATTAAGTGATTTTAATAATAAATTAGAGTTATACCAGAGTGCTGACACTAAGGCTCTTTTAGTGCTAACAACTAATATGACTGAAGAAACCTTAACTAAAGTTATGAGGTTCAGCTCATCTAGAGAGGTATGGCTTGAGCTACATAGACTATTTGAAGGGGATTTACAAGATAAATCATTTGATTTATATATGCAATTTTTTAATTTAAATTATAATCCTGTTGATGATATGGCAAACCATTTATCTAAATTGAAGAATATTTGGAACAATTTAAATATAGAATTAAAAGATGAAAAGTTGCCAGAAATTCTTTTAATATGTAAAATTTTAGATACTTTGCCACCAGAATATTTTTCGTTTAAATCAACATGGCGATTAATGCCAAAAGCAGAACGTTCTATTGACAATTTAACCACACAATTGTGTGCTCATGAGAGGGCTCTTAAGGATATCAATAAGAATACTGGTGAAAAGAACAATGAGGAAGCTTTTGCTATTGCTAGGAAAAATATTAACATGAAAAAGGATTTTAGAAATAAAATTATTTGCCATTACTGCAAAAAGGAAGGCCACATTATTAGAAAGTGTTTAAAATGGAAGAAAGATGGGTGCCCTCCTAAATCTCAGGAGTCACAATCAAATAATATAACACTGGTTGTATCACATGTTTTTCAGTCTGAGTGTGATAGTTCTAATTGGTACGTAGACAATGGAGCTACAAACCATGTTTATAACAATAAAAGACTTTTTGAATTTTTAAAAGAATTTGATACTCCACATCAGGTAACCACAGCTAACGGTGACAAAGCTAATGCCTTAGGATATGGGGATGTAAAGTTCCGTACTTCTTGTGACAAATTTATTACCCTAAAGGATGTGTGGTTTGTTCCTTCTATTCACAAAAATTTATTTTCTGTACTGGCTGCTCATGATAGGTGTCCTAAAAGTAAATTTAGTTCAACTGCCGAGACATGTCAATTTAGAGTGAATAATGAAGCAGTTATAACGGGAAAACGTGAGATAAACAATGGCCTATACAAACTCAATATTTTTCATACAGAGCCTGTAAATAATGTTGTTTCAGCCGAGGATCCTCAAAAACTTTTGCAGCTCTACCATGAAAGACTCGCTCACCAAGATAAGAGGCATATAAAGGAAGTTGTTGAAAGGGAGCTTGGTATTAAATTGAAAACAGGAACTGAATTATGCGAAGGTTGTGTCTATGGGAAGGCACATAAGCTTAAACACGGAACAAGGATAAGAGCTTCTGCACCTGGAGAAGTATTTCATGCAGACGTTTGTGGACCTTTTGAAAAATCGTTTTCAGGATATAGATACTACCTCCTTTTTAAAGATGATTTCTCTAGATTTAGATATATTTATTTTCTTAGAGAGAAATCAGAAGTTTTCGAGAAATTTTTAATTTTATTAAAAGAATGCCAAAGAGCTGGTCATGTTATCAAAGCTCTTCAATGTGACAATGGTGGAGAGTTTGACAACCGTAGAATGAAGGATATTATTGCAAAAAATGGTATTGATCAATTGTTAGTAATGCCCTACAGTAGTGAAATAAACGGATTCATTGAGAGAGATAATAGAACTGTGGTAGAAGCAGCTAGAGCCATTCTGCATTCCCATGGAAATATGCCTCAATCTTTATGGGCTGAATTGATTAACTCAGTTGTTTATGTTTTGAATAGAACATCTAGGACTGGTGTACCTGGCAAATCACCGTTTGAATTATGGTTATTAAATTGAGAACTACGTGTATGAAAAATTCTGTATTGAAAGAACACACATATTATATTTGAACAGAAATCAAAAGAGTAAGCTCATAGCATAGCATCCATAGTACTCTCTCTAACCTTACTGTAACCTTCTATATCTAAAATGGTGGTTAACACAAACAAAGCTATATTAATATTAAATAAACAAAAAAAAAACAAAATATTGAGAATGTTAAATATGTCCTTCAACACTCTCCCACATTAAATATATTTTGCACACACTACAACACTACACAATACCTAAATTGGCCATAAGAACACTAAGTCTAGGTTTGTGGAGTGGCTTCGTAAGAAAATCAGCAAGTTGGTATTCCGTAGAAATCCCTTCAACATTAATAATTTTTTCTTGAACCACCTCTCTAACAAAAAAATGTCTAATTCTTATGTGTTTTGTTCGGTGATGAAACTCAGGATTTTTCGCCAGCTTAACCGCAGCTTCATTGTCCACAAAAAGAGTTGGTATCTTCTCTGAAGAATGAGGCATTAATTCGGTGAATAAGCGCTTCAGCCAAACCATCTCCCGAGCTCCCTCACTAGCAGCCATCAGTTCAGCTTCTGTAGTGGAGATTGCAACACTTGTCTGTCTTTGGCTTATCCATGAAATAGGTCCCTCGGCAAACTTGCAGACCACTCCAGTTGTAGACCGCCCTGTGCTAATGTCACCTCCGAAATCTGCATCACTGTAGCCTTGTAGGAAGCTCTCTTCATTGGGCTCGTGCATTATTCCAATATCTTGGGCCCCTCTGAGATATCTAAATATTCTTTTTACTTTAATGATATCTTCGCCTCTCGGTTTTTCCAAAGATCTGGACACTACTCCAACCGCAAATGCTATGTCAGGCCTGGTTGAGATCATTAGATACATTAAAGCTCCCACAGCTTGCCTGTAAGGATACTCAGAGATGTCTCTCCCAGATTGTGAATCCTCTCCAGTACTGCTAATAATAGGAGTAATCACAGGTCGACACTCGGTCATTTGAAATTTGTTTAGAATTTTCCTCACATAGGCAGACTGACTAACCTTTATTCCCTCCTTGCTCTTTTTAATTTCCAGTCCAAGATAGTAATTGGCAGGCTTTGCCTTAATTTTAAATTCCTTCTTTAAATTTTCAATTAAAGATAAAGCATCCTTTTCACAAGACGCAGCCATTAGTCCATCATCGACATAAAGAGATAAGAAAATTTTCCTATCATTGGAATTCTTAATAAACAGACAGGGGTTGGCAGTACTTATACAGAATCCAGCTTTCACCAAATACCCTTTTATCTTCTCATTCCAGCATCTCGGAGCTTGCTTAAGGCCGTAAAGACTTTTCCTTAGTCTGCATGACCTAGCGCTGCTGTCTTCAAATCCAGGTGGTTGACTAATGTATATCTCTTCCTTTAATTCTCCATTGAGAAAAGCTGTAGACACATCAAATTGATATAGTGTCATGTCTTCGTGAGCAGCAACGCTAATAAGTGCTCTAACTGTCGCTACTCTTGCTACAGGACTAAAAGTTTCTTCAAAATCATGACCTTCTTTTTGCTTAAACCCCTTCACAACAAGCCTTGCTTTGTACCTTTCTAAGCTTCCATCAGCATTAAATTTTTTTGTATAAACCCATTTACACGGTATTGTTCTTTTATTTTGGGGTAAGTCAGTAAGATGCCAGGTTTCATTATCTTCATGAGCCTTCAATTCTTCCTGCATCGCAAGCTTCCACTGTTTGGACTCTGAAGACTTCATGGCTTCGTCATAGGTAGTTGGTAGTTCAGAAGAATCACATGAGGCGAGAAAAATATAATCTTCAAATCTTGCAGGAGGATGAAGAGTATTCCTATCTCTAAGTTCTCTAATAGTCCCTATATCTTCTTTTTCATCCTCAAAACCAACAAAATCTTCTGTAGATTCAGCATCAGAAGACCTATCTACTTCCGGTTCAATCTCTTCAGGAACATCATCATTTATTTCATACTTCTTTTCCTCTGGAAGATGAACTGTAACTGCAGGGGAAAGAGGCTTTTCATTAAAAGTAACATTTCTTGACCTTATTATTTTTCTTCCTCCTGTCCAAACACGGTAGCCTCCAAAGTCGTAGCCAACAAGAATACCTTTTTGAGCTTTCTTATCCATTTTCTTCCTAAATTGTTTAGGAATGTGAACATAGGACTCACTACCAATAATTTTCAAGTGTTTGATACTAGGTTTCTTCCCTAACCATAATTCAAACGGTGATTTGCCAGGTTCACCAGTCCTAGATGTTCTATTCAAAACATAAACAACTGAGTTAATCAATTCAGCCCATAAAGATTGAGGCATATTTCCATGGGAATGCAGAATGGCTCTAGCTGCTTCTACCACAGTTCTATTATCTCTCTCAATGAATCCGTTTATTTCACTACTGTAGGGCATTACTAACAATTGATCAATACCATTTTTTGCAATAATATCCTTCATTCTACGGTTGTCAAACTCTCCACCATTGTCACATTGAAGAGCTTTGATAACATGACCAGCTCTTTGGCATTCTTTTAATAAAATTAAAAATTTCTCGAAAACTTCTGATTTCTCTCTAAGAAAATAAATATATCTAAATCTAGAGAAATCATCTTTAAAAAGGAGGTAGTATCTATATCCTGAAAACGATTTTTCAAAAGGTCCACAAACGTCTGCATGAAATACTTCTCCAGGTGCAGAAGCTCTTATCCTTGTTCCGTGTTTAAGCTTATGTGCCTTCCCGTAGACACAACCTTCGCATAATTCAGTTCCTGTTTTCAATTTAATACCAAGCTCCCTTTCAACAACTTCCTTTGTATGCCTCTTATCTTGGTGAGCGAGTCTTTCATGGTAGAGCTGCAAAAGTTTTTGAGGATCCTCGGCTGAAACAACATTATTTACAGGCTCTGTATGAAAAATATTGAGTTTGTATAGGCCATTGTTTATCTCACGTTTTCCCGTTATAACTGCTTCATTATTCACTCTAAATTGACATGTCTCGGCAGTTGAACTAAATTTACTTTTAGGACACCTATCATGAGCAGCCAGTACAGAAAATAAATTTTTGTGAATAGAAGGAACAAACCACACATCCTTTAGGGTAATAAATTTGTCACAAGAAGTACGGAACTTTACATCCCCATATCCTAAGGCATTAGCTTTGTCACCGTTAGCTGTGGTTACCTGATGTGGAGTATCAAATTCTTTTAAAAATTCAAAAAGTCTTTTATTGTTATAAACATGGTTTGTAGCTCCATTGTCTACGTACCAATTAGAACTATCACACTCAGACTGAAAAACATGTGATACAACCAGTGTTATATTATTTGATTGTGACTCCTGAGATTTAGGAGGGCACCCATCTTTCTTCCATTTTAAACACTTTCTAATAATGTGGCCTTCCTTTTTGCAGTAATGGCAAATAATTTTATTTCTAAAATCCTTTTTCATGTTAATATTTTTCCTAGCAATAGCAAAAGCTTCCTCATTGTTCTTTTCACCAGTATTCTTATTGATATCCTTAAGAGCCCTCTCATGAGCACACAATTGTGTGGTTAAATTGTCAATAGAACGTTCTGCTTTTGGCATTAATCGCCATGTTGATTTAAACGAAAAATATTCTGGTGGCAAAGTATCTAAAATTTTACATATTAAAAGAATTTCTGGCAACTTTTAATGTTAAAAATTAATAATTAAATATGTCCTTCAACACTCTCAATATTTTGTTTTTTTTTGTTTATTTAATATTAATATAGCTTTGTTTGTGTTAACCACCATTTTAGATATAGAAGGTTACAGTAAGGTTAGAGAGAGTACTATGGACAGTATGCTATGAGCTTACTCTTTTGATTTCTGTTCAAATATAATATGTGTGTTCTTTCAATACAGAATTTTTCATACAGGTAGTTCTCAATTTAATAACCTACTTCAACAGGTTATGGGACCAGCAAGTTTCCAACTGAGCAGACTTTGTGTACAATATTAACCAGTGAAAGATTTTTTTTTAAGTTCCTGTGTGTGTGTGAAGATTTTCAACATGGATCTTAAAGTTAATATTGGATTACTTGAAGGAAAGTCAAATTGGGCTACGTGGAAATATAAAGTACTTGTTTTGTTAAGGAGTTTTCCTGGTGGAGAAAATGTGGTCATGGGTAAGCTCACAAAACCCAAAGAACCTGATGAAGACAAGGAAGTCTTATTAAGTGATTTTAATAATAAATTAGAGTTATACCAGAGTGCTGACACTAAGGCTCTTTTAGTGCTAACAACTAATATGACTGAAGAAACCTTAACTAAAGTTATGAGGTTCAGCTCATCTAGAGAGGTATGGCTTGAGCTACATAGACTATTTGAAGGGGATTTACAAGATAAATTATTGCACCATTTTAGATATAGAAGGTTACAGTAAGGTTAGAGAGAGTACTATGGACGCTATGCTATGAGCTTACTCTTTTGATTTCTGTTCAAATATAATATGTGTGTTCTTTCAATACAGAATTTTTCATACACGTACCAATTCTGCACCTGGAGAAGTATTTCATGCAGACGTTTGTGGACCTTTTGAAAAATCGTTTTCAGGATATAGATACTACCTCCTTTTTAAAGATGATTTCTCTAGATTTAGATATATTTATTTTCTTAGAGAGAAATTTTTAATTTTATTAAAAGAATGCCAAAGAGCTGGTCATGTTATCAAAGCTCTTCAATGTGACAATGGTGGAGAGTTTGACAACCGTAGAATGAAGGATATTATTGCAAAAAATGGTATTGATCAATTGTTAGTAATGCCCTACAGTAGTGAAATAAACGGATTCATTGAGAGAGATAATAGAACTGTGGTAGAAGCAGCTAGAGCCATTCTGCATTCCCATGGAAATATGCCTCAATCTTTATGGGCTGAATTGATTAACTCAGTTGTTTATGTTTTGAATAGAACATCTAGGACTGGTGTACCTGGCAAATCACCGTTTGAATTATGGTTATTAAATTGAGAACTACGTGTATGAAAAATTCTGTATTGAAAGAACACACATATTATATTTGAACAGAAATCAAAAGAGTAAGCTCATAGCATAGCATCCATAGTACTCTCTCTAACCTTACTGTAACCTTCTATATCTAAAATGGTGGTTAACACAAACAAAGCTATATTAATATTAAATAAACAAAAAAAAAACAAAATATTGAGAATGTTAAATATGTCCTTCAACACTCTCCCACATTAAATATATTTTGCACACACTACAACACTACACAATACCTAAATTGGCCATAAGAACACTAAGTCTAGGTTTGTGGAGTGGCTTCGTAAGAAAATCAGCAAGTTGGTATTCCGTAGAAATCCCTTCAACATTAATAATTTTTTCTTGAACCACCTCTCTAACAAAAAAATGTCTAATTCTTATGTGTTTTGTTCGGTGATGAAACTCAGGATTTTTCGCCAGCTTAACCGCAGCTTCATTGTCCACAAAAAGAGTTGGTATCTTCTCTGAAGAATGAGGCATTAATTCGGTGAATAAGCGCTTCAGCCAAACCATCTCCCGAGCTCCCTCACTAGCAGCCATCAGTTCAGCTTCTGTAGTGGAGATTGCAACACTTGTCTGTCTTTGGCTTATCCATGAAATAGGTCCCTCGGCAAACTTGCAGACCACTCCAGTTGTAGACCGCCCTGTGCTAATGTCACCTCCGAAATCTGCATCACTGTAGCCTTGTAGGAAGCTCTCTTCATTGGGCTCGTGCATTATTCCAATATCTTGGGCCCCTCTGAGATATCTAAATATTCTTTTTACTTTAATGATATCTTCGCCTCTCGGTTTTTCCAAAGATCTGGACACTACTCCAACCGCAAATGCTATGTCAGGCCTGGTTGAGATCATTAGATACATTAAAGCTCCCACAGCTTGCCTGTAAGGATACTCAGAGATGTCTCTCCCAGATTGTGAATCCTCTCCAGTACTGCTAATAATAGGAGTAATCACAGGTCGACACTCGGTCATTTGAAATTTGTTTAGAATTTTCCTCACATAGGCAGACTGACTAACCTTTATTCCCTCCTTGCTCTTTTTAATTTCCAGTCCAAGATAGTAATTGGCAGGCTTTGCCTTAATTTTAAATTCCTTCTTTAAATTTTCAATTAAAGATAAAGCATCCTTTTCACAAGACGCAGCCATTAGTCCATCATCGACATAAAGAGATAAGAAAATTTTCCTATCATTGGAATTCTTAATAAACAGACAGGGGTTGGCAGTACTTATACAGAATCCAGCTTTCACCAAATACCCTTTTATCTTCTCATTCCAGCATCTCGGAGCTTGCTTAAGGCCGTAAAGACTTTTCCTTAGTCTGCATGACCTAGCGCTGCTGTCTTCAAATCCAGGTGGTTGACTAATGTATATCTCTTCCTTTAATTCTCCATTGAGAAAAGCTGTAGACACATCAAATTGATATAGTGTCATGTCTTCGTGAGCAGCAACGCTAATAAGTGCTCTAACTGTCGCTACTCTTGCTACAGGACTAAAAGTTTCTTCAAAATCATGACCTTCTTTTTGCTTAAACCCCTTCACAACAAGCCTTGCTTTGTACCTTTCTAAGCTTCCATCAGCATTAAATTTTTTTGTATAAACCCATTTACACGGTATTGTTCTTTTATTTTGGGGTAAGTCAGTAAGATGCCAGGTTTCATTATCTTCATGAGCCTTCAATTCTTCCTGCATCGCAAGCTTCCACTGTTTGGACTCTGAAGACTTCATGGCTTCGTCATAGGTAGTTGGTAGTTCAGAAGAATCACATGAGGCGAGAAAAATATAATCTTCAAATCTTGCAGGAGGATGAAGAGTATTCCTATCTCTAAGTTCTCTAATAGTCCCTATATCTTCTTTTTCATCCTCAAAACCAACAAAATCTTCTGTAGATTCAGCATCAGAAGACCTATCTACTTCCGGTTCAATCTCTTCAGGAACATCATCATTTATTTCATACTTCTTTTCCTCTGGAAGATGAACTGTAACTGCAGGGGAAAGAGGCTTTTCATTAAAAGTAACATTTCTTGACCTTATTATTTTTCTTCCTCCTGTCCAAACACGGTAGCCTCCAAAGTCGTAGCCAACAAGAATACCTTTTTGAGCTTTCTTATCCATTTTCTTCCTAAATTGTTTAGGAATGTGAACATAGGACTCACTACCAATAATTTTCAAGTGTTTGATACTAGGTTTCTTCCCTAACCATAATTCAAACGGTGATTTGCCAGGTTCACCAGTCCTAGATGTTCTATTCAAAACATAAACAACTGAGTTAATCAATTCAGCCCATAAAGATTGAGGCATATTTCCATGGGAATGCAGAATGGCTCTAGCTGCTTCTACCACAGTTCTATTATCTCTCTCAATGAATCCGTTTATTTCACTACTGTAGGGCATTACTAACAATTGATCAATACCATTTTTTGCAATAATATCCTTCATTCTACGGTTGTCAAACTCTCCACCATTGTCACATTGAAGAGCTTTGATAACATGACCAGCTCTTTGGCATTCTTTTAATAAAATTAAAAATTTCTCGAAAACTTCTGATTTCTCTCTAAGAAAATAAATATATCTAAATCTAGAGAAATCATCTTTAAAAAGGAGGTAGTATCTATATCCTGAAAACGATTTTTCAAAAGGTCCACAAACGTCTGCATGAAATACTTCTCCAGGTGCAGAAGCTCTTATCCTTGTTCCGTGTTTAAGCTTATGTGCCTTCCCGTAGACACAACCTTCGCATAATTCAGTTCCTGTTTTCAATTTAATACCAAGCTCCCTTTCAACAACTTCCTTTGTATGCCTCTTATCTTGGTGAGCGAGTCTTTCATGGTAGAGCTGCAAAAGTTTTTGAGGATCCTCGGCTGAAACAACATTATTTACAGGCTCTGTATGAAAAATATTGAGTTTGTATAGGCCATTGTTTATCTCACGTTTTCCCGTTATAACTGCTTCATTATTCACTCTAAATTGACATGTCTCGGCAGTTGAACTAAATTTACTTTTAGGACACCTATCATGAGCAGCCAGTACAGAAAATAAATTTTTGTGAATAGAAGGAACAAACCACACATCCTTTAGGGTAATAAATTTGTCACAAGAAGTACGGAACTTTACATCCCCATATCCTAAGGCATTAGCTTTGTCACCGTTAGCTGTGGTTACCTGATGTGGAGTATCAAATTCTTTTAAAAATTCAAAAAGTCTTTTATTGTTATAAACATGGTTTGTAGCTCCATTGTCTACGTACCAATTAGAACTATCACACTCAGACTGAAAAACATGTGATACAACCAGTGTTATGTTATTTGATTGTGACTCCTGAGATTTAGGAGGGCACCCATCTTTCTTCCATTTTAAACACTTTCTAATAATGTGGCCTTCCTTTTTGCAGTAATGGCAAATAATTTTATTTCTAAAATCCTTTTTCATGTTAATATTTTTCCTAGCAATAGCAAAAGCTTCCTCATTGTTCTTTTCACCAGTATTCTTATTGATATCCTTAAGAGCCCTCTCATGAGCACACAATTGTGTGGTTAAATTGTCAATAGAACGTTCTGCTTTTGGCATTAATCGCCATGTTGATTTAAACGAAAAATATTCTGGTGGCAAAGTATCTAAAATTTTACATATTAAAAGAATTTCTGGCAACTTTTAATGTTAAAAATTAATAATTAAATATGTCCTTCAACACTCTCAATATTTTGTTTTTTTTTGTTTATTTAATATTAATATAGCTTTGTTTGTGTTAACCACCATTTTAGATATAGAAGGTTACAGTAAGGTTAGAGAGAGTACTATGGACAGTATGCTATGAGCTTACTCTTTTGATTTCTGTTCAAATATAATATGTGTGTTCTTTCAATACAGAATTTTTCATACAGGTAGTTCTCAATTTAATAACCTACTTCAACAGGTTATGGGACCAGCAAGTTTCCAACTGAGCAGACTTTGTGTACAATATTAACCAGTGAAAGATTTTTTTTTAAGTTCCTGTGTGTGTGTGAAGATTTTCAACATGGATCTTAAAGTTAATATTGGATTACTTGAAGGAAAGTCAAATTGGGCTACGTGGAAATATAAAGTACTTGTTTTGTTAAGGAGTTTTCCTGGTGGAGAAAATGTGGTCATGGGTAAGCTCACAAAACCCAAAGAACCTGATGAAGACAAGGAAGTCTTATTAAGTGATTTTAATAATAAATTAGAGTTATACCAGAGTGCTGACACTAAGGCTCTTTTAGTGCTAACAACTAATATGACTGAAGAAACCTTAACTAAAGTTATGAGGTTCAGCTCATCTAGAGAGGTATGGCTTGAGCTACATAGACTATTTGAAGGGGATTTACAAGATAAATTATTGCACCATTTTAGATATAGAAGGTTACAGTAAGGTTAGAGAGAGTACTATGGACGCTATGCTATGAGCTTACTCTTTTGATTTCTGTTCAAATATAATATGTGTGTTCTTTCAATACAGAATTTTTCATACACGTACCAATTCTGCACCTGGAGAAGTATTTCATGCAGACGTTTGTGGACCTTTTGAAAAATCGTTTTCAGGATATAGATACTACCTCCTTTTTAAAGATGATTTCTCTAGATTTAGATATATTTATTTTCTTAGAGAGAAATTTTTAATTTTATTAAAAGAATGCCAAAGAGCTGGTCATGTTATCAAAGCTCTTCAATGTGACAATGGTGGAGAGTTTGACAACCGTAGAATGAAGGATATTATTGCAAAAAATGGTATTGATCAATTGTTAGTAATGCCCTACAGTAGTGAAATAAACGGATTCATTGAGAGAGATAATAGAACTGTGGTAGAAGCAGCTAGAGCCATTCTGCATTCCCATGGAAATATGCCTCAATCTTTATGGGCTGAATTGATTAACTCAGTTGTTTATGTTTTGAATAGAACATCTAGGACTGGTGTACCTGGCAAATCACCGTTTGAATTATGGTTAGGGAATTATGGTTATTAAATTGAGAACTACGTGTATGAAAAATTCTGTATTGAAAGAACACACATATTATATTTGAACAGAAATCAAAAGAGTAAGCTCATAGCATAGAATTCAGAATTCGACCAATTCGAATTGGCCCAGTCGATCATCTCAACCTCTATTGTCTCAACATCCTCGCTCGCCGTGCCGACGAAAATCCTCTGTCATCTCAACATCCAGCTTGCCCTGCCAAGAACCTACTATCTACTGGAATCTACTTGATAAGAGTTTTTTTTGTTTTTATCATTTCAACTACAAAACCATATAAACATTTATTATTCTGTAATCAATTTTATTTGAACATTTTATTTATTTGTAATTTAATAGAGTTAAATTTATTATCGTAAGATTAAATAATAATTGTTTTCCTATTGTTATTAATTAGTTGTTAATAATTTAGTTAGTATAAGTAACTTCATTTTCTCATAATAAAAACGTTTAAACTGTTCTTTTAATTCAATCTGTTGTTTATTTTCTATTATCAAAAGTATTAGTTGTTTAATTTATAAAAGTGATTTATGTTATTAATTTATTAAAATGTTATAATTCAAATGACATGCGACCTGGCATAATTCAATCTGAAATTTATTTTTTTCTTTTCCAATTTGGAGCTCACATCGGAAAGTCCTACTATTTCGAGGTTGCTCAAACAGATGGTAAAATGCCAAGAAGTATTTCAAATTCAATTTTGATAATTTGATATCATTTTCTTATTTTTATAGCTAGATAAAGTTAGACTAACCTTGAACACAGCCCGCAGGAGTGAGAATTTGTCCACTAATTGGGCATGTGTCACACTTGTGGCCCGAAACACCAGTTTTGCAAATGCAGCGACCAGTCATTTGTTCACAATCTTCTCTCACTGAGCCGAACAGGGAACAGCCACAAGCTAAACAAAAGATAAAGATATAATCAAAAGATATTTGATTAATATGTCCAATTCAGAATAATAACAAAATCGATTTCTAATTTTTATTTTTGTCCAGAAGTTATGTTTAAATTGAAATATAAAATTAATAGAAATGTAGGAAATGAAATTAAATCAATGAAACTGAACAAATAATTACTATTAACAATCGCTGTCTACAAAGCTCCATCCATCGAACATCAAAATTCACATTTCCAAGGTCTCCCTTGGGGCAGTGTTTCCAGGCTTTGGATTATCTCTCGGTTAATAATTATTATTTTTTAAAGTAATTTATTCATTATCCAGCTAAAGAACTTCACTGTTCCTTTCAACCATCATGGAACGGTTAGATAAATAATGCTTACTGGAAAAGTGCCCAGCAATTCTTTTTGGATCTCCAAAGCCTTCACTAAAATCCTACTTGTCAAATATTCTATTAAATACTATATTTTCAAAAATTAAAGCATTGTCTTTTTTCAATATTAGTAACCATGTAACAACTTTTTATAATGGATAAAATGATTTCACCTGCAAAGACCAGCATCAAATCAGTACCACTTTAAATATGAAATTGCTAAAGTGGCACTTTAACACTTAGCAATCAAGGGTGTAAAAAAAAAAAAGAAGGCAGGATAGAAGTTTGCACCAATGGATAACCGTTTCTACTGACCTGTTTTTGAGGTCTGCCCCATAATATAGTAGAGGACTAATGTTAAATCTGTATCTGGATCTTGTATCAATCAAAACAGTTTGAACTTATCTAGTTTTTTCATCATTTGATTTTGAGAAAGATATATTAAACAAAATATAAACAAATCAAATGCATATATAAACAAATATCTAGTGTGTACTTACGCAAACATCCTTTATATCCAGATGATATTTTTGGTAAGCCCCAGTAACCTGGCTCACATCTATCACATTTAGGACCACCCACACCAGGTCTACACTCACAAGCTCCATTCTCCTTATCACACCAATCAGAATATGAACCTATGAAACAATACGGTTTATTAATATTAATAATTTTTATTTATATTAACTTTTCTGAAATTAAACCCAAAACAGAGCAACTTTTTTTCACATACAGTCTTCCCTAATATGATAAAAATATTAATTACAAAAATAAATATAAAAAAAAACCTGTACCACTATGACTATGAAGAGTCTTGAGTTCATTAGAAGGTAGAGACAGTACTGTTTCTTGGTCAAAGGTTGTGCAGAGACATGATTTGTCTGAGATCACATTCAACCATCAGGTTTTTCTCCCTATTATAGGTACTCACTTTATAGAGGATGAGTGAGCCTAAGAAGGATCTCCAGATCCCAAAGGATCCATCCACGGCAGTTTAAACATTAAATAAATTATCTGCCACAGGGGTAATTAAACCTGGGACTTCCGGAACAGCAACTCAATATTGGGACAACCATACTGCGACAACCATTGGGAACCACCCCGTTCTCAATTACAAAAATATAGATTGTAGAATTATAGAGTCCACATTATTGACCATCGTATGAAATAATAATGTTGAGAGTGGGGAAAGGGTGCAGACAATTAATTTTACACAAAGAAGTAAAACTTATTTTATTGTGTGCCATTTTCAACTTTGCTCAAGTCAATCATTTCCTCATCAAAATAATAATTTAATTGATATGCGTAGAGCCAAGGGTTCTACCAAACATTTTCTGAACTGCTTCCAACTCATGATACATACAAATTTTGAAGAAAACATACTCCTATAGTACAAATTCGAAGTATTACACATATTTAATTGTTTAAAAAATTAGTAATAAATGTTATATATATATATATATATATATATATATACACACACATATATATATGGTTCTTTTTAATTATTTTTTAAATAAATAAAAACTGTAATTATGCATATGAATTCCAATTTTTTTTATAACTAACACCTGATTTTCTTGTCCCTTAAAGTTTGTTGTAATAAGGGTTTATTGCAGTTTATGGAGCTCTAAACACACTGACACTCAAAAATTATCTATATAGGCTACTAACCTATTTTATTGCAACCACACATTGAGGGACATCCTTCATTATCAGGCCCCTGAGCTGGTGTCTTACCATCTGGGCAGCAACCGAACCAGCTGTCTGCACAATCCTTCAAGTAGACTCCTGATTCTAAACATTAAATTTAAGAATAAAAATATATTTTAAAGAATATCATATATTAGAATTGCTAAAAATATGGTAAGTGATTAAAATGTTTTTATCTTAATATCTTACAATGTGATTTCTGGAATTAATTTTAGTTTTCAGAAAGGAAATAAAAGAAACCAAGATATGAATTTTTATACACGGCCGGCTTTACCTTATGTGCAGGGTGTGCGGTGCACACGGGCGCTGAGCCTCAAGGAGTGCCACGAGGTATCTCAGGGCCACAAAAAATTTTATTTCATGTTGATACCATAGAAAAATTTATTCAGTTTCATAGGCACATTCACCTCCTTAGAGGATTTGCCGTTTTTTTTTTTTTTTAACATCTAGTATAACTGTAAGTGTTCAATTTTAATCATGTGCCTACAATATGGTGCCTAGTTCATGATTGTACACGGGCACGACATGGGCTAGAGACGGTGCTGATTTTATAGTTATAAATAAACAGTCAATCAATCAAGAGTTCTTGTTTATTCTACTGCTTTAAGATTTACAATAAACAATGTAATGTGTCTAAGTATATTAATTATTATTTATGTCTTATAGTTGTAATGGGATTAAAAAGATTAGAATTACAAGTTAAATATTTATGAGCATACTTAATTCCTACCCTGTAACCTAAAGAAATTGCATGCTTTAATTTTGAACATTTTATTTGCTTAATGTATATTTTTCCCTTCGGTCTTAAGAATTACAATTTTAACCACTTATGTCAGTCCCTGTTCCTACACATGGCAAAAAATAAATAAGCATGTTTCTAAAGGGATGTTGTGAGGAAAAATAACATCAGGTTTTTTCTCCCAATTTAGGGTATCCATTTTAAAGAGGCTGAGTGAGCCCCAGGAGGCTCTGCAGATCCCACAAGATAGATTCATGGTTGTAAAAATAATAGATAATTATCTGCCACAGCCAGCTTCGAACGTGGAATCTATAGCCCAGTGACTCAGCATTCTATACACTGAGCTATCCTGCTCTCTCTTCTTTTTTTTTTTGTAAATAAATAGCTAAGTGGAACAAATAAGATATTAGCATATTCTCCCAATAGTGGAAGACGTTAAGCAAACAACTCAATCAAGCTTTCTTTGGGTTCTTCGTGTTCTTCTAATAGGCTTTCATTCTCTCTGAGAAGACTTGCCTACCTTCTTCCGACCACTTCGATCTGCACTGCTTTTGCTTTGGTTGCTCTGATGTAACTTTCCACTTGCTGACATTGTGTCTGAAAATGCCTCTTTCTAGGATGTCAGTTGCACATATTTTTTGCGTTTTTGAGGTCTTTTCGAAATATGTCCAGCCAAGGTGTTGAATTCTTAAGTGAGCTAACTTAATTAAATATTTTTTTAACAGACGATTTTCTTTTAATCTCATTTTGAAAATATAAATATATCTATATATTTTTTAAAACATTTTTTTTATTGTTGCTATTTATTTATATAGCTTAATTAAAGAATGAAGAAACAATTTCTCTGTTTAAAAATTACAATATTGTTTTATTTTTATTTTTTAATATTAACACTTTATTGAAATATTACAATCTGCCACTTATGGGCAATAAGTAATAGTGCTGTGTAGCTTACAGTCATTCCATAACAAAACAATAATATAAACAAAATAAAATAAATAAATATGTACAAGCGGAAAAATATATACATGCGGTAACAGAAAGAAATTAATGCGGTAATAATAATAATAAAGTAAAGTAAATAATAATAATAATACTAATAATAAAATAAAATAAAATGCACACGTTCATACCCTATTTACAATTTGCCTGGGGTCCCCGAACTGAGCTTCTTCCCCAGGAATGAGGGCAAAGCAGGAGTCCGGGAAGCCCCAGCCCCCTTTCCCAGCCGCGTCACTGCATCGCGCATTAAACGCCAACTGAGCTAGGGGGTTGGGATGACAGGCAAGGTTTTGGTGAAAGTTTGAAAATTTAGTAGGGATGAGGTCGAGGACGAAAGGAATGTTGAGATCTTTATGGAGGGTTTTGTTGGAAACATAATAAGGAGCATCGAAAATAGTTCTCAGGATTTTGGATTGAATGCGTCTGATATTCGATTGTTTTGCTGTCCCCCACAGTTCCAGTCCATAGGTCCAAATAGGTTTGATGATGGTCTTGTATATTAGTAAAAAAATTACAATATTAAATAATTTATTACCTTTACGACAGCACTTAGCAAACTGAGGTGTTTGATGACAATAGTAATCAGATGGACAATCCTGCCTGTTATGTCCATTTCCGCAATCTAAATCTTCACCAGTTGCTGGGTCCCTAAGTGGTGAATCACCACCGCATGGTTTAACTTCCATACCTGTGAAATTCGAGTAATAAGAGTTATTATTGATGCTGATCAGTAAATTTATTGAGTACCTATATAATCATAACTCATAGTACCTATGAAAAAATGTAAATTTATTCGTAAACATTAAAGGTAAATTTAAACTAAACAGAACCTTGGCATAAATCTAGTGGTCTAATCCTGATTTCAATCTGTTTAGAGCAAGCTGCAGCTTCCATGTCACATTTACTCTGGTAAAGGACCAAGTCAGAACCACACACAGGCTGACCACCGGGTGGACAAGAGAACCTAAAATGATTAATTAATAGAAATTTTATTTATTAGTTTATTAATAGAGTTAACTATGTAAATATGTTAGATCTTTTCCAGAAACAAATAATTAAATGAGTGATCATATAACCTGCAAGCACATCGAGGATAACCTGAAGGATCCAATTCACAAGTTGCTGAAAACTGACACCTTACTCCTCGACAAGCTTCTTCAGGATCCGGACCACCGGGTAATGGTGTTGCTATATAAGGTAAAAGAATAAGGATATGTCAATTTAATGAAAAAAATGTGATAATCTCACAAGAAAGATATATCAGGATGGCTTATAACAATTAATAAAATCTTTTAATTGTTAATATAAAAAATTTTATAATATAAAATAAGATGAGTTATTGTTTATTTATCAACTGGTATTATTAAGAAACTGAGAGACTGCTTTTGACTGATCTGATAAATGATCAATACAATACTAATTCATTGAAAAAAGTTTATTTGACTTACTGTACATATGGATTGCTCCTCGATGCTGGCAGCTGCCATAAAACAGTACTTCAACTCTATTACCAGACTCATGTGTTTCACAAGAATGTTTCATTAACTCACACTGACTCGGATAAGTAACCAAATCCGATCCACAAACTTGCTCAGTTGGAGCTGAACTACAGTCAGTTGGGCACTCATCTGTAAAGGAAAAGTATTTTTATAGCTTTTATAATGACACCATCAAAATTATATACCTACCTATTCCTATTCTGAGCTCCATCAAAATCTAAATCGATAAGATTGGAACAATACAAAAGTTTCATACAAGCGATTTTGCATTGCCTCATTCTTAATAGCATTTCAGAACACTTAGGTGGCTAAATTAAGAAAAATATCACCATGTGTCAGCAGTCCCCAAAGACGGGTAGCTTGCTTAATGTACATTGTTTGATTATTGTTAATAAAGATACAACAATCGGATAGAAGTAAAGTACTTTTTAAAATCTTACATTGAAATAATATAAAATATATGCTTTTGTCCCTGGAGACCAATGACAAAGTATTAATATCATTAATTAAATTATCTTTCAATTCAAGAATTTAATTCTATGTAACAATGATGTGGCATTTTAAAGTAATTAAAATCTTAAATTTGGCATTCATTGAAACATGTGACTTTTTGAAGTATATATTATATTTTTTATAATTATTGGTAAATTTTTTTGTTTTTTTAAATATTTTTATTTTAAAGAGAAATGATAGGCCCTCGGCCGGGATTCGAACCTGGATCCTCTGTCTTTCCGTGACAGCGCTCTCCCATTTAAGCCCATTTAATCCTTGTCGAGGGCCTATCCTTTCTCTTTAAAATAAAATTATTTAAAAATGTTCACGTAGGCTTCCACGGTCTGCGGTATTGTCATTGTATTGTCAAAAAGAACATATGGACAATATTTAAAAAATCAAAAAAATTGACTAATAATTATAAAAAAATATAAATAGTAATATGACGTAAGTCAATAAGATCCTAAAATTAAAACTAATGTTCAAAGAACATTCGTTCTAGTGTATTCATCGCAAAAATTGCGAGAACAAGAGGACATGGGATCGGATAAGAGAAAAGATTTGTCCTCTGCCGGCAGGCGGCCTTGGTGGCTTAAATGGGAGAGCGCTGTCACGGAAAGACAGAGGATCCGGATTCGAATCCCAGCCGAGGGCCTATCTTTTCTCTTTAAAATAAAAATATATATTTTATTATTCTAATAAACCTTTCATTCAATTGTAACCTTCAAATGTTACCCATCAGCTCAGAGCTTATAGGCTTTTTAGCAATTTAATTTAAGAGATTAATAATAATCCCTACCTCAATCTCATGATATATAATATGGTACAAGCCCCTCTCAATCTCATGATGCACATGAACACTTCAATTATATTAAGAAAGTACGTGTTCTGCAATTTAGGATTACTTGACCTCCAGTGGAGTAATTCTTTTTCAGTCCCAATATTCTATACAAATCTTTATTTTTGAATAACTTAATTTTTTAAGTTCACAGCCACTTTTCACTCCCACATTGAACAGTCAGAAGAATAAAAGCTGATAAATTCTAATCATTAAATTTTGAGACAGAAGGTGCAAGCCAAGTGCAATTTTCCGATCCCAACTTAAGCTTCCTCATTACTCCTTCCTTCTATAAACAGTTCATCACTATGATATTTAAAATTATTATTTACAAAATTCAAAATACCGTTTAAGTGATTTTTCAACTGATTTAAAACTATCACTGATTTCGCAAAGATAATGTTATTTCCATCTCTAATTCCATTAATACAGTTTACACAATTTTTTCATTGTTGTAAATATACTTTACATTCTTTTTATTATTTGATTAGTTTCTATTATATTTAGAAAGTATACTGCCTTTCTTTCTTTTTCTTTTTTTTTTTAATTTAGTCATTACAGTTTTCTAAAAGTAAAATTATGAAACTAAAAGTGAAAGTATAAAACATTCACAACTACACACATATATGTATTAATTAAAAAAAACTTACCACAATGACCCCTCTTAGAAACGCGGATTGGGATTTTGTTCCTGCAAGAAACCTGTTTTAACTCACATTCACTGGCATAAGTTTTCCTGTCACTGCCACAAACTTCTTCAGAATTTGATTCCTTAAAATAAATAATTGCATTATTATTAAATTATAGTATCATAAATGAGGAGTTATCTATTATTAAAAAAAGAAAAGTCCTATTGCTTAAAAAAATTAATTATCCAATATAGTTCACAAATATTTTTAAATTGCCAAAGAAGATCTCAGAGACTTTTATTGGATGTTGTAAATAGAGAAAAATATTTGCTTTGCTTGCCCTCATGACTTTACTTACCAGTTTCCATTACAATCAATAAAGTTCTTTCAAAAAATAAGATGTAGAGATATTGGGCACAGGAAATATAATTTAGTGCATAAGGGTTGGGAGACAAAACTATTAAAAAAAAAAGAAGAATCGGTGCACCCATTAAAGCAATACACATGTTAACAAAGCAATGGTTTTCAGATCCATTTAAACTGCATATCAATATTTTGAACGAATAACAATATTTTTGTGAGCAAGATGGATGAATTCTACTGTATATAAAATAGCCAAGAAATAAAGTGCTTTTGAATAAAAGTTTTTCATTACCTCTGAGCAGTTGCTTGGACAAACACAGTTGGCTTCACCAGCTGAATCGATCTGGCAAACAGCATAAAACTCACATTTCTTGTTCTCACAACCGTCTGTAAGTTCAATAAACACAAAATACAATCAGTCACACAATCTACCTACTGTCAGGAGTTTGCAAAGATAATAACTAAATTTTAGAAGATGGATAAAAAGTTATTCATTGGTTATTAATGAAATAATTATTGATATAATTTATTTTATTTTTATATGATATAATTTTTTAAATATTTTATTTGAAAAGAAAAGATATGACCAGGACCGGGACTCGAACCCGGATCTCCTACTGCTCCATAGTAAGATGCCTTAACCATCTCGGCCATCCTGGCTCGTTTCCAGGCCAGCCATATCTCATCTTTCACTGATCCTGTATCCTAAGAAGAGATATAACTGACCTGGAAACGAGCCAGGATGGCCGAGATGGTTAAGGCGCCATTATGGAGAAGTGGGAGATCTGGGTTCATGTCCTGGTCCTGGTCAAATCTTTTCTTTTCAAATAAATTATTGATATTGTTTTTTGAGCCTATAACCTTGCTCTTTTCATGATTAAGAACCATTACTTAAATGGTTATAAAAGCTACTCTCGAATATTATTTTAATTAATAATATTTTTAAGCACTGATTAACAGAGTCATCTTAAAATTATAAATATAACAGTGGTTACTTGAATAATGGACAAAATAGAAGGCAATTAAAAGAAAATTAAAGTTGTATCATTAAATAGTAATGATGAGCCTGAATGTTTTACAACAGGATTTAAGAACAAGCTGGGCTTCATATTTAGGACTAAGCACAATGTAAGTGTGCCTATGTCTTACCATGTCCCAAACCACTGTAAAGTATAATTTGCCATAGTTAATTAAAACAAAACAATAAATTATAAAAAAATATTATTACCATATTACAATAAGAAATATGAAACCTCTAAAAACAAATGTTTGTTGTTGAAGATGAAATATTTTATCTTCTAACTAGTGTCTTTGTACTTTATTATGAAATAGAACCCGGGTCTGATGTCATGGAGTCTAGTAGCAATACTTTATATTTGCAGTGTAATAAAGAGATTCTAAATAATTGATGGATTTCATAATATTTTCCATCTTAACTTTTAGCTGCAATACCCACTGAAATAACTAGGGTGTTTATTTTTAGCCTAAGCTGGGGTGAAATATACAAAATAATTTTTGCATGTCAATGTGTTTTTATCTAAATGTGTTTAATCTAATCACAAATTAATGGAAATTATTAATAATTTTGAAATGAAAATTCCATACAAGGTACAACTATTCCCTTATAAAATATAACTATTTGAAAACTTTTATAAACGATAATAATAATTTCACTTCAACTAAATTGTGTGGAAATTTAGTAAATTCTTATGAGAATTACAATTTAAAGATAGACCTTAAAAGGGTCTAAAAAGAGTATATATACCATGAAGTCAGTCAACTAGAACTCTCTTCTACCAGGCACCCTTATTTCCCCCTCCCCCCACATTCCGATAATTTGCACCCCCCACATTACAATTTGCATGTCCACTGTTACCCTTTCATCAACGTTCTCCTAATTGTGAAGTGGCTTGTAGCTGCATTTTACGATTGCCTTTACTGACGGATAAAATCACGAAATTATTATGAGTGAACTAAAGAATTTCGGCCTAATAAGAATTCCTCTGGAAGTTCAAAAGAAAGAAATATATATTCATTTAAAACTAGCCCCTCTGGAAACATTATGAAACCATTTATAAAAGGAAATTAATACCGATCCCTAATAGAGCTCCTCAGGCTTACTAGTTGTAGATATAAAAACGAGAAATCACCGCTTCTTTGAATTAACTTTGGCAATATCCATGTGAATTCGTTACTCAAAAAAATTTTGTGCTTTGAAAGGCCTTTCAACTCGCACCAGCAACATCCCAGCCCGTTCCTGGAAGTTCACTGCTCATGTTGCGCGTGTCAGTTGAGATTTTTTACATAGTAAAATTGGTAAATATACATTAATAACTGTTCACAAACATACTAATATAGGAAATTTTGCACATAATTATGTTAGACATCATCCACTTACTGCAAAGCCCCTTGTACAATAACTTGATTTGCTTATTGTGGGTGCAGGCTTGCCGCTGAAGCTTACATTCGTTTCCATAAGATACTCCATCTGACCCACAGACCGGATCGTAGTCTCCAGGACACCCGTTGCACTCGCATTTAGCCGTGTCTCCTGTTTCCACACACTTGGAGTGCGGCGGGCACAACTTCTGTTTGCACGGGCCTTCCGCACCTGCCAGAATGATATTAATAAATAGAATAGTACATACAAATTGATTACTTTAAAAATATTTCAATAAGCAAATAAAAATGAGACGAAATTATTAAAGTATTGTCATCGGTCCTTGAGAAGTTTCCAAAGTTTCAATTTAATTTGATGTTTGAAATGTTTGGAAAAATCGAGTTCAAATATTCCTTTTCATTCATAGGTATAGTCGAAGCTAATAAAAGCAAGTTAAAAGGAGACAGAATAACCATTTTTTTTATTTAGCGGATTCGAAGTAAAAAAATGACATCCAAAGAGGGACAAAGAAATTTCGTTCTGTATCGGGAGAAGTATGCATTGATCATAACGGGAATTATTTGGAATAAAAATAATATGGTCGAAAGTAATAAAAAAGCATAACCTATTTTCTCAATCGACACATTTTTTATTAATTTTCAATTTGGGTTAATCTTCAAAATAAAAATATTAAACCCATAAGCCGTTTTTGAATCCATTCTTAAGGTACAGATTTTCTAAATACATAGTAATTAAATAGACGGATGCCTATTTTTTTACTTTTTCTTTTTAAATAGGTCCTCCAGTTTTGCTAAGTTACTTATTTCTTTGGTTATTTTTGTAATTTTGTTTTTATCAGAAATAAAAATGCAATGCTGTTTCATCTTAAGAGTACAAGGATGGTGTTCATTGCTTTAATTTCTTAGGCATATGATATCTTTACTCTCATTTGCCTAGAATCGTAAGGTATATAAGGTAGAATCGATATTCGATATATTTCCAACTAAATATTTTTCCTTCTGTTCACAAACAAAGTGAGAAATGGTAGCCCTTAATAAGCCTACAAGATAGAGAGGGAGGGGGGATTGTGTATGTGTGTGTGTGTGTGTGTGTGTGTGTGTGTGTGTGTGTGTGTGTGTGTGTGTGTGAGAGAGAGAGAGTAAGGGGGGGCTACCGAAGAAGGTTGGCCAGTGGAGATCTAGGGACTCTCCGTAGTCACCTCACTCAGCCTCAGTTTATGGGCAAATTAAACCCGCCCAAGCTGCCCATGTTCCATTACCTCCACCCCTCTGAATATAGTAAAGCCTTTGGGAAATACAGAAAAAGGAATTCCTCCTGCTTTCCTAGGGGATTTCCCTTCTATTTATTGTTTGCTATTTCTATTTTGCGAATGCGAAAAGCTTCTTTAAAAATAATATATTTATCTTAGTATTTTCGTAGAACATTTATTTTCAAGGTATCTGTTCTGCTGTAATTCACTTAGAATTGAATTACAACAAATTTTAACTGTTTATTTCTTTCATTTTTGATATTTTCTAAAAATATAAGTTATCCTGAGTTATAGTACTGAAAAGATAATGTAATTACGAGTAGAGAGTATTTTTTTTTATATTTATGGCATTGGATACTTTCATCCATACAGCCAGTAATAGTTATTTCATTTATTGGTAAGCCAAAAAAGCACGCAGTTTTTCCTAGATGGTCACCGCCTGTTTTTCCTGGCGGTCACCCATCCAAGTGCTTAACTTCGCCTTCCCACGCCCGATGTTGCTTAACTTCGGTGTTCTGACGGGAACCGGTTCAACGTGGTATGGCCGTTGGCCGAGTAGTGAGCAGATTCAGATAATCAAGTTTCAACTAAAATTGAGAAGTATAGATGATATGTGTTTGTTGAAATGTTTGTTTCTAGATGAAATAATTACTGAAGTATACACATTTCCCATAGTTACAGTCTCTTTTCATTAGGGAATCGAATGAAAAGCTAAAACTTGTGACTCAACTCGAAGCGACAACCTGCCCAATAATTACCAAAACATATTTTTTGAAATTTACAACTATATTATAATGATGAATGATACATGATGCCATTAGTGAAACTACCCTATAGTAGTACTCAAATAGCATATTCATCATAGGTCACGAGGTAATTTTTTTTTCAGACACCTCGGAACATTATCAGAAATTGAAAAGGTTGTGGAGATCCTTTAAAATTATTAGGGCGATTTGAGCGTTTGAATAGTAATTTTTTTTATTTCGAATAGTAAGTGCTGTAGTAGCCTGAAACGACGAGTAGTATCTTTCGGTCCGCATGTTGCATTTGGTCTACAGACGTCAGTGTGGTATTATATTATATTAAAAGTAAAGGAGGGCAAATTTTTCATACACAATTGTATGAAAAGTAATTAAAGCAATAAACCCCATCTTTGTACTCTTAAGATGCAACATTGAAAATTTCTAATAAAAATAAAATTACAAAAATAACCAAAGAAATAAAGAAATCATCAAAACTGGAGGTCCTAATCTTATAAGAAAAAGTAAAGGACAAGGCATCAGTATATTTAATAACTATGCATTAAAAAATCTGAACCGCAATCTATGAAGGCTCTTAGATCCAGTACCTGTTAGAGAGACTTCACTGTTTCTAGGACATTTCCATATTTATAGGACTGTTTTCCCCCAATTAAGGGTAACCACTTTATGGAGGTAGGTTGAGCCCCAGAAGGGCTTCCAGATCTCATAAGGTCCATTCTCGACTGTTAACAGATTAAATAAATTAGCTGCCACAGCCGGATTTAGACACAGGACCATCAGGACACGGCAACTCAGCGCTCAACCACTGAGATTTTACTAATTTAAAATAAAATTGATTTTTTAAAAATACCTTAAAATGGATAAAAGGCTTAATAGGGTTTAATATTTATTTATATTTTGAAGATTAAATGAAGTGGGAAATTAATAAAAAAGTGCACCGAATGAGAAAATGGGATATCCTTTATACATAGAGTTACCTGGGTCGATTTGGTGCCGATAGGAAAGCATCGAAGAGAAAATTGCAAACTTGGCTTTTATCAACTTTACTGAAGGAAAATCTATAGTTCAATAAAAGTTAAAGAAAACTGTCACTGAAGAAACCATATAAGATACGGCTGTAAAGGGAATCTTATGACCTGGTGTTTTTATCACAAAGCATTAACTCCTTTGTTTGTTAAGGGCGTTCTAAAACCCAGTAATCCGAAGAAGCCATCGCTTCACTTTAGCTGACACTACTAGTTTCAAATATCGTCCCTCCTTCCAACATAGCTATCCAATTGATCGAAGAAAGGTGCAAACAAAACCCATTACGCCACTGACTGTAAGTTGTCCATTCAGTGGCTTTTAAAGTTAATGGAAGACAGCTGGTGAAATTTATTTCCTATCTTAAAATAATCTCAAAGAACATATCAATTAACAACAATTACAATTATTATGCACAATTATTAACATAATTATGAACAATTATGTTGCATCAGATAAGCGAAAAATTAACCTTGGCTGATTTTATAAGAAACGGATCGTCGACAATAACTAATTTATTGATTTAAGTGAAATAAGTTTACCTATCCAATAGCTGGATTATTGTATAGGATTTTAATCAGGTAAATAATGGTCATTATTTTCAGTTTGTTACCAATTTTATCATTTGGCGTCACGTGTCTGGTCTATTCCTTGGGATAAATAATAAGGTCACCATTCATTTAGTTTTACAAATCATTTTTTTAATACCTCCTTTTGAATAAACATTACAAATAAAAAATGGTCGGATTCCAATGAAGAATCTATAAATAAAAAATTAAAACCGCTACAAATTATTACACAATGGATTATTACTTTCAAATAATTATAATTCATAAATCACGTCTTTCCAACGATTGGATTTAGAGCTGCTAATATCATAGCGCTTGATTATATCAGCAGTAGATAATTATTTTGAAATGCAATAGTTACAAATACTGTTGGAGGTCAGGATGAGTGGAAAAAGGTAAACTGAGCTTTAACTCCTTTGGAAAAATACGAGTTAAAACCTGCCTGTTGAGGTAATAACTCGGCCGGAACGGGTCTCAAACGGCAAGAAATTTCAATGAGGCTTAGGGTGGATGCATTATAAGTGAGAGCACTGTTCACCGGAGGTTCCAGAGATTTCAAGAGGGAGGCTTGAGCCTTGAAGACAAAGAAGGCCGTGGAAGAAGTTTCGCCATTGACGACGATGTTCTCCGAGCTTTGGTGGAAGAAAATCCTAGAACAACTGTTCGAGAACTAGCAGGGAAACTCGAAGTCAGCAAATCAACCGTCGAAGACCACCTCAAGGCGAATGGGAGGTGAAAAATCTTGAAAGTTGGAATCCGGACGCATTAAACGACCGCCAAAAAGATCAGCTGTATGAAATTAGTGCTTCACTTGTTTGTCTAAACAACAGCGATCCGTCACCTCTGGCTTCACTGATATTTTTGATATATCGTAGTAAAGATTGAATTATTTCCAAATAGCAAAATGTTATAGCTATAATGTTTCTACCCTGAATGCCTGAATGCCTGAATAGGTGAAATATTGGACAGATATTTTCAATTTCTGTTTGGAGACTTAAAGGCTTTTCGTTGGAATTTTTCCACGGTCTTAAAATGTTACAGCGTTATACAAAAATTTTTGTTTGACAGAGGATTAATAAGTGCTTACACTTATCAAAAGACAAAAGTCCAACAAACCTAAAAAGTTTACTATTTGGATTACCTTCTAAAGGAAATATAAAATGTTGAATTATTTTCTGGACAACCAAATAAAATAAGACGGCTGTTCAAAGATGATTCTTGCACAGTTTGTCTATTCACACGGAAGTTTATTTCTCGTAAAGCATTTTTTTTTTAAATTTATTTAAATGTAAATGTAAATTTACATTACATATATTACATATATCAATTATGTAAATGTAAATTTACAACAATGCAACAAGTAAATGATATGAATGATACTGAAAGGATGGATAAAGACAAGTAGAGACACTACCAAGTGGTAGTACTCAAATAAGAAATTCTACTGAGAAGATCACGAGTCCATCTTCATTTTAGACGATTGGGAGGATTATCAGGAATTGAAGAAGTAGAAGGTTTTCATGAAAATACTAATGCTGGGTTCGGGCCAAATTTTATGAGAGTTTAGAGCGTTTGTCTAGTAAGTGTTGCAGTAGCCTGAACTGGCGAGAAGTTTCTTGTCTTTTCTGATGCAATAACTGGATTATTATTGTCTGATAATACACATGGTAACATCAGAATAAGAGATAAGGATAGTATTAGGATGGGGTGCTTAAACTGAAATTTATAGTCAGGAAGTCCTTTAAAAGTTTTTAGCTCGATGTAAATAAGCAAAAATTTGAGATATATAATAACTAATAAAAGAAGACAAGATAGTTACCACAGACGCCCGTGTAGAGGACCTTTAGGTCTGTCCTGTTGAGGCAGGCAGACTTGGCGAGATGGCAGGGCGACTGGTGGGTGAGCCCGTCGCTGCCGCAGACCGGCCGCATCACCTCCTCGCAGGGCGGTCCGCAGTTGCAGCCCGCACGGCCCTGCTCGTCCACCTCGCATCTGGCACCGAACTCGCACCTCACGTCTCTGCATGGGTCCAGTCCTGCAACAACAATACCATCGTATGTAGAGGAATGGTAATTCAAAACTCTGTAATGTCAGCAACAATAAGAGAAATAAGAACAATGTCTTAACAGATATCTTAAAGATGGACATCACTTAATATTTCAAGTTTTGGGTTAGTGCTTTTGGGTTAGTGCTTTGGTTTTGGGTTAGTGCTTAATATTTCAAGTTTTGGGTTAGTGCTTTTGGGTTCTGGTGCATTAATGACTAAGATATCATGTACTGCCGACACCGAAATCTTTGAATCCACAAAACACAAAAAGAAAGAAAACCCCTATTAAAATCTACCTATTATTTTCTGTTTTTAGTAAGATCTGACCCGAGAGGTTAATATCCGAGAGGTAGACCAAGGCGTAGGTGAGAGACTTGAGTTAAGGGAGGTCTTAATGGTTTCGGTTGGGACGGTAAACGGTGAAAAAAGTTTCTGAACAGAGATTGATGGTATAAGCAATGATTGCTTAGTGAACAAAGATTCTATTATGGTATTGCTATTATGGCAGAAATATTTTCCCTGTTTGAGGTAGGAATGATTTTCCCACCTTCAATTAAACGAACATTTATAGACAAAACGAGGTATTCCAATCGAAATTAAATGTGAAAACAAATTGGTGTAGGATAGTGGAAGGATATGAGACAGCGGGGAGGATATTCAGCTCACGATCCAGCCATATCTGCCCCCGCTGGCCTAACACAACCGACAGTCTACGACCTTTCGACAATATCCTCCGACCCTCTCTTTATACATTCTGTGCCCTAGGCATCGTTTCCAGGCGAAATATTGCACTTTCTGCGGCACGTTTTCGCTCTACAAGGAAATTATTTTTGACTTGAACCTATAATTTCATACCTTACGTTGGAGGAGCACCACTTTACATATCGTAGCCTCAAGTAATGCAACTGGGATTATCCTATGTGTTCATTTTATGTCGGATCTTTCTTTTGGACCAAATAAGTTACATTTATACCCAAAAATGGCAATACTTAAAAAAACACTATATACTTATTTATGCTTATGTGCAGTAGGACCTCTAATTTACGAACTATTCAGGGCCTCTGTATTGTTATTATTAACTTTATTGGTCACATTGGACCTCTTGGGTCGATCTAGGTACATTCGCTTTCTCTTTGAAGGTTGTACTGTTGCTTTAATAGCGATCTGACCAGTACTTTTTCATTCGTTCCGATCGTTTTTTCTAAATACATCCGAAATCTCTATAGGCCTCCTGTGAGTCACTTCTGTTAAAAATCTGTAAGTCTTGAAAAGGGTATTAATTTTAGTTTCGTTTTCTGCATCTGCTATACCAAGTCCAACTCTTTGAGGCTGAATTTCATGAATCCATTTTCCTCTCGTCTTTTTTTCCAGATTTCTTAGGGCTTCTGTATATGAAAAATACAAACAACAAATATTAGGTACTTAAAGATGTATAAGCTTCTGGAAACATTGGCTAAAAATATGGAAAAAATAATACACAAAAAACTACTCAAACGTTATTTTTAAGAAGGTTTAGGGAAATAGGGAAAGACAGTGGGGGTGGCTCAGTGGTAGAGAGATGTGGGCTCACCCAGCCTCTGTAAAGTGGGTACCAAAAATAGGGGGTACCCTGGCCGCTAGATCTCGGACAAATCACCACCCTACGAACAACCGTTGTCCTAGAAACTGTACTAGTCTCAACCACGTACTGAAGCCATAAACCATTATGAGTTATACTATCCAAAATATTGTAATTCATCACAATGCTAAAAGAATTGGACATCCCAACAATACACAAATTCATACACCAACAAACCCTCAGATTCTTCACCTCATGCCAACTTTCAGACAACACACTCATACAAGAAATAGAAAATTATACAAAAACAACAACACCAAAAAAATACAGACACAAACGAACAAAACATATACTATTACAAATAATATGCATTTTGTAATATTATATACATATATATATATATATATATATATATATATATATATATATATATATATAAATTTTATATTAATTAAATCCTAGGTACTTCTTTTTTCTGTTGTTTTTTTTTAAATTTTACCAACAACAAAAACATATTAATCTGTAACCATTGTAAGTAAACTCATTTTCATTGTAAGGGATTATCCCACCAATGCTTTAAAATTTGTATATAATTTAAAATAAAATAAAACAAAATAAAAAAAAAATATGAGTTGTAGTGGTACAGGTGTTTTTTAAAAGGAAAATTACCAAATGAAGAAATGAGAGTTTGAGAGTTCCTTCAAAAGATTGGTCATTATTAGAAGAAATATTTGATATCTGAGTTTTAAACCTTATATTTTTTATTATTTTTTTATTTTTTTAATTATAATTTTTAAATATTTCTATTTTGAAGAGAAAAGATTTTTCAAGGGCCGGGATTTGAACCCGGGTCTCCCACGTATCCGTCGTGGTGCTCTGCCACCTGAGCTAGCCTGGCTCGTACCTTTTACCTTTTTTGGCAGATTTGAGGGGGGGGGGCATGGCCCCCCTAGAGTTCTCATTAGTTGATATTGACCTGAATTTTATGTATGAGATGAAAATAGTTGACTGGATGATCTAATTTAAAGGAGATAGTTGGGGGGTGCAGTCAATAAGAACACAGAATAAGTGATGTACTTATATTATGTGCTGACGTTTCGACCTACAGTGTAGGTCGAAGATGACCTACACTGTAGGTCGAAACGTCGGCACATAATATAAGTACATCACTTATTCTGTGTTCTTATTGACTGCACCCCCCAACTATCTCCTTTACACACGACCTGAATTTTAGTTGGTTTTCAACAAGAAAAACACGTTTTACTCACCAAAATTATTCATTGTATCGAATGTTTTCCCAATGGGTGCATCCAAAATCGGCGATTCCGAACCCTATTATGTTTTTCATCCATATAATATAATATATAATATAAAATATAATATAAAATATAATAGCTACCGCTTTGAACAAGGAGCTTATTTTATCCTTATTATTGTTTTCTGGCCTCAGTTGCCTTAAATTAAAAATTGATATTTGATATATCTTCATTCATATATGGATCGAAATTGGTAACAAATTCACGTTGACCCATGGCCCTCCATGAAAATTCTCCTAGATCCGCCAGTGTTTTAGCGTACCTCGTACGCTGGCTCTTATATTTTTTACTTTAAAAAAATAAGCATCTATTGCAGATCTTGCTACCTATGATGGTAGCCAAAAAATTTGATATTAGTAAAATATTTTTTTAACATATGTTTTTATAAATTTTATTAGATTTCAAAATTTCATATATTATTCATTCCAGGGGATTTATCTTTCTTTAATAAAAAAAAAGTAAATAATTTTTGATTTGATATTATCTCTTATTACGTTGTAAAATTAGGACACATTAAAATAAAATTGTTTTCATATAAAAGACCCCCCCCTACTTACTTAACGGGATTGGTTTCTGACTACTTATGAACAGTTGACATACTTGTTATTCTTAATTTATAAATTAATGCATTATTTATTTTTTTTTAGTTTTGCTCGGCATTTTCTTCTTGATTCTTTAAGTATTAAGTAATAACAATTAATAATCGATTTATTTACAGACAATAAGGATCAACCGTTATAAAAATGCGGGAGAAGGTTTATCTTTCCTTTTTGTTATCAGCGATTCGTATCGGCATGTTCTGTGTTTTGATGTCCATGTGGGAAAAACTTTGTGTTAATGAGGATTATTCTATTGAGCCTAAATTTTCTACAGATTACATTCTTATAAATATCCAAGCTTACCATGAATTGATTTTGAAATTTGTATCGTAATTATGTGGGTCTGAAAACAGTTATGATTATTATTTCATCATTACAATTTTATTTTACCTGAAGTGTAATTTAATGTGGAGCACAGGCCAAGTTCAAAACAATTAATTCCATGTATTTATGGCCTTATATTTGAAACAAGAAGTGTAATTGTTATTATTAAGTATCTGAGAATTCATCTGAACTGTTTAATTCACTAAAGTTCCAAGAATTTGGATCAATATTATTGTGAAAAACGTTATTGAAGTTGTGCTGTAATAAATAATCAATAAGGCCTTAAATACATAAATCAAACCCTAATAAGGCATTGAATATTATTTATGTATACAGTTGTTAAATAGTGTATGACAGTTGATAATAAATACTAAAATTTCTAGTTTCCAGTACAATATGATATGATAAATGATAATTCATATTTACTGCTGAGCAAAACACTATTATTGAAGTTGTGCCAATATGAGTTTTTTGATGAGTATTGAGTCTACTAATGAGGCCTTGAATATTATTTATTTATACAGTTGTTAAATAGTGTATGACATTTGATAAGACTACATTATACGGTAAATGATAATTCATCTTTACGACCGAGCAGAACATTATCATTACAGCTGCATTGATATTTTTTAGTTATATGATGCGTAAAGAGTTTACTAAGAAGGCATTGAATATTATTTAAGTATACAATTGTTAAATACTATACGACAGTTGTAAATGAATACTACACTTTCTAGTTTCCAGTACTATATGATATGATAAATGATAATTCATATTTACTGCTGCGCAAAACACTATTATTGAAGTTGTGCCGATATGAGTTTTTTGATGAGTATTGAGTTTACTAATGAGGCCTTGAATATTATTTATTTATACAGTTGTTAAATAGTGTATGACATTTGATAAGACTACATTATATGGTAAATGATAATTCATCTTTACGACCGAGCAGAACATTATCATTACAGCTGCATTGATATTTTTTAGTTATATGATGCGTAAAGAGTTTACTAATAAGGCATTGAATATTATTTATGTATACAGTTGTTAAATAGTCATGACAGTTGATGATAAAAACTACAATTTATAGTTTTCAGTACTATATGGTATGATAAATGATAATACATATTTATTGCTGAGCAAAAAATTATTATTGAAGTTGTGCCGATATGAGTTTTTTGATGAGTATTGAGTTTATTAATGAGGCCTTGAATATTATTCATTTATTCAGTTGTTAAATAGTGTAAGGCATTTGATAAGACTACATTATTTGGTAAATGATAATTTATCTTTACGACCGAGCAGAACATTATTATTACAGCTGCATTGATATTTTTTAGTTATATGATGAGTAACGAGTTTACTAATAAGCCATTGAATATTATTTATGTATACAGTTGTTAAATAGTGTATGACAATTGATAATGAATACTACACTTTCTAGTTTCCAGTACTATATGATATGATAAATGATAATTCATATTTACTGCTGAACGTTTTGCTAATAATAAGGCCTTGAATATTATTTATTTATACATTTGTTAAATAGTGACATTTGATAAAACTTTGCTTTCAAGTTTCTATGACCATATTAAATGATAAATGACAACAATTCGGATGCTGTTACAAATTGTTGATTGCATTAATACTTAATATTTTTGTCAACTAATAGTTCCTATGGAAGGTAACATATAGATTGACATATTCATGAATTAATGTGAAATGAAAGCTGATTATAAAACTTTGAAATACATTGGTGTGGTGAAGTTTTTTTTAATTGATCGATAAGGGTGATAATTTATTCGAATATTACTTGTTATTTATTTATTGAGTTTAAATTTATACTCAAGTGCTGGAATCTCCAACATTTTATTTGCTATCAGCCAGCATAATATTTATTTAATTTTTGGTTGTTTCATTTTTAGTTGTTTATAATATTAAACACACTGAAAATTACCTGTTAGGATTTATTTTTTGTGTATAATTATGATTCTGAAATTACTGGCAGGCCACTTGCCTTACTGTATCTCTTTGAAATCAAAGATTCTAGTTAATTATTGGGTAACTAGGTGTTAGTTTTCGAGTTATGAAATAATTATAATGGTAAACTGGTTTCCATAAAACTTGTTTAAACAATTCTACCTAGTTCAACTAAAATAATAGTATGTAGTAGAAAATACAAGAAAACTTGAAAATTTTTCTTGTATTTTCTTGTATCTACAAAGTAACTACTTTGTGGGCAGGAAAGAAATTCTAATTAAATAAATCTTGTTTAAAATTAGTTGTCCCTTACAAAGTTTTAGTAAGAAGAGAAAGATGCAAGTATATGTGGAGAATGGGTAAAAAAATGTGTAAAGAGTAAAAATAGATGAAGAATTTGACATGTTTAATAATGAAGGATACCACTACAGATTGGAAATCTGAAAAATTCAAAATAATGAATCAAATATTACTTCTCTGATTTCTCTGTGTTCAAAATTAGGTATTCCCTTTAAGATGGGGGACGCTACCATTAATTTAGATTGCTGGTTCTGTAATAAAGAAATCTTTAGTGGACTGTATGAAAATTATGTGAACTCTATAGAACATTAACCATAACATTTTTATTAATCTAATTTACAATTTAATAAGATGAGAAATAAAACTATATTACATTATTTGAGGTGGGGGTCTGCATTGTTAATAGTGTTTTTTTTAAACTGGCCTTCTCTCGCTTCCCATTCTTCAGTCTGGATCAGCTTAGTTACTCACTCATGCTTATTGATAACAAAACTGATTTATATAATTTGCACATTTTGTCCATTTCATGACTAGTCAACAACATATGTTGAGAAAAACAGGTCTCCAGGTGGGTTGCCAATTTTTTAACTTTATATTTCCTGTCGTCAGCCTTATTAATTCATTTCCACGGTGTGTCGTGAACAAACCGTTCATTAAATTAGTCTATGCTAATTTATATAAAGAAAAAATGAACATGGGATGCATAAACTAACTACATAAATAAAATAAAATAGAATACATGAACTCTTTACATAAATAACAAAATAAAACACATACATGAATAAACATACCAACATAAATTACATATTTACTTGCATCTAATGTACAGGTGTAGTGTGAATAAAGTGTAGTCACTTGAATAAGATGAAAACATAAAGAAAATTGCAAATTAAATTAACCCTTTTCCAACGCTGTGGGTGAAGGCAGAAAAAATTTGAATTCTACATGTATTGAAACTTCAAAACATTAAATTTTGATGAGTGGGTTCGTTTTTCTTATCAAATCATAATTTAAAAAATATTAATTTTTTAATATAATATGAAAAAATTATTGTTTATATTCATAGGTAAACTAAAGTTAATGCAATGTTTTTTAGTCATAAGATTTTTAAGTAAAATATATTCTTTGTAGAATATGATGATAACCTCATAGTTGATTTGCACATTTCGAGGGTGTTGTGTATCAACAATGTATTTATTTAGATATAAGTTACATCGAAGTTAAAAAAAATTCATAAAACTGTAGTGTAAGTCCTACTGGGTCTAACTATAGCTGTTATCACACTAAGAGGAGAGGGTATTAATTATATTGTATAATTAATCATAATTCTCAAACTAAAGTTTTGGATTGAATATGTCATGATTTCTTGGTTATGGAACACATTCCTATCAGTAACTACATTTTATATTGAATGATAATTGTTGACCTTGATAATGTATGTTGAAGAAATTGGTCCGGGTAGAGGTCACTGAATGAATTTCTCGTTTAATTTGAGAAAATCTTTATTGATAGCCAATGTTTCAACCTACGTTGTAGGTCTTCTTCAGGGCTGGGGGGGGGGGCGGGTTCTCTCTCGCTATAAAACACAGACACTTTAATTTTATAGTTTGTTTAACTGAAAAAAAAGGTCAGGTTCATGTGATTGTAACGTGAAGTAGAATTCCTGAGTATACAAAAATGTTGAAAATTTTGTGAAAACTTGTACCACATCGCGTGCAACGTTTCATGATTTTTTTTCCTTGTGCAGGGAGGTGATGTGGCCAAAATCCGACTCAGTCACCAGGCTTCTCCCCCCCTAAATAAGGGTATACACTAAACTGATACTTAATGAGTCCCAGAAGGATCAGTTCAAGACTTTTAACAGAATTAATAACTTTTCCTCCAATAAAATTGTGATACCCGTTTCATTTCATCCAAAATATATTATTTTTAACATTTATGAGATGAAAATAGTTGACTGGATGATCTAATGTAAAGGAGATAGTTGGGGATGCAACTATCTCCTTTACATATTTTTAACATTGGTTATAATTCATATATTATGTAAATGATTTAGAATATTTAAAAAAATATACATATATGTTGATTGAAAGAGTAAGTATATTATAATGTGTCGCTTAATTCGATGGCAATTAGAATATGTATCATGCTAAATTGATTTTATTATTCATTGATGATGACCATGTAGCAATAACTGCTCGACTTGAATTCCGATACAATTGCAATTCTAGTTTTGTTCATTATTTTTAACTCCCTTACTAATTTAAGAAATCAAATTTATGATTTATTCAGATTCTAACTTAATTAGGTTAGGTTAGGTAGAATTGCTTATGGACAATCAACATCAAGGGTCTTCAGTGTTCATCCTTCAATCTATATTATTTCTTTGTTTCTTTATTCTTTATATACATACTGGAGGACTGCCCCCTCTGGGATAGTTATTTTCAGGAAGCTCAATTACAAAGATACCTCCTAACTATTCTTGGTGATAATAACAAAAATATAGACACAGTCATCAAATTTCTAAAAAAAATATAACCTTTGTAAATATAATCAAAATTTAAAAAATGGTCTAACTTAATTATATTTTTACTTTGTTTTTGTTGTGAAGAGAAAATATTTGCCCTGGCCGGGATTCGAACCCGGGTCGTCTGCGTCTCCGTCGCAGTGCTCTAAACCACTGAGCTACCAGGGGTTGTATCCAAGTCAGGCAAATCCGTTCTCTTCACCTATCCTACACATCGCAAAAATTGCGAGAACACTGTGATTTAGGATCAGTGAAGAGAACGGATTTGCCTGACTTGGATAGGACCCCTGGTAGCTCACTGGTTTAGAGCACTGCGTGCAGGGACGCAGACGACCCGGGTCGAATCCCGGTCAGGGCAAATCTCCCTTCAAAATAAAAATATTTAAAAACGATCACTATCAAATTAATTATATTTTGTTTTATACAATTTTAAAGGGATAAAAATTCGTATTCTTTATCCTTGTCACACTTTTAAAAAATGTGACATGATAATATAAAAGTATGATTGAGTTTTTCAAGTTTTTTGTTTATGCCAACCAGTTAAATTTTTTATAGTCCATTACGTTAACATCTGGTTTTTAAAATTCTTTCGCATCGCGGAATTGCCTCTGACGTCCCAATATCCGGCAAGTCTTTTGAGATTCATGGAATTTGAAATGTACCAGGGTTTGAGCTTCTTTTGCTAAGGGAGAAACATGCCAGTGATCATTATCACCCGACATTCTACTAAACATGTGCATAAAGATAACGAAATACATCATTTCTACTTAACCGAATCTCTTAATATTTGCCATGGGGGTAAAGAAAAAACGTCTGAAACATATTACTTTTTGCCTATTGTATGATACTCGCAGTTTTATGTATTATAATAGTGTAATAGCTTATAAAAATGAGGATGAAACAAAGGTCCATAACAATATTAACTTCAAATCTATATATTAACTTGCTTTAAAGTTAAGTTGAAATATTTATGTTATTTTGTTAAATTAACAACACCATTTTGTATTGATTTCTCAATTAAGAATCATTATTATTTGAATTCTGTTAAGAAAAAAATCATAAATCTAAAGTTGAATCTGCACCACTACTACTCATATAGGGTCTTGGGTTCGGTATATGGCAGAGTGTTATACTATAATGTGTTATATTGTAAAAAATATTTTTTTAAATTATGGATTAGACGCTGTTTGGTGACAATATTAACAATACTAAAGTAGTGCAGTGTTAAAGTTATATAATAGTCAACACTGTACAATGTAACCAGTAAGGGAGTTTATAAAATATAGACATTATTGTTCCAAGTTAACATGTGTTATTTATGTCCCTAAATCATAATATGTTTAACATGGTGTCAGAAGTGGGATTTATTGGAATTATTCCTGGGAATACAGGAAATTATTGGTCGAAAAGCTTGTCTAGAACTTAACTTTATTACTATAAATATACACACAGATACCCAAAGTTCTAAAAAACCATTCTTCCCATTCCTCTCTACCTGATTCACTCGGAAGGGGGTCCACTTGTGCTGAGAAGAAACGTGAAGTTGACGGTACATGTGTCGGCGCTGTCATTTTTTCCCTTGTGTTTCGTCTCGTTTGTTATCGTTGTCACTATTGGGCATTTCCGTATTTTACAGTTTTTTAACTTCTGACACCATGTTAAACATATTATGATTTAGGGACATAAATAACATATGTTAACTTGGAACAATAATGTCTATATTTTATAAACTCCCTTACTGGTTACATTGTACAGTGTTGACTATTATATAACTTTAACATGCAGGTTTATTTATTATTGCGGTTAAGATTTAAACAAAAGATTCTAAGGATATTGCACAGGAGCCTCCACCATTATAAAAAACAGCTAACCTGGCCATGTTTTCCCGAATGATGCATCAAGACTGAAGAAATAAAGAAATTCATATATAAAAAAACACATCTCAAATCCACAGCTGTTATCAATAACTACCATATTCTATTTGTTTAACACGCTTTTACTATCTTCACCTGTATGTTTGTAACAGAATATTTGAACTCGATTTTCGGCCACTTTAAAACATCTGATTAAATTGAAACTTCGCGATAGTTTGTGGGGTCTATCAAAATACCAATAGCGTGATAAGTTTCTTTCCTTATCCTGATCAGGATATTGAGAATTAGCGATATTTTTCATATCCGAAGACCAAGTATCAAGGCATGTATGAAGATATTCATAGCTTAATCTTTGAGACAATCAATATGACAACTGGCAGGATCAACTGGGGAGTTTCCTTTATTTTGCAACAAAAAATAATAGTTAAAAAAACAACTAAAACATGCTTTTGTAGCTAGCCGAACTGAAAAGTAGAACATGAATAAAAGTTTAAAGAGCACACGTCTATAGCCAGGCGATTTAAAAAGTTGAAAATAAATAATAATTAAAAAAACTAAACACGTTTTAATAGAAAACAAAACTAACAAGTAGAAAATAATTTCCATTAAGTTTAAAATACCAGTAGAGTGATACAAAAAAATGTTCATTTTTTCGCAAAAAAGCGTGGAATGTTTTTAAAATTAATTTCATAACGACTAATTTTACCAATATCAGCTAATAAAATATTTACAACTGTTATCAAGCAGCGAAGGAGCGGGGTAGCTCAGTGGTAGTCATGGTGCGGTGCAGAAGAGTTGCCGGATTCAAATCCGGCTGACAGTAGATTTTATTTTATCTGTATACTGTCAGGGATGGATCCTTTGGGAAATGGAACCCTCCTGGGACTCATCCGGCCTCTATAAAGTGAGTAACCAAAATAGGCGGTATGAGATCACCTCTCGGCACAACCGTTGTACAAAGAACTGAAGAGTCTCTACCATGTACTGAACCCAAGATTCTTTATTAGTTGTAGTGGTACAAGATTTTTCAAAATTATTATACGCACCCCACACTTTTTTTTTGTTCATTACTCTATTCTTATTTTAAACTTATCGAAAAATATTTTCTAATTTTAAGTTTTGTTTTCTACTTGAATGTGTTTATTAGAACATTATTTATTTCATTTTATTGCTGACAAATTAGAATCTCTATTTTACGTTTGATAATGTAACAAAGTGCAATAAGAAAAACCGCGCATGCTATGATTCCTTTAAGCTGATATGTAATGTAGCTCGGTACATGATTATTGCAAATAGCTAGTTGAATCCCATACGAGGTTTTAGGTATTATATTTTAATTTCCAGCAGAATGAAAGAAGAGAGGGGATCGCACTAGGAGTTTATGGTCGGAGCCGCTTGCGAACGGTTCCTGCTCGAATATACAATAGCCTGGAGCTTTTCTCATTCAAATTCTCAGTGAGAGCCGCCCTACGTCAGGTCCACAACTCCAAAGCCGGACAAGTCCATTTATTGAAATACCTCCTCCTCCCTCTGTTCTCCTGGAGCGTAGAACCCGGAGTGCCGGGCAAACTTGGAATGAATTCGGAAACTAGGGTGAAAACTCGTTTCCGAAGCGTCAACGCTTAAGCGGCAAGTTTTTCACGCCCCGGCCATATCTCATTTCTCGGAAGGATTGAATTCACAAACTACTTTTCAACCCATCCAGTTTGCTAGGTATTTGTTTGTCTCCTAAGTACTATTATTAGAAATGGCTCACGTCGGTGTTGAGAGAGTGGGCTATTTATTTTCTGAATTTAGATGTTTTAGATAAAAGTATTTATTATATGCAATATTTCTATTTGGTACTTTTCTCTTACATGGGCGCCATAAGTGGTAAGGAGGAGAGAATATCTATCTAGAGAACATCTTGTGACCTCTTGACCTTTGTTAGTTTGTATATACAATTTAATTAAGTTTCTATATTTTAAAATTGTGATTTGTAGCTGATTTGGCCCTAAACCGATACTAAACCGGTCCTTTCATGTAAAACTTCATTCCCACTCAAATCCACAAGTTTCAAACCTAGCTACCTCATCAATTGCCGTTAGTCTTTCTTACATGGCGTCTGAAAAGAAGCTGGCTTCGTGCTCTTCTAAAATGAGTTCGGTATTTGAGTACAACCAGTGGGCAGCTCCTCCACTTGACTTTATCTCATGCCATTATGTAACGTTCATTATTTTTACACGTATTATTAATATATAATTTAGTTGTACATTTCATATATGATAGGCACTCGTTAAAAAATCCTCTCCTTATTATACCTGGATAGGAAAAATTTATGACTCCAACTGTAGCATCGTCCGATTAGCCATAGTGACATTAAATTAATAAGCAAACAAACGTTTCATAGTGTTTGTGTATGTTCTATGTTTTCCCACCTTAGTTATTTGTCATTTATTAAATTTATATAACGTGATAAAAATGTAGGATCTTTCGCGAGAAGTGTTGTAAAGATAGTCACAGCAATTAAGATGCCTACTCGTTGTTAATTTCGATTGCTGGACAGGAAGGTTTCCTTAGGGAGGAGCTAACCTGGCCCGATTTTGTGGAACTAATTTTGATTGTGGGGCCACTTTTCTAAATCAAATAAAAGTAAATTTTTGAGAGCTATAGAGGCTTTTTTAGTATCTTTGTTGAAAGAAAGAATGAAAGAATCTATTTCGTCTTAAGAATCGAGTAAATGAAAGAGAGATATTAAATTAGCTCTACTGTAATACTTACAATTTCATTTGAGGAAGTGAAAATCAACTATCCCACATTTTTGTGAAAATTGAGTTTGCAGTTCTAGGTCATTGTATCTATTAACTTAATAAAGAACTTCAAATCATTCGAATTTATTTAAGAGATTAAGGTAGTTTATCATGTAATTCATATTGGCAATGCAAAATTGAATCTATACTTAATTGAATTTAAAATTATTAAGAAGTGTTAAGCTGTTGAATTAAACTGTAAAATATTATAAAAGGATTTTCCCCAAAATCTCAGGTGAGGAGGTAGATCCAATTTGATTTTGAATGCCAAATTTGTCTTCTGTCTTAAAAAAAAAAATGTTTTATTGATTTTTCTACAGTTTTAGCTTCTATTGCATCTACTATTGAAGTACGCTGATTTAACTATTTAGACTTATCAATAAGTTTATTATTTTCATATAAATTTGGGTTTAATGCTATTCAAATGTTGTATTACTTTGAGCCTTAATTCCTTTTAGTCATGAAGGAGCAAAAAAAATTCAAAGAAGAATAATTCTGTTAATATTAAAAAATCTGTAACACTTGATAATTCAGTTTTTTAATAAATAATATTTGAATACAAAATACTTGTATATATAAAATAATAATTGAGACTCAATTAAGCTTTGAGGAAGTCAGCAGCATGTCTGGCGAAACGGCAAATAATTCACCGACACGGTCTAAACCAGAAGAAACAACTGAAGTATTTTGTATAAATAGTGGCCGTTGGAAAATAGAAAGAGTATTTAATATTTTAATGTTTTAGTACTAAACGACAAAAGTTGTATTAAATGATGCATAGTGGATAACTCTGCTTAAAATACAATTGATATAGATAAATATCCGATTCCTTTGTTGGAATAGAGGAATAACAGACATTATTCGACTTTAAACTGCTGTCAATATTGTGAATATGTTATTTACAATAATTTTTTCTGAGGATATATGCATACTGACTGATAACCTACACATTAAATGATGATATATTTTTGCTTCCTTTAACAAATAATTTTATGTTATAGTTCTATATTCTAATTTGTACTTTCTACTATTTTTTAAAGTACGAAACGGTATTTATAATATCTTCTGAGTAATTTTATTCCGCAGGATGTCGCTCGAGTTGAGTCACAACAACTTTTCATTTATTTCCCTTTTATTTTTTTTCCAAAAATAAAAGTTATCATGAGCTTTAGTATGGAAAAGACAATGTAGTTATGGGAAGTGAGTTTACTAGAAATGAACTTTCCGAAAAATATATATCATCTTTACTTCCAAATGCTACTTGAAATGTTAATTTCTTGATGAAACGATATATATATATATATATATATATATATATATATATATATATATATATATAAGTTATAATTAGACTGAATTATCTCTTATTTCAGGTACTTTTGAGTCAGAACTATCTTTAAATAATTATTACAACAACACACACACTTTTATTTAGAATTACCACTTACTTAACAGATGGGAAAAAAACATATGATCTTTTAATTTACAAAGTAATGGAGGTTACATAATTTAAACATTGGGAGTCTATACACTGATAACTCCCCCCCTCCACTTCCTTCTCTTGGAGGAACTCTTAAAAAATAAAAAGTAAATCGAAACAAAAAATAAATTACAACCTAATAGTTAAATAAAAAAAAATACAATGGCTAATGTTACCCTAAAATAAAGAACCTTAATAATAAACTGAACGACAAAACACAAAATATAAAAATTAAAACACAAAATATTGTCCTCATTTCTGAAGCACAGCCTCCGGTCCGAGCTGGGACACTTTACGAGGAACTCGGAGCTCTTCGAGATGAACTGTCCGGACTCGTGAGGGATGATTTACGTCACGGATGGTATAGAGATTGTGCTCCCGTATGGTGATGATTTTATAGGGACCTTCGTACCGCGCGGCTGTTTTATTACGCGCAGTTCTTAATCGTCGGTATACGATCGTTCCCAACGGAAGCGGTCCTCTCGTAGAAACTCCCAATCTCTCATTGGCTTTGGCCACTCTAACCGATTTCTCACGAATTAACTTCTCCCGTACAGTATGCCACGAAGCTCTATGGGCCGCGCGTGCCTGCAAAAGATGTTGCCGACATATCATTATTGACCGTTATAAGATCCCCGCGATCTCGGCGATTCTGGCCAAACACAATCTCGACTGGAGATAGTCCAGTCACCGAATGGATAGTATGGTTATAAGCGATTACCGCCCGCGGCATCGCTTCATACGGGTCAAAATTTCGCCCTAACTTAAGAAGTCGGATATGCTCCCCGAGGGTGTTTTGGAGGCGTTAAATCGCGCCCCTGCCTGTTAAATGATGAGGAGTATTTAATCGCCAGGCGATCCCCAAAATCCTACTTTCTTCCCTAATCAATGCATTATCAAATTCACGGCCACAATCCGAAACAACTTCCTCTGGCACGCCGTAAGTTGCGCACCAATTGAGAACGCCCTCCCACACTGCCACAGGAGTCTTCTCCTCGATGGGGTACGCCATTGCGAGTTTACTAAAAGAATTGATGGCAGTGAGCCAGGATTGGCCCTCGTTGGAGTAAATATCTATCTGAATTAATCGCAGGGGTTCCGATGCCGTGGGAGAGACTATCTGTTCTGCCATTGGGGGTTGTCTATCATACTTGGCCCGTTGACACACCGCGCATCGTTCAATACACTCCCCATGGACTTCCAGAAATACAACCGTTTTAGAGCCCGTAATGTTTCCTCGACCCCGCGATGATTTGACTTTCCTTCGTGGTGGTCTAAAACGATTTGGCGCTGTCTCGACTGATCAGATACCGTTTCAACCTCCCGTAAGCACCTAACTATCGGGTATCCCATTCCTATCCGCTCTTGTCGCCATAATCTCCGTAATTTGTCGATGAGGAGCTTATTCCCGACAAAAATGTGGCATCTACGGCCATGACAGGCGAATTTTGAAAACACACGTTCCATGGCATCATCATCCACCGTAGCCGGAGTGCGCACGACCATCACTGACAACCCTTCTGAAGTATATGCCTTAGTCTCGACTCCCGATCCTTGCTTCGACCGGATAATGATCTGTATACGTTTATCGTTAATAATTTCGTCAACCTCAGGTAAGTCACGAGGTCGATCCGAAACATCTGAACTGTCCTCAGAAAACTGGTGAACCAACGATAATTCGGCGGGAGAGCTTTCCTCATCAATCGCGTTTATCACGAGGTCACGTGAGAGCCAGTCAGCCACCACATTATCCGCTCCCTTCTTGTGGACGACCTGAAATGTGTAGACCGCTAGGCGCTCCTTCCACCGCGATACGCGTGCCGATGACTCCTTAAGTGTGTTTAAATAAACTAACGGCTTGTGGCCCGTGAATAGCTCGAATGACCTCCCATAAACGTAGGGTCGAAAGTATTCAACTGCCCATACTACCGCCAGGAGCTCACGTTCTATAGCGCTGTATCGACTTTCTGCGGCATTTAATTTCCGGCTGGCGTACGCAATAGGTTTTTCCCCTTCCGAAAAATTTTGAGAGAGTACAGCCCCGATCGCGAACTCACTCGCATCTGTGGTAACTCGGAATGTTAAACGAAAATCGGGAAAGGCTAATATAGGCTGTGAGGTTAGGGCCTCTCGACATTTCTTAATACTTTCCAGCTGAGCTGGGCCTAGAGCGAACCGCTTCCCCTTCTTCAGTACTTCGGTCAGTGGCTGCGTCAATTCTGCAACACCCGGAATGAACCTGCGGTAATAATTGACCATTCCTAAAAATCGCCGAACTCCACGAACATTACTTGGCAATGGGGCCTCCTGAATCGCTCTTACGCGTTCCTGATCAGGTCGCACTCCCATTCGTGAGACCACATGCCCAAGGAATTTAATCTCTTTTAGACCGAACTTGGATTTTTCGCGCGAAAGCTTCAGACCGAACTCTCTGACTCTATTGAACACTGTTTTTAAATGTTTCACATGCTCGAGTTCGGATCGGCTAAATACTATCAGGTCATCCATATAGACCTGAGCGAAATCTTCCCCCAACCCTCTCTGGAATTCATCCATAAGGCGCTGAAAAGTCAACGGGGCCCCCTTCAGCCCAAACGGCATCCTCACAAACTCGTAATGCGCTCGGTCCCAGGAAAAAGCGGTTTTCCCTATATCCTCCTCGGCCATTTGGACCTGGTGGTACCCGCTCTTGAGGTCTAGCGTGCTAAAAATGCTGGCCCCAGCTAACCGATCGAGAATGTCTTCAACGCGAGGCAATGGGTACCGCTCGTCTTGTGTTGCCTCGTTTAGCTTCCTATAGTCTACTACGACACGATATTGTTTCCCCGCCCCAGGCAAATCCTGTCTTTTCTCTACAACCCATAGGGGGCTGTTAAAAGGCGAATTACTATGGCGTATAATTCCTTGTTTTAAAAGTTCTCTTAATTGTTTTGTAATAATATCCCTCATCGCTTGGGGCTACCTCCGGTCTTTGACATACACGGGCATATCCGACTTGAGCGTGATCCGGTGCATCGTTTTTCCCGTGGTCGGCAATATTCCTTCCTCTCGATAAAATAAATCCGTGTGCTGGCTTATAACACCTTCAATGGCCTCCCTAATGCACTCCACAGCTCCGATCTCTACAACGCGACCCGTTCCCGAAATAGTGGCTTCGTATTCCCGTTCCCCTAGCCAAAATTTACAGTATCCTCGCTCAAACCACATTCTTAACCCTGCTTGTTGCAAAAGGTCACACCCAACTATCAGGTCATACCCCGGCATTAAATTTTCTGTAATATGCAGCATAATACGCACATCCCTCCCACCAACCTCTTAATATTAAAATAAATCTCGCCTAACGTCTTGCATCGCCCACTAACTGTGGATATTTCACAATCGCATTGTTTATGCGCCCCCCACATTCCTAACCTTTCTGCCCCCTTCTTGCTTATTAGGGAGTTTGTGCTCCCTGTGTCAATCAAAAATTTCACACCCGCCCCCCTCAACTTCGCCACGGGCAACCTTTTCTCTCCTCTCTTCTCTTGGTTACTATTTATCAGTAATTCGCGTGAAAAGTTGCCCCTCCTATTACCGCACCCTCAATCTGACCTCGGTTGCCGCGCCACTTCCTCGGATCCGGAAGGACCCCCCCTACAGTTATTCCCACTCCTTACCTCATATCCTCTCGGAGACGGATTGCTGTGCTCAGATGGTATACTCTGCTCTCCCGAAGATTCTCCGCTAGAAGGTTCTCCTCTGCTGCTCCCGAGAGTCCGCTTCCTGTTCCATTTTTGGTTATTTACTTCCATTCGTTCTGGTGGCTGGCCTCTTCTTTTTGAACGAGAAATGCGCCTCGGACAATCTCTTGCCATGTGTCCCTGCCTACCGCACTCATAGCACCTGGTGAGGTTACACTGCGCTGCCAGGTGGCCAGGTTGGTTGCACTCATAGCATCTTCTTTCCTGCTTCTTTCGCCGGTAGTCGGGTTCCCTACTTGATCGTTTCTCGAAAAATCTTTCTCCACCACTACGCCTGGGCGGGCTTCGGTAGTTCTTCCTCGGGTTCTTGACCTCTATCCACTGTTCCTCAGAGTTCTCGAAACGGGATTGCTTTCGTTCTCGTGCATCGATTAGTTCATGTGCACAGTTAAGGAAATCCTTATCCCGCGAAAGTGAACCAGGACTGTCGACGTAGTGGTTCAATTGAACCTTTAGAATCCCCCTTATGAATTCCATACGTTGGGCTCCTCCAGCCTGAACATATGTCTCCACTGACTTTTCGACGAGTTTATTGTGTAATACTAATAATTTTTCAGCGAATTCGCCTTCGGACTGGCCTGGTTTTCTGCGTTCTTTGAATAAATAGAAGGTGTCCTCTTCAGGAGTCCACCGACCTCCGCCGTAAAACTTCTTCAACCTTGCCTTCAGCGTCTCCCAGGCAAGCGAAGTGTCTCCTTGTATCGCATTCAGGACCCTCCGTGAGATGCGACCCACCAAAGATGCTTCCAATAGCACTACGTCTGACTCTAACAGTGTCCCATTCTCTTGCCGGGATTGTATGAGCCCCACTATCTGATCTCCTCCTTTCAAAAAGTGGTCTAAGTCTCCAACAACACCAGTGAAGGGCTCGAGTTGGCCGATAACTTCATGAATGAAGGCAGAGTTTTGAGTTCTAACCTTCAAGAGCTCCATCTGTGTCGTTTCAGTCGCCTTTTTCAACTGAGACTCAAGTTTTGCCATTTCTATCCCCGCTTGAGTCAACTGATGTTTAAGTTGGGCGAGTTCATCTGAATCAGTCATTTTTACGAGTAGAAACTTGCCAACTCTTTTCAAAAAAAAATAATAGTAATTAATTTATGAATTACTTACGTAACTGCAAAACAATTGTTTGGTTTCGGCACCAGTTATAATTAGACTGAATTATCTCTTATTTCAGGTACTTTTGAGTCAGAACTATCTTTAAATAATTATTACAACAACACACACACTTTTATTTAGAATTACCACTTACTTAACAGATGGGAAAAAACATATGATCTTTTAATTTACAAAGTAATGGAGGTTATATAATTTAAACATTGGGAGTCTATACACTGATAACTTATATATATATATATATATATATATATATATATATATATATATATATATATATATATATATCCCATACCCTCTTTTTCACACACTAAAACCCACGATAATTTTTATTTCCGAGGATATCAAAAATGAAAGCAATAATTTATTATTTGCAATATTGATGCTAACTTTTAGAACGTTGTAAGTTGAGAGAACTCAACCAGGCGGAGGTAAGAATGGAAGTATAATTTCCCATGGACTGAAAGGATTACCTGAAGCGCCTTAAAATGCGCTTAATATTTTTGAAGGAGTTTTAAGCGATTCGAATCTTGAGGAAAAGATGAGATCTAAAATTAAATTCATCTTATTAACAGAGGATAAAAGTCGGTGGCTTTAAATCCTTGAGCTTGGGGAAGGGACTTAAACTAAGTAGCTTAAGTAAAGTCTGTATCCAGTTAAGATAATTTAGTTTTTGAAAGTTTCCGCTAAGACAACTTCATAATAAGTTTAACTGACCGCTATGGCGTATTAGTCAGCTGAGCATGTGTCGCAGATGCTATGGTTAGTTTAATTACTCTACAATGGTTTTATTCGTTATTTATGGTGTAATATTAAAACTTCTTTTTTTTTTTGCTGTGAATGTTTAACACATAATGAGGATAACTCACTTTGACTTCAACACAAGAGTGTTCCGCTAAATAATTTTAAGAAAATTAAAAAATGAAGAAGGACTTACTGTAATATTTTGTTACTCACATATCGTCCCTGCCATCGCAAAGTATCGAATGTGAAAATAACACTGTTTTTGTTTTCGACTTATAGCAGTTGCTTTAGGATTGATAATTGATATAAAATTCATATAGAGGCATCTAACAGTAACAAAAACAATGTAAAACGAATGTCATTTTATTGGTTTGAATGTCATTGGTTTGACTATAGGCACTATTTTTTATTGAACTTAGAAACTGCTTTTTTTTTTAAATTCTCCTCAAAAGTACCGATTTTCATATTCGATAGTTGGAAATGGCAGGGACGATATATTAAATACATACTCTTTTTTTTTTTTAATGTTATATACATGTTGCTATATTGGCTTTACTGCCCAAGCTATGATCTCAGGGAAAAGTCAGATCCTTTGATCTGAATATATTTAAATACTAAAATGAGATGCCAACCTGAGATTGTTATACTTAATATATAGTAATTTTATGTTATTAATAAATAAGAGACATATATACTCTTCTCCAAAGGTTAACGTGGTTGACTGACATGGTGTTTATTAAATAAGAATAATTATAGAATAACATTATATTTATTGGTGCTGATCATGGTTACAGACTTAATAAAACTTATACACTACTTACAATGAAAAGGGGAAGCTATAGGTGACTTAGGTGATACATGTGGTTTCATTCTTCCTTCTCCTCCTAACATCTTGACTTGACTGCTGCTTACCAACGACTGCCCTCTATTGAAAGTAAAGGTAATAAACCCTAAGGATCATTTTACTCTACCTGGCCTAGGCCCTTTATTGTCATCTATAGCAATGTATTTATTTATATATTGTTATTAAGTGAACATTCATTCTATCACAGTTAGATTGATACCGTGTTTATATAAAACTAAGACAAAAAAAATCATACGTTGCAACAAATCAGTATCGAGCATGAACTGCACTTGAACTGCTAATAGGACTATTTCAAAAGCGCCAATAAAAAACCGGATTCCATTATAATATATAGAATCTAGCTTAGCTATTATTATACATCGGGCAGAGGTGTACATAGAATTTCCGTATTTTAATTTGTCACAAATCAATGCTTAATATAGTAATGCATTGTGAATCTATTTGAATCCTAAGATGTACCATTAAAAAAACGAAAGATATAAATTTTTTTTTTCTAGCTGCAGTGGTTCTTAATGATGTGATGTGTAGTTCCTAATTTAATTTTTGATCTAATATGAAGCCCAACATGAGAATTAGATATTGATCTCTATTGTGAATATCTAGTAGAATGGACCAATAAGTTGTGCCATAGACGGCTTGAACTACAAAGAGAAATGTCAATGGCAGAAGATGTTCCATAACTGGAGATGAGAAAAGTTGGTTCTCCAGAGTTAAGAAGTAAATCAGAGAGACCAATGAAGGTTTAAATTATTTTACAACTTAAGTAAGTGCATGGTAAGCGAGGGGATTAAGACCATTAAGCTGAAATCTTTTTTTCTCACATATAACCAAAGGATATCAACTCCTATGCACGAAAAATAAGAATTTGTTGAGGAAATCCACGAATTTGCCTCATACAGTTCTTCTGAAAAAGTCTAACCTTTTCCTTCTATTTTGTACCATGTTTCTGTCGGAATTCGTGATAAAGGAAGGGAAAAAAAAACTTGACGAATGTTAGGAGAAAATTTATCTTATCATCTCCTTTTCCGTCTAAAGTTTTTCTATTTCATGAGTAACCTAGAAGGAAGATTGAAAATGTTGAGGCGGGATGATGAAGTACACATTCTCGACTATATATCTGAAACTTCTTCCTACTCCCTCAGTGCTGACTTCAAACTCCACTTCTGTTTTTATGTTCTGTTAGTTTTCTATGTTCATATTACTTTATAACTGTATGTATTGTTGTACCCATTTAAACCTTGTTCCAACAGGTTAGTTTATTAATAACTTTGTTGATTAGCATTAACGTAAACCTTATTGATTTCAATTCTTATATTCATTTTTGAAATAAGAATCTACGATGCATACTCAAATTTAACAGTTCTTTCAGCAATATAATTTACTGCTCAATTTTGATAATTAAATTATTTCCTCTTAAATATATTTAATTAACCCCCTTCTTTGATTAATTGTTATAAAAATGTATATTTTTCCTCAAGATCAGCGGATACTTTTTCAGATTTTTCTCTAGTCTAGTAGAGCAATGTTTTAGATTCACAACTGGATTAAAATCATGAGAAATAAGACTGCAAATTGTAGAAATATGTAGAAATCAATTTTTGAAATTTTGGAATCATTCGCTTTTGATCCTGAACGCCTCAATACATTTTTCTTATTAACTCAGAATACTTGAATGCATCGGTAAATACGTTAATTTATTCTGGATTAATTAGAACTATGTATTGAGGCGTTCAGGATCAAAAGCGAATGATCCCAAAATTTCAAAAATTGATTTCTTCATATTTTACCGATGCATTAAAGTATTACTTCTTCTTCTTCCATGGCTCTACAGCTCTTGTAGGGCCCTTGCCTCCACAATAACGCCTCTCCAGTCTTCCCTGTCAGCAGCTCGACCTCTCTATTGCCCGATTCCCATCCTCTGCAGATCGCTCTCCACATCACCCAGCCATCGCAACCTGGGCCTTCCTCTTCCTCTTTTGCCTCCTGGTTTGCCATATAATAGTTTCTTCGGGTACCTATCTTTTCCCATTCTCTCCACGTGCCCAAGCCATCTTATACGGGTTGATTTGACATAGGTGACTAGGTCTGGTTCATTGTACAGTTCCCGAAGCTCTCTATTATTTCTAGACCTCCAATGGCCTTCGTTACATACTGACCCAATTATCTGCCGAAGTACCTTCCTCTCCCAGATATGCAGCATCTTCTCGCATTCTTGGGTCAGGACCCACGTTTCACCAGCGTACCTGACAATCGGTCTTAGGATTGTTTTATAGATCAATAATTCAGCGGTCAAATGGCTGTCAGTAGCTCTCAGCGGGATAGGGTATGTCAATATCCATAGCCCAGGAAAACCTGAGAAATGGACAAGTGGACGTGACAGCATGTCCTTCTCCGACTTCCTCGTAGTGACCGCTGGACATTGACCACACCAAGGTGGACATTGACTGACGGGAGAGGGCAAAGGAGAATTTCCAGCGCCTTAAAACTGGATCCTTCGACTAGGGGAGGAAACCCCGACAGAAAACTCTGGTCCTCCAGGTTGGGGGTTGGACGCGGGGCCAACAACCCTGTTCCGTAAAAAATGTAAGTTTTTCAAGAAATTAAAGTATTACGTGAACAAAAAATTTAATTAAACATTTACGATATCACTATTTGCTCTTTACGAATCTTTGCCTATCGGTAGAAAAGTACATATGAGCAATATTGATGTTTTTCCGCGCTTAGATTTAGATATTAGTTCCTAAGACCTTTACAAAGTTTCAACCGTTGCGATGGCATCACTTCAATTATATTTTTAGGATGAGTATACTGAACATTACTTGCGTTAACCTCTAAATTCTCCACCTGAAACATCTTTTGTTTTTGTTCTTTACTTTCTTCTCCGAGACCTTGAGGCGTTGTTCTTTTCCTTCAAACTTAGCGAAAACAGGAACAATAATTTATTAAAGTCTATCTTTTATGACTATGGACAAGAAAAGTGGTAGCAAATTATATTTAAACCCATAAATAATAATAATTTCTTGCTATTAACCTTACCTTTATTTTCTGTTGGATTTTCTTCTAGTAAATCTTTAACCATAAGTACTTTAATTTCTAAATATTTGCAAACTTATTCTCCGTCATATCTATAATCTCTAAATTGTTCTAGTTTTCTGTGAGTATCCCTTATAACTGTTATTGGGTAAAATTAATTTTATGCAGCATTATTTATCCATTATTGTTTTTTGAATAATCTTTTCTACAATAAAAAACATAAAAAATATTCATCTTCAAGAAAAATAAATAAAATCGGCTTCCAGTCAACTCCTTTATTGTTTTATATGATAAAACGTTTCGACACTATGGTGTCATTTTCAATTATTTATTTTTCTGCATTCCTTAACTTTAAATAAAATAACAATAATTACAATAATATAAAATTTGTTTACATAAATGTCCAAAAGATAACATACTATGAGTATAAATACCTGGAAAGTCAATATTTTTTAAAAATCATTTTTAAGGAGATCTTTTGTCCTCCATAGTCAAACTTATATTCCATTACATAAAATGTTTTTATGTAATGGAATATAAGTTTGACTATGGAGGACAAAAGATCTCCTTAAAAATGATTTTTAAAAAATATTGACTTTCCAGGTATTTATACTCATAGTATGTTATCTTTTGGACATTTATGTAAACAAATTTTATATTATTGTAATTATTGTTATTTTATTTAAAGTTAAGAGTTAGTTGCATTTAAAGTTAATGCAGAAAAATAAATAATTGAAAATGACACCATAGTGTCGAAACGTTTTATCATATAAAACAATAAAGGAGTTGACTGGAAGCCGATTTTATTTATTTTTCTTGAAGATGAAATTCAAATAAATCCAGTTTTAAAAAAAGGAAAAAATTATAAGAATAAAAAATATTAGAAATCTTCAATAAGTTTTGAAGACTTTTACTCGAAAATACGAGCCCATATATTTAGGTGTTTCTTGCCTTTGTTCAGGTTCAGTAAAAATACGGTATTGCTAAAAATACTTAATAAGTAAGTACTTATTACCTGGCAAGGTAATTGAAAGCCGACAACTGCTGATTTACCACAAACATGTAGAACACTGGAAAGAAGATTCGATTGAAAAAAAAAAAATGTTTTGGATGAGAAAACAATCAAGGCTATCAAATGCAAGCCGATTAAACCAATCAATACACATTTACTTCCAATCGAGATGGTTTGCGACAGTTTTGTTACAACTAACGTCATTGAAAAATATTGTAGCTGTCCAGTTATTTCATACATCTCATAAAGGCAAAACATGAAATAAATGAATCGTCGAGCATTTGATTTACCCTGCGACGATAATTAAAGAAATAAAAACTTTGAGTATTATGCGAAAAAAAAAATACAAAAATATTAATACGGTCTAACTTTAAATCTTGTTTTTAAACTTTTTTCAAACTAAAAAATAAAGGAGACGTATTAATCATTTGAAAGCATGAATAGCACACACAACCGGATAAATTTCTTGCTTGGATGATATTTTTATTCTATATTGAGTCATTTTTTATTACATTTATGAAGTATTGAGAAAAATAATGAAGTAAAAAAAATAGTGAATTATTGCACTAGAATTTAATTATTCCTGATATTTGTGTGTATTAAAAAAAAATATTAGTATCTCAAGTAAAAGGTACCTTTCATTTTTACATGACGACTCACTTTGTTGTATTTTAGTTTTGTTTTAAAGAGACTATCAAAGTGCAACTATCTATTCATTGGCCCCCGGTTTAAGACTAGATGAGACAGATAACAATTTATTTATGATTTATTGTGAGATATAGTCAGAGTACATATCTCATATATGTACAATGGAGTATTATCTCATATACATTCAATGGAGGATCTGTAAAGATATTTTTTTAATCTAATGTTTCCCCAAGAAACTTCCTCGTTTCCGATTCTGTTATAGAGTATATGTATAAATAAATTATCCTGATATTAATCCCCGCGCAATAGCCTAGGACATATGGACGCCTGGTGGTGACCATGACTCGCTTGTGGGTTGTAGTGCCAAGAAAGAAGAAGAAGAAGAATGGGATATTATAATTTTACATTCTCGTTCTGTTATAAGTTTAGTATCCTCTTCACATTGTGCACAAATATTCGTTAGTATGGTACTGTTTAAGAGTCCATAAAAAAATTAACAATAATTAAACCAACCGTAAAATATTCCAGAGTTTTTGATATACCAAAGAAAGTTAGAAATGATAAGTTTTATGGTATCGTCCTAGATAAGATAAGTTCTTCTAAAATGGAAATTTTTTGGTTTTATGATGGGCCAGTTCTGATCACCTTCTAAATGGCTAATCTTACTAATTACGTAATAAACAGTACCTTGTACTGTATTCAAGATATTCCTTAAGTTGTAGTAATTCATATATTTTTCTGTGCCTAAAAGCATTTGAAGAATTATGATATTCTATTTGTCTTGAAAAAATACTTTAAATTATAACGTGTAATGACCAAAAAATAATATTTTTTTTAGTTAAAATACTAGTAACGATGGGAGTGCTTTTTGGGTACGTCAGGGAGAAAGAGTGGGTGAAAAATTTTATTACAAATCGGTTACATCTGAACACATAATATTAAGTTAAATCATTGTATTTGGCATTGACCAAGTTTTTTTTAGAAATTTTTGTGATTCAAACATCTTCTTTTTCAAAAAAGTCATTGAATATTTAACTTTTTGTGTTGTCTCGACATTTGGATGGTGCTTGCAGTTTCTAGTTTTTAAAAATTTAATTGGTTAAATTAAAAGAAAAGCTAGTTAACGAAATAAAATGACTACGTCATTGGACCATACAATTTTATTTTAACCTATCTAATCTGGCCAACTTATCTAGATATTCCTGTTTGTGTGTAACGTGTTTCTTTTTTTTGTCGCTAAGTTAGTCCGTCATGTGTCTCTACATGTGTGAGCTCACTCTACTGTGGGCTGCCGTTATGTGCGAATGCACATCAGTGGTTTATATGGCCAAGTAATTGCCAAATTTTACATATTACCTTATATTTTCTTTGCGGCTCAGCGTTGGTGTTATGGTTACCGCTTGATGTAATAATTGTGTTACGAACTTGGTTATGAATACAACTTACTGGTTTTGGACTTTTTTATTTAATCAATTTGGACCTTGGACCGAAAACACTTAACCTGGTCACATGTGATAAGAATAATTTCGGCGTTTAAAGAGAGCAGTGTACAAATAATCTCTTGGTCCCTGGCTTTTGACCGAATGTGGCTGATAATAATTTGTTTATGATTGATTCTGTTGGAAGGATTTGGAGATCCTGATTGGGTTCACCGCGTCTTTAGAAAATGACCTTAGTCTTTAGTTAAGGAAAAACCTTCAGCATGATCTCTGGCGCTTGTCGTCTCAGCGCAACTGTTGATGTTGGCTTTGTAACATACTCGTAGAAAGACCAGTTAAAAGGTTGTATTGGTATCTTTTTTTAATGTTATTTAGTGCATGAAAAGCTTGACTATGATAAAATATTCTCGTAACTACTGTAACTTTCGTGAAGTTGTGTAGTGTAGGCTCCAGAATCTCAATTAAACAGGGTAGAGATCTCTGTAATTAGATAGTAGCTGATGTCAGCTATCAGGGTTAGATCCTTTTCCTCATTTTATATATTATTTGAATTGACCAATAGAGTGGCTACTGGACTATAACTAGCATAATTTAAAAAATACTGTTTGGTGTCTTACCTTGGTTGCATGGCCCGCGGTATTGCACTTTGAGCTTCCTCCGATTCCTGCAGGCATCAGCTCGAAGAGCACACTCGTTGTTGAAGGTCCTTCCATCTGAAGCGCAGACCGGAGCGTGATCCAGAGGACATTGTTCTGGGCAGGAACAGCGGGCGATCCGACCCTCGGTCACCAGGCACACCTCGCCTCCGGGGCAGGACACGCCAGCGCACGGATCTGAAACAGGCACAATCATAAGTTTTATTAATAAGAGCGATTAAGTTTGGAACATATTGAGTGAAAGATATTGATTATTTTGGATCTTGTCATTATATCTTATCTTGTCAACGAGAACAAGCGAGCAAGACGAAATATGTGAGATCCGGATGAGGAGGAAAAGGAAATGGAACCTGTTTGAAAAGGGTTAATTTAATTTGAACATTTTCTTTATTCCTTCTTATTCAAGGGACTACACTTTATTCACCCTACACCTGTACATTAGATGCAAGTAAATATATAATTAAGGTTGGTTTGTTTATCCATATTTATGTTTACTAAGTTTATCCATGTATGTGTTCTATTAAAAAAGTTATTTTTTATAAAAAAAGTTATTGTTATGTAAAAAGTTCATGCATTCTATTTTATTTATGCAGGTAGTTTATGCATCCCATGTTCATTTTTTCTTTATATAAATTACCATAGACTAAGTTAGGTGGGTGGCTTGTTCACGGCACGCCATGAAATATATCTAGAAGGCGGGGAACAGGAAATTTCGGGCCGAGAACCTGGCAACCCCACTGTGAGTCCTGAGTTTTTCGACACTCGTTGTGATCATGATGTATTGTGAGTAAGCCCAGGGCTACCCAGACCGAGGAATGGAAAACAGGAGAAGAAGGCCGGATAAAGAAAGAAACCGTGAATAATGCAGACCCACCTCAAAACATGTAATAACATTTTATTTCTTATGTCACTGTGTAAATTGTGAGTAAATTACTTCAATAAAATATTATTTTTCACGTATGAGATGAAAATAGTTGACTGGATGAGCTAATGTAAAGGAGCTAGTTGGGGGGTGCAGTCAATAAGTACACAGAATAAGTGATGAACTTATATTATGTGCCGACGTTTCGACCTACAGTGTAGGTCATCTTCAGGGCTAACAGAGAAACAAACAGAACAAAAAATATATAAAAAATGTACAGTAACAATAATATGGTGACAAGTAATGTAGAAAGATAAAATAGTGGCAAATATGAAGATAGAAGATAATGAATATTAAACAAAGCCAGATTATAATAAAATAAAGATATAGACAGATTTAAAAAAAATAATGATAATGAAAAAATAAAATAGTGAAAATAATGAATTAAAATAGTGACAGATATAATAAAATTAAGATAAAGCCAAATATAACAAAATTATTGAAATAGTGACAGATATAATTATTGAAATAGTGACAGATAATGTGATAATGTGTGTGTGTAATAAATAGTGAAAATAATGAATTAAAATAGTGACAGATATAATAAAATTAAGATAAAGCCAAATATAACAAAAATATTGAAATAGTGACAGATATGATTATTGGAATAGTGACAGATATAATGAAATTAAGATAAAGACAGATATAACAAATTATTGATAATGAAAAGCAAATGAAAATAAAGACAGATTTAATAAAATTAAAGGATTAAATAATTAAAGGAAATGAGCAGAAATGATAAATTATAAATAACGCATATAAAATAAAAATAGAAATTAAATGTACAGAATGGATAGTACAGTACAAAATAATAATATAAAGGAAAATCAAAAGGAGAAGTTAAACAAAAGAAACCAAAATGAGGATATTTACATATACATAAAGGTTGGAATATGAAGAATAAAGAAAAGCTAGTAAAATAAAGGTATAAAATGTATGAAAACGGACTTAATGATGTTTCATGTTACAGAAAAGTATGAAACTATATGTACAATAACAAATGTGAAAAATAGAAATACTATTGTACAGTAACTACCGTGTACAAAGACGGTTTTGAAAAAAAGTTGATAGGATTAATGAATTTGAAAAGTTAAAATAAGTGAAAACTCTTGTACAATAACAATAGTGTACAATGTCTGTTTGAAAAAAAGTAGATAGGATAAATGAATTTGAAAAATTAAAATTGGTGCTTAAAAATATGAACTCTTGATTATCAACATATGATGGATGCCAAAATGATACGGGGGAAATAATAGGAAAATTAAAATTGGAGAAAGGATAAAGAGAAAAGTTTAAAATAAATAAAATAAAAGAAGAGACATACCGATTATGGAGCGCGTGGCCGTTGGATTTAACGGCTAGTAGGTACTGGGTACACGGCCGTTAAGACAGGGGGAAGGGATAGGAGCGATCTCTAGTGGCCAAAAAAGTTAACTATAGAAGGTAACCATACTGGAGTATAGGAAAAATGGGGAAAGTGAATAAATGGATAAAATTAAAATAAATAAAAATTAATAAATGAAACAATGAAAGAAATGTCAATAGAGTGATAACAAAATAAACATCAATGACTAAGTAACGGAATTTAAGGTCTTTTGAGTAAATTAAAAATTTGGGAGTAGGTAGAGGAAAGGTGATGTGAGTCAGACTTAAGATTGATAGAGGAGGAATCTAAATTTATGTGGATAGTTTCAGAGAGGATGCGTTTGTCATGGTTAGGAGCTGTAGCTAGGATAGACGTTTTTTCAAAATCAAAGGTGTGGTTTAAAGAAAGGGCATGTTCGGAAAGTTTAGAGGAGGTATGGTTATGGGAGGAAATGGCATATTTATGTTGAGTAATACGGTCTTTAAGGAAGTTTTTGGTTTCACCTATATAGGAAGAGTTACAATTAGTAGTAGAACAAGGGACCCGATAGACGACATGGGAACGAAGTTTGAAGGGAATAGGATCTTTGATACGGGTATAAATATGGGAAAGTTTATTAAGGGATTTGAAGGCAATACGTAAATTGGGGATAACGGAACGTAAGTATTTTTGAATGTTATTAGAGAGAGTGGGTATATATGGCAAGGATCTGTATATAGGGATAGATGGTGGATGTGGCGATCGGGTGGTGGTGGGGGGGGGGGTTATAGTAGTCATGAATGAGTTTATTAACAATATAGGGAGGGAAATTGTTCTTTAAAAGGATTTCTTTGATACGGTGGGTGTTGGTTGTATGGAAGCAGGCGTCAGAGAGGGATAGGCCACGGTGAATGATATTTTTAGCGACGTTAATTTTAAGGTGGTGTGGATGTTGGGAGTAATAATTAAGAAGTCGGCCAGAGTAAGTGGGTTTAGTATACCAATCAGTGGATAAGGTGTGGTCAGAATTTTTAATGATAAGGAGGTCAAGAAAAGGAAGTGACTTATTGGATTCGACTTCAACGGTGAAATGGAGGCGGGGATGGTATGAATTGAAGGAAGGTAATAAATCAGTAATGATGTTGGGATTGATGATAAGGAGGAGGTCGTCTACATATTTTTTGATGAAACAGATATCATTAAGGAATTTTTTATTTTATTATAATCTGGCTTTGTTTAATATTCATTATCTTCTATCTTCATATCTGCCACTATTTTATCTTTCTACATTACTTGTCACCATATTATTGTTACTGTACATTTTTTATATATTTTTTGTTCTGTTTGTTTCTCTGTTAGCCCTGAAGATGACCTACACTGTAGGTCGAAACGTCGGCACATAATATAAGTTCATCACTTATTCTGTGTACTTATTGACTGCACCCCCCAACTATCTCCTTTACAACATATTATTTTTCACGTACAATACAGTCCACCACGTGATGACAAGGTCCATTAAACATTTGTGTAACAAATAACCAGCGAACAAAATTAATGGTAATATCCTCATCTTAAAGGGAATACCCTAGTTTGAACAGAACCTGCTGGATCACATAAATATGATAGAGTATATAGAGTATCTTCACATATTCAGGAACTTCAATTAATTCATAATACAACCCTCAGGAGATTAGTAAAAGTATCGCCTCTGATATTCGATACACTTCAGGACCAGACTCCTCTCGAATAGAGTTAAATTCAAGTCGTTGCGTTCTGTTTACACATATGGATCAGCATCATGGGCCTTCACCTAAGTAGGTCCATATTAAGAAGAATATTTGATCCTGTTAGAGAGGATGATGGCTGGAGAAGAACATCGTGGAACTATCAAACCTGCATAGAGTTTTGAAACTCTCGGAATTATACTGATCTGTCTCTGTCCAGTGTCGAGTTCTTTTGAAATTGCACTCGGAATTCATAGAGCTCAAGGGTTCTTTTCACTTTGATGCCGCACCGGGCGTGTCATTATTTAATTCTCCGAAATTACTAATTACATTATGTAGGATAGTACACGTAGTCTCACACCTGTGCAAACAAACCAAATTCGCTGTATTGAGCATTGGCTCTTCTAGGTTTTTATTACCTTAACTTTCTCTTTAATTAGAGATCTTTTTCTACAATTCTTAAATGTTCAACTAGAAATGCTAGTTTTTCTTTCGGGAAATATGTGGCTCAAGGAGCATACTTGACTCTTGAAATGAACTACGTATTTCGTTATTTTTCTTTTCTGAAGATTTGATTTGTTCATTGTTATTGTAAATTGTAAATAATTTTTTTTTTAATTCAAATAAATTAGTTTTTTTCCTCATCTTTATGATATAATCTTATAATTTATAATCCTGCAAATTTCAAATAGTAGTTAGGTAATTGAATTCAATTAAATTAGTTGAAATTCTTTATTGAATAGGTTTGGGAAAAAAAGGAAGCAGCTATTGAAAAACTATCTATAGCGGCCGTAGCATTTCAGCCGATAGTATCCACCTATCAATAGTGCTAACTATCGAATATCGCCCAACCCTACTCCCAGCAAAGCTGTTTCCTAGAAACAGTTCAGACTCTACCATGTAATAACTCCAAGACCTTTCATGGCTTACAGAGGAATTCTTTTCTTTTTTTTCCTGAAGAAAAATATGGAAGAGTTAATTTCACCAGAACTATTTATCAAATATGGCATATTCGTTGACTTGATTTTATTGTTATAACATATTTATTATAGTAATGGAATTTGTTAAAATCCACGACCGGTGAAGAATAGAATAGAAGATTCATCGATGGAAAGTAACTAGCTAAAGGGCTCTCAAGGAGTTACCGGACCCTTGTCATCTCAACTTGGGCCATCCAATATTTATTTTGGCGGAGGTAGTTTGAGAGTCATCTATATTTGATATCTTGATTCCTTTTGTCCAAGTGGGCTATGCTTCGATCATCCAATAGTGCTGATGGAGATTCTCAATCTTGGCAAAATTAAAAAAGCAAATATTTTCTGAAGCAAATTTTTTTATATAGTTTGGTATCACTGCTGTAGGTCATTAAATAACATTTTAAGATCGTTCCTTGCACGTTCCTGTTAAACCAATTTTCGTTATAACTTTTATGGGTTTTACACTAGACTTATAGATAATTAGGACATGGTTAACATGACTACTAGGAAAACTTAAAAGAAGCTGAATGAGAGATCTACACCAAAGCTCAAATTCAAAACCTGGGAATGCTGTTATCGAATACTTCCTTTCTCTGTGCCTAACATTTTTTTCAGTAATATAGGAAATGGTCAGGATGCGGTAAATAGAATTATTAACGTATAAGCAAAACTTATTTATTATATTTCGACGTTTCGGCCTAGGTTTTAGGCCAATATGAGGCCCTATAGCGTAGCCTAGGGGTAACTAAATAAATATTTTTACACAAAACTTTGGTGGTTTCTGGTTTAGACCGTGTTGTTGAATTTTTGTTCGCCTACTTTTCACCAGACATTCAGCTTCTTCAAGGCTGGATCGAGAATGAATGAATCCGTTAGCGAAGAAAAATTCAAAAACACGATCTAAACCAAAAACCACTAAAGTTTTGTGTATAAATAGTGGCCGTGGAAACTTAAATAAAAGAGTATTTAAATAAATATTGCTAAATAGCCTCCAAAAATATGTTTTTCGTTGTGCTAAAATATTACGATTATCCTTTCAGGACATATTTTCTTATTATCACTCTTTTGACTGTGCAAATAAAAATATGAAAGTTAGATAGACATATTTATAATCAAGCAAATTTACAGTCTGTGCTACTTCAAAGCAGAACATTGTGCATTTAAAAACAAATTTTTGACATTTATTTTTTATTAAGTCTTTACATATATGATTATTAGAATTTTTTTTTTACTTACGTAAATGGAAAAATATATTTTAAAAAAATGTCAAAGCTCTCTATATTCAGATCTCTCCAAACACGAAAACTAGGAATTCTTATATTGCAATATCAACCTATACTGAATAAACCTAGAGTGAATCCTGGGCATTTTTTTCTCTAAAAATATTTCCTTTCAGTATCCAATCATAGTCTAGTAGCCATATTTTTTTAAAGATTATGAGTACGATTTTTAACTACGTTGCCTCAAATGTTTCCATGAAATAATTATAGAAAAATGTTAATTTCTTCCACTGAAAATAATACATCAATCTAAACAATTTTAATATTTGTTTAAACTTAAGGTAAATATAATATAATAATAATAGCAGGCGTGGAAAAACTACTGTTAAAACGATTAATATCTAAATTGTAGGTCAAATACTCTCTGTACTGTACAGTATAAATTGGAAAATCATTGTATCATAATTGGTGAAATTTTCCCTAAATTTTTCTTTAAAATGTTATGATTCTAAAAGACTTGATTTTTAGAATAGAATAGAATAGAAAAACAACTTTATTCTTGCACCAGGTCCCTTAAGAATAACAATATTGTACAAAAATCAATAGAAATATTTCTGGCGAAACGGCTACATTGTATTACAATTAAATATTAACTAAAGCATATGTTCTCATAGGGAAAGAAAAAATATATATACATATATATATACATATATATATATATATATATATATATATATATATCTTACTAATATTATAAATGTGAATGTTTGTATGTTTGTCTCTCTTTCACGCAAAAACTACTGGACGGATTTGGATGAAACTTTACAGTAATATAGGTTATACATCAGAATAACACATAGGCTATAGCAAGCGCGGATTTATGGGAGGGTGCAAGGGGGCACGTGCCCCCCTCCGACAGTATTTTAGGTACTGTGGAGAATCCATTATTGTACATAAATAAAGGTAAATCACATAATAATAGTTGTTAAAATAACAGAAAGAACATGAGTGAAACTATTTGTTTTGATATCCTACTGATCTTACTAATATTATAAGTGTGAATGTTTGTATGTTTGTCTCTCTTTCACGCAAAAACTACTGGACGGATTTGGATGAAACCTTACAGTAATATGGGTTATACATCAGAATAACACATAGGCTACAGCAAGCGCGGATTTATGGGAGGGTGCAAGGGGGCACGTGCCCGCCCCAACAGTATTTTAGGTACTGTGGAGAATCCATTATTGTACATAAATAAAGGCAAATTACATGATGATCTATGTGGGGGGGCACGGGGGCATGTGCCCCCTCGTTATAGTACATAATTAAAGGTAAATCAGGAACTTAGCATCTTGAAATTTGTAGTTAGGTTCTGTGTATATTTTAAGAAAGAAATTCGGATAATTCCACTCCAAGGGTTTCCCCTTTAATATATTAGGGGTTCAAATTTTGTATAGAATCCGTCAGTTTTGAAGTTAGACATATGAAATTTCGGATGTTCGAGTAACTTATATTTAAAAAAAATAATTAAATTATTTATTTAAAATGATCTTTCAAGAAACTTTACGTGGCAGACCAAATTCCACGCGTGCGAAGCCGGAGGCATAAGCTAGTATATATATATACCTGCATAAGACAATAAAAAAATAATAGAAAAAAAAATTACAATAAATAGAAATCGGCTAATGGAAAAAATAATAAAGTAGATAAGAGCATCTAATAATACGAATATTATAATATTATCATATTGAGTGTGGTATATTTTCACATTTACCTACATAAAACATTCAAAAATTAATTGTTTACATATTAGAAATAAAAATAAAAATATGATATAAATAAAATGAGTGTGGAATATTTACAGTATTAACTCAATCTATTATGTTGAATAGAGCTCATTTATTTTATTGATTAGGAAGCATCTTTTGGGGAATTAAGGAGATGTAGGAATAGTTTGGATTTGAATTTGGATAAAGAAGACGCATGACGGATATCAGGTGGGAGTGAGTTCCAAAGAGAGGTAGACCGAGCTAGGAAGGACCGCTCAAAAGTTTTGGTTCTGTGGGAACGGGAGTAAAGGTCGGAAAGGCGGGATCTTGTGCCCTGGGATTTGATAGAGGATTTGAACTGTAGGAGATTATAGATATAAGATGGATGTTGTGAGTTGATGTCTTGGTATAAGAAAGAACCTAGGAAATAGAGTCTGCGGATAGAAGGAAGGAGCCACTTCAACTCATCATAGAGGTGCGACACATGAGACTTCCTCGGGACGTCGAAGACAAACCGAAGAGCGCTGTTCATAATTCGTCTCAGTCTTTCATCAAGTTTGTTCGAGAGCCCACCATAAGCAACACAGCCATAGTCAAAGTGTGGAATGATGAAAGAAGTGATGAGGAGACTACGGATAGGTAGTATTAAAAGATGCCGGGAACGATGGAATAACTTTATGGAGCTTATAGATCGACGGGAAATTTGGGCAATGTGGGGTTTCCAGGAATGGGTTTGGTCGAAAACGATACCGAGATTTTTAACAGAGGAACTGAAAGTAATAGGGTGATTATTTAAGATTAGTTGGGAAAATTTTTATGATGTTTATTTGGCTCCTTTTTAATCATTAAAAAATTATTGTTCTATGAATCGTACAATACTTTCCAGAATAATTTTACGATATAATTTTTTTTACAGAACAATTACTTATTTCAATGTTAAAATAATTAACATTATTAATGAAAGCTACTTATTAAAGTAGTCTGCCTTTTAAAGTTCAATATACAAGTAAAGGTTTATGGCTTCTAACAATATTAAATGTGAATATATTTTATCCATATCCCTCTTAACTACATAATAAATAATAACCCAAACATATAAAATATAGTTTTGATTCGGTTCTTTCATCTCCTTTTTGTTTAAAACTTAAACGGTTTTCTATATTTTCTATGTTATCTATATCACTGATGATGCTATTTTTAAAATTTTATCTTTTAGGATCATGCCTTAGGTGTCGTGAACCCTTATAAATTTACCTTCATAACCCTGGTTATTCCTTTTTCGTGAAATGGAAAAATTTATAGACGCATGTTTTAGAAAAGATGTTTCTGAATACAGCCTTAGGAAGGATAAGCTCTTTGGGTCATGAGATAGAGTAGGAGCCGACTAATTTATTATTTGAGCGCGCTAAAGAACATTTGAGTTTGCTGCTCGTTCCAATCTCTCTTTTTTTTAATCTTAAGGAGATTATCTGGAAGGCAGCCCTGAATGGCGAAATCGGTCCGGAGGATTCCAGTTCTTGGCTTCCTTAATGATCCTCTCCCAAATATTTCTTTCCTCTTTTTCCCCTCTCAGTCGAGATTAACACTTAAAAAAGGAGATTACTTCTTTCTTTAAGAAAAAAATAAACTAATTATCTATTTTTAACGAAAAAGTCACTTTGGTTATATTAAGAAGCCGGGGAGAGGGGAGGGGTGAGTATAAATCCTCTTTTGAAGGGAACGCTTCTATTAAGAAGATGAATAGAGGTGCTAGGGTAAAGGGACTAACTTATTTCCTTAATCTATGTTGGCTCAAGTTAATATATTTTTTGTGATTAGTCTAGGAAAGCTTTTGGTTAATAAGTATGTCCGCCATCTTCAGGCAAAGCTAAGAGTACTCTTCCTTATCAGCCTTACCTTTTAAAATTTATCAATTTTCAATAGTAAAAGAAAATATGAAATTTTTAAAATAAAACAAACATTAAATAGGCAGTCATAAGGACAGCCGAAAAGGGCGACCTGTGGCCTTGTGATTAGCATAACAACTTACTAAGTCCAAGATCTCAGCCTGGCAGGTGGCCCTAGGATAATTTGAAGGGAGTAAAAAATCCTTCGTTATACTGTCCTTCGGAAGGGACTTAAAACGGGGATCCCGAGCATGTACGATGTCAGGTCTGTCTATCTCTTTTCTCTGACGGCGCTATGGCACTTCAATGACCCATTGATTGGTTGGGCCGTGTATATTTTTTTTTAGAATTTTTCTCTACCAAGTATTAATGAAACTCTCATGTCGATTTGTCAGGGTCCACGCCTCACTAGCATACGTCACTAGTGATTGGAGAATTAATAAAAATTACGGGGTATATTTCTATTTAGAAGAATTTTCTCGAGAGCCCAATAGCATTTGTTGCCATACTGAATCCTAAATTTTATTTCCTCCTAGTGTAAATCGTTCGATTAGCCACAGCAGCATAGTGACGTTCACTAAACAAATAAACTAACCGGACAGCCGAAAGACAGGGAAACTAACAACTTAGGAATAATTGTGTTTATTTATTAATTAAAACATATGGACTGCGCAAGCTCAATACAAAAGTCAATAACTTAATTGAAATAATAACCAGTATACAATTATATTTTTATTATATATACAATTATTTATGTATTATATATACCTTGTATTTGTTCCTATATTGATGTCAATGAAATTTTTCATTTTTAGCATAATTTTCATCTTAGCTATGAAACATAAAAACAATGCACACAACCCGGGTCCGAATCCCGGTCCTAGACAAATCTTTTCTCTTCAAAATAAAAATATTTTAAAAAAATAAAGCTTGACTATAATGATGCTAATGACAGCTATTCATGTTACTGACTATGCTCACTTTGTAAACTTCATCATCAAGGAACAATAAAATATATAAATAATGTAGATAAATGTAGTAGAATTACTCATTGCTTAAACGGTACCTAAAAGCTTTATTTGAAGTGTGTTGGCAAAGAGCTTTCTTCTAAGACTTCCTTGGACAACTTAACCCAACTTCGCCCATCATATATTTATTTCGGCAAAGGTGGTTTGAAAGTCGTTTATATTTCATATTATGCTTCCTTTTAGTTATATGATTTTTTAAAGACGGGTCTTGAAATTAATGTTCATTAAAAAAGAGATTACCAAAAATTCAACTGGAGAAAACCGGAACCTTAAACTGGACAGTAAGGTGTCTATTTCTTGATGTAATTGACTAAATAAAAATAGTTTTTTATTATTATTAAATTTTAACATACAAGTATTATTACCCTGGACTATGCCTAGAAACGATGAAATGTTTCTTAAGCACTTTTTATTAAAAGTAAACCTGTTGTTTGAATATTCGAAGAAGATTTTCATATCTGTCACAATACATAATATATACAAATAAAAATAAATTATATCTGACTTTTATTATCACCCTCCTCAATAACCATATACGGCAAGAAACATAGGACTTTAGTTTTTAAATATTTTTGTTTTAGAAAAGAAAAGACTTTTCCTGGCTGGGATCAAAAGACTTCAGTTTTTGTTTACTCTTGTATGAAAGAAATTCCCATCCTTTTGGTGATTTTACTTGAATACGGCTTAATGTTTATATTAATTATTAACTTAGAATGATTACTTATTATTATTATGTACATAATAGTTAATAAAAAAAATAAATTATCATCAGAACTAATTTGATAAGTGCGTTTCCTCTACAGTGGTTTTCTAAGCTGAATCAAAATTCGGATTTTAGTTATATTATTTAAATTTTTTGTTATCATCCCTTATACTTTGATATTATTATGCTGTTTTTTTTATTTTTATTCTCAACCATGTCTATGGCCTGAACAAAAGGCCAAAATCTTGGCACAATACCACATAAATTGTAGTTATTTGTGTAAAATTTATCGACTCCACTCGCCGATCATTTTTGACATTGCTCAATAAACATCCTGTCAACCATTTAATCCATAAAACAGGAAAGTTAGTTGTAGCATTATTATATTTTTGTGATGTGCAACTATTTGCAAAATATGTTATTAGCATCTCTTATTAGGCAATTAAAATTCTAAATTCCTTTTAAATAATATAATTTTTTTTGAGAATGTCACCTTATTGGTAAGTACTATAGGAAAAAATAAAATAAAATGTTCCCAATAATCATAAGATTAATACTATACCATTGATAATACTATCTACTAATTATTTCAAATAGTAGTAACGTATGTATTAGGATTTATTTATTTACTTTTTTTAACGAGCAAAAAACTACAGGAAAAATTGTAATAAAAATAAAATGTTCCTAGTAATCTTAGTTTTATCGTGTTCATACTATGTTATTGATATTATTTTTATTTAAAATAGTAGTAATGCATTAAAGTTTATTTGGTATATTGTGGGTAATAAATAATTTTTCATTATTTGTATGCAGTCTTATTCTTTTACTTATATTATTTTTTAAACGCTCGGAGTTGAGTTTCATGATAAAATATACACATTATTTTACTTATAAGACCACATTTTAAATTTATTTTCCCCCAGGCGGGTGGAATTCCTTAGCGAGCCCGGGTTTATAAACAATCTTAACTCAAACGCAAAAAGTTCAGAAATTTTCCCTCCCAAGTTTGTCTTTGCTAAGAAAATGAGCGGTAGCTGGGTCAGTCGGCAGGAGAAAGAGGAGGCGGGTGGTGAAAAAATATTTCAGCCTTAACCTCCCCTTTTCCGCAGACAGCAAGAATCCAGAAAATCCTGGCAATTAAAGGAAAAGCATTCTTCCCTAAGGGAAATTTGTTATGGCTTCTCCTTTGGACTTTGGGGATTTTCATAATATCATTATCCAAAATAAGAAGTTATTCCCCGCCGAGATTCCTTAGGGTCTTGCCCGACCAGTTTAATATTTGCTTCTGTGGTTTCTCCAACATTTCAGCCGTAATGATAAAACTGGGAAGAGAAAAATATTCCTGGCGCTCCTGTTTTATTTAAACGTTTTCGTTCGTGAATTTTGTAAGGCTTAATAAAAATGGCATGCATTAAAGTAAATTGCTTTTAAGATTCATATAATTATAATTCACTTCAAACATTTTAGAATTATATGAAGATGATATAAGTCCATATACATCTAAAAAAAAAAAGTTTATTCTTTTAAATGGTTTTAAAAATTTCATAATAAAATTTAAAAGGAGTATACAGTTTTCTAAATTTTTAAAACATTACTCTTTGCTAAGTGATAAAAATATTTCTCCGTTTGCCTATATTTTTAAAGTGGAAAAAAAATTGTACCATTCCAGTGATGGGTCTGGGGTTCAGTGCATGTTAGAGACAGCACTGTTTCTTGCACACCGGTTGTGCAGGAAGATGATTTGTCCTAGATCACGCTCGATCGCCAGAGTTTTCCCAAATAATTTGGGTACCAACTTAATAGAGTCTGGGTGAGCCCATCTCCGCCTGCTGACAGATTAATAACTAAGTCTTGCTTGCAGCGGGATTTGAATCCAGGACCTTAAATCAAATTTATCGAAACCAATTTTGAATAATTGCTATTATGAATTATTTTTTGACGGATTTACGAAGAATGGACCTTTTCGTGGAAATATATAGCCCAATTAAGTATTAAATTTGTTTCAAATTGATTCAGAAAAATCTGGATTTTTTTTCTTATTATGGACACTCCAAATCACTTGAGATACGTATGTGGCAGTTCAGTGCATGCTAGAGACAGCACTGTTTCTTGCACACCAGTTGTGCAGAAAGATGATTTGTCCTAGATCACGCTCAAAAGCCAGAGTTTTCCCAATTAATTTGGGTACCCACTTTATAGAGTCTGGGTGAGCCCCAGGAGGGCCCTTATTCCCATAGGATCCATCTCCGCCTGCTGACAGATTAATATGTTTGCCATTTATGTTTTTCCTATTCTAGGCCTTTATCATTTAGACATAATTCCTCCAACTGTCGTGCTCCTCGATTTCAATGGGTAATCAGTTTATGGAGAGCAATATTATAATCACCTGTTATGCCTAAACCTGCTATTAAATTTAGTGTTTCCCCTATTGAAGACGATTTCAATACTTTTATATACAGTGTTGGATTCATGTGTACAACTGAGTCATACAACTCATGAAGAGGAATTTGCATTGAATGCAGGAATTCCTGCTACTTGTATTGAATTGAAATGCAGGAATTTTAATCAGAGCTACTTCATATTTGATGTCGACAAAAGAGTTCTGTGAAGATTGTATTTTCTCTTTAGGTTCATCAAAATGGTTTGCATCAAATCATGTACGCTTCATCAATTTCTGCTATCATAGCAAAACCATCAAATGCTTTTAATATTTCACCTACATTGCTGTGAAGCTGTAAATCTGAAAGTTTAGTTGCACTTATTCTAATAAAATCAATAAATCGCACAAGTATTTATAAAGTGACAGAAGTCAAAAATCTATATTTCAGAAAAACTATTAGCAGTAGAACAACATCTCGGATTCTAAAACAGTTTAAGGGTCGAAACTCAAAATGATGCATTTTTAAACTTATTTTCGTTCACTGCAAGATTTAAAATTCAAGTGATAATTTGTAACGAGCGTTTGCCTAAGGAGTAGCGTTAAAAAACTAAGAGTGACCCAAGTGCCCCTTTTTAGACAATCTCTGGAACTAGGTTGATACAGTTTTGATAAGTAATAGAAAGATACTAACCCATTTCACTTTATATATTTTTTTCTTTCTCTTTATATTTTCATCCAAATCACCTGCCAAATACAAGTAATCGACAATCAGCGGATTGGCTGACTGGAAAATAATACAGAGTGATATGGAAGGCATGACGAACAACAGTACCCAGCGGTACCTCTCCATTGGCTGGGATCCCATGTCATTCTCCTATCGAATGTTAATCCAAGGCATTGTACTTTGTCTCTGTGTGGGATGGGTGAGTTATTAAGGTAAATTTAAATTAACTTGATATCTTAACTCAAAAACATTGATTTTTGAGATGTCACATTAGAAATACTACGGCGAAATGTCTTCATTCTTGTAAATCGGTCACGGAATAAGCCTTTGAGCTTAAGTTCTTCTTTTTTCGTATTGGTTGAAATAAACTTAATTGTGTTAACTTTCAAAATAACTCAGTTTACACACCTGACACCATGTTTTAGTTTATTTTTAATAACTATAGAATCACAATTTAATTTTTTGCACACACTTAATAATCACCTCTTGTCTTCCTTAATACCCGACATTAACATATGATCACCACAACATACAGTATCATGTATGTGACAGTTCCATTATTATAGATTATGGTCCAATTAATGCCGTGCATTATTTTTCTTTATTTATGATATATTCACCAATGGGATGAGATAGCATGGGGTTGGGATGCGTTTTAAGACTATATAGTATGGGGCGCCTAGCCGATTTATTTAAAGGAAGGATTGGAATACAAAGAGTCCCTATTGAAGAATGGGTTCGCTATGGAAATGCGGCCATATGTAGGCCATGCCTTGCCCTGCAGAGCTCCAACTGTCCCTTCTGGGCTGCCTCCGCACCAACTCCCAGCATTTGGCTGCTTTGTTTTGTCCATTCCTTCAAATATTTTTTAAACAATGAGTATTCAAAGTATATTTACTCTTTTATTTTATATCTCTAAACCGTTTTGTAAAAATTCCTTTAAAAAATTTACTCTTCACTCTTTTGCTGCCACTGAAGTGAGTTGCTGAGCCGGAGATAAGTGTTGTGGACTATGTAACCGTCCTGGGGTTCACTCATTCTCTATTAGAAGGTATCCTTATCATCATCATCATCATCATACTATGTCCTCATTAGCCGCCTATACAGTGTGAGGAGGAATTCTGCAAAGCTTCTCCAGGTCTGCCGATCTTCCACCAACTTTGCTCTTCTGGTTCATTGGAGTCCATTCTTCTAGAAATCCTTCTTGATCTCTTCTCCCACCTCTTCCTAGACAGGCCTCTGCTTCCAATTTGGCTAGATAGGTCTCGCTAGCAATTCTGTTTGGATTCATCCGCAGTGCCAAGCCATCTCAGCCGATTTTCTTCTATTACGTCGTTGGCTGGTTTAACATTAAGGTTTGACCTGATAGTGGTATTCTTGATTCGGTCTCTTCTTGCATTACTCTCAATCTTCCTGAGAAATCTCATTCCTGCTGATAGTAATCTGGAGTGCTGCTTCTTTGTCAGCCTCCGATCATCGACTCTAGTTACCCTTATTATTCTTCTTGACTTCTTCCTACCCTCATCACTTTTGTTTTAGTAGGGTTTATGACCATAAACATTAGTATAACTATAAATACTTTAGTATAAATACAAAAGTACAGCATTGTATAGTAGGGGTTTATGAGGATACCCTTAATTAATATAATTACTCCTAATTATTAGATGCTCTCTAATTTTTGTCTTACGAAGATTAGAAGTAGATAATGGCTTTTATTGTTTAGTTTCTTTTTCTTAACTGTATTATTTTGATGTTTTTTTATTTGAATTTATTATTTTTCGTGACAAGAATTTGTTTTTTCAAATGGTATTCATTTTTAATATTTCTGTAGTCATCTATTTCTATATTTTAATATTTGTAGTCATCTGTATATCTATAGATTATTTTTGGTATATTTATAGATTTATTTATTGAAAAGCAATTAACTTAATTAAGATTTATTTATCTATCCTAAAATTAAATAAATATAATATCAGCTAGTTCAAGAAAAAATGTTTCTTGATTCCATTTTTTTTTTTTAGGGCTGCTGTCGAATAAAAATAAGAAGAGCGATCTCTGCTGAACACTTACGGACAGATCAGCTGAAATTCGGAATTTTCGTATTGTATAGAATATAATAATAATAAATGTTACTTGTACAAAGTTGCAAAGAATCGTACACGACCAATGCTAGTAATGATAATCACGATGCTTTAAAAAGTTTTCATTACATCAGAACTGAAAGAACAGAAACCAAAACAGCAACTTACGCAATTTTAATATAATCACCTGACTACATAAAGATATTCCTGGACCATTTTTATGTAATTTACTCCTAATTATTCTCCGGATTTATTTATCCATCCTCAAATTAAATAAATAAAATATCAGCTAGTTCAAGAAAAAATTGTAAGTAAATTACATCTGTATAATATTTTTTTTTTATTATTATTTTAATATGTACCGTTAAAAATGTTTCTTGTTGTACATAGCTTAAAATAAATTTCAAGTTTAATTAGGCTTCTTTATCTTGAATAATATTAGTTAATATAAATATATATATATATATATATATATATATATATATATATATATATATATATATATATATATATAAAAGGAAGAAATTGGTTCGGGTGGAGGTTTACCATTCTCTTTAGTAAGAACTGTTTATTTTAAAGCCAATGTTTCGACACATTGCAGGTCTTCTTCAGGGCTGAGTATACAAGATAGTTATAAATTAAAATAATACATAGTAAAGAATAAAAATTTATATAGATATGTAGGTATTTGGGAGGTAAAAAATAAAAAATAAAATGGGGAACACTTTAGGTAGATATAATTTTTTTTTATATGCAATGTGGATCGAAACGTTGGTTTTAAAATAAACAGTTCTCTTTACTGAATAAGCCTTTATGTTTGTATAAATAAATAACTTGGTAAATTTTTTTTTGTAATTTAGTTATATGTAACATTTATAAATAGTTATAAATGTAAGTTGTCGAAACCTGTATAAATTTATTATGATACGAAAGGTAAACCGTGCGGTTATATGCTATATTAACCTACTAGTGGTGGAGTAATTTTGTACAGGAGCATTATTGGTACGACGGTATTACTAGGGTCGTTATTACTCTATTACATACTCTCTGCCATTGATATAATTGTTTCTATGTAATTAAACTTTACAAATGGATAGATATAATTAAAGTCGTTCTGGTAATTCTACCTCTCCTGTTCCGCCATTTACTGTATTGAGCATAAAAAAATAAATGCCCTTCCACTCCATTAACGGTAATATTTATTGTCCGAGGTCCCGGGTTTCGCAGACCCTTGGAAGTGACAACCTACATTTAAAATGAATTGCCATCTGATTTGCTAGATTTACTTTTCTCGCTTTCCTTTTTTTTTATTTTTTTCATAATAAATTATTTTAGTTTAGTCGTTTACTTATTATTTAATTCCATTGTTTTTATTATTTTATAATTAGGTTTTTATATGTTTTTAAAAGAATTATACAACTGTCCTACATTTGTAGCTTGTTGCAGTAAGTAGTAAATGAGTTCTAGGCATATTTAAAATTTCAAAACTTATGTTGAAGCTCCCGTCTACAATTACCAAAGATTAGATATTTTTTTTTTAAGTAGCCCTTTGAAAGGACCGCTTATTTATTGGCACTTCAGCATACTATGTGCCTTTTAATTACATTTTTACAATAAGGATTAACAACATATGTGAATTAAAATATATACCAAAAACATCATTATAAATAACTGTTATAATTAACAAAATTTAAAATTATAAAAACGATAATCTGTCTTTTACAATATAAATATTATTAACTTGATGTAAACTTTTCGAAATCTATATTGTTAATGAATTTAATTAATTCGGGCCGAAATTTGTTGTATAGTTCGTGTTCAGCTACTGGCCAATGCGTCCCTCTTAAAATTATAGAAATAATTAATTTTTACCTTAGGATTAGACTTGGGTTGTAAGAAAGAGTTATGTTTATTCTCAAATGGAACAATATAAGGGTAAATATCACAAAAATTGGTAATATCATGCCCGATTGGTAAATTTAAAAGTAGACAAGCCTTTTTAAACTATGCAGAATGTTAAAATATAAGTCTTGAAAAAGATGTTCTTTTGAAAAAAAAATCCTTTAAAGCCTCCAGCTTGATTTTCTCTCCCCTGCCATTTCCCACTACTGAAGTTCAAAACTTTGCCTACTTTGTTGAAGGCTTTGTCTATGTTTTTACCTTGTAATGAATGGGCCAGATACATAAAATACAATTCAGAATTATTAAATAATCTAGTGTCTAGGGAAAAAAATAGCTGAAAAGAGTTAGTCTAATTTTATTGCTGTCCCACTCCTTTTTTCTCTACCCTGGCCTGTTTAAAAACTCCGGCTATACTCTTGTAAACGTGGCTTTTGTGTACTTTCAAACAGCTGATTTTACGGAAGAACTCCAATGTAAACAAATAAAGCCTCATTTTGAGTTGTTTTCATCAGTCAACACAAAAAATCATCAAATGTTTGAATAAACATAACGAGTTGGTTTTTCTATAGTTATCTACCCTGGTTCAATTGTTTTGGGGAATATTCAAGTTTAATGACAAATGATTAGTAAAATGGTAAGTAACTTATGGACTACCATACAATTTACATTATTAATATTGTGTAAGAGAAACGAGTAGTTAGGCTCTCATAACCTCTAAATATTCTCTCCCCTGGTGGTATCTCCCTGCCTTTATTAGAGGTAGAGTACCTGACAGACTGGTAGCCCAGAGCCATGACATGAGTTCTTTTGAAGTTCTCTTTGATGCTTTGCAGGAACACCTCAGAATTATTTCTGTTTACAAAGTAGAGGATCAAGAAACAAAAAACAAATCACATACTTCGGATAAAAAGAAAACTATACCTTTCAAAGGAACTACGCATGTTCATCAGGTGAGCCATGTACATCGTCTAGATAGACCAGTAACACTTACTATGAATCCATGAGCTGTTTTCTTTGTGAAAGAATGAGAAGACATGTGAACATTACCTACTTGGATCCGTGCAGTACCCAAATACCAGCATAGACATACCTTTAGTCCAAACTCAACCCCAAAGGTCTGTTGAGAATATATTCTATTCCTTCCTTACAACCTTCCTGCAGTTTACAAGATTCAAAATCCACTGAAAGAAATTGGAACAATATCCGAAATGGATCATGTTTAAACAATAAATTCAATTCTAAGACATTTGAATACAGATATGTATGTATTGTTTTTAGTAAAGACGAACAAGATGGTGAAATTTCATTACAAGGGTTACGAATGTTTGACGAAAAGGGATACGAATTTGTTAATAAATAAGGGGATGAATCTACAGTTGAATTGAATCTATACTAGATATATTACCTGATCCAGACATTGTGTACAAAATACTACTTGTTTACAAGTTTAACAATCCTGTTCAGGTGTAGGAGGCAGCTTTAAACTTTATTATACATACCTAATTAGATAATGTTTGAACAAGTTATGATATTTGGGTGGTTACATACAGGAATTTTTGGCTATAAGTTTTTCCTAAAATCATACAACATTTCTACGCTATAACCATATTATTCTGGCATTTTTGAAATACTTTTCTTGTTTTATTGTTAATTTGTGACTTTTTTACTTGGATTTTTTGCAATACAGAAAATATAAGTCCCAGAATATGCCCCAATGAAATTATGTTCTCATTTTTGTGGTAGGAATTAAAGTGAATTATCTCCCCTGTTACCTTTTTCTCTCCCCTGTCCACACATAAACCAAAAAATTCACTTTTTTAGGACCCTAAGAAATGCTAGTAAATTTTTGACTGAGGGTATCTTTAATTCTTAGAGAACTAAATGACTTGTCAAAAAATCAACTATTTCCCACTGATATTTTTTTAGATAATTTCTGTTTTTTCAAAATACTACTTTTTCTGATATTCACCCATAACATGATTCTACAAAGATACTTTCTGAAAGGTACTTAGTAGATTCACTATTGATGAACATCGAACTTATGAACCAACATAGTCTTCTCTTAACTAAATCCTAGACATCCCATACTATAATCTAATGCCCTCTCTCCTTTATCTACTTCATAATCTTAGAAGTCGTATACTAGTATATACATATAAAAGAGGAGGGGATATCAAGGACATTGCTGAAAACAAGGAAGGAATATTGCTAACTAGGGGGTTAAGAATCGACAAGCCCATAACTTTCCGAATGCAGTAATTACATTTAGAATATATTCCATCTTTTATTTAATTTTTACTCTTCGTACCGACAAAAAGAAAGATTTTGTAATATATATACTTTTTCATAAATCGTTAAGTTTTTTCGCGGAAAATAAACGATTTTTGGAAGACACAGATACCTTACTAACAAAAATGTCTTTTATTAGACCTATGTTCTGTTCCTTGTCGGACTCGGAAACTCTGAAGCTCTAACTGCTCTCTCTATCTTTCACTTATTGATTTCGATTAAGCTGGCTTAAAGTGTTATTCCTGAAACCAAGTTAAGTTTTCAAATATGTGTACTGATATTGATATGCATCGCAAGAAGTTCAAGATAAAACGCAATGCGTAATTTAACTAAACATTTTATAAAAAAACAAAAAACAACTTTTATTCATTCAAATACTAATTTGATGTTCTTCAAAAAGAAACCATAAACTTTCGTTTATTCGAATAAGCCAATAAGCATAAACACACACAAAAAAAAAAAGAAATCTGCTTTAATAAGTACATTTCTTTGATATTGCATATTTTTAAACATTGAAATATATAATTTCATGCATATTATTTATAAATATAAAATGAAATATATATAAATTATTAAATTGATTCCAGAATGTATGTAGGTTGTAGGTAAGTTTAAATAATAAAATATTGATCTGGGAATAGTTATTATTTAAAATAACAAGGGGTTTTTAATTTTTATACACTAATTATTAATTAATTAACAGTTTTCTTCATTATGTTATATCGACCAGTTATTTGTAATCGATATATCGAATCGATTTAGAACATTGATTTTGTTTTGATTTAAAATAATTATAATATAAATATTTAGTGTCTGCTACATCACTTCTCTCTCAGTAACTTAACATCCACAAGTTTAAACACAAATCTTATGTTAAAATTGTACACTAAACATACACAAAAAATAAAATGGTTACTTAAAGAAACATTTAAACCAATCAAATTTGGAATACTAGCATTTGACACTGTATCCACATTTACGTCGCGAACCGCACTGTCAGTCGAGTCTGGCGACCTTTTCGAAAATACGTTAGTACGCTCTTAGAAGGTTCAGATTCGTTGATTCATGCACATGTTGGTGCTGATGCGTGAACTGGAAGCGTAGTCAGAGATGTGTCTGGCAGCAAATAGGCGGGCTTCAACTTGTCGATGGATATGACATCTTCCTTGCTATTAATCTGAAGTGTGAACAATTTTTGGCAACGTTGCATCACTTCAAAAGGTCCATCGCAACGTGAGTATAAAAGTAGACACCTCTATGTAAGCGTAGTAGCCTCGACATTAACCTGTCCATTTATGTGATGGATTCTGGCACTGTACTGCGATATGTAATTGACCCCGCACAGGCAGAGGGATCTAATTCTACGGCCCCTCCGAAGGACGGTATAACCGTTGATTTTTTTAATCCCTTACTAAAATTACAATACTATGTTCGCCTGCCATGCTGCGCACCCGCGATCTTGGGAATAGTAGGTTTTTTATGGCAACCTCTTCTACCACCGTTTATCGCCCAATATTTTAAAATAATAAATATCGTTTTACGTAATAATTGTTTATTGGATGTTAAAACTTAAGATAATTTATGTTAATAACCTCTGTACCATATTCATTTGTACAAACTTCATTTCTCCTTAGATAGGATTTTTATTATGCTCAATTACGCCTTACTGTTTGCGTTCTCGATATATGTTTAGGCCTTTCAAAATGTTAAATCGACTGACAAACAAGAGAGAAAAAGTTAGCCCATAAAGGTTCTAGAGAGACTGAGGGAGACAGTGCTCCCTACTGGAACTATATCGACCTCAGCACGCCCATAATGGTGCTGGCTATATAAAGCAGTGCCGATCTGGAGAATAAAGTACTCCTCAACTTAGTCCACTAACTTGCCTTTATTGGCTGCCTAAGCCCCCCAACTTGGCCCTGATCTATTTAACTGTTTCTCACTGGCCAAACTTTAATGTGCCACTTTCCTCTTCGTGTCAACGGAAACCGTTGGGGCTAGAGCATCCTTTCGTTCCGCTTTAACTCTTTTGTTTTAAGCTAATTCCGATTGCTGCAATTGTTTAATTATATCTCTTTATTCGTAATTGCTGAAATCGGTATTTTCGTCATGTTGATACCATTGTTTAAATATATAATTAAATCGTAACAAAACCTATTGGGGCAAGGGACAGGAAACCTGTGATTCTTTTGCATATTCTGTTTCTTTCTGGAATCTTATACTATTGTTGCTTCGCCTCGTTTGAGCCATGTTGAAGCAAGTAGCATAGAATGTTAGGATACTTATTTTGTTTGCTAATGCGTATTATATATTTATATTTGAATATTTATTTTATTTGGGGACAGTCAGTGGGTTAATCGCTGAGGTATGCCGAAGGTTCCGTGTTTAAACCGGCTAGTGCTTACAAATTAATTAATCTGTTGATAGCCGTGGTTGAAACCTGTGGGACCTGACAATTCTCAGGGGACTCACCCAGCCTCTATAAAGTCGTATTTGGAGGTAAACCTGGCGGTTTTGCATGATCTCGGACAAATCACAGCCGTAGCCCTAGTGGTACAGTCCCTACCATGTACCAAAACCCTTTATGGGTTGTAGTGATACATATTATTATTATTTATTTTATTCGCAAATACTCTTCTAAAATCGAAATTTATTGTAATCAACATTTAATGTTGGATCTTATCCTATGCTGATATAAGTATATCAATTGCTAAAAACCTCCGATTGCCGCAAACATGGAAATAAAAAAACAAACATAAAAAGGTTTTCCTTAAGGCTCTCCAACTTAATTAATAACTTAAATAAGTAATATCTTTATAAATGTTGTGGGACGTATTACTCTTAAGTTGTTTAATCGTGGCTCAAAAAGACGTTTGGGCAATTGAATGAGTTCAAGTCCACCTCATGGTTATGCTTCGGAGGAAAATTATTAAAAGCAAGCATGTCTTTAAGCAATAATTGGTGTCATATTTGCCACAGCCTAATCGTGGATACAATTTAATAACTGTATAAAACTATTATTAGTTTAGACAGTAAGCCCATGTTTGTAATTAAGATTTACAAGATTTATAATTCGGATTTGTTATATTTAATCAATCTACTAACCCTAATTTTTTTGTTATTCTATTATTATTCTATTACTTTATAAATAAATAAAATCAAAGAATGATTCAATGGGACGAATCCTCGCATTTTAAAGTTATAACAACAATTAATCAATGATTTTAGGAAGATATAGAGTTTACTTAGATTTTAGGAAGGACACACTTCATACAATGCCTTGTAACAGTCTGGTACTGCACTGTGGGAGCACTTTATCATATGTCTGTCTCATATGCACTCCATTCGACAGGTTTAATCCTAAGACAAGGGGTATAAGAATTCTGATACTGGTAACACCTACCTTCTTATACATATCAATGAAAATTGGAATACACAAGATATAATAATAAAATCACTAAAATAGAGCCAACTAACAAAACTCAAAAATAAACACTATTATTTATTATAATCCAATTGAGAAAAACCACAATGCAAAGCCTTATGTTTCAAAAAATACACCTACTTACCAGTCGACGTTTCGCCTATTCAGGCATTATCAAGACACCAAAATCAAAAAGGGGGTTATGTGAATCGCATCTCGAAGAAAAAGATGCAAATCAAAAATGGATTACGCCGACTGGTAAGTAGGTGTATTTTTTTAAACATAAGGCTTTGCATTGTAGTTTTTCCCAATTGCATTATAATAATAATAAAATGGTAATTCTAGACCTTTCTAGCAATGTTCCTCTTCTTATATGAATATTTTCCCTACTCTTTCGAGGAAAACATCCATCTCTATCCTTGTCAAAATCCATTTGATGGCCTTTTTCCCATAAGTTGATTATTCTAACTTTCGAAAGTATTTCACAGCATCTTCTTTCGATGATTACTTCGTCCCGTCCGGTGCTGATACCTATCGGGGTAGACCGAAGGGCCTACTATCTTTAACTTTTTTCTGTTGAACTATCTTTACGTTTGGATCGTTATCTTTTCTCTGTAGTTTGTAATTGGCCAAGAAGTAGCTAAAATATTTCTTATATTTACATTTTTGTTTTTGCTGCTCAGCGTTTTAGCTATGGTGCTAAGCTATGTTATGTTTCTATGGATTTTATTTTTTATTTCTTCATTTGGACCTTGTATCTACAACGTACAAACCTGGCCACAATGCATACACAAACAACGCAAATGAGAGGAGTGATAAGAAGAGGTTACAAGAGGCTAAATACAAGTAGGGAGGTTTCATGGAGACGAAATCACGAGTACCAAAGTGAGTTACTTCGTGAGTTACCCGTGGTCTTCAATAAGTCGCAACCGTTCGGCTACGTTGTTAGTTTGTCTGTTTTTTTATAAAAGCCCAGATGTACAAAATCAATGGAGAGAAAGATAACAAACAGTAATTTAATCAAATGTATATTTAGGTATATATCTTGATTGAGGTACTTACCGCAAGGGCCGTGGTACTTGATCTGGAGGCCGCCTTCTACGGCGCAGCTGGCCTTGTTGAAGGAGCACATGTCCCTGTAGTCACGTCCGTCAGAGCCGCAAAGAGGACGGGAGCCGGAGTGGTCGCCGTAGTCCGGACAGGTCGTAGGACAGACGCACTTGGGGTCATCCCCTTGGGGCGAGAGGACGCAGCGGGCCCCGGGGCGACATGATACCGCGTCGCAGGGATCGTTCCCCCCCAGCGGCAGGTAGCAAGGAGCCACTTCGGCCACCAAGGCCATCACCAGAGCAACAACCCTCAGCGCCATATTATATCCTCTTTTCTTTTCCCATTTCTGCAGAATTATTTCATTTTCATTTACAACAATATTCTCCTATTCTTTAGGGCAGAGGTTCCCAACCTTTTTTGTAACATCCATCCCGCCTATTCGAGTGTCCACGCTCCCTTAGCCCATTAAATTGTATTGGTGTATGAAAAAAAATCATTACATTGAAAACACTGAATTTAGTTTTACTATCACAAGATTCAACATTATATTATTTCAATTATGATATATAACTCTTGGTAAGAGGAAAATGACTGAAATTAAGAGAGAATTTTTCAACTGGTCTTCACGCTCCCTGGGTTGGGAACCACTGCTGTTTGGTGATTTATAGTAATGTATGGTTTTAGATAATTGATTTTGAATTTATCCTTTTAACGTATCATTGCCCTTTTCCAGGCTGTTTCTGCAGCCCCCATGAATTAGTTGTGAAGTCGAATTTTTTCCCAAAATGATTTAATTGTACAGTGGAAAGTGACATGGTGTCGTTCGTTTGGTATTTGGCTTGAAATGGAGTTGTAATATAAGCAATAAAGCCTGACTTAGCCACTTATGCACTAGGAAAATGACACGATTTCCGATTAACTCATTAACTCATTTCGGACGAAGTTCGACTTACCATTAACCACTTATTCACCGGGCGGTAGATATAATTCCATATTGACAGCCTTTATTAAATACACTTCCATTTATTTCTACATAATTTGGACCAATATCCCATATTCATGATCGTTTGATTTATTTATTTTTATTACATGTGTATCATGTTTGGACCAGATCCGGAATACTGTCTGTAGAAAAAAAAATCATATATATGGACATATCCTGCGATTGAATGCAATTAGGCAAACGATAAGAACATTTTATTTATAATAAATAACCTAAACGGAACTGGTTTAAGGAGGGAGAAGCAGACATTTAATAAAAAATATGTAAAGCTTAGGGGTGGAACTCCCAAGACCATAACCCAAGACAAGAAGTTAGAACATTGGGGTTTGAGGCTAGAACAATGCGGACGATCAAATTCTCTGATGAAGAAACGAGGAGGTCCGAGAGCATGAACAGATACAAGATATAATCTATGTATATGTATAGGTTTTAGGTGTTTGTATTCTACTACTGGTAAATATTGTGTGTGCAATGTATCAAGTATATATTTTTTTTTTTTTTTTTTCATAACCCCTAAATATGTTTATTGGTGCTACTGGGTTTTGTGCTCTTTGTATGGGCACATTCATTTTTTGGAGTTCTTCTCCTTTTACTGTAGTATGACTACATTTTAAGGAGTTGAGGTGGTAGGAATTTTCGTTGTTTTTCTTTTTTTTTTGTTGTATTTCTTATTTGTTTAAGTGCCGGGGCACATTTAATTTTTGTGTTTACTTTTTTTTTAAATTTCAATCTTACATACTACCGTTTATTTACATATATACATGGTAAAATATTTATGGAGTTTCTTCCATTACTTGTTGCCACCTTATTGGAGCTGAAGCAGGTATCAGAGTTTTAAATAATTCATTTGTTGTGCATTTGAGGAAGTCGAAGAATTTTATGTGTCTTCGTTTTATAAATTCAGTCGTTGTGGGTTCAACTCAACAGTTCAAGTATATATGTATATATATTGAATTTATTGTATATTGTCGAGGGGTGAGGGCAATGATAACCATTTGTAGTGTTTCCTCCTTAAAATAAAACAACAACAATGAACTGATATTGGGTGTAGGAAACAAGCACTATTAATTGATCAGGATTATCCCAAAGTGAGTACTAAATTAAAAAAAAAAACATGATATATACAAACAGATTGGATAGACAAATAGGCATGTTGGAAGGGAGGTTATTTAATGCCCAGCGAAATTCCTTTGTTGGAAAATCACAAGTATCGACGCATACAAAGAATATAGTTTTCTTTTTCTTCTTCTAGTGACACGACAGACGCCTAAAGCGGTCCTTGGCCAGCTCAACCATTTTGCCCCAGGATTGTCTATCTGCAGCTTGGGCTATATTTATTCCTCCTAATGTCTGTGAGTACATTGTCTCCCCACCGAGGTCTAGGTCTAGTCCCGACCGGATTATTTTTGTACACCTTCGAAGTACACCTCCACCCTCCAACCTAATAATATGTCCGAGCCATTTTCCTCCCTAAAGAATATAATTTACAATATTATATTTCTAACTTTCCTGACATATCCCAGTAAGTCATGGACCCTAACGTAAAGATGCACGCCAACTGGTAGGCCTTGGAGATGTGATTCCTCCGGAAAATTGAAGGGAAAACCAGGCGAAACAGAGTGAGTAAATCAATTATAAGGAACAATCTCGACCAAAAATCAGTATAGGAAACTCTGGAGGAAAATCATCTTCGGTAGTTCAGGGATGAGAGAATAGCCAAAGCTACCTATAAAATGAATTTGTGGATGTAAGAAATATTCAGGCCAGTAAACTAGACTGGAAAAAGGAGACGGGAAATGACATAGGACCGAGGACCATGGATGAGGCTCTGCAGATGGAACCCTCACATTGCTCAAGGCGGTAAATGAGGAGTGGATTAGGAAGAAGAAGTAGAACTGAAATCTATGACGATAATAGTTTTGTGTATCGGTTTATAATTCTATTGCCCGCATCACGACCATTCTCCACAGAGAATGATAATAGTAACACTCATCCATTTACTCTTCAAGTATTCTAAGCTTATAAGACAATTAGTGAAGGAGAATAGAAGTAAGATCCAGGATCATAACGTCATGAAATGAAAGTAGGCTTCAAAATGGACGAACCCATAAAATTTTACCCTCGAGCGATAATTAAGCTTACTAGTCATAGTTGATGGGATGGCACTGTTTAAAATTGAGATTAGTCCGGGTAGTTGAGCCTTCGCCTGGATCCTGAATGGGGAGACCAGAAGGCAGAGGACGGGGAAGGCAATTCAGACTAATGCATGGCCTGAGGAGAATGAAGAGGATGGGAGCGAGGAAGAATTAGTAGCGCTAATAGAGATATATCGGCGCCTGGAGTCCTCCCCCGGCCTCGGTTCTGCCTATCTTCTTCCCATTTCAGCATTCTCGGCAATTACGTACATCCTCTATCTTCTCACCCTAGCGGATTTTTTCTTTACTATTTTTAGCATAAATCGTATTCACTCTAATCTATTCCATTTACCATTCCTATATGCAGAAAAAAATATTATTTTGTCATGCTCTTGAGCCTATATATATTACCACCAACGTCTGCTTATAAACTTTTGTCCACGGACCCAAATCCAAATCCGCCAGATCATTCTTAGCGCAATCCTCCCACCTTTTCAGAAGTTCCCCAGTCGGCACAGCACTTACTAGCATCTTAGGAATTCATTCATTACTATGATAAATATGGTAACATTTCCTAGGGGTTTAAATCATTCTGGCTAACAATATCTCTCAAAATCAATATTATTACTAATAATTTCAACATAAGAACAAGTTCCTGGTGTCCATTGTCCTGGTGGAAAATAATTTTTTCTTGTCCAAATGCGGTCTTTTTTTTTTTTATTCGCCATGGACTGTTTTCCCCTTTTGAAGGTAGTTAATGTGGATTATACCGCTTGCAGCCCAAAAAACGGTCGACATGACTTTATTGGCTGGCAAATCCACCTTTGCCATGTTTTGGCGCCGATTCACCCTGAGAAACCCACTGCTTTGACTGTTGTTTGGTCTCCGGTGTGTTGTTGTGGGTCCACGTTTCGTCCACGTACGAAATGGCGCAAAAACTCGTCCATATTGCGGCCAACATTCCTGCGAAATTGTCACATGGTTGCGTTTGTGGTCAATTGTGAGCTAACTCGGTATCCATCTTGCGGAAAGCTTTCTCATACCCAAATGAGCATTCAAAATTGAAACCACTGAACCATGTGAGATGCCTATGGCTCTCAACAGGGCGTCCAAAACATTTGGCATCTTCCGTGCTTGTACGGCCACATCGAAATTCAGTAAACCACTTCTTTGAAATTTCTTGTAAATGTATGGTGCAGAGTCCCCATAATATTTATCAAGCTTAGTTTCCGCAAAAAATAATGTTTAATGAGCACACGAAATTCACTTTTTTCCATCTTCTCATAACACGTGGTAGTCTCCTATAAACGGTTGCCAAACACAAACTAAATGACACAGCTTGTTCAAATTTAGGCAGGAGTCAAATGACAGTTGCCTGTTGACAGGAACAGTGTTGTCATTTCAATTAAGAGTTGGGAAATTCAAAAAGTCACGGACTAATTGATCCGCCCTCGTATTGAATAAAAAGGTAAATTTTTATTTTACTTGTACTAATATCCCCAACATGCTTACGTTTACTTGAAGCACCCGTAAGTTTCCATGCATCTGATTCGTTAATAACAATGTTAATATAGCGTATATTTGAAGTAAATCGGTCTCCTGTACATAAAGATATTTAGGGTATTGGAAGATATTATCGTAAATTGTATTTTTAATAAATACATATGTCAACTAATAAGTGATCTTGGACTTAATATTCATTCAAAATGTGAACAACATACAACAGTTACCTCTGTGCATACATAAAGAACAAGAATCCATGTAATCGTGGAATTTTAAAATACTATTATAGAAATATTCTAGATGTGTACAATATAATAGAATTATAAGAAAATACAAACAATGATTATCTATAACAAGCGACATATTGATGTTGAATCCTATGTAAATAATCATCCTTCGAAAAGAACTGAGAGAATTACTTATAAGGGATGTACCATAATTGATAACTGGGATGAATCAAATGAAATACGATATCTTATTTGAAAAAATATACCATATAACAATTAAATAAATTATAGAAATAAGACATCGTGTAGAGAAGGGAAGAAATGCCTTTAACCAGTTCTGAATAGTGCTTAGCAACCTAAATTATAACTTGCAGACAGAAATTTGGATACTCAAATGTTACTTGTTTTCAGTGTTATCATAAGGATCAGAGGCAAGGACATCTACGGATGCTTCATAAATAAACATCTACCAGCATTCGAGATGAGATGTTATCGGCGATACTCCGAGTTTCATGGGTGCACCGTGCCAAAGGCGAAAACATAGTACACCGAATACAGAAGCCCCTCGAGATTTTGGACAGCATCAAAAGATTTAAATTGCCATACCTGTGATACAAAATGACAAGTGCAGTCAGCTACAGTTAATGAAGGAAAGTCACAGGCGTCACTCTTGATTGAAGAGCCTGAGGCGATGGACAGTATTAACATCGTAGATTTGGTTCCGCGCAGCGGTCAGTGAAATACGATGGACCGTTATAATTGCCAACATCCAAAGATGATAGGCACTTTTAGGACATAAAAATATTAAACATTTTTTTTAAATTAAAGGGATTTAATGTTCCTTATCTGTGTCTGAAGGCAGACTGTCTGAAAACAAGTACTCAGGAAAGCGAACTACAGGCGATAAAGTTTATGATGGCGATAATATTTTCCATTAGTTTTGGTTATGATAAATCTGTCGGAAAATTCAACTCGGGATGATAATAATGTAGAGAACTTTAAAGTTTCGGTATTTTTCTTATCTGGCATTGGCTGATGTATTTAAATTTAGCCAGCGCTTCTTCACTAAAAGATCCTGCTGGGAAGATAGCATTTTTTTTTATTATTTCTCCTCCGTGAAGTATTTTCTGGGTAGAAAGAGATATTTTAAAACAACATGTAACTTCAACAGATGAATTAATAAGTATTTTCATGATCAATCCTTAATCATTTATTTATCATTTATTGTATTTCGTCTAGGATAATTACAAGCATTGATTGAGTCATCATTGTTTTTTAATTATTAATTTTTCGAGCTTTACTTCTGTTATCGTTTAGTTTGTTTATTTAAAATCACTTTATGCTACTGCGGATAATTGGGCTATGCTACAGTGAGAATTTTAAATTTAGCTAAAACTTAACAAATTTGCGAAAACTTAGGCGAATATTTGACACACTACTGATTCTGAACCGCCATTTTACGTCCCCTCTAAAGGACGGCCACTTGCCGGGAGCCAATCCGTCATCTTGGGCATAGAAGGTAGTTATGCCAACCTACACCATAGGTGACCTCAGTCCGTTAGTTATCTATACATACTGCTTCATTCGGGTTTACTACGGTGTTGGATGGTTGTATATTGATTAGTTTGATGCATACTAACGTGTAACAAAAATGTGTTATGTAATAATATTGACATTATTTAATTTTTATACTTCATTTTTATCATCATTTTCGCATTTATTTTGTTTTTATTTCCGCATGTATGTGTTTTTATTAAATTCATTTATTTTATTTTATTTTTATTGAATGATTGTGTAGCAACTTAGGACTATTAACGTCATTTAACCATATGTTTTAGCCAGCCAAATATAGTATACTTCAATTATAAATTATTTTAAGAATGAATCGAAACAAACGCAAACATTGATAACTCATTGTATTCATTTGTTGTTACAAACAACGGAGTATTTTATAAACAATGTATATTAAAAAGGAAAGATTAATAAGAGATAAGAAAATAACACAAAACATATGGTTAAATCACGTTTGATGATACTACACCAAACTGCAGAGTAGAAAATAAATATTATTTATAAACAACTAAAGAACACGCTTCTATAACAAGCCAAACTAAAAAGTATAAAATAACTCTCGATATCTTTTTAATAAGAATAATCTGATAAACAAAAAACTTATTTTATCTGTAAGTTTGAATACTGACGCCAAACTTAGTCATATGATAGACGTGAGATAACCTGCAGAGACAGATGTGAGCGAAGGTTATAATAGACATTATAGACTGCTATTGTAGAAATTAAGTATTGAGTGTAATTACTGAATATTGACTATTGTGTTGATTCAGGTATGTTATTAAAGATACCTGGAGTTATTTAGTTAGTTATAAATTTGTAAATATGTTCTTTTTAATTACAGTTCTGAACTGCATCCACAAGAGTTTTATTCTATCACCTCATTGGTTAAGTCGTTGAATTCACGACTTACAAATCAACACAATTGAGATGATTAAGGCAAAATTTCATTTTGTAGCGGAAGCTGGAGCAAACTCTAAGACCACATTAGTAAAGGTAAAAACTATAAAATTGGTAAACCAGGTGGAAATTTTTGCTTTCCCAAAAGAACAACAAACTTGTGAAGCACATAAACAATTATTTGCCACTAATGTTGTTAAGAATGTTGTGAAAAGTTTGAATGTGCGGGGTACATATAGAAATGTTGTAATATCACTAACAGAGGAACTGAAATCTATTTACATGGACGAGGAAGGTAATGTAGCCTTTTATGATATGTATTTGGATGAAGTGCAAGAAAAACAAATAGTAAATGTACCAAGCACTAACACAGAAAGGTCTATGCACTCTATAGCTAAGGATATGGTTTTGGAAAAATTTGATGGACATAACTGTAACGCTAAAACGTGGATGAATCTATTTATTCAGGAATGTGAAAGGTTAGGATTGAAAGAAAATAAATATGCTGAGGCCCTAAGGTTATTTTTGAAAGGATCTGCACTGACATGGTATACAATTTATATGCAGACAAATTCACTAACTCATGTATGGGAATTTTGGAACAACTCTTTTTTGGATACCTTTGATGAACAGTCCTGGGATAAAATCGAATATGCTTACAGCTTTAAATATTGGAATGGATCATTTCTAGATTTTGGTTTAAAGAAAAGAAGTCTTTTGATTGAAGTTGATCCATCCTTAACTTTAACGTCACAAATAAATTTAATAGTAGTGTCATTACCACAATTTATTAAAAATAGGCTAAATAAAAAAGAATTAGTGACCATAGAAGATTTAATGTCTAAATTAAGACTTTTTGGTCAGTCAAATAAAATAATAAAACCAAAACAAAATATGAGTGAGAAGAAAACTTGCATCCATTGTGAAAAATTAGGGTATAAAAATAGATTTCATCCTGAAAATTTATGTCGCAATAGAAAAGTAAAAAATGAGAATATTAAATTAGTAAATAATTCGGAAATTCAAGATGCTGTTTCCCATGCTGAAGAAGCAAAAAACGTGTAGTCACCCCACTTATAAAATTGAAGATATTAGTCGATAAAAAACCGGCAATTGCTTTGTACGACTCTGGATCTAATATCTCCTTGATGAATTACGAGTTTTATAAAAAAGAAAAAATGAAGAAAGGAATAAGTGGGGGTGAAAACATAGAAGGCGTATCAGGCGTTGCAAAATCAGAAGGTATAGTGTCTGTACTAGTTAAGATTTTCGATATTGAAAAATATGTACCGTTTTTTATAGTGAAAAGCAGAAGATTTAAAGACGACCTGTTATTAGGTTTAGATTTAATTCAAGCTTTCAAATTGCGACAAGATGAGAATTTGAAGATTACACAAAATTATAAAATGTTAGAAGAGAAAAAAATTAATATGAATGTTTTTCAAGAAAAAAAGGAACATGCTATTAACAACTTAGACGACATCTTATTGGAATATGAAGAATTGTTTGCAAAAGATAAATTCGATATTGGTAGAATAAGAAACTATGAAGCAGCTATAAGATTAACTGTAAATAAATATACAGCGAAAAAAACCTTATAGATGCACATTAGAGGACAAAATAGAGATTGAAAGGCAAACCAAGGAATTGTTGAAAGCAGGACTAATTCAAGAGTCTTGTAGCCCTTATGCTGCCCCAATAACATTAGTCTTTAAAAAAGAAGAAGGAAGAAAATCTCGTTTATGCATAGACTTCAGAGAAATAAACAAAATAGTCGTTCCAGAGAGTCAACCATTCCCAAGAATTGAAGATTTGACGGTACGTGCTGGAGGCTGTAAGTTCTACACTAAACTAGACATAAACTCAGCGTTTTGGTCGATACCAGTACGAGAAAAAGACAGATATGAAACGGCTTTTGTGACACATCATGGACACTGGCAATGGACATGTCTCCCGTTCGGATTGAAATCGTCACCAGCTATTTTCCAAAGAATATTGTCTAGTGTCTTAAGAAAAAATGGTTTAGATGCCTTTGCGGTGAACTATATAGATGATATACTGATTTATTCCGAAAATTATGTAGATCATATTAAACATATAGAATTAACACTAAAAGCATTGAAAAGTGAAGGTCTCAAATTAAATAAAGCAAAATGTAAATTTGCACAAACAAAAACTGCATATTTAGGACACGAAATTGGTGATAATTCAGTAAGACCATTAAACGATAACCTGGTGGCCATAAATAAATTTCCTAGACCACAAACAAAGAAACAAATAAGACAGTTTTTAGGAAAAATTAGTTTTTATTTAGAGTATATACCAAAATACTCTACATCATTAGAACCATTATATAATCTATTGAGGAAAAATGTGGATTATAATTGGACAGAAGATTGTGAAGAGAGTTTTAAAAAAATAAAAAAATTTTTATGTTCGGATCCAGTATTGGCAATTTTTAACCCACGAGCACCGATATATATTTATACTGATGCTTCTATAAAAGGAGTTGGTGCAATTTTGAAGCAGCCACAAGAAGATAAATCTTTGAAGCCGGTATTTAATTTTTCCAGAAAACTGACAGAAGCCCAAAAAAGGAAGAAGGCCATATACTTAGAAAGTCTGGCCATAAAAGAGGCGATATTATATTGGCAATATTATCTATTAGGAAAAAGATTTATCATTTTCACAGATCATAAGCCACTAGAAAACTTCAACGTGAAAAACTGCAAAGATCCAGAATTATTGCAAATATTGAATTACATTTCACAATTTGATTTTGTTATAGTTTATAATCCTGGAAAAGATAATTTAGAAGCTGACTGCATTTCCAGAAACCCAGTTTTAGAATCAAATGAAGAAGAAAATGAAAATGATTCAGCAATCAAAATAACAAACTTTTTAAAATTGGAAGACGTAGTAAACAATCAAAAACAACTGAAACCGGACAAAAATAGTTTTTTGGAAAATGATGTCATTTATGAAAATTTGAACAACAGAAAGAAGATTTGGCTAACAGAAGAATTTGGGAAAAAATTGGTAAAAGATGTACATATTAAACAGGGACACATTGGCATGAAACAATTAACGTTAATAATAGGTCACAAATTTTATTTTAAAAATATGTACAAACATCTTAAACAAACATGCCGATCTTGTGAAACTTGTATTAAGAATAAGACAAGAATAGGTTGTTTTAATGCACCTATGTCACAATTGGGTCCCGCAAAAGAACCTTTTGAAATTGTATCTTTAGACACAATTGGTGGTTTTGTTGGAAATAGAAGTACAAAGAAATATCTGCACCTTATTATAGATCACTTTACTAGATATGCTTTCATTGCTACATCTAAGACACAGATTGCTAAAGACTTTATAAAATTAATAAAAACAGTGGAAAATAAAGGCAAAATCTTTGTTAACAGATCAATATTCTGGAATCAACTCCACACAATTTAAACGATATGTGAAGTCAAGAGAGATAAATTTAATATTCACAGCAGTAGACTGTGCATTCTCAAATGGGTTGAATGAAAGAACAAATCAAACGTTGGTTAACAGAATACGGTGTAAAATATATGAAAACAAGGAACGTCCATGGACTATTATAGCAGAAGAGTGTGTTGAAGAATACAACACTACAATCCATAGTTCAACGGGTTTCACACCAAATTATTTGCTAACAGGAATTGACAACTCAATCTTACCAAAAGAATTGGAAAAAAATAAAAAAGAGAACTTAGAAGAAAATAGATCAATAGCTTTTGAGAACTCGAAAAAAATACATGAACAAAATAAGAAGTATTATGACAGAAATGTAAAGGAAATCATATATAAAGAAGGTGATTTGGTTTATATTCAATATAGTAATGGTCTAAACAGAGGAAAATTGGAAGTGATTAGATCAGGCCCTCACAGAATAAAAGAAAAATTATCTAACGTGATATACATCATCGACAGTGGATTCAAAAAGAAAGAATCAAATTTATTTCACGCCAGCAAATTGGTTCCTTATCGGGATGATGACGGTAGTCCTCTTCCAAAAAAGGGGTGATGTAAGTTTGAATACTGACGCCAAACATAGTCATATGATAGACGTGAGATAACCTGCAGAGACAGATGTGAGCGAAGGTTATAATAGACATTATAGACTGCTATTGTAGAAATTAAGTATTGAGTGTAATTACTGAATATTGACTATTGTGTTGATTCAGGTATGTTATTAAAGATACCTGGAGTTATTTAGTTAGTTATAAATTTGTAAATATGTTCTTTTTAATTACAGTTCTGAACTGCATCCACAAGAGTTTTATTCTATCACCTCATTGGTTAAGTCGTTGAATTCACGACTTACATATCGTAAAAAAAAAGTAGCTCGGGGTGCTTTTAAATATATTTTAATAAGGAATCTACTTTTACCAATATCCGTCAATAAAACATTTATAATCATTGCCATTAAGAACCCCACGCTTTTTGCAATATTTTTTTTTTTTATCCCTATTGAAATCTATATATATATAAAAGAGAATGGCGTTAGTTACTGACCTAATAACTCAAGAACGCCTGGGCCGATTTCGATGATTCGAACCACTTAGGACTGGTCTTCGGCCAAAAAAAAAGAATAAACAAGAAAAATCGAAATCGGTCCAGGTGTTCTTGAGTTATATTTATATATACATAATATATTTTTGTAACCTTCACAGCTTCTCTATTAATTTTATATCAACATATGATCTATGACTTCCTGATCACAACTTTACAATATTATTTATATAAGAAAACCCATTTTTGAAAAGTTGTTATTTAACACATTTGTGAACTAAGGCATCAACTTTTGACAGCTGATTCATTTGCAGTATTTTCATCGCATACTGTTTGATAATTGTGTGGGGTAATTATTTATTTATTATTTACAATAATCGTAGTTTCAAATATTGCATTTAATACATTATTTTCAAACGATTTATAAGTTTGATGAAGTGCACATTGTGAATGGTTATGTCCTTTGTCATTGCATAAGATTAATTAAAATTTTCTATATAACTGCCCAGTTAACAGTAACAATTATTTATTTATTAATTACAATGGTTGTTGTTTCAAATATTGCATTGAATACATTGTTTTGAAACTTTATCAGTTTGATGAAGTGCACATTGTGAATGGTTATGTTCTTAATTATTGCATAAGATTAATTAAAATTCTTTATATAATAACTGCCCAGTTAATAGTAATAATAATTATTTATTTATCATTTACAATAATTGTAATTTCAAATATTGCAAAAACTAATGAAGGACCATTACGAAAAAAAAATTAAAATATGAATAAACCTATACGAAAAACGCATCCTCTATTTAAAATTATTAATAGATCTTTAATTGATTTACTATCTCCATCTTCAAGTTTATTATGATGAAATTTTGGATCCTTATTAGGTATATGTTTAATAATTCAAATTAGCCTATCCATTAGTTCCTAGCTATACATTATACAGCAGATATTGAACTCGCTTTTAGAAGAGTAGTGCACATCGACAATCAATCTTAACTTTAATCAAACGTTAACTTCGGATTGTGCAATTAATTTTTACGTGGGTTACTTTGAAAATAATTCGAATTCACTGTTCATTTCATTCTGATTTATCATTTTGATGTAGTATTCAAACGGTATGTTGCCAGCAAATATGTTTATTTGTGAGGTTATGACATTTGTATTTATTTATTTAATATTTATGTATCGATAATTCCTTAATTGCTTTTGTGACATTAATTTTTTAGTGTTATTCACAATGCCGCTAGCCAGAAGATCCAATCTTTCGTATCGAACCCGTCATGCAAGTACAGTTCGGAATATAGCCAATCAATTGAATATGGATGAACAAGAAATCGCACGAGAACAGCGCCGTGTAAGTATGGCTCGATTTCGTGCATCACAAACATAAGAAGAAAGACAGGATGGCAAATGAAACGGCTCAGTTAACAATGAGAAATCGTCGAGCAAATCAAACAACTCAACAACGTGAAAATCGAAATAAACGCGTAAGAAGTTCTTCAAGTGTTGATTTGAATCGAGTAGCGTTTCATTACGATTGTACAATTGACTACAGCTCGCATCCTTCCGTTCAAATTGGCTCAATGGAGGTTGTGTGCAACCATTGTGGTGCATTGAAGTTCGCTGGAGAAACACAAGCCTGGATTGTGCTATCTCAATGGCAAGGTTAAATTACCAACATTGCCCTTGCCACCAGAGTCATGGCATTCTTTGGTTCTTGGTGAAAAAATCTATAGAACACTCAGAAAACGGATGCTTTCAAATGACTCTATTGGCTCTAAGTCATTGTTTATAATATGGAGTTCATTTATGGATTCAATTCAAAATCCACTCTCCGTTTAAACTCAACATAGATTTTTATTTAAAATCAACGCAGACGAAGTTGCAGGAAAAAGCTAGTTAATTTATATTTTTCAGATTGGTTTCCTATTAAAATCTGTCGTTTTTTTCTTTAGGCTGTTCCATATTTAAATTATTTGCTCACAATTTTGTATCTTTTCTACCGTTTGATAATAAATCAAAGTGCAATAAGGAAAACAGCACCGGCAATGATTCCGTTAAGCTGACGTTCAATGTAATGTAATATTGGAAATAATTAATTATTTACATGTTTACATTTAATTGATATTAAATTCCATATATGATTGTAGGTATTAAATTTTAATTGCCAGAAGGCTCAAAGGAGAGTTCCCCCATGGTCTCATCCTGTTTTGGACCGAATATTCTACGTAGTACCTTATTTTCGAATGCCTGAAGACGTTGTTCATCCTTTAGCGTTTGCGGCCAAGTTTTTTAAACTATTATTTATTCTTTTACTAAAACCATGTGCAATCTAGAATCATTCTCCAATTAACGATCTATTTTTATAATACTTTCAATTTTATGAAGCAACTTTCCTCTATGACCTCTCCCTAGTGAATTATTTAATCTTAAGAAATTCCATATCTCTTTATTGCCTGTGAGATTAATTTTTTCTTACCCCTTTACTCTAAAACATAAACGAAGCAGATTTTTAGCACTCCTCAGGATTTCGCGAAGAGTCTTTAGCGTGGTTGTCGCTTTGTTCGCCTTTATATGCCCTCATTATCATTATCGATCCTCTTTACCATATCATTCATTGTGAGGAGGACGTCCCTGCGTCCTTTTCTTCTCTTTCCGGTCCTTCACCAGCTCCCTCCTTTTGTGCCCATAGAAACCTCTTCCCTGAAAGTCCTTTAACATCTTGGTTCTTCCTTCTCCGAACCTTAATATGACAGACCTTATATACGACCATCTCAACAGACGATTCGCTCCCAGCATTAACAGATCTATATTTTGTTTACGCTCAAGCAACATTATTTTTTATTTTTCTAATGCAGCGTCAACATTTATTATTGAATAGAATAAAAAAATTACATAGGCAAATTCAACTTAAATAACCTCAATTACGTTGGTGTACAATCGTAATCTATAAAGAGCGGAAATAACATAACCTGATATAATAATGAATAAATCATTTTATAGCTAGAGTTGTCAAAATTTCATTTAACTACTTGATTAGAGTATATTTCAAAATAACTTTCAAATATTACCAATAATTCTGGACATGCTCCTGAAATCCAAATATTACGGTCAAGAAGGAGATATTCACCACCACTTGATACTGCAAATGCACAAATCTATTATACAATTTCCACGATAGCATTCAATAAACATCCAATATTATATGTATTCTTCTTGTTCATTAATGTTATAGTATACAATATACAGATGCAAACGTTACATGAATGCTATTGAATACTATATTCATAGTTTTTTAGTATGAAGTCTACGTTCATGAAGTCCACATGTCCATATATTTGGCTAGCTAAAAAAGCTTTGTTTTTAGTAGTTTTTAACTATTATATTTTGTTGCAAAATATAGGAACCTCCTCAGTTGATCCTACCAAAAATCAAATAAAAATACTTGCATGAATGATTAATCCATGTATGCCTTATATACACGCAGTATTTACGCTATTGTACTTTGATTTCTTGGATTCGGTCCTAATCAAGATTCTGGTCGGGATAAAGAGACTTATTAAATTATTATATTGTCATGGGTTCTTAAGAAGTGTGCTAAATTTCACTTTAATTCAATACTTTAAAGTGAAAGAAAATCTATTTTAAAGATTCCGTTACATAAACATACAGGCGAAGTTATTAAAAGCGTGTTAAAAATGACATATTGTATTCAGGAAATAATAATATATAAAGCAATGTATAATATTTATCTTTAATATTTGTACAATATTTATAAAGCGATATAATATTGAAAAATAAATGTTTTATTTTGTATTGAAATGCAAGTCATTTTCCACATTACAGTAAATTATTACTCTTGACATGATCTCTTAAATTTTTGATTGATGGATCTCTTTTTTAACTAAGATATCTTCTCTGCTATTAGTATTATCAGGCGATGCGGCGTTTTTTCTAGGATAAAAAAATAACTTATAAAAGCCATTTTACATTTGAAGTGTTCTCTTAAAGCCTTTAATGAAAATACCAACGGAGCGTCCTATTCAAGAGAATTGTCTGCATAATTTCTTGGGGCCGAGGCAAGTAATAAACGAAGAACTTTAAGTAACATCATAAACGGTGGTCGGAACTTTTGTCCCCTGGTAGCGCGGCCCTCGGCGATATTTCACTTGTCCCTCCGCCGCGATAAAGAAAGGAAAATAAAGGAAAAAACCACCCTATTAAGGGCCCTTTCTTCCCTCCAGATAGAAATGGTGTTTGTCTGTTGTAATTAAATGATGTTTCAAGATGACATTTTTAAACAATTTCTTTTTAATCCCTTAACTGAAAGGGCGTTTATAGCTTCAGACTATATATAAAAAACTATACCACTACAACCCATGACGAGTCTGGGGATTCAGTACATTGTAGAGACTTTACTGTTTCTTGGACAATGGTTTAGCAGGGAGATGAATTGTCCCAATTATATCTTAATCTGCACTCCTTGGAATAATCAAACTGGCAAAACAAAAAAATATAGTGTATGTTCAATATACATTGGTAAAATGGTATTCAAGGTAACTTTCTTATATCAAAACTTAAAGGATTAATATTACAAAAAATCATCTTTGGAAGCTGAAGTAACCCCGAATTGTAATTCTCCTTCAACAATAGGCAACTCACTCTCGCATTGGTTTTGCATATTCAACATTAAACCGAAGAGTACAATATTTGCGCTATATTTACCTTGTTTACGCTATATTATTAAAAACAAATTTAAAAACGGTAGATTCTATGTAAAATATGAGAATGGAATAGGAGAATGGGTCTGTGTTTTAGTACATGGTAGAGACTGTACTGTTTCTTGGACAACGGCTGTACAGGGAGGTGATTTTTCCTAGATCCACCAGCTGTTCCCCTCATTTATGGTATCCACTTTATAGAGGCTGGGTGAGCCCCAGGAGGTCCTAGGTCCCAAAGGATGGATCTCTGTCTGCTAACAGAATAAAAAAAAGTATGCCAGTGAGTGGTATTTGAACCCAGGACCTACTACATAGCAACTCAGTGCTCTACCATTGAGCCACTCCGCTCCCTTAAACTAAAGATAACTAGGATATATTTCGTAGGTTAACAAAAAATAATAAATTAGTAAAGTATAATATTTAATATATCACTCCAAAAAACAAAATCATATCTAAAAAAAACTAATTTTTCAATAGAACCATTTATTTGTAAGATACTTTTGATTTAGAAAAATAAAAATTTTGGTGTTCGTAAAGCAAAACATTCCTATTGTAATGATGGTTTTGAAATTATTTTATTAGGCATTTTATTAAGCATTTTTAAAAGCTTGAGAATTTTTTGATTTTAACATATACCATTTTTCCGAAAAATCTTCAAACATAATACCTATATCTCAAAATATGAATATACTAAACAAAAACAAAGCAAATTATGTTGGAAATCGTATATCAGATATCGTTCCCGAATTAAAACCTTCAACCAATGCAATTGCTGCTGAAGGCTTAACTAAAAAATTTTCATTTTTAAAATTTTTTAGTTATGTCGTTGCTTCTTTGAAGGAGCGATGTGTAGTTATTAAATTTATAACCCATGTCGTGAATTTTTCGATATTGGTGACTACTAATGCAATAGTTATAAAAAAATATGATGTTTCATATAAATGATCACCGCTTTTAGAAAGATATTTTAGGCACTTAAACCATGCTTATCAGTGGAGTCATTAAACGTAACATATTTATTTTATAAGTCTGTCATATACAATATTTATAAATCTTTCTAAGAAAACGGTCTCAGACCTGGTTAATGTTTTGAAAATAGGGGGAGTTCCAGTATTATAATAAATCTTATATAATATCTGTATTTTTTAAACACTTTTAGTAATTTTTAGTTTCTTTTTAATTTCAGCTGAATTAAAGTAAACATAAATATTTAGATTTAGAAGTTAATCTTTTTTCAAGGTTTAGTCCCCAGTAGCGGATCTGTTCAACAGGAATCAGTGGAATGTTATTAAACGATACAGGAGGACAGAAGTCGTTCGTGTAGTCCCCAGTAGCGGATCTGTTCAACAGGAATCAGTAGGATGTTATTAAACGATACAGGAGGGCAGGAAGCTATTAGTTTACGACGGAGGGTAAAAGTGATTTGGCGGGGTTTGTGGGAATTTATTTTAATCCTCCAGTTGTGAATTTTTCAAGGTCACTGTTATGGGATTGAAGAGTATGGGGTGCTTTAACTGGATCAGTGTTGACTGATAATTGACATGTGTCATCCGCATACGTGGTAAAGATAGTATTACGAGGAACACCACCAGATTGATAAAAGCGGGATGAAAATAAATTATTGATTTAGTTTGAACGAACTGTTTGTGAGATAGGATTGAATAATGAGAAATATGTAGGAGGTAGGACTTGGCGGAGTTTGTAAAGCAATCCTTGGTGCCAGACTCGGTCAAAAGTCTGTTCCACGTCAAGAAATACCGCCGAACAATATAATCTACGTTCCAATGTAATGTAAACAACGTCCACCGCACGCTTTGCTGTATGGGGAGTGGGATGGTCGGAATCCAAACTGGTGATAATGTGGTTTGCATCCAGGATGGGCTATAATCGTTTCAAGATGAGCTTTTCCAGGATTTTATCCATGCAAGGTAAAAGTGAGGTAGGACGGTAAGAGGAAGGGTATTCCGTTTTTTTTTAGGTTTAGGTATCATTTTTACAGCGGATAATTTCCAGAGGTTAGGAAAATATGCAGTACTTTTTTTTTTTTTTTTTTTTTTTTTTTTTATTTCTTAATTTTAATTAATTTTTATTTCTTAACCCCTTTGGTTGTTATAAATATTTGAAAAAATAACATATTAAAAATTTCTAATGATAGATTGTATCTCTTCTACTGCACCAGCTGCATTTTAAGAGAGGATTGTCTGAAGGATTTTCTGAACATTAATTAAATGGAAGGAGTGGGGGATCCAGTGATGGGGCTCACTAGTTCTGTCTGATTGGAGTTTGTTAGTAATATAGTTTACTCAGTCCATGTTGAGCGTCTGTACGTGTGTTTGCCAGCGCTGAGGTCGGCCTGTCGGTGTAAGTGCGTTGAATAGTGGGTTCGTGCAGTGTTGGAGGCTATCAAAAAATTTGATATGCCTCCGTGTGATGAAGTCCGTTACCGTCGGGAGTCCGAGAGTCTCGTGTATTATGTCTGATTTCGTCCTTTGTAGAGAAGTGTGCCTTACTATACGCCTCAGCATACGGTTTTGAAATTGTTGGAGCCTTTTTGAGGTTGTTGGCGAAATGTTATTCAACATAGGCGCCCCATAAAGGAGTGCTGGTCTAATAACTGCCTTATAGATCATTACTTTGAGGCGGAGTGATAAGTTTGGTGAGGTTAAAAGATGATTTAGCCTGTAAGATTTGGTTCTCACCGACCTGATCTTCTTATTGCAATGTTGGGATAACGTCAAGTGCCGGTCGAGGGTGACACCGAGATACGTTATCCTATTCGCAAGTTTGTTAACTTTGCCTGCTACTCTATAAACCTTAGGTAGAGGGCGCTTATTCTTTTGGAAGGAGAGAATAATACAGTCGGTCTTTTTGGGGTTAACTGTAATATTCAATCCGTCCAGTCTTTTAGTTATTTCCTCACAGGCCACCTCAGCCTGCCGTAGAGCTCTCTCTGCATTCAATGAGCTACTGTAGATGGCAATGTCATCGGCATACGCCGCCACAGTAGCTTTTTTGTATTTGGCACCAACGATTTCCGCCGTATAAACTGAGAATAATACCGGTGATAGCACAGACCCTTGAGGTACACCACACGTGAGTGGAAAGGGGTTGGACAGCTCTTCGCCGACTCGTGCCTTTATTGAACGTTGTGTCAGAAAGGACCTTATGATAGTATATAGCTGCTCGGGAAACTCGTTGTCCTGCAGTGTCTTACATAGAAGGCTATGGGACACTGAGTCAAACGCCTCCGTGCAGTCTATGGATATCAAAGCGGTTGCCTCGTTCTTAACTGTGTTCTGGCTTACTTCCGCGTGTAGCTTCGCCAGATGGTGGTCCGGGCACAGTCCGGTCTGGAAGCCGGTCTGCTCCGGTGGGATTAACGCTATTTCTGAGCAATAGGTTTTGAGATAATTAAGAATAATTTTCTCAAAAACTTTGCCCATGTGCGGAAGTAAGCTAATAGGCCGGTAGTCGACTGGCTGATTACCATTTCTTGCGGGCTTCAGCAGCGGAAAGAGAATAGCTCTTTTCCATGCCTCAGGAAAGTATCTTAGCCTGAGACAGGAGTTGTAGAGGTTCGTCAGGTGAGCTATGCCTCTTCTTGGTAATTGTTTTAGGAGTATAGTTTGTATTCCGTCGTGGCCTGGGGCTTTATTCCCTCGCGAACGACGGAGTATCGCCTTCAGCTGCTTCGGGGATACAAACATATAATTATTTCCTATTTCTTCGTTCGGGATTTCAGTCATACTGATTGTTCGACGGGCTATAGTGGCACTGTAGTGATCAGCGAACTTACTTGCTTGTTCCTCATCTGTCAACAGTTTGTCTCCGTCGTGTAGTAATGTAGAGCTTCTCTTCCTTGTGCTCGCCCTGAGTAATTTCCAAAATTTACGGTGGTCGCCATGGATTGCTCGGAGCTTCTCATGCCACTGTGCAGTCCGCCATTGTTTCATGAGATTGCGAACCTGAGTGGTAAGGGAATTCACTACCGATTTTACCTCATGATCCCTAGTCCTGTACCATTTATTCTTCCACTTATTGCGCAAGGCGATAAGTGAAAGAATGTGATCTGGTAGGGGACGCAGGGCTGGCGGAAGTGGATTAAATTTCGGTATGGCCGCATCCGCGGCGCTTCTGATCGTTTTTGTAAAAAACTCTAGGTAATCGTCTATGTCTTTCGTTTTTCGGAGAGTAGGAACAGTTGACAAATTATGGTAGACATGTGCTTTATAAAACTCCCAATCTGCTGCTTGATATTTAAATTTAGTAGGTGGAGGTGAGAATGGTGTTTCTCCATCTAATGAGTAAAGCACAGGCCTATGGTCCGTTGTTATAATATCCAGCGCTACGCATTCAATAAGGCGATGGGGCTGTCTAGTTAGAAGTAGGTCGATCGTTGACCTGAATGCCACATTAGCCCTATGTATAAATGTGTGGGTATCGGGGTGAACCACTGTAAACGGTGTTTTTAAAATAATTTTTCCCGCTTCACTGCAAGAGGCATTGTTCCAGAGGGTGTGCCGGGCGTTTAGGTCGCCCACTACCCAATGGTTTGTTCTCTTGGCGCACGCGTGGAGCAGTCTCGAGAATTCTTCATGGGATGATCTAGGTCTTCTGTATAACCCTGTAATAATGGTGGGTTTATCCAGTTGAACCTGTATGGTTTTGTGGTGTATTTTTGGGTCTCTGATGGCCCCTGGTGTGGGGTGATCCCTCCATCTTGTACCGTGTCGAATGGCTATCATGACCCCACCTTTTTGCTCAACCAAATGGTCTCCCGTTAGATCGTACCCGGGAATGCGTATGCGCTGGAAATTAACTCTGGTATCAGTGAGGATCACTACAGTGGGTTGGGTCTGTGCTATCAGGGCGTATACCTCTGTAATTTTAGGCATGAGTCCGTCAGTATTGAAATTTAGTAGCGTCATTGGGTTATTCATTTTGTCAGTAGAGCAGAAAATAACTCTAAGAGTCTGTTTGCAGTGTTTGTGAAATTGTTGATATTTGTCATAAGTTGTTCTACCCAAGGGGGTGTAGTATCGTAACAGGGCCTGTCAACGGTCCTCTCCGCTGAAGTCCATTCGGTCTGCCTGGGTGGAGGTTGAGGTCGGTCCCTCATTGGTCCGTCAGTCCGTCTTTGAGTTAGTTTGGGAGGATGGGGAAAATTTTTCTCGTTATATGTTGGTGGTGCTGCTGGATTAGGCTTGCTTCTAGTCCTGGTACTTTGGCGGAGTTTCTCCAGTTTCGCCTGCAGAGCTTTCCTGACTACACAGCCTGAGAATGAGGCTACATGAGTTTCTCCACAATTGAAGCACTTCAGTGGGGTTGTTTCTCTCTGGCACTCAGAGACTAAATGTGGGCCAGAAAACGGACACATACCAGTGCTCGAGAGCAGTGATTTTTAGTGTGTCCGAACTGTTGGCATCTATGGCATTGGATAATGCCTGTCCGTCCTTTGTATATCTTGGCAGTGAATCTAACTCGATTGACTGCTTGCACAGCTTGTAGGTCGGCCAGCTTTACTGTCGCTGCTGTGGTGATCAGGATAAGTGGAAGTTCGGTTTTTACTCCGTCCTTGTTGCTCTTCCTCATGCGGCGCACGTCTAAAACATCCTGTAATTTCGTTTTTAGAAATGTAGTTATTTCTTCTATGTCATATTCGAGGTCTAGCCCGTATATGACATATTTATTTGTTCTGGATCCATTGGATGTCGCGTACGTGTGGAATGGGTTATTTTTTGCTTTTAAAAAATTCACAATTCCCGCGTGCGCTTCTAAGGTGCCCGGGAAAATTCTGATTCCATCTTTGGTTTTTTGAATGCTGAAGTCCTGAAACCCAGCGGTCTGAAGCTCTTCTACTGCTCTTATTGTCCTAGTCGCACCACTAACTACTATAGGAGGTGGTTTTTTGAATTTAGGTGGCGCACTGGGGGCACTATCACTGGGAACACTGTCATTACACAGAGATATATAACTGTTTTGGGTACTCACCGAGAAGTTTATCGTCCGGTTCGTCTGCCTGCAGACTTTCTTTGGCTGCTCCCAGCCGTCATCGACGTCGCTCTTACTCTTCTTGGTCACCGTGGGCCCTGCAGTGCTGACCGCTGCTGCTGTAGTGGAGGGTCCTGTTGGCTCCGTCATGTTCACAGTCTCTACACAAGGGAGGGGGTATTCTTGTCAGCGCAACGCTGCCCGATTAGCTGCTGTCTTTTACCCACAGGATATATGTGGAGTCCAGCAGCCTAAGGCGCAAATCTAAACAAGAACACCGGTCACTCGGGAAAACCAAAACCTGATATGGTAGGATAGGTGTCTTTTAATAAAGACACCTATGCAAAAAAAGTTGTCACTTTTCAATCGTATTCTACGAGATTAATCCGAGATTTATTTATCTCCATTCGAATTCTCCAATATGCAGTACGGATTACAGCATTATATATTTAAGTGAGGAACAGAATAGTTTTTCTGGGAAGATGCTTTAAGATGTGGATCGTGATGAGGTTGTGTCCAGGAGCTTTGCGAGAAGGTAATCTGTGAATAATATTAGATAGTTCTGAAGGATGGAATGCTTTGGAAGGAAGGATCATTTGTAGAGGGACATTTAACTCAGCTTTTATATATTGAAGTGGGAAGTGGGTTGGGTTTATAATGTCAGGGTGTAGATAAAAGGTTTTAGGGATATGTTGGCCGAATAACTGACCTTTTTCTTCATCACATCTTCACCAGACATTGGATTCTTTAGGAAGGCTATCCCCCTATTATATACAACAGTTTTTAGCGATCGCTATGTTACATTTTATTTTTGCGTATATTATAAGGTGGAATAATAAAAATAGGTCGTTAAAAAATTATTGGGAAGTAAGATTTAAATTTTTTTTTGTACTTTAAATATACAGATAATTATACATATGGATCAAGCTCTATAAGCAGGCTCCTCACACTGCTTAAAGCGGTAGAGAGGAAGAGATTAAGTAAGTAAGATAATTACATAATATAACAATTACACAACAATCAGAGTTCCAGTGAATTTAAGAATCATACAATTGGAACAAAGGGGGTTGGTCCGAGGCAAAGCGTACAAGGTGTATCCTAGTTATTAATATTATTAGTTTCTGTAAATATTTTAAATAATTAAAAAGGCCATTTACATTAAGTTATTATGTTGTGTTATTAGATATTTTGGCAGATACAATACTTCATAAATAGAAGATTTGTTCTGAAGTAGAATTACTATTGATGTCAGAAGGGTTTGATCATCAAATAAAAAAATGGTTAAACGATTGTTCATAATTATATCACTGTAAAAAATTAATATACCTACTTTTAATCAGTAGGAATATTTGTGATTGATAAATAATTTGCAAATTAATAGATAGTAATAATGTATTTAGTATTATTCGTTTTATTAAGTATGGAAACTCAAAATATCAATTATTTTATTTATTTAAATTACAGAACATATATGTTAATCATCAAAGGTTTTGGTGAATTTAGTCAGTTTGTTGCATTTGTTAGAACATAGTTTATAAACTGACTGAGATATTAGTTTGAATAGTTTATAAACTGACTGAGATATTAGTTTGAATTAACTTAAGTGTAATTTAAAAATGGTACGACATGTTATAAAGATTATTTGCTTATTTTTTAATGAATTAATTAATGCTTTAATATTCAAATTCAAAATGATTTAACTATTTTTTTATAATCGGCAATATTCTGATTGTAATTTTTTTTAACTTGACCGGTGTAGATAAATATATGAAGAGAACAAAAATATCAATGATATGAATATGTAATGACAAATAGAAAAACTCTTTAATAAAATAATATGTTTAGTATACTTGATGATTATTGTAAATGAAATTTTAAAAAAATTATCCACCAATAATAAATAATGAATTCTTCATAGTTTATGTATTTTTTTAAGAATGACAGTTAAGGATATTCTTTTATTTGAATATTTCCATTTCATCCCAGACTTTCGGAACAACAAGATTTTAGAAGTGCACAATTTTGACCCAATTAGTGTACCTAGGGCTTCGTGCTCAAAGTAACGAATGAGGGGCATTCACTTAACGGAATTCAGAATTTAAATGAGTGGGAGCTCTATTTGAATTGTCCGAGGGTTTAAGTTTAATTAATTGCTAGTTTTATTTAATTACTAGGCTACGCTGTTTACCGGCTATTACTCTGCTTTCCAATTATCCCATCCAAGTGTCCCATACTGCGTTCCTACCTCCAACCGTGCGATTTCGTTTTTGTGGTGCTTACGTTATTAACAATAGCCTTTAAATTAATTTGGATGAATATAGCTAAATAATATGCTATCTCATTGTCTCCATTTATATATATATATATATATATATATATATATATATATATACAAACATATATAAATAAACTATAATATTTATGATAATTATTTATAGGTCATAACCCTGTTCACTTCAACAAGTAATTTTACAAATACAAATAAAAACTGTTCAACCCTATTTCATGGAATGGAAATCGGTTTTGTGACTTATACAACAAGTTCATTTTAATGGTTATCTTCATAGATAGTTATACTGTACTGCTGCATTTGAGTTATTCGACTTTGGTACAATCAAAGAAGGAGCACTATTAGTTAAAATTAATTTAAATATATTAAAATATTTGATTTTGTAAATATAATACCAATATATCATGATATTCTATATTTTTCATCAAGATTTGTATTATCAATTTCATTTACGTACCCTTTATATTTTATCAACAATTTATCTATGTCATTTTTATTCCCATTATTTCTTCTTTGTATTTCTCTCTTTGTATCTCTTTTTTATTGTCTTCTTTATTACTTATTTGATAATACTCTATAATTATTCTCGTTGCTTTGTACATTTATCTAAGGGCCCTTCATCTTTATGTTTTATCACTCAGATACCTTGATGCCTATATTTTTAATATTTACCATGTATAATTTTGTAGATTTAGCTCTCAAGAAGACCTTCGACTCTGTTCCTCGAGATGAAATTTGGAAGGCATTAATGGCCAACCATGTTCCATCAGGCCTTATTAAGGCAATCAAATCTTGCTACCAAAAACCTATGGGAATAGTGAGAATTAATGGAACTGAATCCAAGAGCTTTTCCATGGACAAAGGAGTAAATCAAGGAGACAGTCTCAGTCCACTACTCTTTATAATCTTTATGGGTGAAATCATTAAAATATGTAATAGAAGAACTGCGAGAACTACAATTGGGCATTGGAATATGCGGATCATACTAGCAAAAGTGGTAGTATATGTTGACGATATAGCCCTGTTCTCAGACACTTCTGAAAATCTGCAACGGACGATAACTGAATGGGAAGCAGAGCTTGCCAGGAAAGGTATGATCATAAATATTAATGAAAGTAAAATATTGCAAGTTGGAAGAAATCCTGAAGATATACATATTGTATGCAATGAACAAGAACTGGAAGTATTAGAGGAATTCACGTACCTGGGCAAAATGGTTTGCAGAAATGGGAAAGTAGAACAAGATATTACGAACAGGATTAAAAAATCAAATAATGTTTACAACCAGATCTGCAACACTATTGCAATAGAGAAGCAGGAATTGACGTGAAACTCCATATATTCGAAAGTGTATATTTGGCAGTTCTCTTATGTGGGGCTGAGTTGGATACTCCAGGATAAAGACTGGAGCCGTTTAACAGCTGCCGAAATGAAATTTCTCCGACGAGTAACTTCCAAGACAAGAAGAAATAGGATCCGGAGCGATACTATTAGAGAGTATTTCATTTTCATTCATTTCATTTTCATTTATGTATAGAGGAGAAATATTCAAATATTCATTTGAGTATTTCATTTAAATATAGAGGAGCTACGCATTGCCTCCCTGAAAGAAACCCGGAAGAAGCGTCAGCTCAAATGGTTTAGGCACACCCACAGAATGAGTCAAGACAGGGATCCAAGAAAGTTATTGGAAGACAAGTCCGTGGGCTCTAGACCTACAGGGAGACCAAGCTAGACTTACTGCAATTACATTTTCAAGTTGGGACAAGCGAGAGGGAAGAACATGCAGGATCTGAGGATTATGGTGAGGGATAGAGGCAGATGAAGATCCTGGGTCGATGCGGTACCTCTACGCTGAAAGACACAAGCGGAAGATAAATAAGGAGAAGAATATTTACAGATCATAACCTACTATTCACTTCAACAAGTAATTTTGCAAATACAAATAAAAAAACTGTTTAATCCTATTTCATGGAATGGAAATCGTGGTTCAGTATATTAGAATATTTGAATTTGTAAATATATTACCAATATGTCATGATTTTTCATCAAGATTTGTATTATCTATTTCATTTATGTACCTTTATATTTTATCAACAATTTTTCTGTCATTTTTATTCCCATTATTTCGTTTTTGTATTTCACGATCTCTTTTTTATTATCTTCTTTATTACTTATTTGATAATACTCTATAATTATTCCCGCTGCTTTGTATATTTATCTTTATGTTTTATCACTCAGATACCTTGATGCCTATATTTTTAATATTTACCAAGTATAATTTTAATTTGTCTGTATTTTGTATATTTAGCCCTCAAGATGACCTGAAATGTATATATAAAATATATATATATATGTGTATATATATAGCTTTTATAGTGCACAAGGTACTTTTTAGATTTTTTTGGAATGCTGATAGGTTATGTCTTGTCCAATAATTTGATCTTTACTAGTAACCATCTTATCTACTTATATATTCCTACCTTGTCTGAATTCAATATTTCTATAATCCTTATAAATTTATTTCACGTCTGAAACTTTCTTTTATATAGTAGAGAGAAAATAATAAAATATAAATGAATAAAATAAAGAACTACGTATTCGTCTAAGTGGTGTTTTATTTTGTTTTAGGCTTTAAGTTTTCTTATTTGAAATGATAATCGATCAACAGCTTATAAATATGTACTCGAATAGTTGTTCTATATACCCATATGAAAAATATCCATTTTTTTTTTAAATGAAGATGAATAGAGATTTTTTACAGAGGATTTATGTAAACCAGTTAATGACCTAAAAACTCAGGGTTTCAATACAACTTACATATTCAAATATTTATTAAAACCAGCTAATATATGAAAAGTAAAAGAAAAAAGTAAAAAAAAATGTGATTCGAGTTAAAAATGTCTATTGATAGTTAGTTTTTTTTTTCAGCACTACCATTTTTATATTCAGTTATCAATAAAAAATAATTAATATCAACTTGGAAATATTTTATTTTTCATATTAAATTATATGGTATTACAGTTAGTGAACTTATTGATTTTAATTTTCCTTATAACATAGAAATAAGTTTAAAAAAACAAAATGAAAATAGCCTCATTTTAAGTTTCTTCGAAAAAATATCCATGACACCTTTATAAAAAAAAAAAAGATTTTTGCACGTTATCCATTCACGAATTTTACACACGAGGAGAACCCTCATCTTCTTATCATGATAAATAAGTACACAAAAAAAATTTTACTCAAACCCATGATGGGTCATGAGTACAGTGCAAGGTAGATAGATACTGTACTATTTGTTGGATAATGTTTGTGCAGGAAGGTGAATTGTCCATGATCACCTTTGATCTAGTGGCTAACATAACCTACTATGCAAAAAATCGCAGCCCGGTATGATTTTTAAAGTAAAGAATTCTTAGTAAGCAGTTCTTCGGAAATGGCGTAAAATGAGGATCCCGAGCCTATATGCTGTCATTTAATCCTTTAAAGACCCTATCTTAGTTAGAATATATAGGCAAAATATACATGGCGTTAAGTGAATGAAAAATTACTATTACACAATAATGAAACATGCAACAGATTTCTGAAGGATTTAAAAAAAAAATTCTTTCTGTTTGACTTTAAGGCACAATTGTGCCAACATATCTAATGTCGTGTTTCGTCTTTGTAACCAACAGATAAAACGGAATACCAAATGATCCACCTGTCGATTGTAAATAGTTGTTAATGATATATTGAGTGTATTTTGCTTATGGATATGAGAACCCGGAAATAAAAATTATATTGGTTCCTGTTGCTGTAAGTGGCAGATAGCCGGGACGTGAGTTAGAGATAAAGTGTAGGTTCGGCTCGGGCGGTTAGATGAAAGGGACCGCCGATATAGATCCGATTGTCAGTTCTCGGTATTCTTCCACCCCTAACAATGCACCCTTCTTCTACCTCCTCCATCCCCACACACACACACACACACGCATCAATCCCCTCCTCACCCACACAATAATCCCCTCCACTTACATTACGTTAGAACCTCTTTCCCGACCTTGCATTCTTCCTGAAAGCATCAGTTTTAGTGCCGATTGCTTTAATCGTGGGGACAGTGTCTCAAACAATTTTGTTTTTCAAACAGGATGGATTTACATATTGTCGGTTTACTGTTAAAACGCATTTCTTTGATTTTGTATTCATTATGTTTTGCATCTAAAATTATAATATAAAATTCTCTGATATTTTATTATTTGATGTACCTTACCAGGAATATGACTTCATGAGTGCGTTTGTTGTTGAATTATATCGAAATAGTTTTAAACATGGAATGTTCATATATTCATCCAAGCTTGTTGCCAACTGTTTAGGCTTGATCTTTTATTTGTTATTATATGTACTTCGTAACAACAAAATATACCACACTGAGGCACATGCCCAGGAAAATATTATCAAGAGTGCTTTTTATTCTAAAATTACATCAAAATGGTTTTTATCTGTTTTACAAATGGAGTGTTTATATACTTTCCGTTTTGGGTTTATATTGCATTACTTATGTTTGTATCCAAAGATCATTAACTGTTGATGTTTTATTAATTTTTTCATTGAAATTTACTACTGTATTATAACGATACAAAAATTAAAGGCAGAAATGATACTTTATGGCATGGATAAGAAGACATATATAACTTATTGAGTCTTAGTACTCAAATAACTGGTGATATAGTGATCCTTCATTTTTGTTCTCAATATTTTGAAAAAAACAAAAAATTATAAGTAGCACTGACATTGTTTCATTTGAAATACATGGCCTTGAAGATACTTTTATTTTATGAGTGCATATTACTATAGAATTATGTCTTAATGTTTTTGGTTTTTTTTTGTACATGGTGTGTTATTATATGGTTGATATAACCATTATTGAAGGTTGCGGCAAACGACTGATTATAGTAGGCGCGTAATATTTTGATTTTTTGTTTATATTTTGTAGAAAAATTACCAAAAACACTGGCATTGTTTTATTTGAAGCACATGCCCATAAATATATTTTCAGTATTTTACTTATATTACATCACTTATGCTATATTTGTCGTGTATATCATGGTATTTATTCGTTACACGCTCATGTTTTTCATTTTGGACATTTTGGAATGAATATTGGTATTAGACACCAACGACTATTTACTGTTGATGGGTGTTACTTGAATTTTATATTCTTTATCTTTTGTAACCATAATGATAAATAAACTAAAATTATTTTATTTGGGACACATTTCCTGGACGAAGGTTCCAAGAGCGCATTTTATTGTGAAATTATATCTGCATGGTTTTTGTGTTTTGTACATCAAGTGTTCATATAATCTCCGTATAAGGTTGAAGTTGCCAACGATTATTTAATGTTGATGTGTATTCATTTGATATTATATTCATCATTTGATATATTTTATAACAATAATGATAAACAATACTAAAATTGTTTTAATTGCGGCACATGGTCAAGAGCGCATTTTATGTTGATTGCCAACATGGTTTTATAGGTTTTACAAATGGAATTTTGTATGTTCTTAGTGTTTGGCTTATATTACAATTAATGATGTTAGATTCCAACGACTATTTACTGTTGATGCATATTTCTTTGATTTTTAATTCTTCATATTTTGTAACGAAAATTATAAACAGCACTGAAATTGTTTTTATTTGAGGCATATGACCAGGAAGATGCCTTTCAAGAGCGCATTTTATTGTGACGTTATATCTAATGGTTTTTATACGTTTTATGTTTTATATTCTCCATATTAGGCTTGTATTGCCATTGTTGATATTAGATGCCAACGACTATTTACTGTTGATGCGTGATATTTTAACATATTATGGTTTATATTTTGTAATAACAATTATAAAAACAGCATGGGAATTGTTTTCTTTGAGGCACATAATCAGAAAGAGGGTTCTAAAGTGCATTTTATTGTAAAATCATGTTAAATTGTTCCGTTTGTCTATGTTCTACACATAGTGTTCTTAGATTCTCCGCATTGGGGTTTTACTTGTGAGATGCCTACGACTGTTTAGTGTTGATGTGTGTTACTTTGGTTAGTTATTCTCTATATTTAAAATAATAATGGTAAAAACTTCATGTATCCATTATTAGGAGAATAAATAAATAATAATTTCAAGAACAAAGAAATACGACCCCTAAATTGTGAAGAATAACCGGGAATTTAGAAGAACATAAACAGTAAATGGCTTCTATTTCTTCGTAGTTTGATAAAGCGTTTTATTCGATATTTAAACAAAGTAAGTATGATAACTAATATCAAAAATTACTTATCTCATTTTGGCGAACAAATACATTTGAAGTGTTTACAAAAGTAAAGTGTCATACATAGAAATAAATTAGTAAAAATTTGTTTTATTTTAACTAAACATATTATGAGATATGCTTTACTAAGTTATAATTTTATATATTCAAACATTTAGTTAGTGAAAAAAAAACATGAAGACATACATATTTGTCTTAAAACAAATGGTTGATGATTTAAAAAAAAAATTGTATTGATTCTTCTTTTTTTTGGCCTATATCGTTTTTTTTTTTGCAACTATGTTGATTTTTCAGGCCGAGCGGAAATTTAAAACATTCTAGGAAATGACTGACATAAGTAGATTGGAAGAAAAAAAAGTAACGAATTTCCATTATAAATGTGAAATCCCCCCAGGAAGTTTTCCTGATATTGAACCCTTTTGATATTTCTATGAAACCTTTTTTGAAGAGATTCTTCGGAAAACATTCGTTGTTTGTTTATTTACGCAGCTTAATGTTGCTATGGCTGATCGGATATCGGACAAAGCTGCATTAGGGAGCTCTAAATTTTGCCTTCTTAAGTCTTTTCATACATACGCGTACATATACGCGAAATCACTCACAGACACAAACACACAGAATTTTTAAGAGAATTATTTTCCAGACCACTCAGGCCATTTCCTTCCTCCTAATATAATGGTCGAATAATATTACTTATGGTTTTAAAGTGTTATTATATTGGATTTCTAACATATTTATCGCTAATTGGATGGAATAATTACAAAGAATAATGTAAAGACCAATGATGAGAATTTCTGGTCTATACTTACAGTATTCCCCCAAAAAAATCGGAATGGCTAGGAAACTAAATCAAAATCATTTTTAAGGAATAGGTTTCTTTCTTTTTTTTTTACTTGGCCTCATTCACTAACTATCGATCTGATAATTTTTGCAATGTTTTTTCTATCCTTGATTTTCATTTCCTACTTATTTTTCATTTACTTTCCTTTCGATATTGATTAAATTATATTAATCGGTATAAATAAATGCATTGGATTCCGAACTGCTTTTACTTTTAATAATGCGCTTTACAATATTTATTTCTCATGAAGCGGAGTGGCTGAGTGGTAAGGCGTTGAGTTGGCATGCCTGGGCATGGGCCTGGGCTCAAATCCCGCTGCTGTCAAAGCTTTTATTTAATTTGTTAGCAACCGGAGATGGATCCTGAGGGATCTAAGACCCTCATAGGGCTTACCCAGTCTCTATAAAGAAGGTATAAAAAAAAAGGGAGAAATCTGACGGTTGAGCGTAGGACAAATCACCTCCCTGCACAATCGTTGTCCAAGAAACAGGAATGTCTCTACCATGTACTGAACCCCAGACCCTTAACGGGTTGTAGTGAAACTGGAAAGAAAAGTATTTCTTTACTTATAATATTACATAAAAGTTGTTTTACGCTACAAATAGCTCTACTGGTGTGACCTGGTTTATTTTTTCATATGCAATGAATCTACCTCCGAAAGACCCTATGAATTCCGATAGCAAGGACCACAGCTGTGAAAAGCAGAGTTACGGTGACTTGATGAATAAATAATGGCAGAACTGGAATGCAATATGTATGACATTGAGGCTTGTCAAAGGATTCTGGAACATTTTTTTTTCTTTGGCATTCTAAGAACCAGTCTCTTTTGACGTTTTCGTTTATAAGGTTTGGGAATTCGATCTTGGAAAAGAGGTATGTTCTATTAAAGCAAAAATGATTGGATTGACTTAAGAATGCATCAATTGTGGAAACCAATTTGTTTCTTGCATTGTTAATGGATTGGAATCATTGTCATGGTTACAGTATTAACAAGCTGTTATCCGCGTCTTTCGTGACTATTTCATTGTTTTTAGCTCGTTTTAATATGGCTACGTTTATCGTAAACTATGCATGTAATAACTCTACACGTTTGATTGCGTGACGCTATCGCTTTGAAATTCCACTTGATACATATGACATCTATTTGGACCTAATATCAATTTCTTAATCAATATGAGCTTAATATTTTAAACACTATTAAATGAAACGTTGGAGGTATGTCTTAAGCTTAAAAGAATGTGCAATGACACCACATCTTTCCTAAACCCGAAGTGTTATAGCGTCTATCCTACTTGCAACGGCGTCTAAAGAATTACTGAATATCTACCCGAGTATAGCCAGCATTACAAACTTCAGCTATTAGGACATTTTTGTTTTTGTAATGCGATTTTCAAATTACGTTAGTCGTTTCCTTCTCTTATAGTTCAGTAAATTTTAAGAACTCCGAAATGAGTCTGGAATGTGAAATTTTCAAATTATTACTTATGTTCACGGCACGCCGTGAAATACATCTAGAAGGCTGGGGACAGGAAATTTCGGGTCGAGAACCTGGCACCCCACGTAGAGTCCCCGAGTTGTTCGACACACACGTTATGAGGATGATATATTGTGAGTAAGCCCAGGGCTACCCAGGCCGGAGAATGGAGAGCAGAGGAGAAGAAGGCCGGATAAAGAAGGAAAACATGAACAATACAGACCTGCCTTAAATATGTAATATAATTTTAATTTCTCATTTTGTTACCATAGTCATAATTACCTCAATAAAAGGAATTATGTTTAATTTCATACAGTCCATTCATCATCACTTTAAAACACAACCAGCTAACAGAATTATTGGTAATATCCCCATCTCAAAGGGAATACCTTAGTTCGAACAACTTACATATTCAAATAGAACAATTAATCGAACCTGCACTATGGATATGCAGTACCGGCGAATATGCTGTTAAGTGGGTAAAGTTTAACAGCTGCCGAAATGAAATTTCTCCGACAAGTAACTTCCGAGACAAGATGAGATAGTCTCCGGAACGACACTATTAGAGAGGAGCTATGCATTTCCTCCCTGAAAGAAGCCCTCGAGATGTGTCAGCACAAGTGGTTTGGGCATACCCACAGAATAAGTCAAGGCAGGGATCCAAGAAAGTCAATGGAAGTCAACCCCGTGGGCACTAGACCTAGAGGGAGACCAAGCAGACGTACTGCAACTACATTTCCAAGTTGGGACAAGCAAGAGGGAAGAACATGCAGGATCTGACAAAATATGAAGATTCTGGGTTGATGCGGTACCTCGACGCTGAAAGGCACTAGAGGAAGATAAAGAAGAAGATAATATAATGAAATTAAAATCTTTTGAACAAATGTTGTGAACAAAAACTTCTGTGAGTTTATTTCCGTAAACGTTCGCGAACTTTGCCTATAACGTATGCATATCCTTAAAAAAGTTTACTCTTTTTTATTTGATTGTTTGAAGTTTTTCAAAATTGCTCTTTACCATTCCAGAATAAGATATTTCGTCCGTCGATGCAAATCGAAAGTATCGAATTTAAAATAAACAAATTTTTAATCTATAACAACTACTTTAGGATTGATATACTGCACTCCCCGTCAAAAGTATCGCAACACTTTGAAATATTTGAATTTTACAAAAACGTCTGTCTTTTCATAATAAAGAAAGGTTATGAAGTATGTAATAAGCATTTTTAAACTGGACATAAACAAGTTTTATTAAAGTAAATTACAATATCTCTTCCAATAAACAAAAAATTTAGAAAACTTACTTTCTAAACTTTTAATTTCTGACAATTTTAACTTTTAAATCACAATTTAAATTTTTAATTTACATTTAATAATACGTATTGCCACCTCTGGCTTGAATCATTGCTTCCACTCGTCTTGGCATAGGTACTTGAAAAAAGGTTTTGAAGAAAATCCATGGGGTATATTGTCCCACTCCTCCAATACAGCTGCCTTTAGCATTTCAAGGGTAGTAGGAGTGACCGAATCTCGTGACCGAACCTTTCTTTTGAGATAATCCCAAACGTGCTCGATTGGGTTAAGGTCAGGACTTCTTGCTGGCCAATCAATGGTGTGGATATTTGTGATGTTCAGGTACTCAGAAACACATCTTGCCTTGTGAGGGTGGGCATTATCATGCATGAGCCTATGAACGGCATAAAAGCCACTACATGATTTTGAAGAATCATTTCTACATACCTCAATGCATTCAAGGCCCCTCCTTGGATTGGCACTAACTCGGTACGTGCCTCCTAAAATATGCCGCCCCAGAACATGATAGACCCCCCTCCGAATGGCTCAGTTTCTAACGTGCAGCATTGACTAAACCGTTCTCTAGGCCTTCTCCAAACTTTTTCACGTCCATCTTGTCTGTTAAGGGCCACTCTCGTCTCATCAGTGAATACCACTTTTTTTCATTCCTACTCAGGCCAAGATTGGTGTTGTCTTGCAAATCTCAATCTCATTACGCGGTGTTCTGCGGTGAGAAGAACTGGCCTTCTTGAGCTGAGGTTTGACTCCCTCAGTCTTCTAATTACCGTTGAATCCGAGATTGATATCCCTCGAACACCAGCGATCAAGTTTTTAATGGAAGAAGCTGTAGAATTAGGCTTCCGAAGATCTTGCCTTTTAATGAAGCGGCCATCTATGGTATTAGTAATCCTGGGACGCCCTGACGTTGGTTGCCGATTGACTACCAGTCTCCCTGTACCTTCTTATGGTCCCTGAAACGGAAGAATAGTGAATCCCAAGGCGATTAGCGATTTAACGCGATGATTTGCCTTCTTCAGAGAGAGTGATGATTTTGACCGAATCGTCGCGGCTTAAACGATTCATTGTGGATAAAATTAATTGTTTCAACTAGACAAAAGAGAAAACAGACTTGAGACACTCGAAAGATAAACTTGGACTGAAAGGAAATTTGAAATGAATAATCCAAAATCTTATCGTTTGTTGGTAAACAGTGAATAAGAATGAAGTGTCTAGTCATGTAATGTATCTCATTTAGTAAATAATATTACTATAAATATAAACAAAGTATGGATTCAGGTCGAAACCAAGAAAATCTCGAGAATTATGGGTGTTGCAGTACTTGTGACGGGGAGTTTATATAATAAAACATATTCTTGATTTTGAATGTGCTAAGGATAAAATTTACCCTTGCCAATAGATCTATTTTAGAATAATCTTGATGATGTTCAAAAGCAAAAAAATGTATAAAACGTCATTATAAACATTTTTTTAAAACGTGAGTTCCAATAACTCGAATGTACCACATTCGCGCGTTTGATCTGTTTAAATAGTAACTTAATTAAATTCCGCACATGGAAAAGTATTGAATATGCCATATTCTTTTGTTTGCTGTTGCAATTATTTGTGAAACCAACGGAGTGTTTTAAATATAGTAGGCCATCGATTGTGAGATATTAAGTAGTAGGTAATTGCAATCTTTTGGAACTATTTAAAATGATGCAATGATACTAACGTAATGGCCACTTACGATAGTTAGCATAACAAATAATCATAAATTAAATATTTATTTTTTGACTAATTAAAATGGATCATATAAAAATACATCATAATCAAATAAGATGTTCAGTGAAAATTTCGATACTAATGCAAAGTATTAAATGCAAAAAAAAATTTTCGTTTTCCATCTTTAGTGATTGGTATAAAATTAATATTAAGTCATCTAAAATACATAAAATCACGTATAATGACCTAGATAAAATAGGTTTGACGATGTACATTGGTTTGAATTAACCTTGAAACAGTTTTTTCACTCTCCTGAAATTTTTTTTTTTACTTTCCACAGTTTGCCTTTGTATCAACGATGCAGACTCAGATTAGTCAAAAACAGTTAAAAAGATAAGCTATTTCAAATTATATGTTATGACCTTAAAGTATTGTACCGCTTCCGGTGTTCATAGGGACTATATAGTTTATCGTCACAAAATGTTACTACCAACAAAGTCCCAGGAAATGTTTTAAAAGCTTGATTAGGAATGACTTTTTATGACGAACCGTTTTTGAATTAATTGAGAGATGTTTAAGTGTATACTGATTTTTAACATTTCTGATATGTTCACAATAAGCTGATTCAAATACTATACTTAAATATTTTTATATAAATAAATAACGCAATCATGCCTGTAGTGTCAAACGATTTGAAGGATTCTGGGATTCTCCAATTCAATAAATATAAATTATTTTAGAAACGAGGTGTCCCGGAAGCCGCTGGAGAAGACAGGCACAGGAGCTCGTAAACCTTTTAACCGCGGATCTGGAACTTTCCCAAAAGCTGATCAACACCAAACGAATTCTGAAGCCGGCAGGTGACATTATAAATCCCTTCGAAGCAGATGGAACTTTGGCCCGTCCGTGCTATTTATCAGTTGTGAATCTATATAATTTATTAATATAAATTATAAGATAATAATTTATCTTATAATTTATATTAATAAATAATCTAGCTATTGCTTAGAAAAATAATATTAAAAAAAATCCCTAAATTAAAAAAGGGAGCGGAGTAGCTCAGAGGTAGAGCGCTGAGTTGCTATGCTGAAGGTTCTCCAAATCCTCTTGTGACAGATCATTTCGGGCAGAATACATGGTAGACACAGTACTGTTTCATGGACAACGGTTGTGCAGGGAGGTGATGGGTCATAGATCACGCTCAACCGTCAGATTGTTTCCCCTTATTTTGGATTCTCACTTTATAGAGGCTGGGTGAATCCCTGGAGAAGTCTAGATTCCATATGATCCATCTCTGGCTGCTAAGAGACTAAATAAAAGTCTTCCCAGGGATTTTTGGCATGGCAACCCATTACCACTGAGCCACTCCGCTCCCTCATATATATATATATATATATATATATATATATATATATATATATATACGTTCCATTTTTATTTGATTATTTTTATTTTACAATTTCCTTTATTTCTGTAAAATAACACTTAAAAGACAATTTAATGCATTCTGAAGGAATTGTATAGAGCTAGTCGCTGATTTCAGCATACCCTCCCGAAATGTCAGTAATTTGAATAAATGTATTTAATAATAATAATTTAATCATCATTTACTTTTACTTACATTATTATTATTATTATTAAGAATTGTACTGTAGTTTTTAAGTATGCATTTTAAACAAACAAATTTTAATGTACATTATGTCCGATTGGATTGATCAGTATGCTGTGTATTAAGGCAATCCAATGTAATTGGACAGCACTGCTGAAAATAAAGCATTTCTCTCTCTTGGATAATGCGATTGGTCAGTCTTTCCTGATTCAATGGTGTCAATATTAAATATTTTGAATTATCCAATATTTTAAATGAAATAATAATATTTTAGTCGATATGAAGAATTCTTTGAGTTAGTTATATGTGATGAATGTATATATTTTTTTACTAATTGATGTATAAATTAAATAATTTTATAAAATTATTATCATGTTTGTAATAAAAAAGATTTTGATTTTTTTTTTATGTTTAAAATTGTCTCCTGTAATTCCGTAACTATTTACCCTTTTTTCACTAAATTCAATGTCCCAGGAAAGTTTCGGGTGTTCATTTAGGTCTTAAAATCAACTTTCGCAAGAATCTTTTAATTTAATTCAAGAAAATTTTTTAACTTTAATAATTAATCTATATATTTTTATTTTTTAAAAACAGAATAATAATTTTTGTAAATGAAGTCCATATTCAATGATTTATAACACTATTTCACATGAGAAATTTTTAGTTTCGTTATTTTTTTTTAAATTAAAAATTAAAATTAAAATTAAAAAATTAAAAATTTATTTAAACATTATTTTAAGAAACAATAATTATCGCGATATTGAAATATGTGCTTATGTTATTGTTCTCCTTCTGTTTTATACTAGCTTGTTACAAAAGTCCTTGTGCAAAAGTATAGTTTTTCAGATTACATATTTTAAAATATATTGAATACTACTCTTCAAAGTGAACTCCATTGCTTTGAATTACTACTGGGATATAAACTGCGCAAAATACTAATTTTGTAGTATTTACTGTGCCTAGCATTGTAATATAATTTGGATTATAAAAAGCATTAATGTTTATTAGAAATTATACTACGTTAAATATTGTAATGTGTAAACATTTTCATAATAATATAAATGCTAGGTAAAGTATGTACGACACAATTAGCAATATCCCTATCCATTTTTGCGCAGTATATTTGGGGCAGTCTCTGGATGAGGCAACAAGTTTACTCCCATCATTTTTCCTTGGTCAAACGAAGTCAAAGCTTATTGCAAAATTACTTGGTTCTTTTTGACGAAACGGGTATCGTGCAATCAACACTGCGTCAACTCTGCCTACTTGCTAACAGTTTAACAGAGGTTTAAATCGTGTTATTTTACCGACCATTAGGAACAATCTCTAAATACAGAACAAATTTAGAATTACATTTTAACGATTAAAAATGATCTCACAAAATTAATCAAGTCACTTTAAATTAAAATGAATCAGTCAATGTGAACATAAAACACTGTTTGTGGAAGAAAGTGGTTCGGGTAGAGGTCAATTAATTTCTCTTAGAATTGGTGAAAAGTTTATTATGTAGCCAACGTTTCGACCTACTTTGTAGATCTTCTTCAGGGCTATATGCAAAATACAAATAATTGAGAATTAAAAAGTAGTGCAAACTTTTCTGTATTTTGCATATAGCTCTGAAGACCTACAAAGTAGGTCGAAACGTTGGCTACTTAGTAAACATTTCTCCAAATCTAAGAGAAATTCATTGACCTCTACCCGGACCACTTTCTTCCACATATATTTTCAAGGTTAACTATTATTATTCAGTATAAAAAAACTGTTATATGTCATTATGTCAATGTGAACATACAAATAGAATAGTAGATTCAAAAACACTGGTAGGCTTAATTTTCAGAGTTTACGGGCACAAGGACTTCTGAATCAACTTGGTTATATATAAATGCATTTTATTCAGCGAAATGATCATTAAAGATCGAAGTGAGAATCTTAAAATCGTGCATTCTAATTTACAGATCAGTTAAAGTTAATTATGCTTTACTAACAAAGTTAGGATATAAAGCCCATTTTAGATTATCCATGTTGTGATATTCAAATATAAAGAGACTAATATATTAATCCCCAAAGTGGGGAAAAAACCTGTTAACGTTTCGCGATTTTTTTTCATTATCTTTAGGATTAATCTTGACTAGCTCCCATCACATCAAGAAGACAACGTGTAGCATATCCCATATCAACAGCCAAGCAGAGGCAGCAACTCAACAAATTCGCGTTCCATAAAGAACTCCAACAAGAGTCGCTAAAACAAATACCTTTAACTCTTTCACTACTCTTTCAGGACTTTGGTATTAGCGAATTGCTCACCTAAAAGCAATCAATGATTGGCAATCAACTAGTCTTATCGTATGGATTACGGAACATGAAAGAAGCGACGTTATAAGATAGTTGATAACCAGGTAATAATAAGTTCTGCTAATTGTTTAATCACAAGTAACTTTATAACGGATGGGATTAGTACCAGGGAAGAAAAGAGATGATAACTGGAGGACATACATGATTTCAAAACATGAAACAATTTATATTATTAGGGATGAGTCCCTTCACAATCTTTTTTTAAGATCCATTACATTATAGACATAAAATGTAACAAGACAAACTACAAACTCTTCTGTCTCCTATGTTTCCTCTGAGGCATATGTCCTATAAAGTATCTCGAAAAGAAGAAAAAAGTGAAAGATTCCGTAGGCCTTCACCAGCTGGAGGAAGAAAGAGACAACAGATCATTAGTTCAGGAAACAACAGAGGAATATATGAGGAAGGTCTCTGCCCTGGAATGAATGGTGTTTTACAAATAGCAAATGGGAGTGTAATGCTTTAGTTGGGGGTGTTCATTGCTGAAGGCAAGTTACCAGCTACTAGGTTTGCTCATGACAAGGTAATCACTCACTCTGTATTAACTTTACCTTCATTGAAAACTCTTTAATATTAATGATAATATATTGTAGAACACCATCAGATATATATTTAGTGTATAATTTCAACTCTAATGTCATTCATTAATTTGTTTTATTGGAGAATATATTCCGGTTATATTGTATTTGTTTTCTTTTTTTGCCATTTGTGCTCTTTTTTTTTCTTCCTCACTATCAAAGGTAATAATAAACTATTTGGTTTTTATGTAGTAAGTTACATTATTAAAAAAATAAACCACTACAACCTAAAAAAACACGTAACACACTTTTTTGATTCCTCACTACTAGAGGTAAAGTATTTGGTATGTATCAGAGTTGGGCGTATACGAATATTCTTATTCGCATTTAGAAATACGAATATATTTGTATTCGCAAATTTAAATACGAATACTAATATATTCGGACGTATAGATACGAATATTCGTGTATTCGTAGAAAAATATGAGAATATTCGTGTAATTGCAACTGAAATACACAAATACGTTCGTATCTACTTGAGAAAAATACAAACTCACTCGTATTCGCTACCATAATAAATGAATACACTTGTATTCGCAGGAAAAAATACTAATACAGCTATATTCTCAACTAAAAATGACTAAATATTATAATTGAAGAGTAGGATTTGCCAAGAATTCAATTGATTTTTTAAAAACACTTATGTATTCCATGACTCAACAATATTGAAGCAGCCATTAAAATAATCATTGGGCAAACCAAATCTTTTATTGGACCCAGGTTTTATGAACAGGTGAAAATCATATGTTTTCAATGAATCATATTACAAAAAAAAACAATTAAATAAGTAATTACGTTTAATATTAACCTAAAACTTAATACAATAATAATTATGTTTAGCCATGGAATGCCTGAATAAGTGTTATTAGTTGAGAATATATCTTATACGAATTTTTCGTGGATGTAGTGTTCAACCAGCATGACGGGTCCCCTCGAGCTTCCGTGATAATTCGCTGGTTGACTCATCATTTTTGAACACTACATCCACCAAGTGGGTCGGTGTACACTAATTCTAGTGCGTGTTCGTATCCATATGTACCTTGAGGAGTAAGAAGTCCTTCTTGTATGTGAAACTCTTATTTTCCTGCTGTTGCAATAATTAAAAAAGGCAATAATTAAATGTGAATAAACTACTAGATATTACAGGAAAGACATAACGTACGTGATTGAAAGTTTTCCTATTCACATAAGAGATCCAATTGGGTCAAGTTTAGGAAGGTTCATCATCCCTCGTAACATGGCATTAATACTAAAAAATCAAGTTTTTTAATTTAATTTGTCTGCCTTAGATTTGGAAAACCTTGTATGCATGAAAATGAGAAATTTCCTTTCTGACTATCCCAAATCATCGACAAACATTTCAATACCGTCATTTAAGGTTTTATTTTGTTCTTTATATACTCAGTAAAAGATTTCTTTTTGTTTGGATCAAACATTAATGTTTAATTTTCACTACCCCATAAATAAAATAACAAGCAGTATCAGAATTATTTGGTTTTTTATTATCAGCCTCAGAGGTTATTCTTAGACGATTGCTCCCATGTCAATTAGTTTTCCTATCTAGATTGATTATATTTTTATAATAAATATTTTTTCTACCCGAGTTTTTACAGGATAAAAAGAAGTGATAAACAAAAACACCTGTCTATCTATGGAGGCATCTTCAGGTCGGAATGAGAATAATAGCAAAGGAAATAAATAATAAATGAAGTATTAAATGAGATATGAAAGATTGTTGAGTGTATTTTCTATTTTTATTTATTGTTTTATCAGCTGTTTTTATTTAACATTTTTCACCAGAGGTCTGGTAACCTTCCTTATGATTTTTGTAGACGTATTTGAGTTTTGAAGGTGGTGTGATTTTTCCTGAGTTTAGTGTTTTGGAATATTTTGAGTATGGGAAATGCTTTATTCCCTTTGCTATTAACAAAAACAAAGATATTTTTGTTCCTTTTTTAATTACCGACTCAAGGCTAATTATTCGGAATTTTTCCACTCATCCATTAATCGTTTATAAATTTAGTTAATGTTTCTTTATCTCCATATGTCTTTAACGAGAACCTAACATCGTACAGGCTTGGATCACTCGTTTTATGTCCCTTCTGAAGGACGTCAGGGATAGTTTACTCCCTTTTAAAAAATCCAATGTCCACCTGCCGGGCTACGATCCCGCAATCTTGGGCATAGGTTGTTATGCTGACCACTACACCAGAGGAAGCCCCAATGTGCCATGAGCTTCAATCATTGAATTCAGGTTAATTAATTTAAAAACGAAAACTACACTAAAGGAAGTCACGAGTTTATTTTATTTTAGCTTCATTTCTTAAAGTAACCTTTCTTTCTGAATGTTCACGAGGTTATTTTATTTTATTTATTTTTCTTTAAATAACGAAATATCCTTTATCCAAGCTGAGATAATGAGCGTGCGTGTAACGAAGAACTTCAATTGTTTTTTTTCATTGTTTCTCTGTAGGAGGAACAACCAGAGGTGGTGAGGGAGGGAGATAGATCCATAAATTACTACCACCTTTATGAAAGCTAGGCGGATCTGGAATAAATATCTAAAGACGTTTCCTCCAGGAGGCTCTATATATGGCGTCACTTCCGCTCTACTTAGATATAGTTATGAAACAGAAAAGAATCCTGGCTTCCATTATATTTAGGATACTAGATAGGAGGGTCGGCACCGCCTTGTTTATTGCACAGTTGGCAGGACTGCCCTTTAATAAAACAGCTGTTTCCACCCTCCATCCTGTTCTCCCGTTGAATTATTTTGGTTCCCTTTTCACCTTTACAATCCTTTTATGAAATTCTTCGCTTGGTGAGAAAAGCCTTTTCATATTTCCCAGCTCTGGTGGCCCTGGTATTGGTAATTTTCCCTCGGAGGCTTCATTTTATTCTCGGTAGGGTATTGACTGTTTCTTTGAAGGGAGTCTTCCGCCATTGTCATCAGCGCTCTGGGATTATGGAGTCAGGAATCTTTGTTGAAGGCAGAGGCATGTAAGGGGTGAGAACCTTCGAGGCGTCGGGGAGCCTTTTGTGTCAGTATCCACCTTCTAAATTCTCAACGCCACCTCTATTTTAATCGGACTTTATACTCCTCAGGTATTCAGGATTTATCTTTGTGGTGAGGATTCAAAAACATATTATTTATTTTTTAATTGAAGCTTATTTTGGGACATGAAAGTTAAATTATAATTATAATTTTAGCAATGAATTAACGAAATGTTTTAATTAGATTACGAATCCTAGTAATGAAAAATTAATGTGTAGCCCTTCTGAATAAGTGGCTAAGTCTAATTGTGTACGGAATGAATTAATTGTTTTGAACGAAGCATAATCTTGTCGACATTGGATTAGAGTTGTAATAAAATAAAAATAAAAAGCGTTCCGTACTTGGTAAAGACTCTACTGTTTCCAGGACAGGTAAGTTGATTGGGCAAGGAGGTGATTCGTCCGAAATGACTCTCAACCGCTAGGTTTTTCCTTAAAGTGTCCCCTTTATAGAGGCTAGATGAGTCCCAGTAGGTTCTCCAGATGTCCCCGAATGCTGATAACAAATCAAATCAATTATCTGTTACAGCCGGATTTTTCGGATCTACCACTGGGCTACCCAACTCCCCTAGAAATCAATGCAAAAAAATATTACTCTGTAACTGAAAATTTTAATTTTTCTTCAATTAAAAATGCGCTAACATATGTCATTTTTTAAACTATTTGCTGAGGGAATATATTTAGATACACTTTTGGTAATTTTAAGTATATTTGGTGATTAAATATACGGGATTTGAAGGTTGAAAGTTTATTGGAACGACGAATGGAAGAAGGTATAGAGTTCCAAAAGGACGAGGAAAGCTGCTGTTCGGTGGGATGCTGTATATATATAGGTCGGAGGGACGGAAACGGGTGTTATGTATATATGTATGTGTGTGTGTATATATATATATATATCAGTACGTAATAATTTCTAGTTGGCCTCTGCAAATTATTTAAATACTATGATGATAAACTGGTTTGCTATGATATTGGTCTATTGTATTTTAAAGAATCAATTCTATAGAAATTTAAATAAATTATCCATCCATTTTATAGAAATTAAAGTAACAAAGAAAGAAAAAATTATCAGCACATTATTCCAATGACATATAAAATATGAGTATAAAATAATTACATTTTTGCATTTTATCTATTCATAATTATTTTTTTTCTGAAATAAATCGAGATTTTGAAGCTGTAAACGAAATTTCATTCATTATTGTAGTTATTGATGATTTAAAACCAATAGGACAATATATTATAAATCAAAATTATAAAAAGTAAGATAGTTTGACTTATAACCATGATATAAAATTGCGATTTCAATAATAAAATTCCAGGTAATCAAAACGATTGTGATGTGTCCGCTATTCTATTGTAAATTAATAATTTATGCTCTAGCTTTATATGGTAGCTGGATTTGAAAGAACTCTTATCATATTTAATTTATTATATTTTTGCTAGTTGTATAAGTGAAATTAATTCAATTTATATTCAAGGAATTCCTCTTGGGGACAACTAACGTTTAAGTGAAATCTTGATCTCAAAAACAACAAGTTTTAAAATACATTATTTTCAGCTTGAATCTCATCTTCAAGAAATGCATCTTCTCTGTTTAATCTTATAGTTCGATGTATGTTGTGTTCTCGATGTTACTTGCTGTAAAATAGTATTTAAAAAAATATATTTGAATACGATGAAATTAAATTATTTTTCCTCTCTACCAGAATGAGGATTTAATGATTAGGAGACCTATATCGGGTAAAATATACGGGGGTGGGCGTAAGTAGTTACTTATGCATTTGTGTTAGTGTTATGCTTAATTCAATTACGATTCGTTATAGTAGAGGTACTCACCAACAATTATTATGGTGTTCACGTAGGCTTCCACGGTCTGCGGTATTGTCCATATGTTCTTTTTCCGGGATGGACCGTGTGATGTTGGTTTTGTTTGCCAAGCTTTCGCTCATCGTGTTGTGAGCTTCCTCAGGGCTAGTCAGTAAATGAAGAGCGGATGGTAGAGTCAGGGTGTATATACCTTAGGGGTGGGGGGTGGTGTCGGTCGAAGTCTGCCTTCCCATTGGCTCGCTTGTGTCGAGTCCGTGGGCTGTGTTGTGTTCGGGTGGGTTCGTGTGTGTTCGGTATTGTCGTATGTGTTTGGATGATAGGTTGATGTTAGTCTTTTGTTTTATGGCAGGATACCAGTTTTTGCTAAGTTTGTAACCGTCTTCCTTATTGAAATCATTGGGTTCTTTAATAATTTCAATGGCCTCTCTTATGGTGCGGATGTGATAATTATTTTCTTTAACCAGTGTGGTTGTGTTTTCGAAAGATATGTGGTGGTTGGTGTTGTAGAAGTGTTCTGCTACAGCCGATTTTTCCGTCTTGAAGTTTTTGACACTAGATATGTGTTCTTTTAACCGTCTTTCGATGGTCCTTCCGGTTTGTCCAATGTAGACCTTGCCACAGGAACAGGGTATACTATAGATGCCTGGGGTACGTAGTCCTAATTTGTCTTTGGGTTTCGGTAGGATGTGAGCTATAGTTTTGTCTGTGGAGAATGTGGTCTTGATGTCGTGGTTATTTAGAATCCTGGCAATCTTTTCTGAGGTACCTTTGATGTAAGGAATGGTTGTCTGGTTTTTGGGTTCGTTGTCGGATTCTTTATTGTCTTGTTTTTTGAGTTTTCCCTTGCGTTCTACCCGTTTAATAGTTTCTTAGTCGTATCCGTTTTTCAGGAAGGCTGTTCTCAAGTGCCTCTTCTCTTTAGGGAGCTGTGACGGTTCAGCTATCATTTCAGCTCTGTTGAGTAGAGTGTTGATGATTCCTTCCTTCTGAGACGGATGGTGGTGTGATGTGGCATGAAGGTATCTGTCTGTATGTGTAGGTTTACGGTAGACGGTGTGTCCAAGGTGGCTTCCTTTCTTCTCGATCAGGACATCCAGGAAGGGAAGTTTCCCATCCTTCTCCAGCTCCATGGTGAATTGTATGTTAGGGTGGATGCTGTTTAGGTGGAGTAAGAATCTGTCCAGTGCATCTTTTCCGTGCTTCCAGATGGCGAAGGTGTCGTCCACGTATCTGAACCAATATTCAGGTTTTTGGGTTGCGGTGGAGAGTGCTTTCTGTTCGAAGTGTTCCATGTACAGGTCCGCTGCCGGTGAGCTCAATGAAGATCCCATGGCTGTGCCTTCTATTTGTTTATAGTACTGTCCATTGAACAGGAAATATGTTTCTTCATGCATATCTCCGTCAGTCGGTACTCTTCTTCGTTCAGAAGATTTTTCATAAGGTTTAGGGCTTCATCGGCAGGGACCTTGGTGAAGAGCGACTTGACGTCGAAGCTTACTAGGATGTCTTCTTCGTTTATATGAATGGTTTTGATTATGTCTACGAATTGTTTGGAGTTGCGGATGTTGTGTTGTGTTTTGCCAGTGTGGGTTTTGATTATGTCGGAGATGTATTTGGATAGGTGATATGTAGGTGAGCCAATGGTACTGACTATGGGTCTCATAGGGATACCGTCTTTGTGTATTTTGGGTTGTCCGTATAGTCTTGGTGGGATTGGGTCAGATATTATAAGGCGTTTGGTTTTCAGGGTCTGGCTAGTGTTGATGATGGTCTGGATTTTCTTATAATGTCATTAGTGGGGTCTTTGTCCAGTTTCTTGTATGTTCCATCGTTGAGGATTTCTGTCATTTTGTTTAGATATTGGTCTGTCTTCATAATGACGGTGGCGTTTCCTTTGTCAGCAGGGATTACAAGAAGGTCGTCTCGTTTCTTTAGTGTAGTGAGCACTAACCCACCCGAACACAACACAGCCCACGGACTCGACACAAGCGAGCCATCCCGGAAAAAGAACATATGGACAATACCGCAGACCGTGGAAGCCTACGTGAACACCATAATAATTGTTGGTGAGTACCTCTACTATAACGAATCGTAATTGAATTAAGCATAACACTAACACAAATGCATAAGTAACTACTTACGCCCACCCCCGTATATTTTACCCGATATAGGTCTCCTAATCATTAAATCCTCATTCTGGTAGAGAGGAAAAATAATTTAATTTCATCGTATTCAAATATATTTTTTTAAATACTATTTTACAGCAAGTAACATCGAGAACACAACATACATCGAACTATAAGATTAAACAGAGAAGATGCATTTCTTGAAGATGAGATTCAAGCTGAAAATAATGTATTTTAAAACTTGTTGTTTTTGAGATCAAGATTTCACTTAAACGTTTGTTGTCCCCAAGAGGAATTCCTTGAATATAAATTGAATTAATTTCACTTATACAACTAGCAAAAATATAATAAATTAAATATGATAAGAGTTCTTTCAAATCCAGCTACCATATAAGGCTAGAGCATAAATTATTAATTTACAATAGAATAGCGGACACATCACAATCGTTTTGATTACCTGGAATTTTATTATTGAAATCGCAATTTTATATCATGGTTATAAGTCAAACTATCTTACTTTTTATAATTTTGATTTATAATATATTGTCCTATTGGTTTTAAATCATCAATAACTACAATAATGAATGAAATTTCGTTTACAGCTTCAAAATCTCGATTTATTTCAGAAAAAAAATAATTATGAATAGATAAAATGCAAAAATGTAATTATTTTATACTCATATTTTATATGTCATTGGAATAATGTGCTGATAATTTTTTCTTTCTTTGTTACTTTAATTTCTATAAAATGGATGGATAATTTATTTAAATTTCTATAGAATTGATTCTTTAAAATACAATAGACCAATATCATAGCAAACCAGTTTATCATCATAGTATTTAAATAATTTGCAGAGGCCAACTAGAAATTATTACGTACTGATATATATATATATATACACACACACATACATATATACATAACACCCGTTTCCGTCCCTCCGACCTATATATATACAGCATCCCACCGAACAGCAGCTTTCCTCGTCCTTTTGGAACTCTATACCTTCTTCCATTCGTCGTTCCAATAAACTTTCAACCTTCAAATCCCGTATATTCAATCACCAAATATACTTAAAATTACCAAAAGTGTATCTAAATATATTCCCTCAGCAAATAGTTTAAAAAATGACATATGTTAGCGCATTTTTAATTGAAGAAAAATTAAAATTTTCAGTTACAGAGTAATATTTTTTTGCATTGATTTCTAGGGGAGTTGGGTAGCCCAGTGGTAGATCCGAAAAATCCGGCTGTAACAGATAATTGATTTGATTTGTTATCAGCATTCGGGGACATCTGGAGAACCTACTGGGACTCATCTAGCCTCTATAAATGGGACACTTTAAGGAAAAACCTAGCGGTTGAGAGTCATTTCGGACGAATCACCTCCTTGCCCAATCAACTTACCTGTCCTGGAAACAGTAGAGTCTTTACCAAGTACGGAACGCTTTTTATTTTTATTTTATTACAACTCCAATCCAATGTCGACAAGATTATGCTTCGTTCAAAACAATTAATTCATTCCGTACACAATTAGACTTAGCCACTTATTCAGAAGGGCTACACATTAATTTTTCATTACTAGGATTCGTAATCTAATTAAAACATTTCGTTAATTCATTGCTAAAATTATAATTATAATTTAACTTTCATGTCCCAAAATAAGCTTCAATTAAAAAATAAATAATATGTTTTTGAATCCTCACCATAAAGATAAATCCTGAATACCTGAGGAGTATAAAGTCCGATTAAAATAGAGGTGGCGTTGAGAATTTAGAAGGTGGATACTGACACAAAAGGCTCCCCGACGCCTCGAAGGTTCTCACCCCTTACATGCCTCTGCCTTCAACAAAGATTCCTGACTCCATAATCCCAGAGCGCCCTAACATACAATTCACCATGGAGCTGGAGAAGGATGGGAAACTTCCCTTCCTGGATGTCCTGATCGAGAAGAAAGGAAGCCACCTTGGACACACCGTCTACCGTAAACCTACACATACAGACAGATACCTTCATGCCACATCACACCACCATCCGTCTCAGAAGGAAGGAATCATCAACACTCTACTCAACAGAGCTGAAATGATAGCTGAACCGTCACAGCTCCCTAAAGAGAAGAGGCACTTGAGAACAGCCTTCCTGAAAAACGGATACGACTAAGAAACTATTAAACGGGTAGAACGCAAGAGAAAACTCAAAAAACAAGACAATAAAGAATCCGACAACGAACCCAAAAACCAGACAACCATTCCTTACATCAAAGGTACCTCAGAAAAGATTGCCAGGATTCTAAATAACCACGACATCAAGACCACATTCTCCACAGACAAAACTATAGCTCACATCCTACCGAAACCCAAAGACAAATTAGGACTACGTACCCCAGGCATCTATAGTATACCCTGTTCCTGTGGCAAGGTCTACATTGGACAAACCGGAAGGACCATCGAAAGACGGTTAAAAGAACACATATCTAGTGTCAAAAACTTCAAGACGGAAAAATCGGCTGTAGCAGAACACTTCTACAACACCAACCACCACATATCTTTCGAAAACACAACCACACTGGTTAAAGAAAATAATTATCACCTCCGCACCATAAGAGAGGCCATTGAAATTATTAAAGAACCCAATAATTTCAATAAGGAAGACGGTTACAAACTTAGCGAAAACTGGTATCCTGCCATAAAACAAAAGACTAACATCAACCTATCATCCAAACACATACGACAATACCGAACACACACGAACCCACCCGAACACAACACAGCCCACGGATTCGACACAAGCGAGCCAATGGGAAGGCAGACTTCGACCGAGACCACCCCCCACCCCTAAGGTATATACACCCTGACTCTACCATCCGCTCTTCATTTACTGACTAGCCCTGAGGAAGCTCACAACACGATGAGCGAAAGCTTGGCAAACAAAACCAACATCACACGGTCCATCCCGGAAAAAGAACATATGGACAATTATTATGGCCCATAAATTAATTTTATTCGTTCGATACCTGATTTTTATAATTGTGAAGATATTGTTATTGTAGTTTAAATTACATAATGCACAAGGTAACAGGAGGCTTTGGTTTATATAGAAGCATTTCCAGGAATTTCTGTAAATTTGTATCATATTGTAAAAAAAATTTGTGGAGGAAGAGGGAAAAAAATGCTGAAAGCCTGTCAAACAAACGGTCCTGTAACGTGTAGTATTTCTTCCTATATTTATATATATCAAGAACATATATTGGTTGATAAAATCTTGGCTCTAATCTTCAGATTTAGATGTAAAATAACCGTATACATTCTCTAGAGTATTATTATTTTCTCCATTATTTTATATGCCGGATATAACAACAAATATATCTCCATAATATTTCACATGTTACAGTTGGATATTTGAATAATAGCTTTTCCCCAGCTATAACTTGCTGAATCCACCTAATGTTGCTTTGCTTGTATACACACATTTTATTTTAAAAATGAACATATTAACCTGGCAAGTCAGTTTTATAGACAATTGGAATGTCCTACTCTTTCCCCAAAGCTGAACCCCATCAAGAACTTTTGGGAATGCCGGATGATGTTAACCCAAAAAGACCCAAAAATTGTGATTCAGATCTGAGAGATGGCGTCCAGAAGGCTGATTTGTAACTCAGAAAAGACGACTTAATTTGAAAAAAACCTTTTCTTTGAGTAAAATTACTTCAAAATTTCATTCAAAGCGTATGACCAATTGTTTAAATATATATTAGCTTCTCTTCCTGTTTAATTTCGGTGCATTTTCCATCTAAAATCCACATTTTTGTAGAGGGATAATTTACGACAGGAAGAGAAACGACTATTTATAGTAATTTTTTACAAAAAAGTTTTTTTATATTCAAGCTATTACCCATCAAAGGTATTAGGCTCAAACATGGTAGAAACAGGACGGTTCCCTAGCCAACAGTTGTGCAAAGACGTGATTTGGCCAAAATCTCGCTAACCAATAAGTTTTCCCCCGTAGACCCAAGATAGAGGCTGGGGAATAGCACACGGTCGATATTCGGCTGTTAAGAAAATAAATTATTTATAAACCACAGTCGGGAGCTTAAGAATTGCAACTGAGCAACCTACGTACTTTGTTACTCCCCTCTTAATGTATGTCTATAGCCTCAATAAATTAGTAGTTACTACATAAAACAAAGATTTTATCATTTTTATTATTATATTCTTACAATACTACCACGGAACAGTACGACAGTATTGTTTTTGGACCTTACTTTTTTTTTGCACATTAGCCTCTACTTTTCATTAATTTATTTTTTATAACTAAGTTTTTTCTAATCATTTAAGTTTCACAGATATCTATACCATTAATGGGACTAGGGAATCAATGAATTAAATTCTAACATAAAGGTTACATTAACATTGACGGTAAGTTGTCTGATATCAAATGTCTTGTGTGTTAGGTGGGTCTGTATGTGTGATAAAGAGTAAAACTGCGACTGATGTATATTAATAATAGTGCACATCTTTCGAATCGCTCTTTAGGTTTCGGTTAAAGTGTTTATGCTTAAGAAATGTGCTAAAATTAGATTTACTTAGTTTAGATCAAGCATACATGAATATCATTGTTTAGATCAAGCATACATGAATATCATTGATCAAGTCCAAGTTATATTGTTTTACTAATGCAATTTAAAAAATAGAAACTGCACCACTAAAACCAGTGTGGGGCTTTGTTTTCAGTACATGGTAGAGACTACTGTTTCTTGGACAACGGTTGTGCAGGAAGGTGGTTTGTTCTAGATCGCGCAACCGCCAGATTTTTTCCCTTGTTTTGGGTGCCCACTTTATAGAAGCTAAGTGAGCTTCAGTAGGATCCTAGACCCCATTGAATATATCTCCGGCCGTTAAAAGATTAAATAAATGTATGCCAACAGGCAGGATTTGATCCCAGGACCTTTGGCAAGGCAACTCAGCGCTCTACCACTAAGCCACTACAACCTTCCAATAATGCAATTTTAACTAATTATTTTTTTTAGTAAGACAAGTAGTCATTTGATTTGATTTATATTTTTAGATTTCTTTTTTTGTTTTATTGAAATAAATAATATTCTAGTAGAAACACCATGAATTTGATATGACCAAATAATTTGCTATTTTTAGCTCAGTTTTAAACATAACCTAGTAATAAACCTTAGAACACTTTGTAATAATTCGAAGCGAATTCATAAAAAAAAAAATAATACAAGGAATATTTATTCTTCTAACGGATGAAATTGTTGAAAATTAGCCATCCGTTATCCGTTAAAAGCTCATATTATAGTTTCATTTTGACAAACTTTTTTTGTTTTTTACGGCAGGATAAAATTTCCTTATAAAATAAAAATAAAATTTTATAAAAATGTTGCTTACATGTATTTAAAATCTCATATACAGATAAGTCTTTTAAGATATCCTGGATGTACTGAAGGGTCTGTATGTGAAAGTGTAATTATAAAGAAAAAATATAAGTAAAAATGGGGCAATTAATTACCATGCTGTTTTTTTGTTTTTTTTTAATGGCTTTCTTAAAGCCATATTCATGTGTATTGGTTTTTGGAGGATGGAGATAGTAGGGGGTGCAGAGAAAAAAAAACACCTAATAAGTCATGACTTATTTCTAATTTGTGGCGACGTTTGTAGTTTGTATAGTTTTAACAAATAAAAAATAAGTCTTGACTTATTTGGTGTTTTTTTCACTGCATCCACCAACTATCTCCATCATCCAGCACAACCATTTTCCTCTCTATATTGGTTTTGATGTATATCTAGATTAAATATTCTAAAATATTAAACAAATGTAATTATGAATATTTCATTGGCTATATTACAACTAAATTTCAAGCCAAAAACTACGTGAATGATACGTTTCCGATCATCTGGAAAAAGTTATCTCTCTCTTGAGAAAATCCGACTTAACCACTTATTCACCGGGGATGTAGATTATGAATGCATATGATGCATGTAATGCATATTATGAAGAATACATTGTGTATACTGTCTTAACAGTATTTGGAAAATTATTTTTTTTTTTTTACAAATAACTTGAGGTTTCAATTATAATTTAATGCTAAGGTTTTTCAACGTCATGCACAGTAATGTTATCAGTCTGGGAAGTTAAAATATGGCATTTCATTAAAGCATTCTTTTATTTTCGGGCTATCTTAAAACTGTTCAAATGGGCTTAGTATATTTACTAAGGTCCTAGTTTAAATTTTTATGGATAAGATATGTTTAAAGACAACAAACAAAAGACTGATGCTTTAGTCGGTGTTTGTATTAGGATTGCCTTAAATCATTAGCCTATAGATGAAATAGGCTATTGTTTTAAGTACGCTATTGATGCTGGATGCTTTCCCTACTTCTTACAAATGTAGAAACAAATATAACCTCCACAACTGAGAAGAATCTTGCCCTAATGCGATGTTCGCCCTTCGGTTCTCACTCTAGCCGGTTCGTCCTGAACCAGCCCTTCACGGAGGCTATTCCTGAGCCTCTACCTGATCCTAGTAACTCCTCCGGCCGATCTTCATATAGCCCTGCAAAAAGTAAACATGGATGGCAAAACGCGGATTTCGGAGACTGGATGATAATCTGGACGCAGCGCCGGCGCGTATTGATCCAGTGCTGCTCCAAGCGGCAGGAGGAACAAGCTACCGACGTTTGGGCTAATGAAAATAGTTTTTTATTAAGTACTTATTGACAATTTGTGGTCTGTTAACTTTTTTTCTCTTCTCAGGCTAAACTAATTTCTTCTTCGGGATTAGTTTAAAAGTGCCAAGTTTGGCCGGTGATAAAATTTACTCGAGGATCTTGGAAGGGCGGTTTAATTACCAATCCCCCTGTGGCTCCGTAATTTAATTTTCCCAACTTGTTTAAGTAAGGGATACGTCGAAAAAATTGAAGTTACTGAGATAATCAAAGTTTTAATTATTTATAAAAAATAATAGCAACCCTCATTAATTTTTTTTATTCGTCGATGATTATCTCTGTTTTCAGATAGAAGTGGTTTCGAAATGATTAGAAAGAATTGACATGAAATGGAATAGAATATAAAATTAATTTTATTCTGGGACCAAGTCCTTTAAGAATAACAGATGTGTTAAAAATGTAATAAAGATATGTCTGGCCAAAAGGGCTACATTAATAGAATAATACAATATTTACATAATAACATGAAAATAAATATAAACTAAAATGTATGATCTGGTAGAGAATGAAAAAAAAAATTAGCACACAAATTTACAATAAAAAGAAATAAGCTGAGAGAAAAATAATAAACAAATAAAAGCACCTAATATAGAAATTAACATCTGTATGAGTGAAGAATATTTACAGTAAGTCATATCTGTTCCGCTGGTTGTTCTTTCTAGTTGAGTTACAAGTTTTAACTGTTTATTCGTTTCATTTGTAATATTGAGCTCGTGCAGTCATTCAAATGTTTTGATTAATAAATAAACTACAGATTGTCTATAATTATTATTTGATGTGCTAATGGATGTGAAAAAAAGACTAATGGTTATAATATAAATTTACAATTATTTAGATAATTCAGAATATAATTGATTCAGGAATTCAAAAAAGGAAACAGTTATTCCAAAGTTTTGAGTTTTCACTTCATTTGGTAGACCCCATGGCTATTGATTAAAATGTTTTTTTATTATTTCTGTAATTACTCTGCAGGTTATCGCTGTGAAGCTTTAGTATAGAAAAGAGAATGTAATAATGGTAATGAGTAGCTTTCGGTAATCATTTCATAAAAAAAAAAAAATGAAATTTTGAACTAACATTTCGAAGGATTGGTGATATATGTTTGTTGAAACATTCATTTCTGTATGAAATAATTATGGAAGGAAACGCATTTTCCATTATTAAATTATCTTTTCCATTTACAAATAATCATTCAAATACTTTTATATTTGTAGTTACTCAAATAGAATAATTACTGAAATAAGAAAGAATAATTTTAATGGCAGCCATGGGGACTCCCTATAGAAATGAAAACTTCAATACTTTGGATTAGATGTGTTATTTTTAAATTTAAATTATTAACATTAGTCCGGTTTTCACATATATAGGCACACTAAGCAATAATTATATACATTTTCAAGTGTTTATTTATCAATAAAAACAATTGATGAGCTGCATGAGCATAATAAAAGGTTTCATTACAATATAATTTAAACAATAATTAATACACACTTACATTATTTATACCTTGTATTGAATTTGTGCAAATTATATATACCTATATATACATATACATTTTAGTTGATTTTAGATCATTTTTACTATTATTATCATCGTAAGTTTCTTACTTGGAAATACAAATAAAATATCTAAAAAACCAAAAATGAGCAATTTTTTTTTTTCATAAAATGCCTCCAATATTTAAAAATGAAAAAAAAAAGTTTAAGCGTTCTTGTTGTTTCTTTGTTTCAGGAAAACTTTGGAGGTATCAAAGTTGAAATTCTGGACGCATATAAAACCATGTTTATGGTCAAATTTAATATATTAAAATGTATTAAAATCTACTGGTTAGCATAACAAACTTTTAAGCCCAATATCTGGTTTGTTATGCCGGTAGGTGGGCCTAGGATTTCTTGATGGGAGTAAAAAATTCTTGTATATGCCGTCCTTCGGAAGGGACGTTAATCGGGGGTCCCGAAAATGTTCGAATCACTACCCTAATCAAACATGGATAGGCAAAATTTAGAGCAGCCACTGTAATATCGTCCGATTTGCCATAGTAATATAATCTGACATTAAATAGACTAACAAATAATCTATCGATTAAAATAAATAGATAAAAACCATATTACTTAAATTAACAAAAAAAAAAGGTAATGAATTTTTTCTTTAAAAGTATGATTCAACTTATTTGTTAATTATATCTAGATAGAACTGATATACTTTCTTAATTATTATCTTTTATAATATGTTTTATTTTACTTTCCTGTTTTAATATGTTTAAATTTGTTTAGATAGCAGTGTGAAAACCAATTTAGCTATCCAACTTTGTTAGTAGCTTGTAATGTAAAAATTTTATTTAAAAAACATTAAAAAGATTTTTTTTTGCATAGAAATAGGGTCGATTGCTTATTGGCTCTGATATAATCCTGTGCAGCCTTCTCTATTTCGTTCTATTACAATTTCCTATGAACACCTTGACAGCTTGGATCGACAGGATTTGATTTCTTCCTATCTACTTTGAATTTAACTCCCTCGTTTTCTTAGTTTTTTCTTCCCTCTGTCCATAAACATTACAAATGTTAACTAGTTATCTCGCATTAATAATTAAAGTGATGAAACACATTTAATTAAGTTTAGGTTAAAAGTGTTATGTTTTATATTTAGGTTAAAAAAAGCTAGTTCAAAGCCGATTACTAAAACATTTCTGTTAAGTGGGCACCCAACATATGAAGGAAAATCTGGCGGTTAAGAATGGTCTAGGACAAATTACCTCCTTGTACAGGAAAAAGAAACAGTACAGTCTCTCTCAGGTCCTCAATCCAATACAATTTGTTTTTTATTATAAATTATAAATTAACGTTCTAATTTAGAATATAATGACCAACAAAGTTTCTTTTTTTTTGTCATTATTAAGTTAACTTATGAATTAAATTAATTACTTTTGGCGAACATGCTATTCTGCTTTATAGGCTTTAATGGATCTTTTAATTTATTTTTAATCAAAGAATATTACGTGAAATTTTGATAAAAATTACATAAGGTGCTTACGATATCTGGGTAACATTAATAAATATAAATAATAAATCAAGCTCCGTGTTAGTTCATGTGAGAGGGCTCGTTTTTAGTAACAAAGTACCATATTTGGTATAAAATCTTATTACAAAACATGGATACATTATTAAGAAAAAAACAACTACATACGAACCATTAAATAAATGAAAAAAAAAATTAACGATGTGAAAATTAATAAAATTTTCTCTAATATTTCCACTAAAACAAATTTTCAACAAGAAAAAATAAAAATAATAATAACTGTTAAAAATAATAATGCTCAGATAATAGCGAGAGTCAAGGTAATAATAAAGTCAGTTAATCACATTTTCATCTGACTGATTTATCTCAGCGTTGCCACCTTGGCTACTATAATATGTAAATATAATATCCGAAAATTATTTTTAATATGCCCCGCCCTTTCCCCCTAACACTTAGAGTCTAGGAACAACTTTTATAGTTTTCTTTTAGTTATTTACTAACGTTTTCATATTTTTACGTTTTATTAAACTTGAACAAATTTGCATTTATCTATTAAAATAACTTCTGTTCTACGGATCGCTTAATATTTATTAAAATACGGAATAAAAACATAAGAAACTCTTTGCTATCGTATGTCCCTCCAATATTGAGTTTTGAATAATCACTTATTATATTATTGTCTAATTAAGAAGGATTTTTTTTATTTTGCATATTTAAAAAAAAATACTAATTAATCAAATTTTAATTTTATTAACAAATTTACTATATATTTTTCATTTTTTTCCCGCTTAACTGGTATTGGTATTATGGTAATAACTCCCTAATTGACAACTCATTAATAACCGAGATGGCTTATTAAAATTTTTTCTTTTTTGCTTTTAAAAATAATTATATTTTTATCAGTTCTTGTTAAGTTTATTTTCGTTAAAAAGGGTTTTTAATTGTATTCTAAAACCAGGGTAAACTTTTTTATTATGAAAAAAGGAAGTTCTGAGATTTACTTAAAGCAAAAATAAAATATTAGCTGACATCACAGTTTATTGCTATAAAGCACACAGATATTATTTATATTCATGTAATAATTATCGGTTTTAAGTCTCGAAACTATCGCATTTGACTAAATAGACTTCAAATTGTATTATATTTCAGTATGATTTAAAATGATAGTTTAAGAGGAGTTATTTAATTAAGTATTTATGGATCTATTAGGATTATAAGAAATAGAAACAGATATACATTACATCGTCCAGTTGTCAAGTATGATGGGTAAGATCGGTCCTATGCGAGGAGCAAGAGAGTGTCCCACGTCCCACCACGTCAATCGAATGGATAATAAATGCTCCTAAAGCTGATCATAGAGAGACGGCCTGATAAAGAAAGAGGAAGAGGCAGCCCTAGAATTCGATGGCTGGACGAGGAGCTCTTCTTAACATGGAAGACAGCCAGGATAATCTGTCGAAGTGGAGGAAAATTGTTGAGGAGGCCATATAATATATATTTTTGTACAGGCCATTTGTTCTGATAAACTTCTAGTTTTACTTATGCTACTAAGCTTGTATTGAACAGCAAATGACAAGGCAAAATAATTGAACACTTGGAGTCATACGTGTTGATTGGAACGCTGATCAATTCAAATTAGGATCAGGCTATTTGAAAGGAACAGCATAATTTAATAGCTTGAAAAATTTTATCGCTTGTAATGACTTGCCTTTCCCTCTTAAACTAAGACTGTTGAAATTCTATTTATTCCCTGTAAGGCGCAGATGTGTGGAAAATGACGGACTGGAACACTTATAAGGAAATTTAAGCATTTTAGATGTGTGTGTATTGCCTTATTCTCCTTTTTTCTTGGAATAACAATACAAGTAGTAGAGAAGTGCTAAGTCGGGTCGCTAAAGATCAAGAAATTTTATATATCATCAAAAGTGGAAACGAGAATACTTGGGTCACTTCATGGGAAATGACAAATATCGTCGACTGCAGTTGGCGATGCAGAGGAAGGTATATAGGGCTAGATAGTAGGAGAGGAGAGCCATTTCTCAGTGTAAAGAAAATTACTTTATTGAACTTTAAATTATCCCCTCCGTGTTTGATTCCATCAATCATATATCCATGTATAAGTATTTATAAAGTAAATGTACATGAAAACGTACGTGGTTTATTTTTTTTCATACTATTTATTTACTATGTCAGTATAATAAAATATGTAGTAGGATTAGAATTTTCTGATTTGTGGTCGGTAAGGAATGAGTTAAGCTCCTTTTGGAGCCAAGTATTACTTTCCACAGATTTTTTTTTTACGTGAATACGTCTTTAAAATTGCTTCTGTGGTGGGAGACAATTCAGAAAAACGAATGATAACAAATCGGGGAATACAGTTTGGTGATATAGCTACATATCTCCATCTGAAATTCAGTCATACCACTGAATAACTAAAGGAACGAAGAATTCATTACGATAATTGAGGAGGGGGAGCACAACTTTTTGTCCTCATTTTGCTGAATATTGAGATTTCTATTCACTACAACTTTTGCCTCAGAGAACCTACGACGTTCGTTTAAGTTTCAATCGTCAGATGTTGTCAAAATCTATCGATTGCATTCAAAACAGGTGTAAAAGGTAGTTACAGTAATCATAATAATATGTAGAATAAAAACAAAAATTATCAAAAATATATAATGTCAGCCTATGCGCAACGAAAAGCCAAATCCAAATACAGAAATCGTATATTCATTACGATAGTTCTTGGTAAAATTTAATTTCAATTTATAGCATGTTTAGTGTGATTTTAAGTTATATATTCGATTAAATAGATGAAACAAATATATAATAATAAAAAGAAAACTTACATCATGCGTCCAAAGTAAATGTTTTTACTCACCTGAAACATAAAAAAAACATTTTCAGTTAGTTATTCTTTTGACATAGATTTTAAAAAATGTTGAAATTAATAATGTTAAAAATGTTTAATACTGTGTTTGTAGCAACTCGATTTTTTAAAAATTATTTATTGAAATTTACAAGTGCACAATAATAACACATCAAGTAAATAGAATGAAAGATACCTAATGGCATAAGTAAAGTCTAGTAGAGAAACTACCCACTGGTATTTCGAATAAATTATTCAACTTAAAAGGCCACGAGGCCATCTTCTTGTCACAAGCTTCGAAGAATTATCAGGTTTGAAGAGGTTGCTAGGTTCGAAACTAGTGTGTTTAAATTGGGATAAAGCTTGTCATGTAAGAATTGATATCTGGTGCCAAATGGGACATTAAGGTCATTATGAACGACTTCGTTCGTAACGAAGTAAGAAGCATTGAGGAATTTATTAAGCATTTTGGATTCGAAGGAATTCGATGGCTTACTGGAGCCCCGAAGTTCTACTTCGTTAGCCAAATGGGTCTTATAATAGTCATGCATTTTGTCATGCATTGGGAGCTTAGAGCGTTTGTCTAGTAAATATTGAAGTATCCTATAACTGCTTGCAGTTTCTTGTAGTTTCAGTCTAGACCTGTAGTTCCAATTTCGATACCATTATTCAAGGTTAGTGAGATGAGATTGGAGAGTGTGAGATGGTATAGATGGGTAAGTGTTGACTGATAATGATATGTATCATCAGCATAAGTGGTATAGATAGTATTAGGATGGGTTGGGATGTCAGTTGTATAAACTGTGTTGAGGATTGGACCGAGGATACTACCTTGAGGAACACCAGCAGATTTGAATAGAGGGGTGAGTACCGCTTCTTAGGACACCTAGGTTTACTAATTTTTATTTTACTTTTTCTTCATTGTAGTGTTTTATATCGCTGGATATGTAGTCAGGATCCATTACGATAGAGGGAGTAAGATATGTCTGCCATTTCAGTTAAAGCTATTAATCTAATTCTAAATCCTTACTTCTTCGGTGTTGCCGTTATTCACGTCGCTTAAACTGTTCACACTACAGTATAAGTCATAATATATTTAACAAAGAGTATTTAATTCTGGGTTAAATTAGTACGTTCCACAAAATATTGACTTATGTTCCATAAGTAATCCATAATTAGGATAGAAGTATTGTTAGTAAATACTTCTGCAGACCGGAAATAAATATTTTAAGAGAAAAATAAAATATTGCTTAGTTTTTGAACATCACATTCTGCGTCAATTAATCGATTGAGTACATACATTTTTTAATTTGGTCTAAGGTACACCGATTTAAAACGGTCATTCACTACCGTCAGGAAATATTTATTTTTTAGTATATATTTATTTATTATTTAGTATAGACTTTGAATTGGAAAAAATTAAATCAAGCATATTTCCAGGAATATTATGAGGGTCTTCCTAAAGTAAACGTTTTTTATTCCAAAAAATAGTAAGAAGAAACTGTTTTTCGCTTCTTTCTAAAATAACTTGTATCAATTGTATTTAAGACAAATGTTTGTCGTAATCAGTTATAAGGATTTTAAATTTTCTATTTATTGTGTTACGTCAGCATGTTTTATAATAGAAAATTCGATAAAGCAACGAGAAAAATAAGCTTGCAAAAAAAAAAAAAAAAAAATCGGAATGTTAGACATGTCAGATGTTTCGTACAAAATATAATTTATTCTAAGCTCAGTTGAAAATACAGGTGCCTCAGATGATAACAAAACTTGTGGGGAGGCTGTCACCTTCACACTGTGGTGACGAATATAATTCTGTTAAAAGTAGTTATATAATTTTTTAAAGGAGCCTTCCTGATGTAAGTCGTTTTTTTTTTAATATTTTGGTTTTCCATTATTGTTTTAAAATAAATGACATTTTATTTAAGAAAAAATTTAAAAAAAGGAAATATAAAAATATGGAAACAACACCTGATTAATTTTTTATGTTTATATATAATTTTAATGTAAGATTTTATTCCTCTCTAGTCGTAATTAAAGAGATAAAAGCTGGTAGATAGACTTAAGACACTGTCTCATCAAATAACTGTTCTTTAGGTGTGTTTTTTTATGCATGTAAGAAATGGTAATTTAGGCCTAATTTAATGTTTGCATTAAGGTTTATATTAGTATTTATGTATGTAAGTTATTTTTCAATTCCATTTTTTTATTTATTCTATCCTTAGCCATCCTTATTTTTATTTTTTTATAGGAGCATTCTTTAATTTATATAGGTAGTGAACTTACTAGATGTTACTAACTGGTTATAGAGTGTTTTTGGAAGTTATTCCTTAGGTTGTCACTTCGAGCTAAGTCACAACAACCTGTAAGTGTTTATTCGTTTCTATTTTAAATGGATATAAAAAAATGACCGTTTTATCAGTTTTTTCAATTTTAATAATAGTTTTATTATAAATAGCGTTAGTATTTATTATAAATAATACTACATTAAATATTGTAAAATATGAAAATTTCCATGATAATATAAATGCTAGTAAAGTAATAACGGTCTTTTTTTTATACACCCTATTAATATTTTTCATAATACAAGTTATCATGAGCTCTAATATGGAAAAGAGGATGTCAATATGAGAAATGTATTCCTACGTGTTCATCTCATCTAAAAATGAAAATTTCAACAAACATATATCATCTATACATCGAAACATTAGTTGAAACTTTACTGCAAATTACCCACAATTACATGGTCTTTTCCATACTAAAGCTCAGGATAACTGGTATTTTTGGAAAATATTAAAAAATAAATGAATAAAGAATTAAAACTAGCTGTAACTCTACTCGAAGTGACCACATGCTGAACAGATACCAAATATTGTTTTGATTCATGTCTTTATCAACAAAAAATAAATAAATATATATATATATATATATGTATATATATATATATATATATATATATATATATATATATATATATATAAACCGTAAATGAAACGATTCCACCTACTTTTTTGTCAATTTTCGAAGATCTCCGTGGCTTGTGTAGCTGCATTACCTTATTAATCTCAATTACCTTCTTCTTACGTAAGGCAATTCAAGTATTACGTCACGGAACTTGAGATTGACGGAGAAGGTGATATTATGCTCTAACCGCCTGGTCAACTGGAATCACCATTACTCAAATCCTCCCTTCTCTATTGTCCGCTCAACTATCCATTTGCAGTCTTAATGGTGCCCATTGTCAGCTAGAATTATTGCTCAATTATTGTCTTCCGATTATGCAATTAATAATTTGATACAGATAATATAATTGCGGTGATTATTGGAACCCTAAATCGCTAGTCTATTGTGTATAATGCACGTATGTAATATGAAATGAGGGTCCTATACATATACATAAATATATTTGCGTTCTCTGCATATTTATGATTCTGCCTTAAAAATTCATTTAATTAGTAATTTAATTAGTAAGACTTTAAATAAAATAATTAAACAATAAAATTGCTTTGGAATCAATCAATTTGAATCAATTAAATAAAATGTATTAGTGAAAATAATCATTTTAAAAATCAATTAGTATATGGAGGATAGAAAATAACACAAACAATTTATCAATCAGTCGTACGATAACGCAACTAATAAAATAATAAAGATAGAATTTTTAGCAGGGATTGAAATCTATAATAATTTTTTTTGGAGGAAAAGATCATTTAATGACTGATTTTTATTTTACATTTTTAAGAATTATTTCTTGATTTTCATGATAGTGCATCTTTCATTTCTTAGTTAATTGCTTTAAAAAGTACACCGTGAGAATTATTTTTGAGAGAAAAAACACTTAATTATTAAGTGTTAAAAAATGAATGTTATTCCTTAACCAAAAATATTTCCCTCAAAAATAAATCAGCCTGATTTATTGACTACTAACCAACAATTAGTCACTGTTAAAGTGGCATATTTTACAGGTTTTTTGCACTTCAATCGAATGAGACCACAATTAAATCGGTAAGAATGACCGTTTAGGAGATATACTTAATTTTTCATGAAAAATTATCTAAAAAAACAAGATTTTGATATACGTGTAAAAGTCGAGGATTATATCAAATACTGTAGATAAATATATATCCATTTTTCTACAGAGTCTTATATAGGATTGTTTCCAAATTAAATCCCAGTCAAATCTTATAGTATTGTGCCATCGATTTTAGAAAACATAAGAGAAATCCTGAAAAAATTATGTTTAAAAAAGTCTTTATTTGAATAATTTTACTTCATAACTCCACAAAACATAAAATAATACATAGATTAAGTCAGAACTTAATAAAAATAATTAAAAAAAAAATTATAACGAAAAAAAACTTGCAAACTCATAAACATAAACTTCAACATTAGGGCGCTAGGTTAGTATTGGAAAGAAAAACATTTTTTTTGGAAAAACCTTTTTCCTCAAAATAGGTAGACGCCTAACAATGAAGGTGTTATGTTGACAAGTAATCATTCAGAATTTATAAGTTTAATTTAATCAATTTTTCTTCTGCATACAAAAATAAACTACCTGTATGATTGTTAAAAAACAAACTTTGTAAAAGTACTTACCTAATTAACTAAATAAATAAGCTTAGGAAAAATAATTTATTTTCAGAATAGTAATCTGATCTATATGAGTAGGTGATAGTCTGTACCGACGATCTTTCAATATGAACTTGATAGCAAAAAAGGCTCTTTCGACCGTTACCTTGGTTGCAGGTACGGCGTGTTTGGTTAACCTTATTTTAGAAAGATGCGGCCATTTATATTTCAGGTTTGACCGGTGACAAAATAAATCTGCCGTCAAATCGATTCGCTTATTTCGTATTGTTCGATTTCTATGATCGCCGCACCAAGAGGTTCCTGGATTGCGGTCTTCGTCCGAATCGTCTGATTCTAAGGCCCGATGCAATCCAAAAACCTATTCAACAGGCAATTGTTCTTCATCCATCCTTACCACAGACGACTGTGGCTGTGAAGATGTTCTTATGTTCGTGTCGCAGCAGAGCACCTCCTCTGACACTTATTATTTGAGAAGCTAACGTTTTTAATTTGTTTTTGTTTCCTCCAACTTTTCCCTTGGGAACAGCCACTTATTCTCGGATCTAAATATATCGCCGCCAGAACAACGGGGTTATCCAAAAGAGATTTTTCTCTCTTTTTTATAAAAGTCAGGAGTCGTTTCGCAAGTTCACTTTTTATCCCTTCAACTGTCAACCGAAGCTCCTACCATATTTTAACGAAATCTCCGAGAGGCATTTGTTGTTGCTGTAATTGCAACGTGGCCGTTTTTTGGCGATTCCAAGATCTTTACAATGAGAGCCAAATGGGTTACAAATATCGTCGATCTTGAAATGTTCAGCCCAGTGGGCGTTAGTTAATGAGCTCCCCCCAGAGTAGCCTTCTCACGTGTTTCTTACTCGCAAAATCTACATATTTTCGCTACTAATATTATAAATGGGAAAGTTTGTGAGGATGGATGTATGCTTGTTACTCTTTCACCCTGAAACTATTGAACGGATTTGGATGAAACTTTCCAGTAATGTAGATTATACCGCTAAATTACAACACATTGATAAATTACCTACATATGTGCATTATTCTAATCCTTGCAGTTTTCATTTCTCGTTGCTGCCGTATGACAAGTGAAACCGTTATACTAAGTACCTAATCCTTTTCAATAAATTCAAGAACATTACATAGTAATCATATAATGACCCGAGCAAAATTTAACGAAAGTAACTGCTGTCCGTCCCGTTTGTTAATCAGTGTCAATGTATGTTTCACGGCTGTGCTGATCCGTTTGTGATGAAATTTGATATGGATAATCTCAAGTCTGGGGAAGGACATAGGCTACTTTTTATCAACACACCACACAGGCGAAGTTTATTTAAAACTGTAACCTGTTTGACTAACGCACCCAGCCGTCAACGCACTGCAGAAACCACTGAATTAGAACTTAACTTTTATTCTCTGTTAACGTATACTTTCCCATATTAAAAAATAAATATGATTGAGACATAAGTTCATTTCATGGGCTGTAGATTTTGCATGTACATATTATATTGTTATATGTAGTAATTGCAATTTAATAAAATAAAGGTGGTTTTTGAAAAAAAAAAAATATGTGTAATAATAATATGACCTATGAATGTTTGAATACTGTCTTTTTCAGATTGAAAAATCGATGATGGATCAAAACAATAAACTCGATGACGAATTAAAACGAAAGAGGAAATTAGCTAATGCATGCTTAACAAAACATTGTAAAAAATAGTTTTCACTTCTGTCCTGCGATCTTAAGCACACAATCTATTTTTTTATCATTGACTCGTATTTTTGTTCGATTAATGACAAAACCGAGTGGGAATTGATCATGGTTATTTTTAAGACATTAAATATTGACTCAGAAAATATTCTAAAAGCACAGGAGTCAAGATTAGTAACGAGTCGACCCTCAACCGTTATAAAATCTATACAGGCATCCGTAACTTCTTCTTCACTCACCTCAATTACAATTTTTCATTTTTTGGTGTAAGTGACAGGATAGTTTTTATATTGTAAAATATTTATAATATTTATTGTAAAATGTTAAAAATATTAAAATTGTGAAATCTTGCAATAATTAACTAGCCAAGTACATAGGTTTGGATTGTTATTAACAATTCAATTTTTGTTTAAAATGCATTTTCTTTTTATTAAGAATTAAGATATACTTTTGGATCCGGAAGTAAAAAGGTTAAAATTTAAGTGAAATACAAGACTTAACTTTCCCGTGTCATATTATGCAACTATTAACTATGATACAATGAGTACTTGAAAATTATTTTGTCCTAGGCTAAACTAAAGAAAGGCGTGAGCGGGCGTATACATTGGCTGAAAATGTCCTGTTACAAGGCAGCAACTTAAGAATATCGTTCGGGACCCTCTTTCGATGGGTAAACATGGATATTCAGCACGCGTGAATTTTATTTTTTAAGAGCACTTATAAATTGCAGAACAACTCTTATTTCTGATTAAAACACACATCGCTCAAAAGTTAATAGTTAATTTTTATCGAAATGAGAGAAAGGTTAACCATTTATTTTTACTTTTAGGTAAAAGTCATCTATGATTTTAAAAAATATTAATAAAAAATAACTCTTATTTATTGACTCGGAAAAATAAAGATTTTTCAGGAAATTGAACTTCAAATTGGTCAGTTGGTAGAGTAGGTTTGATATTTCGACTGAATTATTTGTTTTTAAAATAACTCTTATATTCAATCCCTGATTTTTAGTGTTCTTGTTTAACTATATAATAATTTTTACATTGTTATTTTGAAAATATAATAAACTAAAGAGGTAGATAATAATTTGAATAATAAATATATATCATATAATATAATAATATAGAATAAATATTGTTATAATTATATTAATAATTTTATATTGATATTAATAAGTTTATATAATCATATTAATATAATAACAATAAGATTAAATAATTTCATTGTTATAGAATAAATAATTTTACTAAAGCAGCTAATAGATTAATGAAGATAGATCTTTTAATGTTTTTACTAAACAATATAATAATTGTTTCATATTATTTAAAAAATGATACTATAAAAAATTAAGACAAACTATTCAATATAAAACAAAACTTGAAAGGTTTAAAATATTTTTCAATACGTTTTAAGTGAGAATTGGGTGTTAAAATAAAATTCAAGTTATCGTTAAATATATATATACTTGATGTTAATTATACACTTTTTTATTTCTGTAAATTAGGAAATAGTTTATTGACTGATATTGGTATAAGTAGAATCTGTATGTTTTATATATATATACACACATATATTTATATATATGTATGTATATATATTCATTCCATTATTTTTTACCATAAAATGAATTTTTTCGTTCATCACTCTTCTTATTTTAAACTTATTGAATATTAATTTCTGCTTTTTAGTAATATTTCCCAATAAAGGTTTTTGTTTTACTTTTAAAACAATTGTGTATTAATGTATCGATATTGCCACTAGTTGTTTATTAAGACCTTTCAGGATCGAGGCATTAATATTTATAGAAGTTAAAGGGATCTGTCAAAAAGTGTGAGTAGGTCAATCTGTCTTAGGTTTTTCACCCGAGAAAGTCATTTTCAATTTTTATTTCTTATAAAATATATAAGAAACATAAAAAAAAAAAACAGTACCGCTACAACACTTGAAGGTTTTTGGTTCAGTTCTAGTGGTAGAGACTGTGCTGATTCTAGCTCAACGGTATTTTTTTCAGAGTTATTTTATTTACAAAATACGAGAAATTCTCCATTTGTCCTGCAAGTAGTTGACTTTGCAAGTAGTTGACTTTGCAAGTAGCAACTGAAAGATGTTATGTATGCCTTAGTACATGGCTTAATTGGTACCAGTTATTAACCTTATTTTCGGATATGAAAAATAGCTAATCCTGAAAATCCTAGTCAGGACAGTGTATTGTCGTCGGTCCTTGATAATTTTGCAAAGTTTTAAAGTATGTTATGTTTCAATGTTTTGAAGTGGATGAGGAATAGAAAGGGAGGTAATAAAACAAAATATCAATCAGTATTTTGATAATAAAAATAAATTAGGACCCAATTTTTAGTTTTTTAAAACTTCATTATTGAATAATTTTAACTATAGATATTTTAGAAATAAGGAGCGAAATAAATAACATGCTATTGATTGGTAGTATTTTTAAAAATTTGCCTTGGATTTTCTACGAATCTAAAAGATTTTCCCATTAAATTATTGCCTCTGTAATCAATAAAGTTTCTTCTACTAGATTATATTTCGGTTTTTGCCAGCAGTGACGGTGTAAACCTGTTTAGACACGATGAAAAATAACTTCGGTTTAAAGAGCTTTAATAATGAGGTTTAAATTCCTCACCCCGCTTGCTTGACCACAACTCATTTTGTATCACATTCGGATTTTATACCATTTTCAATAATTCAAACACTTTTTACTTTTATGGAATTAATATTTATAACGTCTTAGTCTAGATCGTTTTATTCATTGATTACATCCCTACATACGTCTTCAAATTTTTTAATTCGTAGGTAAAATTGGATTTTGAGTTAATTCTTCATAGGTCGTTAGATATTTTTGCAATAATGCAAAGTTCCTTGAATGTGAAGATATTGATAACATTGTTGCGATGCTCTTGCACAATCTGTAGAGCCAAAGTTTGTAATGGAAAGTAATTATAATTAGATCCCTCATACACGTTTTTTTAAGGCTCTTCCTGGTATTCTCAGGCATAATAAGGCCATTTGTTTGTTTTTCTGGAAATCGTTATTAGTATGTTCTTGTGCTTTCGTCATCCGTTGGTATTTTTAAGTCAAGATTCTTTATTTAAATCGTTATTATTTATTTCAATTATTATTAAACGTGTTACAGACCTTATCCTGTGTTTCCTGTACCGCTTAATTTATTCATTAAAGGCCCTGTTCCTTTTATCGGTGTACGTTTCAGAGCTGTGGGGCTGTCTTCTCTGACATCACTTTTATAATAAATAGTTTTTATTATGTTTAAAAAATACATCATTAGACTGATTAAAATATTTTTTCCGATTATCTAATGAAACCCTAGTTAAAAATATTTGTATAGAATTATCCTACTTTCTATGGAAAGTTTTGCTCTGGATCCAAATTGCATTATAAAAACATTGTCTTGAAAGAAGGATATTGTCTTGGTAAAGTCAGTGAGAAAGATACAAACGATCGGTTACTTATGTGCTATTATTTAATTATTGTAGACTGATTTCATAAATAATAATGATGAACCCTATTTTGAAAACATCATTAGTTATAGGCTTTCAGCTAGTTGCATAACATGTTCTACATTTCCAGTTTTATCTGGGAAGATTCTCGCATAATTTATGGAATTAAATATGTGGGTGCTCGGAGTAATTTTTCTTCTTCGAGTTAGGAAGGAGGAAATGAATGGAAAGGCAGAGGGATGAGAGTAGAGACAAAGAGAAGAACCACTAATGAAATCGACTGAGAACAATAAGGGCTTGTGGATTGCTTCATAATTTTATCAGAACGAGAGGGAGCATTCGGTATGGGAACAGGCTAAGGCAATTAGAGGCTAAGGGATTGTCTTAAGCTACGGCCTATTTAATATTAATAGGCGGGTCTGGCGGAGCATTTGCATGCGAGCATAGCCAATGCCGAGGCCAGCTCTGCCGCAGGATTGAATATGTATACTGCTTCTGAGTTACTCGCCAAAACTGCTAGCCAACTTCTCAACCATCGCCCGGTTTGTCTCTTCTCTGTTAGCCTATGGTGTACAGATGGCGCGCTGAAATTTACCAAACTTTATACTGGGTTCTGTGTTCAGGATTTCATGTGCTGGTGACCATAGCGTCGCCGTTTGAATTAACCTATGTGAAACATCTCGAAGATTTTTTGAAGTGAACACTTTTTTAGCTGCGTTTATCGACTTTGAGAACTTGTGCGGTTCCGTCATCGACTAACACGGTATGCTAAGTGCACTAGACTGGAAACGCGTAGCGGCCTATGTACTATGAGTACACGATTTGTTGAAATCACCTTTAAAGTTTCAACAAGTTTAAAGGTTAGAATTCCATCGGTCCAGGGATAATTATATTTAATATAAAGGTCGATTAGTAGTTGTGCAATTCCTACTAGTAGTAACTTACAGCAATATTTTATTTTTCATAATAAAATCTTCTTCTTGTTCTATGGAATGATTAAAATACAAATGATTTAATATTGTTGAACTTAATGTTAATAATGCTAAAATTGAAAACAAAGTACATTAACATCTATGTCAATATAAATAATTAAACTATTTGCTAATTATGATTTCAATATTTCCGTTCAAAACTGTACGGATGGTTACTTCAAATATATTCCATTTCCATATTATTTCGTTTATAAACTTATGATTCTTTACAAATATAAATTAATGGTTCTTTATATATAGAGGATGAAGCAGAATTACACTTAGTGGAGACATCCCTTTCTCTTATAATATGAAAGAAGAAATTTGAATATATGTGTTTAATGTAATAACTTGCAATAACCTATGACAAAGCTCCTTTAAAAGGATCGGAATTACATAAGCTTAATCCAAAAGTGTTGAGGTGTACGTTTCATTGATAATATTTAATTTCTGAAATAATTTATTTGAATTTCTATTTATGCTATGGGCATTTTATTCTGATTGACAGTGTGGGTAAGTTTTATTAATAAAAGGATTATAAAGGACGATATTTATTAAACCATTCACAATCTGATTCCATTTTATACAAATACTCTAACTGAAACTAATCAACAGCTGTTTCCTTTCTTATGTTCTTTTGATCAGCTGTAATCGATATATCGAATTGATTATGACATTGGTTTTATTTTTATTAAAAATAACTTTAATATAAATATTTAGTGTATCCTACATAACTCTCCTCTCAGTGACTAATATTCAGTTACGATAGGTTTTAACACAAATGTTCGTTAAAAAGGTTACACTACCACAAAAAAAATGGTTAATTAAAGACAAATTACATTTGAACCAATCAAATTAGCGACACTAGCTTTTGACATTTACGTGGCTGAGAATACGTTGCTGTGCTCATACAAGGTTCAGAGTCGTTGATTCCTGCATATGTTGGCGTCGTTGATATAATGTACTTATAAATGAGCCTGTTAGATTTATCGCAATCTTATCGTGTGAAACTTGATCTTGTAACGTCAAGTGTTGCTGTAATGATGACATTCGATCTACTTCGATGGCTTGCTAAAAGCCTCTTATGGACTAAGTGCTTTAGACAACAAAATGGAAGAGTCGATGACATTTAGTTATCGCAGTAATGTGGTTTTGATTTGATGAAATTAGTTGTTGAATATTTGAAAGTTATGTGTTTTTGTTGACAGCTGGTAAAGTATGAGAAAATTCGAATAAATGGGTTTCTATATCTGTGCCAATAGGACACCATGTTGGTAAAATAGCTAATATTTTGGTTAAATCTTCATAAATAAACACTTTCAATGCCAATAATAATAATAATAATGTGAACAGTTTTCTGTCGGCTGTTTCTAGAAGATACAGATAGACAAATTTTAATAGATGAAAAATTGGCTCTCCTAGAATAATACAAAAATGTCGCATGATGTCCTTTATCTCTGAAGTCATTGTGACTAAGTATGAGATAAGCTTAGCGTAATTAGTCAACCAAAAGGTTTTATACCGATATCACTCTGTTTACAAGCCAACGGTTACACCCAAATCAATGTTCCAGGATCACCTTAACGCCCCTTACATTTCGTACCTTTACCAGTCTTGCTAATAAATCCGTTTCAACATCTTCGTCCTTCCATAGACCTTATTCACTACGTTATTAAGTTTATCTTCCTTCAAAATTAGTTGGTGTATTCCACGGTCATATACAACAGTGGAATGCTAATAGTATAAGAATTATAGGAAGGATACAGAATTAGTAATAAGTTAATAAAAAAATTGACTGATATATTACATCATTTTTTCAATATACAGTCGAACCTCGGTATGTCGAAACTCAGGGAGAACGAGAAAACTTTGAATTATCGAGGATTTCGATGTAGCGAGGTTCGATTTATTGAGGTGATTTCTGACTGACTTTGATATATAGAGGTATAGGTTCATAATAAAATATGTATATACTCAATGTAATATAGAAAAATGTACCTATTTTATTAAAATATGTACACCAATGCAATTTACGCCAATTACATTGCTTAAGATAGCTATTTTTGAATATTTAAATGAAGAATTTTTATGACAAATATAACTAAAAGTAGTGAGAAAAAAATAAATACGTAATTAGAATAAAAACGAAACTTCGTCATTATTTAACAATACAACAAGAGACTTAAAAAGCAGATACATATTGAGTTTGCGAAAAAAAAATTAAGCTGAGCTTTGAAAAAAATCGGAAATTGTAGTTTGTATACCTGAAAACGACACTTTGCCCAATGCATCATCCAATCAATACTTAACGTAGTACGACAGAAGACGAAACCTATTGCACAAGTGTTAGCAGAAACTGAAACAAACTGGAAACAAATGTGAGTGGGGGAGTTACAGGATTATTTGATAAAAAAGGCTATCTGAGAATGATAATGCTTTTCAGAACGAGCTGTGCTCAGGCTAAACGGCTAATATTTAACGAATTGACTTCGATATGTAGAGGTGCGGTATAAGCTAAGGAATCTTGGAAAATTCGATATATCAAGGTCTTCTAAACCAATCATTCGATATGTAGAGGTAAAAATAACGTAGGAAAGATAGGCAGATTCAAGGGGAATAGAAAACCTTCGATTTATCAAGGAATTCGCTATATCGAGGTTCGATATATGAAAGTTCGGCTGTATAACTATTGTATTTTATTGTTGTTTGATTTTCAACATGATTATTAATGTGCAATTAATAATATAGACTCATATTTTTTTATTCCCAGTGTTAAGTTTATTAACATCTTCAAAGTTCTGATTAACTAGAGCACATTGAATTGTTTCTTATTATAACAGACGTAAAATGGAGACTTAATAAACGTGCTGTTCAGCCTACTACTGTAAAAATAAAAAAGATTTTTCAGACTTACTTTATTTTAGCAAGCTTTCGCACAATTTTGTTTGTAATATACTACATTTTGTTACAGTAATTTTTATGTACCATATAAGTCATTTAGGATCAACTCCGTAATTTCAAAAATTGGCTTTTTCACTATTTTCGCCAGGTTTGTGTACCAATTTGGTCTTATACGACAATTGCCGCCTTTATTTCTACTGGATTTAGTCCGATTCTAAACCTGAAATTTCGTAAGCTTAAATTGCTAGACTAAGCAAGAGAAAAATAAGAAAAAGTTAATTTTTGAAATTATGCGATTTTGATTCCGAACGCTTCAAATGTTATTATATTATATTTTATACCAATATTACGTCGATAACGCCTGTTGTTTCAAAACTATCATAACTGGATCTGTCATCTCTAGTGATACTATCTCTGATGATGGCTACATATTGTTTGATATTTATTAATTTTAAATCAAACTAGACATTAAATTGGAATTTATAACCCTATTTTAATTTCTACTGTTGTGTATGGACGTTAATTTTTAATAAAGGACGGACATATTTTTAAGGCTTAAATCCACTAAAAAAGGTTTTGTTACATGGAAGCGCATAGATGGTGTCTTTTTAATATTATTGGATGGTTAGCGTCAACTATTAAAATGAGGTAGTAATAATTATGTGCTCAATGACATACGAATCTCTAAAATATTTATGAGCACTTAGCCAATGATAAACGACCTATCCGTAGATGGGAGTATTTGACTTAAGATTTGATTTTGTATGAACCTATGGACTAACTAGACAAAGGAGATGGGTGGTATTGACATTGTATCTTCTGATAGCCTTTTTTTTTTTGTTTTCCTCGCCAATTCAATCGATCATTCAATATTTTCTGTAATTTATTTTTATTTTAATTAATTTTTGTAATTTCATAGTTAGTTAACTCTTGAAAAGTGTTACACCTGTTAGGTTACTACCTGTATTCACATTTAATTTCGATTTTAAATTTTTTATGTTTTTTCCGTAGGGTGAGCGAAAAAGGTTTTAATAGATAAAGGGAGAAACATATGTTTGCCCCGAGGCTGGAGGGAAAAGGTTTGGGAAAATCTTTCGGACCGATTTTCCTCATCTTCCCCCAGGCTGTGTATCCCAGCACGTCTCTGCAATTCCCTTCAATCTACCAAGAACGGTTATTCATCTTAACAACTAATGTGACAAAAATAAAATAGCCTAACACATTTAATAATAATAATACCTATAAAATATTTGATAATTTAGGGGTTATTGGGGCATAAAGGTACTTTAATGATCAGTTTTTCGATAATCATTCATAGTACGATAGCTGTAGTAATTTATATTTGATGATACATTAAAACTGTTTTTTATCATTTATAATATTTTACTTTTTTTATTAATTTTTAAATATTTTTGTTTTTAAGAGAAAATATTTGCCCTGTCCGGGATTCGAACCTGCGTCGTCTGCTTCTCCGTGGTGGTGGTTTTGAGCACTGCGAATCCCGGACAGGGCAAATCTTAAAAACAATAATATTTAAAACTGTTTTTGTGCAAGTTGACTATAATATTAATAAAATTTTATTATTTACATAAAATTGACAAGGCTATAAAAGTTAGTTCAGAATTCTATTTTTTATTACTGTAACAGAATGAAATCGTAATACTTTCATTACTTTGTTACTCGGGTTGAAAAAATAAAATGGTTGATAAAACTAATGATTAAAACACTAACTAATTTCCAAAGAATTTCAAAGTTGGATTATTTGTTTACTATTATTTATAAATAAATTCATACATACATTCTTCTAAAATTACAGACATTTAAAGGATACTCTTAGAACTATGATACTCAAAATACCTAATTAACAGTTAGTGGTTTCTTCTTATGCTACTAGTTAATAATAATATCTATTGCTATTTTATTGTGTATTGATGTGTTGTTATTTTAGTGTGTAATAAAGATTGAATAGCTTTAAATATGGGATGGTTTTGCTTACAAATATTTAAATCCATCTGTATAAACCTTATATTTGATTAATCTGAATCTCGCCAAACATCACTAATCAATTCCTGATTTTACAAAAATATTATTTAAGTTTTTTTTTGCTGGGAAAAACCCCTTTAATTATCGAAATTTATAAAAATCTTCTATTGAATATAAACTAAACCGGTGAAGACAGTTTTGTAACTATATTGTATTTGAACATCTTTTCAAGAGCTTATTGGTAGTTTTTTTTTCTTATGCCGGGGTCATTGGTCGTTCGAGGCCAATATATTGCTGCCCAATATAAATTCGATTTTTTCAAATGCTATCCTTGCTGTTACTAGCATGAATAACTCTTTATCAAATGCTATTTTGGAATGCAAATCGCTCCTCTATGACCGCACACTTCGAGGCACTAATGTGGTCTTTTAGTGGATACCAAGCCATTGTGGGATTTCAGGAAATGAAGAAGCTGATAATCTTGCCAAGCGAGGAACGGAAGTGCCGGTCCATCCAAGATCTTACGGCTCAATACGGCGAATGATAAGAACCATCGTTAAGGAGGAAACAATAAAAACAAACATAGAAAAAGTGGAAGGGAAAAGGTACAAAAGTCTAATAGAAAACCCGATCCCAGCTGATCTCCCAAGAAGAGATGCAAAGGTAGGTTTGTCTCTATGTAACCAAGGGAGAATGGATGGAGACCACCTAGACACAGTCCTACTCTGACAGACATAAGAAATAAGACATTTGCCAATTGGTAATTGGTGCTATCTGGTTTATATAATAATACAATTTTTGGTAGAAATTATCTGGTTGTTCTGTAAGAAAAAACAGATATTTTATTTATTTTTATTCTGTAAATATATTTATTTTATTCATTTTAATAGATAATTGAAGATTTAAATCGGGTGCTATAGAAATTCTATAATATTGTCGTGCCTTGAAATCAAACTAGCAATAGAGCTAGTAGCGATAGCACCAGTGATAAGTATTCAGTCAACAGCGAGGAAAAGCGATCAACGCGCGTAGTATCTCTGGACCGCATCGCCCGGGTTCAATATTTAAGAGATTTATTCAACGGCAAACCTAAAAACGGCGCTACATCTCGAAATTTTCTTCGAATCGGTAAGACAGAAAAAAAAAGAGCTGGTAGAGAAGGGATAACAGTTGTTGAGAGGCCTCTCTTATTACAGCTTAAGAGTTTTCCAATCTTATAGGACCCTTATTGCGCTTTATAGAGGTCATTACCGCAATGGGAGGAAATTTGCAGGAAATTGTGAGGATGGATGAGGGGGGCCCGGGAAAGAAGTGGGGTGCCGTTGAAGACAATTTATGCCCCCTCCTCTGCTAATCTGAATTTACATCCCATGTTGTGGTCTACCAGCACAGTCTTCTTATACCCACGACCTTTTTTCACTTCAGAACAGCATGGATTTTTATATGATGATCATAAGTGAGCACTTTCTTTTCTGTTTAGGGTTCGATTCGATTGAGCTATAATAAAAAAAAGTTGTTCTTATTTATTTATTTTTTTTAGAATAATTTATTGATATTTACAACTGTAATTACATTACATCAAGTAAATCTGCTGTATAAACAAAGGACATGAAAAAAAAAACTCTTGTGGAGAAACTACCCATTGATAGCACTCCAATAAAGTTCTATAGTAGAAGGTCTCGAGGCCATCTTCTTTTCAGACGCCTCGGAGGGTTATCAGGATTATATTTTCGGAAGCAAGTTGAGATACTAGGGGATTCAAGTGTGTATGGAGCTTTTCATGGAAGGATAGGTATCTAGTTTGGGCCAAATCAACAACATATGTTATATTAACCTTTTCGCTACGGTGGGCCTCGCCGCGGAGTACCTCGTCTAGAACGGAGCGCCGTGCCGAAAGTGGGAACATTAAGCGCGCGCAGTCTTTAGCATTCGGGGCCAAGACTTTTGTCTCAAAAACGACTTTGTGACATTACTTTTAGAAACAAAATGATTTCTGTTCATAATTTTTCCATGGAGGTATTTTAATTCAACAATACAATTAATATTTTTTTATTAGACAGCAATATAGGAACTATAATTATAACATAAAATTGAACAGTAATTTTTTAATAACAATATTCTGTATGAAATTTTTCAAAACACAGGGTATACACATAAACCAACATCACAGTTCTTACATTGGTATCGTGTTTGACTGCTTTTATCTTTCTTTTTGCATACCACACGTTTTCTTAGTGGATTTTTTCTCTTTGTCTTGTTATTCTCATAAAGTGATGGAAAATGTCTTGCAGTAAGACGCGTTGTATTAATATGTCCAGATTTATTAACATTCTTCGTGGCTTTCGATGAATGGTAGCGTCTTAAAATTTGTTGAATTAATTCAAGATGGAATTTAGCCATCGATATATATTTCCCACTTTTCAAATTATATAGACAATAGATTAGAAACCTGGACTATTACAACCCTTAAAGGGTTTGGGGTCCAGAACATGGTACAGACAGTACTGTTTCCTGGACAACAGTTGCGCAAGGAGTTGATTTGTCCTAGATCAAGCTCAACTCAGAATTTTACTCCTTTTTTGGGTACCCAGTATATGGAGACTGGGTGAGCCCCAGGAGGGTCCTAGATCCCACATGATCAATCTCCGGCCGCTAAAAGATTAAATTATTGACTTAATTATTTATTATTCAATTAGGTTAGTAAAGGAAGACATAGTTAATTGAAACAAAGCATCTTATTGTTGTATCAAGTATCCTTAGAGCCTTTTTCGCTATTTTGTTGTCATAATTGAGATTTACAGATCTTTAACATGCGCATAGGTTTTATAAAGGAATCTAGATTCATCACCGTTCTCTCTGCAATATCCATCGATTGTAGGATAGTGTATTAGTGATATATTGGTTTAGTGGCCAGTAGAATAGTGGCCATATGCTGATAGGAAGTGCATATAAAAAGCGCTGAAGGATAGCTGGAGCGGGTATCGGCAGGTGGTGGGTCTAACTTATTGCCTCTATATCAGCTCCTGTCTCCCTCTTCCATGTATTACTTTCAGTTTAGCCTCATCATCAATAAAACACAGATTTATTTTAGTTTTTGCATCTACATTTTTTATAAAGTATTCTTTAGCATAGATGTCAGAGTATGCTAAAGAATACTTTTATACTTTTTATGATTATAGGATATATATGTATAATGCTTAAAAAAGTGTAATACATTATGACAAAAATTAATACATTAAGTTTGGAAACAAAGAATTGTTGTGAAAAATAAATAATAGACTTAATTATTTACTATTTAATAGGATTTATAACTAATCTTGTAATGCTATCTCAGCTAATAAACTCTATAACAAAGCTATGTATGGACGTTTAACTAGAAAGCGTTATTCATTGATTATATTTCAGAAGGTTTTACAGTACAGTATCACCCGATACCATCTTTCGGTAAGATAACAATGTAAATAGTATAACACCAACAAAAAATAATACTCTTTTAAGTTTCCACGGCCACTATTTATACAAAAAACATCAGTTGTTTCTACTGGTTTAGAACGTGTCGGTGAATAATAATTCAATAATAATTCACCGACACGGTCTAAACCAGAAGAAACAACTGATGTTTTTTGTAAAAAAAATAATAGTTAATAAAAAACTAAAAAAAGATGGTTTAATAGGAAATAAAACCTGAGAGTAGAAACAAATTTTAAATTAAGAAAGGGGTGATGAACTAAAATATTCATTTTATATTTTTTAAAAAGCGAGGGGTGTCGGATGTTAATTCTAAATATTTCATTCTGATATTTTCACAGTGACTCGACTATTATCCGCTAATCCTGAAGATCCTTATCAGGCAGGATAGTGTGGCACATTTATTACTATTTTATTCTCATCGTTCTTGATAATTGTGGAATCTTTTAATATAGTTCCATGTTTTGGAGTGGCTGAGAATCCAGTTCAAGGATTTTCTTATATATAACTACATAACGACCATAAAATTATTTGATATTTATACCAACAACCCTTCTACTTCTCTTTTATCTTGTGTTTTGGAAAAAAATTCAAATGTTGACTTATAATTCTATAAAATATTAAATGAAATATAATTTATAAGTTCCTCTAATTTTTATTTTTTTATTATACAGTCGGATTTTAATTTATATAGATAAATGTCGGTGAATCAGATAAGCCTTTTTAAAAATAAAGCTTTATTGAAAAGAACAAACAAAACTGATAACGGTACATAAACTGACAGAGTAACAGCCTACTTCTAACTAAGTCTAAATGAGAACTCTTCCATTTTAATTAGGAGGGGTTTAAATAAGATTGAATATGCCTTAGCTAGTTTCTAAGAAGGACACCTGCAGTTGATCTGTTATTCTGAGAAAGCCACCTGCAGCTAGCCTTTAACTCCTCCCTGGGCAAAATTGGGCATTACTCCTGGAACGCAAATTTTTGACAATAAACTTCTTGTGCTCTCTATAGGAGCTGTTGGAAAATATGTTACAATGGGTTCAGGAGTATGAGTACTTAAGTTGTTATTATTTTTACAATATCCCTTATAATATAATACAAATACAATAATAAAGAGGAGATTAAAATAAAAATTATTATATAATATATATACATGTTTATAGTAATAGAAGTGATTTCCTCATAGGGTTTCATAGTTATGGTTACATTATTGATTAATAATTCGTCTTCAAATAGATTAGTATAGTAAGGTTGGAATACATGGTGAGGGTTATGTCTATTAATTAATCTTAATTCTGGATAACAATCATTATTACTAATATTAATGAGGCTAACTCTAGGTATAAACATACGTTCGTTGTTACAATTAGTTATGTAAGTTGTATTATACACTATATATTGTTTAATATTTTCTTCATAATAAATATTTTGTAAAGTGCTACTTAATTTCCTACAATTATTTTTATTGTTTCTATTAATAATGTCTGTAATACATTGGTTATCAATAATTGTTGCATTATTACAAAAGTATTCTTTGATATAATTACAATTTGCTCTATAATATAAATTCTTATGTTCTAATATTAGTTTATCCTTAATGTCTATGATATAATAAGTCTTATTGATATATACAGGTGTTGGTATTATTAAATGTCCTTTATATATTTTATTTAAGACAGGCAATTTTATTAAAACATGAATGACATCTTGAAATTCTGAACAGTGTATTTTTGAATTTAACCATAATATTTCGTAATCATTATAAATAAGGGTAATATTAGTTGGGATGGTTGAAAGTACATCTTTCATTAAAGGAGAGTGTATAATTCCAATTCTGCAAAATTCCATTGCTATAGCTAAATTTGATAATTTGTCTTTGATGTTGGAAATGTGCATAAGAAAGTCATAAGATTGTAGGTTTGAGTTGACAAGGTTAAAATTTCTTTTGATTATGAGTGAATTAGTGTTTATGCTTTTAACATCCTTTTCGTATTTGTTTATTAATTCTTTATTGGTTTTTATAATGTTTAATTCGTTGTTTCTACTGGATTGTTAATTTAAACTCATTTGTTGAATAAGGTTATACCTTTCTTTGTCGTCCGAGTCCATTACTCCTGTAATATAAGAGAGTGCCTTTCCTAATACATTTATTAGTCCTCTTTTGGAACGTTTTGAATCTAAAGTTCTGATTAATGTCCGTACTGTGTCTAATGAGTCATAAATAACATCGGCAACTGGTGAGTCATTAAATTTACTTCTGTATTTATTTAAATATTTTATTTCTTGTCTTAGGAGTGTTAAATTATAAAAATGGTAAGTTTCATAGTATGAGTCAATTAATTTTACTTTATTGATGGTGTTATGAATTACTCCAGGGGACTGTGTCAAGTCAGTTATCTTAATCGCTGTATAATGCTGGATCATCACTGTCGTCATGAAGATTAGAAGAACCTTCATCTGAAATGGAGAAATATTGTTTTTTATGTTGTTTGTTAGGTCTTTTAATTTTACTTATATGTGTTGTAATCTGTTTCTTTTTTGTCCCTTGTAATACGAGGTTAACTTTTTTGTATCGGTCTTTTGCTTTAATTTTACTTTCAGGGTTTTCATAATAAATAACTTCTTCTGTGGTTACGTCTGGTACATCTTCACGATTTTGATTAAGTTTTGCTATACGTTTTTGTTTTTCCTCAATGATTTTATTTTTTAATTTATTGTGTAGCAAAAGTAAGTCTTTGTGGTATTTATGAATGTATGCTTCTGTAATGTGGCTACTTATTAAAGGATTGGATGATTTTCCAAATGTAATTTCATTTGGGGTTAATTTTAGATGTTAATGTATGGAATTATTAAAGGCGATAGTTATTAAATTTAAATTTCTCGTTATTTCATAATTTGGAGTTTCCTTATGTGTAATGCGTAATAATTCAATCATAGTGGAATGAGTTTTATTTAATAGTGCTAATGAATTTGAATTTTGAGCAGATGTATAGTGTATATTAATCGAATGAATGTTACATAATTGTTTAATTAATTCGTTTTTCATTTCCGAGCCTTGATCACAAATAATTTCATTAGGAGAGGGATAAAAACTTAAATAACAATCTATAGCTTTGCAAATACTTATGGCGTTACAGTTTGGTAATAAATAGGTAAATAATCGTTTAGAAAAAGTGTCTATTGCTGTGAAAATATTGTGTTTATTGTATTTAAGTACATCGATCATAATTTCATCAAAAGGTCTGTCTGGTGTTGGGGTAATTTCAAATTTTGGCTTTAATGGTTTTCTTTCATATTTTGTGAGTTTACAAATTTCGCATTTGTTAATAAATTCTGTTATTTTGTCTTTTAGATTTGGAAAATAATATTCTCTTTTTAATTTTTCTAATATACCTCGATGTGAAGTTTTTCCTAAATGGTAGTGTGATATGATTTCTAGTTTCTCGTCTAATGTTTCTATGTCCTTAACTATTGTGAAATATCTTTTAATCTTAACACTGGGAAATTGTTCTGTAATTATGTCTCTAATTTTTGTAAAATAATTTTCATATTCAGTTTCTAGAGCTGAGAAACGAGTTGAGCATAAAAGTCCGTAAGTTGTGTTAGGTTCAATGAGTTCATATAATAATTCTGGAAGATCATTGACATCATTAAAAGTTAAAGTATGTCGTTTCTTATTGCCAAATAGTTTTTCAAATTTCGATGATTTCCTTTCACTTCTGTTTATAATAATTTGATGTTTTTCAATGTTTATAGGTTTTTCCTTTTCTGCATACCAAATTTGTTCATTAGATGATTCTTGTGAGTGACATGTGGCTAAACTGTCTGTTTCTTCATTTTGTTCTCTTGTTGATTGTAGTTTACTTAATTGTTCCATTAGTGATTCATAGTCTGGAGATAAATCTCTAGAAGTGTCCATAATTATTTTGTCTATTTGATCGTCATTTTCTAATATGTTTGGTTCTGAATTTCTAGATAAAGCGTCTGCAACAAAGTTAGTTTTTCCTTTTATGTGTACAATATCAAATTCGAATTCCTGTAACTTCCAAACCCATTTCATTATTCTCGAATTTTCATTTTTCATATTAAATATCCAAATGAGCGGTTTGTGATCAGTTTGTAGAATAAATTTTGATCCATATAAATAAGGTTTGAAGTGTTGTGTTGACCAAATGATAGATAATAACTCCTTCTCTATTGTTTTATACTTTTTTTCTGTTGGTGATAAAACTCGTGATGCATATGATACTGGATGTTCTCTACCTTCTTCATCTTTCTGAGATAATACTGATCCTATGGATTCATTACTGGCGTCTGTTGTTAAAATGAATTGTTTCTTCCAGTCTGGGTAGGACAATACTGGTGTGTTAGACATAAGTTCGATTAGTGTTTTAAATGCGTTTTTAAATGTATCTGACTTGTAATTTTTATTACTTAATGCTGCACTAAGTGGTCTTGATATATTGGCATAATTTTTAATAAATTTTCGATAATAACAATTCCAAGGAATTGTCGAGTTGTCTTTTCGTCATGAGGTAATGGGAATTTTTGTATAGCTTCAATTTTGTTGGGATCCGTTTTTAAACCGTGTTCCGTTACAATTTATCCTAAAAATTTCAATTCTTTTTTGAAAAATTCTGTTTTGTCCAGTTGTATTGAAAGATTACATTGTTTTAGTCGTTGTAATACTTGTTTTATGTGTTCCAAATGTTTTTCTTCGTTTTCTGAATAAATTATAATATCGTCTACGTATACCATAGTGTTTGTTAGATTTTCTATGGCCATTGTCATCATCCGTTGAAAAGTGGGTGGACCATTACATAAACCGAAGGGCATTCGTAAAAATTCGTAGTGACCAATTTCTGTTGAGAAAGCAGTTTTTGGAATGGATTCTTCGTCCATTAATATTTGATGAAAACCTGAAGTGAGATCTATTGTGCTAAAATATGTTGCTCCTTTTAATCTATTTAACACGTCTTCTATATTGGTAAAGGAAATTTGTCTTTAATAGCGCTTTGATTTAATTTTCTATAATCTACGACCATTCTAACTTTCTTTATTCCGCTAGCATCCATTTTTTTTGGAACTATCCATAAAGGAGAGTTGTAAGGGCTATTACTAGTACGAATGATTCCATCATGTAATAATTTCTTAACTTCATTGTGAATTTGTTCCTTAGATTGTTCTGGAAATCTATGATTTCTTGAATAGATAGGATTGTCATTTATTGTAATTATTTTATGCTTTAATAATTAGTAGGTTTTAGTGTTTCATCGTTTTTTTTAATTACTTCTCCGTTATCTTTTATTATCTTTACTAATTTTTCGAAAACTTCTTCTTTAATATGGTCATGTCTTATGACATCCCTTATTTCAACTTCATCTTCCATAAGATTTATGGTGTTATTATTTTTTGTCATTGGGAATTTATATATATGATCCCTAAATTTCATAATTATAACTTTTCTCTCACAATTAATTTCAGTTTTTAAATTTGTCATCGTTTCATATCCCAATAAAGCATTAAATCGGGTTGAAAACGGAAATATTAAAAATTTTGATTTTACTCTTATTCCTAAGTAAGGCTCTAAGGAGAGTAGAACGCTATATGTTCCTTCAGCTCTCCTGTCGGCGTTTTTACTACAAAAGTTTCATTAATTATTTGTGCATCTTTCGGGACTATGTCCGGATGGATGTAATTTTTTGTAGCTCCTGTGTCTATTAGCCATTCAAATCCTAAATTGTCAATTAATTTTGGTAAGTCGTTAGTAAGATTGATTTCGTTAATTACATTACTTGGTCCGGTGGATCTTCTGAACTGTGACCTGAGTCTAAAAAATGGTCTTGGTTTTTCTCTAATTTTTCTAGTCTTTCTCTAAGTTCTCTTATAATAGTATCTTTTTCATCTTCTTTACCTACATGGTGAACGCGGTTTGATACTGTTCTCATAGATACAGTATTTGCATCATATTTTTCAATTGGTGGTGAATTTTGCTTAAACTGACCCGAATTGGGTTTATTAAAAAAGTGATGTTGGTCTTGAGGAGACCAAGGTTGATTATGAACAGCTTGATTAAAGTTCTGTCCTTGATTATAATTTTGCGGTTTATTAAAATTTTGTTGTGCATTATAATGTTGATTATGCCAAACTGGCCTTTGATGGTTGTAACCGTAAGGATTCTGGTAATGAGTATTATTAAAATTAGGTCGATATTGATTATGTCTTGGTGATTGAAAATTATTTTGTTGGTTGAAAGGTTTATGATTTTTATTATGATTTGTTTGTTGATTATGAAATTTGTCTTTATGAAATGGTTTAAAATTATTCTCTCTACGAGGAGGGTATAGTCTATGTACGATGTGTGATGCTGTATTTTTAAGCATAATATCTATGTCTTCTAAATATTCAAATTTAGTATGATAAATAAAATCAGTTAGTTCCGGTCTTAATTGATGTACTGCATGATGACTAATTTGTCTGTCATATCGTTCCATCACGTCAACTTTATCTGCTATTTCATTGTCAGCATATGTTCTAGCATAATGATCACATCTTTTCATTGCTAATCTATCAATAAAGTCGCGTGGATGTTCATTAGGAAAGCTTTTAGTATTTAAAATTTCGGCAAGTGATTGTTCTTTAGTTCTAGTGTCCTGATATTTAGAGGTTAAATAAGCAAGTACGTCATTTACATGTTTAAAGTCTTTGTCATATGTGGCAATCTTTGCCTTACCTTTTAATTTATTTTGTACTGTTAATAATAATTTTGAATGATTAGTATCCTTATGGGTTATCTAATTTACAATATAAATCTAAAATATACTTTGTACTTCTAATGAAGTCTACTAACAATAAGGGGTTACCGTCGTATTCTGGGATGAGTTTAAAATCATATTCTTTAATTTCAAGAGCCATTGTGTGATCTATAAAAGTTGTATCAAAATTTCTTAAATTATTTAATCTATCTTGTAAACTGTTCATGAATAATTAAAATTAAATTAAATTGAGATTTAACAATTAACACTAAAACTAATTAAAACTAATGTTACTAGTCAATTTTATGTTTACAATAAAGTTATACAATATTGCTGACCTTTATAGCTTGTTGTCTTCTCTCTGACTCGTCCTTATCGCTGATCTTGCTTCCTCTAAGGTCGGTTTCTTGACAATTAGTCCAGAGTGACGTTCCTTCGTGAAGATAGCGTGAAGTAGAAGTTCATAAATATGAAGTTCTATAGTCTTCGATAAAAATGTTCAGACTTGAGTTGGAAATTGTTTAAACAATCTTCTGTACCAGTAAAATGATGATGCTTCTATGAAGATCTGTCTATGCTGGATAAAGCCCTCAAGTCCCTGTTCGGGCGCGCAGATAAATGTCGGTGAATCAGATAAGCCTTTTTAAAAATAAAGCTTTATTGAAAAGAACAAACAAAACTGATAACGGTACATAAACTGACAGAGTAACAGCCTACTTCTAACTAAGTCTAAATGAGAACTCTTCCATTTTAATTAGGAGGGGTTTAAATAAGATTGAATATGCCTTAGCTAGCTTCTAAGAAGGACACCTGCAGTTGATCTGTTATTCTGAGAAGGCCACCTGCAGCTACCCTTTAACTATATGTTAACGAATACATTGCCTATTCACGTACTGTCATGGTGTACTTTAACCAAGTTTATTTAAATTAAAATAGTTGGGATTCTTTTCTTGGGAAGTATTTTCTCAGCCATCATTATGCTTATGTTTTTCATATATTTAATTTTTTTAAAATCAATGAAAGGTCAAACAGGATTTAATTAACATGTTGGTATAGGATTTTTTTTTTTATTAAACCCTTGCCCTTTTCATTGGAATTCTAAAGGTTGAAGGTTTCCTTATTTGTGGAAGAGTCTAAATACGAACCCTAATTCTTCTTTGGGAGTTACCTAACCCATTATGGATATATTTATAAAGTATATTCAAACGAGTTTTACACACACACACACACACACATATATATATATATATATATTCCTTTTTTTTTCATGTTCGGAGAGAAAGGAAACATTCATTTCAGGAGATGAGATCTAGTAAGGAAAGTTTGAACAGTTGCCTTTGAAAAGGAAGGTAGAACACTTGGCGTTGAACTTGCAATGGCCAGGTAATGATCGAGAAAAGTTGCCCTGTTTTCGGGTTTCGAATTAAACTTTCACACGGGCTTAGAGACGACCGTGGGGTAATGGTCTTAGATAAAACGAAGCTCCCATCCCTTTTCTGCCTACCTTTAATTACAACTTCACTACATAGATAACGCAATCTGAATTATGTTATAAAAAAACTGTACCAATACGACGAAGTGTCTTGGATTCAGTACGCTATAGAACTACTGTTTCTAAAACAACGATTGTGCAAGGAGTTGATTAGGCCGAGGTCACGCTCAACCGCCAGGCTTTTCCCTCGTAATAGAGGCTGGGTGAGACCCAGGAAAGTCTCCATATCATAAATGACCCTCCATTTGTTTAACAGATTAATTAAATTATATGTCGCAACAGGATTTGAACCCGGAACCTTTAACAGGGAAAATCAGCGACCACTCAGTCACCCCGCCCTCATAATCAAAATACACACAATTCTATTAAAAGAAAAAAATATTGAAACGGTAGCTATTGTAATTTTTTCTTCCTAGTTATTACCGGAAATGGAATACTGGAATTCCTGGTTTGCGATGCATGGATGGTTCGCAGTTCTGATCAAGTGTACATTAGGTATATATCCTATTCGTTCTGTATTTTTGATGGTTTGTATTTTATTTTAAATTATTTTATTTACTTCGCCTGCCATACACACACACATTATTTAGGTATATGTATATGCAGAAACATAAACATGCATATGCATAAATTTCCATATATATGTGTCTTACACCAATTGTTATATTAAGGATGTTATTTATCGGTTTTTATGTTGTTGTTTAATTTGTAGTGTTCATATTGTTTTAATTCTACGAATTTTTTATTACTCGTAACTGATAGAGTGAGTTGCTTGATCAGTAGTATTCTTCAGAATACAAGTTATCTACTGATCTTAAAGGGTTGACCCATGCCTAATAGAAGATTATTTAGCCGCATTCGTACCCTGGAACTGGTCGAATAATGCCCATACTAAGTTAACACACTAATTAATCAGCTTATTTTATTAATTAATTTATTGACCGTTTATATATGTATATATTAAGATTTTTAAGAGTTAATGTGCCAATGGGTGACAAGATATATCTTAAAAATGGTCAGGGAGTACAGACCAAAAGTATAACTTATTTTATGTATGCCAAATTTTCTGGCTAATTTTTAAGCCATCGTCATCATGTGAATATAAAAAAAAACTTAATATATTTTTAATTAACAAATCATGTTTTTATTTTCAGCCTTGAATTCGGCTGAAGCATTGGCACAAAGAAAATAAGTTATACTTATTTTGCCTAAAATGTATTGGCTGCACTTCCCCCCGATCATTTTCATCTTTTTTAAGGGTCTGCATTTGAATTGAAAAAAAAATATGGGCAAACGTTATGTAATACTTACTGCATTGCGAGTGAGTAAGGCCATAACGCAATAAACTATAAATTAAAAAAAAAATCTCTTTATATATTTATCCACCTGTCAAATGAAAACAATGACAATCAGCGGATTAGCTGACAGTAAAATAATGTACAATGGCATGAGAGGCATAAAGAAGAACATTATAGAATAAAATAAAATAATAATCATTAAAATTATTTAAAATCATTAACAATTTAAAATTAAATATTTGTTTTTCACCCGAATGGGATTTTTATACCATTATTAGGTAACAATACCACTTTCAGAAATAACAGATCATATAAAAAAGTTTTTAATTTATTATTTTTATTAACTTTAATTTTAATTTTTTTTTATTAAAAGATTTACTCTGTTCGAATCCCCGACCACTGCAAATCTTTTCTCTTCAAAACAAAAAAAAAAGTGTTTAGATTTTTCATTCATTACGCTGCTTACATCTTTCGGCAACTAAAGAATGTATTCGTTGGTTTTTATATATAATATTTTTAAACTTCTTCATCATCATCATTATATTTGTCTCTTCTTCCTCTTCGCGGTGTGAGGATCTTGTTTATTGAGTCTGAACCAAGTATCTCTTTCCTGAACCAACTCTCTCCTTCTGTACCAGGCTATCTGAAAGCCTCTCTTAGCTTAACGAATCAATTTTTACAAAAGCAAAATCAGAAGAATCTGCTGATTGTCAAGGGTCAGCAGTAGAATAGGTAGTGTCTTATAAAACGGAAATGCGCGAGTATTCCTTAAATTCCCAAATAATAAAAAAATTCATTTTTTGTAATTTCGTCTTTGATTTCACTCAAAATTATTAGTAATTCGTATGCTTACTATAGCAATCTTAAAAAAAAATATAATTTGTTGAAGTCTGTCAGTCACATAATAACAATCTTTTGTTTTATATTCATAACCCGATTCGCTTCTCCATTGCCATAGCTCTTGTACAATGTTTGCAAGATAGTAAGTTATAATCGCACATTCCCCTATTACGTTACTAGTGAACAAGTGTATGTTGGAAAATAAAAGTTAACTGCATAGAAGGGACTACCTGACCATAAAACCACTTGAATAGGATTTGACTTGCAAATGTGGAGCTATCACTTACAAAGGCTGTTTAAGTTGTTCTGGTAGCTTGCCTGCTACATCACTTGACCCCACAACGACCTGGTTTCTTTGCCTTTTCTAAAGTATCGTTTTATTCAGAGAAAATTGAAAGGATTGTTTTTTTTGTTTTGTTTTTTACCATCTACCCAATGTTCCAAGTGGGAATATTCAATCCCTTTTTATGGAGTACGATATATTCCCATACTGGATTGCATTAAATGATATATGTAAAATAGTAGAGAAAGAATGAACACGCTGTAAATATAATTTACTTTAAATAATAGTGAAATATAATAATAATAATCGTAACAAAATAATGATGCACTTATTTCTAGGAGTAATAATTGAATATGGATATTTATGATTAATAATGGTATATATCTTTGCTGCCATTGTTAATCATTCTGCAAACATTCTTAGCTCTTTCATGAATATTGAAATCCCATAGCATCTCTAGAACTTAAAAATTAAGAGTGTACAATGCAGTAATATATATACGGCTGTGAGACTTGGGCCTATCGCTTTCTAGTTTTGTACTTTTTCTCCCTTGCACTTAATATTCTTGTTTCTACAACCTTTATGTTGTTATTAGAATATTATTATTATTAGAATTATTAGATGTTTCTATAAAACTGTGAAAAATCCTTGGATGTTTTTAAACGTTATCGGAAAAAGAATCATTTCCGACAAAGTAAATAAAACAGTTTTCCAATTTAGTTGAATATTGGCCCGCAAGAATAGTAATATGGTGGTTATATAAGTAGGACGCAGTACTATTAATTATGTATGAATATGTTATCATGCTATGGGGCTATTAATAAGGATAATTAAAACAATTTAAATGTATACACAATTTGTATAGTATACTGACTAAAATAAACACTCACATGTATCTCATCCAATCTGTGTCCTAAAACTCCTTCACCAAACGGCCTATTAATCACAATTCCATCCAACTTCTCTTGAAAACTTGAAATTACCTTACACCGGACTGCCAATGGTATAGTAGAATAACTTGGAGAGATCCTATCTTCAGGACACCCAATAGTCAAGTAAAATAACTTAGAGGTCTTTACGCAGGAACCTCTTTCTATTTCTTGTGAATTAAAACATTAACTTATATTTTTTTTCTACAGGGAGCTGGTTGGCTCAGTGGTAGAGCGCGGAGTTACCCTGGCGAAGTCCAAGCCAATTGTGGTTCAAAGCCAGTTGTGGCGGATAATTTATGTAATCTGTTACCAACCAGAGGTGGACTCTGTAAGGTCTGGAGACCCTCCTGGGGCTTACCCAAGCTCTTTAAATTGGGAACCCTTAATTAGGGGAAAATCTAGGACAAATCACCTCCCTGCAAAGCCATTGTTCAAGAAATAGTATCTTCTCTACCACGTACCTAAACCGAAGAACGTTTATGGGCTATTGTTTTATAGAGTTTTTTCCACAAATGAGATAACTAAAAGAAAGAAAAAATATATAAATGAAAAATGACCAGAGAATGTATAGTTCATTTTACTTTCTAGTTCGTAATTAGAGGTTTTTTTTTACCAAATCCGTTCTGAATGGTGTTGGTTTAATTACGGCCATAAGACTTACGCGCTTCCTACTGCGGTATCAAGAATAATTAGGCTTTAATTAATGAATATCTCGACTGAGATGAAGGTGTCTGAAAGATGAATTATTTTTTTCAGTTGGGCGGGGATTTACCCTTTGGGATCTGAAGTTACTGGTTAAACATCACCTTTAGAAAAAAAAGGCAATTGAATGTGATATTTTTCTAGAGGACCACTGAATTATAAAACGGTGCAGTTCTTTTAGTATTCTGAGCTGAAGAACCTTCATGGGTTGTTGCAGCACGATTCAATAACAGGAGACTTTTTTTGGAATAAAGTTAATTTTTTTGTACTAATCGCTTATTCAGACTGAATAATATATTACAATTAGATTAAAGGAGCATTAGGCCTTTGCTATTAATTTAAGACTTGTGTGTTGAGTATTTAAGGAAGGTTAAGCTTAGAGTTGAAATTAAGGGAGGTGAAATGTATAGAACTGGTGCTGCGGTAATACTGCTGGTGGTTGAGTTGAAGGTTTCTAATTTTGTTGAAATTATGTGCTGCGGCAATGTGAGATTGTTTCTCCTGGTCTTTGCTTTCTGAATCATTTATACTTTTATTTATTAGTTGATTTTATAGATGGTAATAAATAATTGTATAACACTAGTGAAGTAATTTTTAATTTAGCTTTTACCCTTGTTTGAACAATTATTATAGTTAGATGTTAGAATACATTAGCAATGTTTCGACGAAACTGATTATTCTCTTATTCGTTAATAGGAGTAGAATTTATGAGCTCTAAAAAATTAAATAAATTATTATAAGGCGTCCGGGGGAAGATACTATCAATACATACAATAGACCTTTTATAGAACAAATGTAAGTTCTACAATAAGGTTTGTTTCATCAAATTAATAAAGTAATTATTATTTTATTGATTATTTTAAAAAGTTGTATTTATTTATAATCTACGAAATCAACAATATTATATTTAAGGGATTAATATACACTCAAAATATTTTATATAAATATAATACTAGCTACTCCAATCCATATTTTTGTTCTTATATTAAGAGCCTTTGTCTCAATCAAATCAATCTAATGTTTATGCCTCTTATTAAATAATTATTTTTTAATATTACTATTAAGTATAGTTTTATTATTCAAAATAGTTTGATGAATAAATAGATACACAAAATAATACATAAGGATAATAGTTATTTATCTGTTGTCATTATGAGTCTTTAGCCCCGTTACTAAGTACCATCAACATATATCCCTATTATTTCGGTTTTAATTTTGGCTCCGATGTTTTGGTCTAAAGCATATCCTTAGCATTAAAAAAATCATCTCCAGTATTTTTTTTATATAGTTAAATCCTTTTATGGAAACACATAGATTAATACGCCCACTTGTTTTGAAATCCCAATCAAGTACATTGTTTTGATCAGAAGAATTGCTGATTTCCTACCTAAAAAAAAGAAGAAAAAACACCTGTACCACAACCCATGAAGAGTCTTGAATTCAGTACTATACAGTTTCTTGGACAAAGGTTGTGCAGTGAGGTGATTTATTCTAGATCATGTTCAAACCTGATTTTTAGGAGCGACATGTGGTCTATGTGTTAGCATAACAAACTACTAAGCCCAAGTCCGGCAGGTTGGTCTAGGATTTCTTTAAAGGGGTTATACTAGGTTAAATCGTCCTTTGGAATGCACGTTAAATGGGGGTGCCTAGGCTGTCCTGTATGATGTCAGGTACTCGTTAAAAATCCCTATCCCAATTAAACCTGCATAGCCAAAATTTAGGGCTCCCACTGTAGCATCGTCCGATTAGCCATAACAGCTTAGAAGTGATGTTAAATAAACAAACAATCTAGATTTTTACCTCTTTTTTTTTGTTACCCACATAAATAGGCGGGGAGGGGGGGGGGGAGGGAGGAGCACCAGCAGGATTCTAGATCCCATAGATCGGCCGCTAAAAGATGTACTATAAGTGTACCAGGAGTGGGATTTGAACCCTGGGCCTTCAGAACGGCAACTCATTGCTCTGCCATTGAGCAACTAAGCTCTCTCCTGACTCCGTAACATCAATTAATTCCAATCATTTTTGTCTAGTTTGTTTTAGTAGTTGTAACAATTATTTAATATATATTTTCTGTAATGAGCAATTCTAGATAACTTAAAAGTGCTTTATGCTTTAATACTAGAAACAATTTTATTTGTATCACCTATTTTTGAGCCGTTGGTTTATTGTTTATTATGTGTAGAAGGAAGTCATATCCATATCAGATACTTTCCATGGTCCATTAATTACAGTTGAAAATAGTTCATTACTGGGAGAGTTGAAAATTAAGTGTTTTTTTGTTGTCTTTCATTGTTTACGTATCTCTCGCATAATTATTTGATCTATATCTTGATTTTTGGAGCTTTTAGTTGAGAATGGCCACAACAGCTCTGTGGGCCTCTGATGATGATAAGAATTAAATGATAAAGTGAAAACTTTAAAAACAATTTGGATCCATTTCAATTCAATTTAATCCATTAGGCTTTGAAAACTTGAAAAAATCAAAACAGGCAGACATAAGGCCTGCCAACAGACTTGATAACTCCAATAGTTAGGGATAACTGTGTTCTTTTTTGTATTCCTGAATCAATTATAATTATATAATTAGGAATTATTTAAATATCGTAATTTATAAAATGAAATTATTAATGTTAGTCTGGTATTTACCAGAGTTCCACTCCGAGGAGTTCCAAGCAATAATTATATACGTAAGTAGCCAATTGATTAATCAAAAGATAATGACGTAGTTAAAAAAAATAGAATTTTTGAATTAAGCCTTCGATAGCAATTGTATTGGTTGAAGGTTTTTAATTCAGGAACCACCTTAATGATATGTTTTTAAAATAAAGTCATATTTTAAGTTGCGTCATGTTTTATGAGAATAATGACCTAAGTTAAAACCAAAATAGTTTCAAGCTTTTAATATGTTCTAATGGCTAGTAAAATAATTTAAATACCATCATTACAATAGGGATGGTTTGTATTAAAAATGCCTTAATAATTATTTTTTAACTAATTTGGAACTTTCAACTACCCCTAATGAAAAATTAGGATTCTTTTTTTATATGATGTTCTTTTGAAGAAAGTGATATGATGTGCTGCATAGCTCAATAAAACGTAATTTTAATAATAATTAGTATACAGTTATATTTTTTATATCATCCGAATTATTGTAGTTCTGCAACCATAAGCAACCTATAAAAAGGCATTTAACTATGACTTAAAATTTGTTAGGGGAAAAGTTTGATCATTACTGATGTTTTAATTTCTTATTAGTGTGAATTTCGCAACTATTAAACTTATTAGTTAAATATTATTCTTGAAATCAATAAAACCTTTCTAACTGCAGTTGATTTAAACAAATCGTATAACTCACACACAGATCGCTCAACGCGTCGCCTGATACATAAGAAGCATGTCGATGACGCGAAGCCATAAGTTTTTCCCTTATAGAAAATCGCTCCTCGGGGCTAAAGAATTGTTCACTTAAAAAAAAAATCGCTTTTTTGTTAATTACACAAGGGAACAAATTTTTATTAATTTTTTGTTGCATGGAGTTTTAGGCCTGTTGTTTACTAATTAGAGGTTGGTGATTACAAATCTAGCCTCAGTTTTTCTCCAGCACCTTTTGTTTTTGGCAAACAGCTGATAGACATATATTTGTACTAGTCACATTCAAACTTCAATTCAACTGAGTTGTTTAGTGAAAAAGTTTGTGCTCTTGTGTTAAATAACAATGCCCAAGTTAAGAAATATCTGTAGAAACGATCCAAACTATTTCTGTAACATTTTTGGTGAATATACATTCAAAAATTGTAGGCTAAGTGTGTCAGAGTATAGAGAGTGTCAGGATTCGCTTTGGACATCCGTGACAAGTACTGGATCCCTCATATGGTATGTAAAACATGTGTTGAGTCTTTGAGATTATGGGCAAATAAGAAAAGACCCCATTTTAAGTATCAAACACCAATGATTTGGCGGGAACCTAATAATCATCAAGATGATTGTTATTTTTGTGTGATTGATATTAATGGAATTAATAAAAATAACCGGTCGAAATGGTCTTATCCAAACTTGTTATCTGTTACTCGACCAGTCTTGTTCTCTGGCGATGCACCAGTACCCCAAGCTTCTTCATCTGTACAAAATGCTCATGATATAGAAAAACAAAACTATTCTTCAAGTGATGAAAGTCGGACAAGTGATTCTTACCCTGATTTTACTTCTGAGCCCCAGCTCTTTAATCAGGAAGACCTCAATGCATTAATCAGAGATCTTGGTCTTTCTAAAAAGACATCGGAGATTCTAGCTTCTCGATTAAAGCAAAGAAATCTTTTAACCCCAGAAACTAGAATTTCATACTATCGTAACCGAGAGGCAGAATTGCTGTCATTCTTTTCTTAAGATGACGACTTTGCTTTTTGTTCAGATGTTCCTGGTTTATTGAAAGCAATGGGAGTACAGAAGTATGATCCAAATGAATGGCGTTTATTTATTGACTCCTCTAAACGTAGCCTGAAATGTGTACTTATGCATAACGGCAATAAGCTGGGTTCGATACCGATTGCACATTCAACTACAGTCAAAGAAGAATATGCTACTGTAGCTTCTGTAATGGATAGAATCAAATACAACGAACAAAAGTGGTTGATAAGTGTTGATCTAAAAATGGTGAATTTTCTTCTTGGACAACAAGGTGGATATACAAAATATCCATGTTTTATTTGTTTATGGGACAGCAAAGCTAGGTCTGAGCACTGGATTAGAAAAGATTGGCCTTCCAGGCAATCTATGGTTCCGGGACAACTGAATGTAATAAATGAGCCCCTTGTGCCCACGGATCGAATAATACTGCCACCTTTGCATATCAAACTAGGGCTCATGAAACAATTTGTCAAAGCTTTGAACAAGGGTGGTGATTGCTATAAATACATCTCTAAGAAGTTCTTTAATTTGAGCCAAGAAAAAATTAAAAATGGAATTTTTGATGGTCCCCAAATAAGAAGGTTGATAAAGGATGAAAACTTTATTAGTTACATGACTGATATTGAAAAAAATGCCTGGAATGAATTCGTTTGGACTGCTCAAAATTTTCTGGGAAACAAAAAGGAAGAAAGCTATGCGGAGCATATTGAACTAATGTTGTTACACTTCCAGCAGCTTGGTTGTAATATGAGCATCAAAGTACACTTCCTCCACAGCCATTTGGACCGTTTCCCTGAAAATCTTGGTGATCTGAGTGAAGAACAAGGGGAACGGTTCCATCAGGACATTCGAACTATGGAGGAACGTTACCAAGGTCACTGGAATGCTCACATGATGGCGGACTATTGTTGGAGCATTAAAAACAGCCCCCGTGAACCGAATCAAGCCAGAAAATCTTACAAAAGAAAATTTTTTGATATGTAGTGGTAATTTTTTAAATAGTTTTCTTAATAAAAAATATTTTCATCTTAAAAAACAGTTTATAATTATAACCCCAAAAGTAAAGCTGATACAAACAAACTGACTTCAGATCTTAAATCAGCACCTCGAGGAAGTAGAATATTAGTCAAAATATTTCATGCAACAAAAATGTTGTTCCCTTGTGTTATCTTTATCACTAATGATGGATGATTCTAAATCGAAAGACTAATTAGGTCGATAAGGCTCTTCCGAATGTGAGACTCAGATATTTTTTGCCGGGTTCGATGAGAAGGGCGACACTTGAAGAACCGGTGACGTTGGCTTTGACACCAGGTATTAGACCATGGGCTGAAGAACTGGAAGACTCCGGTGATTTATACAGAGGGAGACCTCGGATGTTTTTGTTGGGCTACTCGTTGGCCTCTGGTCCATGGTCCGCATTTATCTCGGTAATTATCCTTCTGTTCTTGGGCAGTGGCCTCGTCGAGTGAAGAAGTCATGGTGTCATGAGGGCACTTTAGTGTTGTCTTAAGGCTGTAGTTTACCCTCGTAGTACAAAAACAAACAGACATTAGGAAGGTAGCATTGGTTGTACAACCGTACTCCATCAAAACTAATTTTTTTTTAAATAAAAAAAAATGATAAGAATACTTATCATTTAAAAACAGTTTGCTCGGTCGCTTCCTTACTACTCGGAATTGATTGATGGAAAAGTTAGTGTAGTGTTCGCTTTAAACTAAATTATGACCTCTATAGGGAAAAAAATTCTGCCAAGAAAGTAATCCCTCTATTTTATCATTTAGTTCCTTTTTTTCTTTCTTTCAAGTTATTTGTTAATTTAGTTCCCTTTCTTTTTGTATATTTTAAAAGTTTCTTTTGAACTTTAAGGTGTTAATTGAATACTATGTTGGTCCCCATATTTTTTAAGAAGATTTCATTTCTTGAATTTACATGCTATGAATAAAAATAAAATGTTCTTATCAATTCCTGTTGCCTTTTGAGGTATTTAATTTTTGAGAAGAGATCGAAATACTGAGGTTCAGTACATGGAAGTGGCTCTACTGGACAACGGTTCTGCAGGAAGGTGATTTGTCCTAGATCACGCTCAGCCCCCTTTTTTGGATACCCTATATTTATAAAATTTTATAGAGGCTAGCGGAGCCCCAGGAGGGTCCTAGGTCCCATATGATTCATCTACGGCTGCAAACAGACTAAATAAAAGTCCTGCCTGCAGCAGGATTTGAACTAGGATTTCCGGCATGGCAACTGAGTGCTCTTTCACTGAGCTACTCCGCTAACAGTAAAGCTGAAAGTAAATATTCCCGAGTAAGTCCAGAAATATTCACAGCCAATGATGCAACACTACGTCCAGAGGCCTCTCATGGTGATCTCTTTCTCGCCGAAGGTCTCGGTGATTGAGGTATTGGATATCGAACTCTCGGATAAAAGACTTTAATGTATTTTTGAGTTAATTCATAGTTGTAATAAATGGTGTTAGCTAATTATAGTATTTTATAATTCAAATGTATTTTGCAATTGTTTTATTATCTTCTATGAATATGCATTAGTTATTTATTTGATAAGTATTATAATGGACTATAAAACACAACGACCGTTTAGGTTTTCTTCCTTTAGGTGTTCCTGCCTTGCAATTTCGCTTCTTGTCAGAAATTTTTCGGTCTACGACATCTCGTTTTCTGCAGAAAAGGGAGTTTGCCTCTGGGAGATCTTTTATTAATTCTACATCCTACCCTGGATGTAGGATGTAGGTTAAAACTATTAATTCTACATCCTACCCTGTCTCACTCTTCGATCCAACGTTTTCTTTATTGCTGAGGTTTCTGCTGTATAGCAGAGTCCTAGGGGCTCTTTTTTTAAAATACTGTTATATGAGTACCTTTTTTACTTAGGTACTTTGATGTGACAAGGATTTGGACTTGGATGTGTCAATGCATTGCTTGTATGCCTTATCAAAATTCCTAGCCCTTGATTCAATAGTCGCTTTCTCGTGTGCATACTGAGACAATTTTTTTTTTTATTTAACCATTATATTGTTTAAAACTGAATTTACGCCACCGCTGTGTTTTTAGTGAAATTACTCTAGACGACTACGGTCCATATATATTGGAAGCGAGAAGATGAAAAAAAAAATGTATTTTCTGAATATTATTTTTCTGAAACATTGTTCACTATTAGTCTAAAGGGGTCCATTCAACTCTAGACCCAGACAAAGATGTAATATGCTCATTTTTTTTTACATTACTGATTATAAACTTCAGCTCAACTACCTCGAATTTTCTCTCCTAATATGAAATTAATCTATTAATCGAAGAAACTTCTAAAATCTGTATTATGATGAAGTGTCCAAGGAAGTTGGTTATATTTTCATTTTTATAGCATCTCTAAATTTTTACTAAAACCATTTTCTTTTTACAAAACTAATTTATTTATGGATGATCCGCTCCATAATTAAGACTTTCACTCACTTTAAACATAAATAAGCGAATTTTCCTATTTATGTTTAAAGTGATTAGTGATCCTATTTACCTTTTTGTGTGATTAGAACCCATTAAAGAGAAAACGAATGCTCCGTACCTGAACGTTACCTCGAAAGAAAGAGATATATAAATAAAAAAGTAGGGATCTTGTTTAATTTGGCTGATGCTGCTCAAAAGATAAATTTGATTTAAGGCAAAAAAAAAGGATTACCTTAATTTTTTAAAAGGCTTTTTCATTTTTAAAAATTTTTCCCTATAAAAGTATGAGCTAACAAATTTGTAATCCTCAGATGACTCCATTAAATAACGTTGAGCTTAACATGTAACTAAAAAAAAAAAAAACCAAGTGTTAAACATTAAATATAACTGGTTTTAATGTATCTCTGGTTTTATCTAAAGAAGTTATTTTGTTTAGGTTCTTTCTGTTTCACTTGATATTTCATAAATGGATTTACAGTTTATATTTCTCATTAAAGAATCCATATTATCCTCGAAATGAACTGCTTCTCTTCTCAGAATAGTTAATCTTGGAGAGGATAGGATATATCTAATTGATGTTTTGTCTGAGCGTCTAAGATTGTAGACGCCATTTTTGAATTTTGTTGTTATAGCCCCGCAAGTTGAAACTATCACATGCAGTTTCTTGGGGAACTCTGCCTTCAAAGGTTACCATAGTTCTGTATACCTTGTATACACCATAATAGTAATCTAAGCATATATCTTTTTTACATAAGGTCATTTACAGTATATGCCCATGCGCAACTTTCCTTAGGATTTCTCTTCTAAAAGGAGGGACTATGTTCAGTTACCCTTAGGAGCAGCCGCCGATACCCTGTCCATCCGAATCACTTCCTGAAGTTGATATTCTATAGTGGTTGTTGAAAAGGTCAGATCAGGTGTCCGAAGCAGTTCTAACTCCTCCGTTAGAAGACAAGTCAATTTCTTTTTACGTAATTGTCTCATTGAAGATATTAATAGTCAGATGAAATGAGAAGTGTGTGTAGCAGGTCCTCCACATTTTCTCTTCTTCCTATTTTCTTCGTGTTATGTTCTCGAAAATGTCGACATTCCTTGTGCTTTGCTTCTAAGGCTTCTTCGTTAAATTGGCCTATTGAAAATAAAAGTTAGTCTATGACATAAGCCCCGTTTATTACGATTTTGTGATCACTGGGTGGAATATATTTCGTTAAAATCTATTCGGAATTTTTTGGTATTGATTTTTTAACCTTATGAAATTGATGATGAAATGTAACAACAGTCTTATAAGATTCTCGTCTATCGTCGTAATTTCAGTGGACCTTTAAACAAATTTTGGGCAGTACTTTTCTACGTTGGTAGAAACGTATCTATTTCCTTGGTACGTTTCTATTTCCTTCTTTGTCAAACTTGACTATCAACAACTAGTTCATCCGAAGTGTGTGAAGATACTAAATCTTTTATTCGTCGCCTTTTTAACCTAGTTAAAAAAGTTTTGAATTCTTTACAATCTCGTTTCTGTTTAGTTGGCTTATCTGTGACATTACATAAGTTCACCTGAGAGATATTTCTTCTTTCAACCAATCGCAGTTCCGATTTTAATTTTTTGTTTCCAGCGTAACACAACTTTATTAGTAAATAATGAAGTTTTTTTTTTTATAAAAATTTGCTTTTCTGGGAATAGAGGATTCCCAGGATTAGGAGAGTATGAAATTTACATATTACAAAGTGTAGGTTCTGTATTTTGATATTGAAATGTGTTTTGAATCAAGACGTCTTTCGGTTCAAAGATTTAGTATCTTTGAAATAGGGGACAAAAAGAAAAGTTCATTAGGTATAGTGAAGATTGCAAACAAGACCAAAATAATTGATGAAATTGCGAGAGCGTTTCTATATGACATATAGATATTTAGTGAGCTCTGTGAATTGTTTCTTATATTTTGTGTTTACTTTAGTTCCCGACGACAACTGTGCTTCTTCTGATTGCTTCATTGTTATTTTTTTCATTATAAGCACTCATAGTCTCAACTAAATATATTTACGTTTCACTTCAATACAGACAAATTTTTAATTTAACTTAAAGAAATTGATTTGTTTTTCTTAAACCATTAGCAGCAACAATATGGTAATTCAAATAAAAGTGTATTTCAAGAGATACATAATCAATGTTATTTATTTATTTTATTCAATAAATACATCAATGTTATTTAATTATATAGTTTAAAATTTTAATATAAGTGGAGCAGCGTGAAAGCATAACAAAGTAATCGTAAAACACGCTATGTACTAACACCGCAGTGGAAAGAGGGGAAGGGTTTATGTTACAACAATTTTAGTGAAATTAGAACTTACGTTTTAAAAAATCCTGAAAATATGTTCATAATAAACGAATATCAGAAAAATTCATGATGCATGTATTAACGTGGAGCTTCAATGATTCAATCAATAACCTAATCAAATTTTATAACAATTTAGGAGAAATAAGTATGTCTTAAGGTTGTAAATTCATCGAAAACCCGATTGGCAGTGCTTATCAATTGTATTGAATTATATAAATAATATAGATGTAAGATTATTAGTATTGGTGTATCATTTGTGTACAAGTTTATTTGAATTACCATATTCTTATTACTAATGGTTTAAAAAGAACAATTTAATTAAATTTGACTTATGATTATTAGGTAAGCTTTTATTAATTTTTTATTATTTGTTCATATCATGTATACTATAAGCTTCTCTATTTTATTTTTAGCTTTAGCGTTTGGTTGCTTTTAAAATTACGTCATTCCAATTCTGAGACGACTATTACATAGTCATATTTTTTAAGCTTCTCCCATTTACGTGTGAGTCTATCTTTTGAATTGCTAAGCAATTTTTTAGTCCACTGTTCATTTAGGCAGGCTGTCTTTGCAGTGTAGATTGTAACTAATTCGTTATGCTGCTGATTATATTTTCTTTCGAATAGTTAATCATATTTTTTTGTACTAACAAGGGACGTCAATAATGTAAAAGATCACGAATGTTTTCGATATGAAAATAAAGTAGTGTGCAAATAATTCTTTCATTGTTAAAGTTTCATCCACAATGATTATAGGGTATTTCACCCATTAACGGAAAATAATTAAAGAATGAATATTCCTCTCGTTCGTTACAACACCATTGCCTTGGTTATATTTATTACACCTTGGGCTGCCGCATGTCCAACTTTAACTCATAAAAAATAATTGCACAAAAATACCGTGTTTCTATAGTCATATATTAAGTATTGTTCGTTCAATTGTAGCAACAGTAAATATAAAAAAAATAGTACATTGATAATAATTTATTTTATATTTATCATCCTTATGATGATGAAAATGTTTAAATATTTTTATTTTGAAGAGAAAAGATTTCCCCAGGCCGGGATTCGAACCCGGGTCGCCCGTGTCCTTAGAGCGGTGCCCTAACCAACCGGGCTAACCTGGCTCGTAACATGGCCAGACAAATCCATTTTATTCCCCGATCCTATATCTCCGTGTTCTCGCAATTTTACAGTATACAAGGGGAAAATGTTCTTTGAACATTATTTTATTTAGGATCAGGTTGAAAGATTTGTCCAGGCCGAGATTCGAACCCGGGTCGCCCCCGTCCTGGCCAGGTTAGTTCAGTTGGTTAGAGCACCGCGCTAGTGACGCGGACAAATCTTTTCTTTTCAAAATAAAAATATTTAAAAATATATTACCAATAGTTCATTTTACCAAAAATAATATGATTAATAACAGTTTAATATCTGGAAACATAGACATAGTGAACAACAGAAATTATCTTTCCACTTTGAATTTTAAAAATAATAAAATAGTGATTTCACATCTTTTCGGTTCCATTCATTTTCTTGATTTTTTAAGAGGATATATGTCATTTTATTTTCCTAGATAACTAAATATGTTAATTTGTTTCCGTCTTAACTACTGACCTGTTCAATGAACTAGATATGGCTGGCTTTGAATTGGCTTAGGTTTGCTGCACTATAAGAGACCCCTGCAAGGAGCTGATACAGGACCGGACTTGTGGTCACTTCCTCCTCCTTCAGGTATTACACATCCCCTTCATTTCCTCTCTGTAACGATCCTTCGTGGCACTTGAAAGAATTTCTTCTTCCATTCCTCCCAATAGTAGGTGCATCCATCCTAGAGATTTTTTCTTTTTTTTTTTTTTTTAGAAAAGTCTTTCTCTGAACAGCTGTATTCGTCTATATTTCCTACATAATACAGTTCCTACAGTTCTTTCAGTATGTATCCAGCGATAGATCCGAAGTTTAATTATTCTTTCTGTCTTTAAGCAGTTTATTTCCATTTAAACTTCAGGCACTTTTCTATAGCTCCTCTTTTTTCTAAATCTATTTATTTTCATTTTTTTTTTTCCAAGAAACTGTAATTCCATTAGGCCTTATATTTCTTCTTTAACAAGAATATTTTTATTTAGTATTCTATATATTAATATATTCTAAATACAATTTGGTTACTCATTATATATAATATTGTTTTACGCCTATTCATTCTTCTCCGTCCATCCCCCACGCCGATTCCTCGTTCTCTTTTCCAAATATCCTGATGATTTTGAGACGCCCCTTAAATTTCGTTACCCATGTGGTCCTCTTCAGTAATTCCAAGTCTTTTGAGTTCTATTATAGTCTGCTTAGTGTAACCACTCAAGTTTTTCAAGTTGTGTATCTTTCTTAATATTTGATAGTACAACCTTTTACATTTTAAGATTCATTCAAATCAGACGCATCATCAAACGTATTTTACCTATGTAGTACAGGTGGTTTTATGCCTTAAAAATCATTCTTCCTTAAATTATTCTATCTGAATCGTATATCCTATAGATCCAATAAATCGTTGTCCTAAAACAATCGCTTTAGATCAAAAACGAAAAAATGTGTTTTTTTCACGTTCGATATCGACGTTTTTTTTTTTTTCAACTATTTAAATCTTTATCTTAGATTTGTACGGTAAGTAAGAAGTTCAGAAGTATTAACCTTTTATTTCGAGATATGTTTTATTTCATTACGGACAGCAAGGGGATAGATAAATCTTGTGATTTTGTAGTGTGCTGGCTAATCAAAACTGATTGTGTATTTGTTTCCTCTGTGGAATAAAAACGGTTGCTTAGCCGTGCTTTAGTATAACAAGTATCAAACTGACCTGGTGGCGTGCAACCTCTTTTTTTTGAACCACTATCTTACTTCGTTATATTTTTTTCAGAAAACTTTTCATCATTATTTTTATTTAATTTTTTCTAATGAACACAAGTATTAAATAAATTAAACATTTATTGATACTTTAATTTGTTTTTCATAGCGTTTTAGCGAATTAGCTATCTCTACTCTCTCTACTTTTTTGGCAGCTGGTAAAACTCTACTTCCATTTTTAACTAATCCTTACAGATGCAGATGCTTATTAATATTTAAAATTGAATGTCAGTAAGGTTGTGAACCTCATTTACTAAATTTATCCAGACACTTCTCTAGAGAGTTCTGTGCTATATTCAAACAGAAGTTACTAACATATTCAAGTTTGTTTTCCTCTTTGAAATATAAAAATTTCAACTGAGGGGTAAATTGTTATCTGTTGTTTTAAAGAAGTTCCCAGACTCATAGACCACTTTAAAAATTCAGTTGGTTTCAGTGGATCCCTGCAGCTACATTACTACCATATTCCCTAGACTCGTGAAATGTGAAGATTTAGTAATCATAAGGCGGTCTTACTCCACAAGATATGGCTATTTTAACAGAATAAGATTACCTAATTAATTATTGCAATGAAATAAACAAAATACCGTCGCCAAACTGATTCTAATTACTAAAACCATCTTTTTGTCACGCCAACGTAGACCCTCGTGGAGTCTCCCGTAGACCCCTGGACCACTTTGGGAACTAAGGCTTTAAATACCCATTGTAACTGATATATATTAATTGCAACGTTAATGCTAGCATTAAGTTTACTCACTTAATTATTCATAAATTACTAATTCATGTAAAAATCTCCAATATTCAATCTTTTATAATTAAATTACTATCTCATTTTTGTGTTTTCTCTCGTGATTTTCCATTGTCCCGGATAATCATGAAGTAAATTTGCAAGTTATGCTGAATGTGGTATTAAATTCAGTATCAAACTGAGTACAAAATACAACTTATTAAAATACCATTTTTAAAATCAAACATTTTAGAAGATATTGTTTTTTTTTTATGTATGATTTAGGAATACAAATAATTTTTATCTTTATTTTAATCATTCATTTGAACAGTTTTGTTTACGATATGTATATTTTTTTTCTCCTGTCTATGATGAACATCCTTGGTAATATTAATTGATTAAAAATAATTTTAAAAATGTTGCTTATGAAGCTAATTGAATTATGTAATGGGTTCTATTTTTTTTTTTTAGAAATGTTTTTGAATAATAACAATCTATTTTTCCATATAGAGATGAGAAATTGATAACTTTACATTCCCAACTTAAGTTTCTACTATTTTTGCTTGAATAGAATTGGTGAATGCTCATGAATTAATTTTGATGTTTTCTTCAGTACAATCTATTTAAATGATGATGGGATGTGTGAATTGAAGAGTATGATAAGATTTTTAATTCCTTTCAGAATCTTTTGTTTATACAAATGTAAAATTACTAACCGTTTGATTTAGGTTATTATTTAACGTACAGTGTTATTTCTTCTTTAATAATTTTTGAAATTATTAAATTCCAGTGAATTTGATGGCTAGAGAGAAGGTTGTAATAATTGGCAACTTTATTTTTAATTAATTTCAAATAATACAGTTTGACATGTGGGTATATGCATGTGTTAATATGGCAGAGATAGTATTCCTAATATCTTCGTATTCGATAATTGTGAAGTGCATTATTAATTGTTGGGTATTGTGTTATATTAGTTGTTACTGACGACTTCAAATCCGGCTGTTGAAGATAACTTATATTTGTGCTAGAAACAGTACAGTCTCTACCACTAGTGCTTAGTACCTGGTACAGTTTTTTTTTCATATTTTATAAAAATTTAAAATTACTATCTCGGGCGAAAGACCTAAGATGCATTGACCTACTCGCCCTTTTTGACAGATCACTTCAACTTCTATAAATATTAATATCTCGATCCTGAAATTTCTTAGTGAACAACAAGTGGCAGCATCGATTGATTAATATATAATTGTTTTCAAAACAAAAAAATAAGAAGAGAAAAGGCTTTAACAGGAAACATCAGTAAAAATTAGAAATTAATTATCAATAAGTTGAAAAATTTAAAACTAAGATAAAGTGACGAACAAATAAATTTATAAAAAGCATTTATATTTTCACAATGACTCAACTTTTACCAATATCATTCAACAATAGATTTACAATAATTTACATCCAACACCCATCGTTATTTCACAAATAAAAGAAATTCCTTGTTATCTTATACTTGTTGAAAATTATTTTCTAATTTTAAGCTTTGTATCCTATTAAATCGTTTTTTAAACTCTTTTATTTTTAGTCCAGATTTCTTATTTATGGAAAAAACTGTGTACTATAGAAAATTTGTATATTTCGGTCATATGTCAATCAATGGTATATTTCAATAATAAAATTTAGAGCAAAAATATATCACATATACTTCGGAAAGTTAGTCAAAACGTCCATTTCATGAAGAATAGAAAATTCTTATGACTATTTCACAAAAAGCCAGAGCTTAAAATTTTTATTTCTGTTTTTAGAATCATAACTAGGCAAGATTCATGTACCTTATTTTTCCAACTTCACTAGATTATATATATTTTTTAAATACGCTTATATTAGATTCACCGGTTCTAATCCCGGATTTTGAGTCACAAGTTCTAACTTTTTTTTCTCCAAAAATTAAATAATTGTAAGCTTTAGTATAGAAAAAAAAACAGCGTAAGCACGGGATATGTGTATATTTCGGTAATTTTTTCGTCAAGAAATCGACATTCTGATCAACTTTACGAAGCATAGATGATATATCTTTGTTCTAACTTTTATAAATTCTAATGATATAATCATATAATATAATCTGGTCAAGGTGGAAAAATACTGTACTTGCATCTTGCCTAGTTATGATTGTAAAAACAGAAATAAAAATTGTAAGCTCTGGCTTTTTGTGGAATAGCTGTATTTTCTATTAAGCTTTTTTATTTTCACCCCCGCCTGTCCGGGGAGGGGTGAATTTATATTGGTCGTAGGGAGGGTTAGGTAGGATTGATCGGAGTAGGCCGTAAAAGGTCTAGGGGATAAAAAGCGATCAGCGGGGAGCACTAATGGAAGTATCTCGGGTCGCTCTACCGAAATGAATTAGTGGATTCTGGACCCACCTTCTATCATTATTTATTACGTCCCCCCTCTTCCCCCCCCCGAAGGATATATCAGTTTTCTCCAACTCTTTCCCTCTAGTTCCGCACGCTGCTCTTGCCTTTCCGCCTCTGATTCCGATAGCTAAGGCCTACCTGCTAACCTTTTAACGTGATGAATCGTTCAGACCTGTAAATGCTGTTATCAGCGGATTTTTTTCTCGAATTTATTGAATTCGATTCAATTCGCAGGATTGTTGCCTATATTTTACTTTAAAAAAAATAAAAGAGTTCTCGAAAAAGGAGTAGCTTATAAAAATCACTGATACAACTTTTCATCGAGCCCGTTTCTACTCTTTCTAAAATTCAAAGTGAAATTAATGAGCAATTGTTGTTTACTTTATTTTTTTAAAACACTTTATTGAAGCATTACAATCTGCCACTTGTGGGCAATAATTTATGGTGCTATGTAGCTTACAATCATTCCATAACAAAACAATGAAATAAACAAAATAAAATAAATAAATATATACAGGCGGAAAAATATATACATGCGGTAATGAAAAGAAGTTAATGCAAAAATGATAATAAAATAAAGTAAAAAAAATAGAATAAAAAATATAATAATAATAAAAAAAAAAAATTTTTTTTCACATTCATATCCTATTTACAATTGGCTGAGGGGCCCCGAACTGAGCTTCTTCCCCAGGAATAAGGGCAAAGCAGGGGTCCGGGAGGCCACATCGCCCTTTCCCAGCCGCGTCACTGGCATTAAACGGCAATGGAACCTGGTTAAGGGCGCTTCACACACACACACACAGGTCGTGAGTGGAGAATCTGGCCAGTGCCAGTACTCAAAATAACATAATTACATCAGGTCTCGGGGCCATTGCCGGTTTAGACGGCCGGTTATATGGATATGTGGAACTGGATAATGACTGAGCCAGGGGGTTGGGATGACAGGCAAGGTTGGTTTACTTTATTTATGTTTACACATTGTAATGACCTGATGTCGATGCTCTCATTTTGGGTATTTTTTTTTCTCTACAATTGGACGAACATACTAAGATGTTGTCTGCCCAACGGCCCATGGTAAGTTTCCTACAAACTACCAATGGAGCATACTTCTCCATACTCGGAAAATACCCTCGGGTCATAACTTGAGTAATGGAGCATGGAAATCATATAAAACAAACTAAAACTAAACACTAACACAATCCAATACCCTGTGTCTCACAATTCACTTTTTCGAGTAATTCTTTTAATCGGTAAATTTACTTTTCATTAGCAAAATTATTTATAAGGTACCTTTTGTTCATAAGCATTTAAACCTCATCAGCATACATTAATCATATTATCCGTTTATCGGAAAAAAATATTATGATTGGCCAAATACTTAAGTGTCGGAATTGTAAAATAGTTTACAGAAAATTATACAGAAAGAGGTTGAACACATTTATTGTAAACAGTGGATTTAATAAATAGATTTTTTTTATCATGTGACATTTACCGTAATAACAAAAGTTTCAAGCAAAACAACTAAATATTACATTATCAGCCAGTAATCATTGATATATATAGAAAGATAAGAAATGTCCGTTTTTACTATATCTAAAATTCAAAATGATGAGTGGACTTAGTTATGTAATGAACTTCGGTTTTTTATTCATAATTCATATTTTTTTTTTTGTAAGTTTAAACTTGGAGACTTGGCTGCCTAAGCTGAAAGAAACATTTCTACCGCGTTGAGGAAGGGTGTTGTAACGACCGAACCATTTACCTTATGTTTTAGGAGTTTTCAACTTGTGAAGTAGATTAACTCATATATAAATAATCGATTCATTGCTCGAAAAAAATCAAATTTACTACAGCTTCATTTAACATGACTTTCATCGTAGGATCACTCCTTCGGCCGGTGCTCCTCACGAATGTCGACCAAAACTTAAGTTAGGATTTTTTGGAAAAGATTACCATTTTTCAAAGGGACGTAACTGAGGATCTATTAAAACTACAGAGCTGGACTTGGGCTCAAATTATAGCAAATTTAATGTAATTTAAAAATAAATACTAATGCTGTTTATAAAAACGCACAGATAGAGAGATAGAGGCCAGAAACTGAAATAACTCCGAAAATGTCAAGGTTTTTCGGTTCCCATCCGTTTGTTTGGTAGCAGACTTGGATTTCCACTAGTCGGGCATGCCCTTATAACACATCAAAAATGCAGCTCTCTTCAATTTATTGCGACCTTCATGTACTCCTGGCCTAATATTAGGATAGTATTATATAATATATTGTAGTGTTTTATAAAGGGTCTTTCAATTGGAGTGATGGTTTTTTAAATAGAGATTTCTTGGTTTTTAATACATTTTTTTTTATTTCTAGGTACTACTATATGTAGTCTATTGTGCAGTTTCATGACGCAGCATTTGACTCCTCTCGATCGGTTGGGAGTAATAAGGAAATATTACCAAAGCCAATATATTGCCATGCCATAAACCGCACCAGACAGTAAGTTTTTCTGAATGCAACGGAACTTCATGTAATACTTCTGGATTTTTTAAAATATTAAACCGATTAAATACGGAAACACAAATTATATATTGCTCTGTTAAACATGTAATACTAGAATATACTTGAAATTCGCCCCATGTAAACTGAATGCATTATTAAATTCTGGATATCACATGGTGGTACAGCCAGTGTTGACATAACTAATTTCTCAATCACGAAGTAAAACAGAAGGTCCCGGGTTCACTTACCTGGGCACAGTTTAATCAACGATCCGAACCAATATTCGTGCTCACTTCACGTGTTACAAATTCACATAATGTATCCCTCATATTCAATTAGAATAATTATGATTGCCCTAATTATATAAAGCCTAATTATATCAAGCTCTTCAATGTTTAGTGACTTTTTTATCGAGTAATTCTACCGGCAGCTTAATGTAGAATTAGTATTAATCGAAATTTAATAGCTTCTACATCTTATATACCAAACTGCTGTTAGGCATCCTAAATTTTTTTTTCGACTTTACTTATACCAACACACCTAATGACTTTTATTACATAAAATATACCAACATTATGTGTATATATATATGTATAAAAATATATATGTATATATATATATATATAAAAATATATATATATATATATATATATATATAAAAATATATATATATATATATATATATATATATATATATATATATATATATATATCGTATATATACATACATGTAATTCCATTCCTACCAGTGATAATTTTTTTTTTTTAATTGATACTAATGACTTTTAATCAACACTAACTTGGTTTCGCTTGTCGAGGGTATTTACGGCTTTAGGCAGATTTTAATTATCTATATTCACTAATAAGACCTGGAATATATGGATCAATATCAGGAAATCAATAGATAAGGCAAAATACATTTCGCTAACATTGATTTATTATTACTCCTATGAAAGCAATAAAATAAGCAATGTTTAGCAATTGATTTCAATTTAAAAACAATCTAATGAACAAATTAATCTCAATAAAAAATAATATAATGAACAAATTAATTTCAATAGAGAAATAATATAATGAATAAATAAAAGAAATTGATCTAGAAAATTTACATGTATCAAATATTAAATATATTTAGCAATTTGTTACTATTATATCTCCTTATAATTAGGATATAACCAACTAACAAATTATATCTATATAGCGTTTGAATTCATTTTATTTAATTTTAATGAGCTCTAAAAAAATTGTATTTATCGACGATATTCTGAAGAATATTGAAATCTAGTACTTGCATTTAATAGAAGAGGTGATCCTTTCGCTGTGATGTTCCTGTGAAGATTGCTCTGTAGGTAGAAAGATGTATATTTCTGGATGAAGGTTTGAGATAGAGAGCGATGGTAATTCTTGTTCGAAGGTTTGAGATAGAATGCCTTGTTTTTTATGTCGAAGCGATAGGTGAGAATGCCGACCTCTAGTAGCATACCTAAACTCTCCAATAATGTAAGATTTCGTCATTGAATTCTCCTGACTATCCAGGAACAAGTATATCCTCCGGTCTTCGTTTCCAGGTTCATTATTAAGGAATGACAATATTCTTCTTAGAAAAACTCGTTCATTAGACGATCATGTATGTATATATATGTATATATATATATATATATATATATATATATATATATATATATATATATATATATACCCTACAATCACATACATCTCCTAATATCCCTACAATTCCCAAAAAATTGGAAATAGTAGGATCAGTTATGAGTTAAAATTCTCTTATTCGATGAATAAATGATGTTTTTTAATGTACATATGTGTGTGTGATTACGTGTGTACATATATGAGTGTGTGGGATATAAACTATGTACATATGTATGTAATGTGGCTTTTCACTCATCTAGTTAGATGTTTTTTTAAAAATAAGTGTATATCACTGATGGCATTGTTTGAATTTGTCTTCATTATTCTTTGTTTTTAGCTTGGCATAAATTTGATATGTATGTAACTATAAAATTGTTTCTTTTATATAATAATTGTTAACTTATTTTTATTTTAATCTGTTTTAAAATATTTTTCTTGGAGGTAATTCACATTTTTGTCTTTATTTTTATTTATTTTTTTATTCTTTCACACTTATTACATTATTTTTAATAACTAATTAAATATAATTATTTTACACTCCAAGACATAATTGCTTACAAAACCTGTATTGTTATTCTAAATGGACTTGTTCCGGAATTTGAAACTTAAAAATATTTAAAACGGACATTTCATATAAGGTAAAATATAAATATTAAACCGTAATAAACTTATTAAAAACTAGTAATTATTCTGCGACGCAGCCAATACTGAAGATAAGGGAGAAAAATTATTTTATGCCAACCTAATAACGAGCCTGATCATGATTAAAATAATATAATTAGACGGCTCAAAACGTTTCTGATTATTAAGGTAGAATAGAAACTCCTGAAAAATCGAATTAATTATGGGACTGAAGAGGGAAAGTTGTTCAAAATTAATACGGGGAAGTGAGGGGGGGGGCTTGATTTATTGGTAGCCCTGATTAAGGCCGGGGGGGGGGGGGGGAGCGAAGTTAAAAATTTCTAAGCTAACGGCTATCAATCACGTTACACCCGCTTTTGGCAAATACATCATCGAATCCCTGCCCCCAACACTTGTAACTGCGGTTGATGGTCTAAGCCGCTGATGACTCTCTGTCAGTCCATCAACTTATCGGCACCGCCATCCACAACAATATTTCATCATTTTTTATCGAATTATAATTTCGTCCTTAAGTTTCAAACAATGGAGGCTGATTTTGGATAATCATTAGTTGAATCGTGTCAGAATCCCGGCACTACGATTTGGATGTCATGGTTTCTCCTCTAGTTGAAAAGGAGAAATTAATTAATTATTTATTTATTGATTAATTATTGTCATCATCTGAAAATTTCTCATACCAACGGCGAATGGATCGTTCGTTACAACACCTCTGAAAGCTATGGTAATTTTTCTTGGAGCGAATTGCGTGTTCCCTTAGTCATCTTTAATGGATAAAAAAAAAATGTTCCATTTTTATTTATTGTTCTTTTGATGGTAATTACTTTAAAATATTTTTGTTCTGAAGAGAAAAGATTTGTCCAGGCCGGGATTCGAACCCGGGTCGTCTGCATCTCCGGTGCAGTGCTCTAAACCACTGAGCTACCAGGGATCGTATCGAAGTCTGAAAAATCCGTTCTCTTCACCGTTCCTACACCCCCGTGTTCTCGCAATTTTTGCGATGTATACACAGGGAAGAATGTTCATTGAGAAAATCACTTTAATTAGGATCTTGTTGATATACCTCAATATGTTATTTATAAATTATTTTTATTTATTGTTCTTTTGATGGTGATTATTTTTAAATATTTGTATTTTGACGAGAAAATCTCGGCCAGGACAAATCTTTTCTCTTCAAAATAAAAATATTTGTTTAACTGTAGTGATAGTAAATATTATCAAAAAATGTAGAATTGATAACAGATCATTACAATCTGTAAACAGGTGCATTGTAAACAGAAATCCTTTAATTCCACTTTTTTTTTTAAATTGTGACTTATCCGTTTTTATAATTTCTAAAATTCAATATGAATTAGAACACTTTTATTGTTTACTAAGTATAGATTGCAACTAGCTTTTATTATTTTTGTCTTTATTCTGATAATATTTAACATCAATACAATTGAATGAAAATATTGTTGATCAAACATGTTAATGGAAACAATAAATTTTTTTTAATTTTAAAATTGGATACGCACATATTTTTTTCTAGAATACTATAATGTATTTTCTAAAACTAAAATCCATTTCTAGGCCTAAAACACTAATTAACACTAATAACTTAATTTGATTTTAAAAAACAAAACAATATTTCACCGCCGATTAGTCGAATTACTGTACTACGGTCTTCTGCACTTAAAGTAGTGGGTATATTATTGAAATTAGATTAATAATTAAATCAAATTGCGTAGGGGTTTCAGATCTAGCTTGGAATGATAATTGCCTGTGGTCCTTTTGGTAGTGGATTTCATTCAATAACCCGATCTCTTGTATTAACAATAGAATTGGGCCGGGTCCTGGGTTTCGCCACAGAGAGGAATTTCAGGGATGACTGCTGCGAAATAATGAGGCGTCTAAGTGAGGTAGCAAATCTCTCAGTAATTCTCTTGTTATTTATTTAAATAAATTACTAGCACTGCAGCTTGAATTTTACATCTTTGCCTAATTGAGCTTGTGTTTAATATGAAATTTATCCTTTTTTTTAAGAATGTATATTCAAGTTTAACATTAAACATTTTATGTACAGTGTTCTTTTATTATTAATATAAAAAACTATGTTGTTTATAAGAAGTTTTCTCCTATTTCCATCAGTTTTATTCAATAAAATTTTAAATTAACTTTTAAATTGCTTTTTTATTCTATCGCTAAGCACATACACACACACACACACACATAAAATTTTATCATCCATATATAAGATAATTAAGTTTAATCATAATCTAAGTTCCAGAAGAATAATTGGTGAACATTAATAATAGACTATAAGCTGTTCTATTTATAAAATAAATTCATGAAATTCTATAATCCAACCCAAAAAAAATAAACTATGTTTACCAAAAATATTACACATATCGCAACAACTGACATGTTAAAATAAAAACGACCTTACAATTTGTATTGTAAAAAAAAAAATATTAATTTATTTCTACACGTTTGTTATACAAGTTGTAACAAACAGATGTACAAGAACATTCGAATATGATTTTCTTAGCTTTAAATGCTAATTTTTTTTTAAAATTTTGATATCTTAAGTTCTTACAATTAAAAAATTATTTAAGGTCTTCAAATCAATATTAAATATTATTATTCTGGCGCATGAAAATATTAGAGTGTGATTTTTTAAAAAAGATTTTTTATTAGTTTGTCTCAATTTGCTAACCGGAGCAAATCAAAGATTAAAAATAGAAAGCTCATTATAATTAATTTCCGTGCTAGGAGAATGACTAATGCTAATTTTAAAATAAAATTAGTTAGTTGCATTGTTAAAGTTTTTTTTTTTCATTTCTCTTATGAACTGTATACTGTACAGTTTTCTTAATTAGGTTATATTATATTAGTGAATTCTTCAGTAAAAGAAAAACACACGAGCAAGGCAGAAAAACTTAAATGTTAATATTTCATTTGTAGATTAATGTTAATTATTGGAGTGATATCTACTAATTTTTACTCCAGTTTTTATAACTCCGTCGGGCAAATGTCGATTCTAATTTACCCAAACATATTTCGTAATTAGAAAATTACCTATGGGATGGTGAAATCTAGAGATTAACTGAATATTGTAGAATAAATGAAATATGTTATTGTGATGGATGGATTGTTCAATCAACCTACTCAAAAGTTTCGGAGATTATAATAGTGTCATATATGACAGTCCTTTATGGAACATTTTTAGAGACAAGTTAGAAAATAATCGCCAACTTTGCTGTTATATTTATTTGATCGATAATACATCGAAATAAATGGTCATTGGATCATTACCAATGAAGAGATATTACACTATCAATGACACAGTATCCGATGGCAATAGGTATGATCATAAAATTTTACGTAAGAATTTAAAAAGATTCTTTGTTTATGTATTATGTTCTTTTGAAATTCAATTTAACATTTGGCAAAATTTCATATCATTATAACATAAATCAAAGCGTTAACGTTTATAATTATCTTCATTTATAATATTTTATTATATAAATAAATATAAAACCACTACAGTTTTACTCTTCTTTGCTGTCTTCTTATATTTCAAATCTGCTCTTAAGCAAGTTAAAATAGATTGTTTATCTTTCACTTAAAGTTTTTGACTTAGTTTAAATTTCAAATTTATATTTTCCGGTTGTCCATACCATACGAATTTTTCCAGTGTAATGCCATATCTGTTCTTAATCAATTATATCAAGTTAACATTTTAATAATTCGTTCTAGATAAAGTGATAAAATAGTTTTCAAAATTTATTTTTTAATAAGTTTGTTCTTAAATTATGATTAAATAATCAGGGGTGTACCCAAAATCTGCATGGTTGCGAATCTATTTTCGCATATTTATCCATATATCGTCTTTGTTCTATTTTTTCAGAAGTTTAATTTACCATAAATTAATTTTCTTCCACTTATTTACCTATTTGTAAATAAACTTAATTTAATTTGCTTAGGAGTAATGTTGAAATATATCAAGTCATATACTTTACCTTTCTCAAAAGGCGTTCTTGCCATTCTTCTTCGGTCAAGTTCTATTTTTGTAAACGATGTTAATGAATAATTTATGAAATTTAAGGCATCAGTTTAGGAAGCGTTAAAATCCGGTTCTGGGAGATAGGTGATTTAATCTATTAACAGTCGGAGGTGGATTCTGTGGGATTTGGAGACTATTTTAGTGCTTAATAAAAAAAAAAAAAACACTACTAAAAACTGTGAAGGGTCTGGGGTACATTACATGGTAGGGACTGTACGGTTTCTCATTATATCTCATTTATACGGTTGCTCATTTATCACCAATCGCCTAATTCCCTCCCCCCTATTTTTGAAACCAACTTCATAGAGGCTGGGTGAGCCCTAGGAGAATCCTAGATCCCATAGGGCGCTGGCAGATTAAATATAAGTCTACCAGCGAGTGGGTTTTGAAACCAGGACTTTGGGCACGGCTACTTGGCACTATACCATTTAGCCACTTCGCTCCCCGGTTTATTAATTAATTTCATTCAAATAATTATTAATTATTTTCTTAATAAAATATCTGTTAATATTTATGAAAATTTAGTACGAAAATATTTCTGACCAGAACATCTCTTAAATATTCATATTTTAGTTGATGTAACATGTAGAAAGGCTGCTGCCGTTTCAGCATATGGGGTTACTATAATTTTATATAACTGTAGCAAAGAATTGAATAACAGGAAGTTTATCAATTGTGCACTATTAATGTAATTTTATTGCGTAAACGTAGCCTCTTACATACCTGGCCTTCTTGTTTTGAAAAGGCATCATTGTTCAAAACAAGAATATCAATTAGTTCTTTTTGTAAATATCAGAAGTAGTTTTTTCTTCAGCTGCTTCGGATATAAGTATTAGCGCCCCCATCGAAACTATATGGAATTTATTTACAAAGCTTCAGAACAGTTGAAAGTGACCCCATACCAAGGTATTCTTCTTATATAGTAAGATTTTTTATCATATGGCCTAGATGTTCTACCTTCCTTCGTTTTATTGCCAGTTATAATTCGGGAACGTATAGCATTCTGTGGATATATTTAGCACTTTCGAAATTCGTGGTGTGGTGATCTGTAGGATTTATTTATTGAATCGTTAGATTTATTCTTAACTTGTGTCTAAGAATTATTAGAGAGTTAAACATTGACCTGCAATGTTTTTAATGTTAGTTATACTTATGTGTACGAAATAAAGGCATGTAATTGGACGATGTCAAGTAGAGGGGGAAGTTCGCAATGCCCCGCCGTAGCTCCATCCAAGACGACTCGCAGTCCTCATTCCAATTAAATTTAATCTTTTTTCTGCGAAGATTATTCAGAGGTTCAGCTAATACAGATAAGTCGGAAATAAACTTTGAAAAAAAATTCACAGCCCCTATAAATTGGCTAACTTCTTTGGCAGTATTTGGTCTAGGAATATCTAATAAAGCCTTAACTCTATCGTGGATCATAAAAATGCAGCCATCTTCTATCTTGTGCCCTAAATATTTAACTGATCTGGAAGCAATTATAATTTTATCAGGATTGACAGTTAATCCCGCCTCTCTGAACCTAGGTAATACAATATTCAAATGCTCTAAATGTTCCTCATACGTTCTAGAATAAATTAAAACATCATCTAAATAAGTAAAAATAAATTTGTAGCGAAGATCCCCTATTATGTTGTCCATGAGGGAAGATAATATTTGACCACCAGTTTTGAGACCAAAAGGAATACATTTATATGTATACACAGACCAAGGGGTAGAAAAGGCTACTAATTTCTTGGAACTATCTGACAAAGGAATCTGGTGATAGGCGGCATTCAAATCCAAAACACTAAAATATCTGGCCTCTTTCAGGAAATTAAAAACACTGTCTACGGTGGGCAGGGGGTAAGCAATAAATTCAATATTTGCATTCAACTTTCTGTAATCCACTACCAATCGATGAGACTTTACACCATCATTAGACTAGAGTAGACTAGTAGAGAGTTTTGGATTAGGCACACGGAGGTGTATTTGTACCACTTTTGTTCCGGACTTGAGATCGTGTAGACCTCTCCCTCTCTCTACTTTCCCCCTCTACTTGACATCGTCCAATTACATGCCTTTATTTCGTACACATAAGTATAACTAACATTAAAAACATTGCAGGTCAATGTTTAACTCTCTAATAATTCTTAGACACAAGTTAAGAATAAATCTAACGATTCAATAAATAAATCCTACAGATCACCACAGTGGCATGGACGTGAACAGTCCAAATGAGCTTCAATCATTTTTTATATTATTATTTTATTTATTTCTGATTTTTACATTAGTAAATTTCAGAGAGATTGGTTAGAAGTAAAAAAATAAAAAAGTAGTAGTTAATTATAATACTAAACATTGCAATGAAGATAAAATAAAAAATATGGCCATGAGTCAATAATACATCAAAATATAGAAAATGCTTTTAATAAAGCTAGTATGTAAGAAAAGGAGAACTTAAATAATTCAAATGTATTATTGTGTGGGTAAACAATCATATATATGTCAATGGGTCAGAGCTATTCTAATACTTAAAGCTTTAGATAGAAAGTAACGGAGATTAATAATAGCATTGTTGTGTTTAGGATTCAGTACTGTATAAATATTGTGATCGTATCAACTTATATCTTTATTTTGTTGGTTGTGTATAAAATGGAGAGTCAAAAAAGTATGTGGTTTATTGTCACGTTAATCATTTAAGCATAAAGGGCGATTGTCTTCAGTATTAATTCTGTGGGTTGTTTTAATGGCGAAAACAACTATTTGCTTGCTGGCGGAAAATCTAATTTGGCTTAGAAGTCATTTTTTCATTTTTCACATACGTACGTAATCTTCTGCTACATAATATATACTAGGGGAAGAGAGATATGAGATAAAGCCGTTAGTAAATATATGGTCGGTGAGGAGAGGCTATGAATGCTAAGCGCTAAGGTGGCCAATAAAACGGGGCGGGCTATCAGTTAAACTAATTGCCACTAAAGCCGTTCCCTTGGCTTATTTTATAATTAAACTTTAAACACTTCCCTTCCCGCCAATTCCTCACTCCTCCCCGCTCTCTGTATTGAAGGCTACTAAATCCACTTAATTTGTTTTATACCTCGTTATTATAATATTATAAATTACTTGGATTTTATCTATCATTTTTATAGCTAAAATGATAGATGTAATAAATGCTAAGAAATAAGTGGGAAAGTTACTAACAGTAAGTCTTGAATAACTGATCCAACAAAAATAACTACTGATATTTCGCAATTTCGCTGTCAGAAATACATCTTAAGTCCTTCTTTGATGGCCATCGGCAATTAGAGCATGAGGAATGCTATATTGCAAAGCTTATTGTATACCGATAAAAAAGGACTGATTGCAGGCAGGAAAGATCAGCAAGCCCTGGTGGAATGGTAGGAAGAAAATTTCCGCAAAGAAATGATAACTAACTGCAAGATAATAATAATAATAAAAATATTTATTTGAAAAATCATACATATTGCTAAAAGAACAAACGTAAAGGATTAGAGCTATGATGAGCCCCCTCTGGTCTGTAGTGGGGAAGTACTTGAAGTTTGACCAGAATACACCTTCTTGGCTACAATCGTTAACAACAGTAAACAAATTTACCCAAAAGTAACAATCCAAACCTGCTACCCTATCTGCAATAGTATAGTTTGACATGGGGATGTTGGTAAGGATACGACAAAACATACATACAAGTCAGATTTCCTTTAAACCCTTACTGATGGAAGCTGGAATATGCTGGACAAGCAAATTAGCTGCGTGAAAGTTGCTGTGATGAAATTAATGCGGAGAGTCGTTGGAAACGACATGCAGTACTCTATTGAAACTGTTAAGAGTTATTTTTGCTAGAGAAAGTTAAATTTGAATCTGAGCTAAAAGAAACTTTAGGTGTCACAGTTGCGACCCAACTTTTTCACCCGTTACTTTAATAAAATAAAAAAAAATGCTGATGTCAAAGCAGGTAGTAGATTTTCTACACACACTTCTAATGTTTGTTATAAAATTATTTATTCACTTTATTCATTATATGTATAGGTATATTCCTATTTCTTTACAAGCCTATTATTATCATCAAGTTATTTTAGTCAAGCTTTTCTTCAGAGGGAGCAATGCCAACAGAGTTAAGTAATTTCTAGGTTGAGTTGACAACACAGGGATCCTAAGATCGGAAATTTTTGAAGTGATGCTGATCTAACTTGAACAAATCCGAGTCCATATAAAATAATTATAAATGTTATATAACTTAATAAATCTTGTATTTTTTTTTCTTTAAGGGGTGGTCATTTTCACGATTCACATTCTTTTACTGTTGAAATAAGTCTTCGTCCATTATTTAATCGCAATACGATTTATTTTTCTTATCCCTTATACGATTCATCACTTAAGTACGCGATTTGTGAATAATTAGAGCAGTCCCAAAAAAAAGGACTTAAGTTACCGACTCACAGCCAAATTACGTTGTACAAGCTCATCAATCGTGCAATACATGGACCATGGATTGAAGAAAATAGACTTACTTTAGTCCACTTACAAAATAAAGGATACAACATTAACTCAGGTGAGTGAAAGCGTACTCTGGCAACGTGGGTAATGTATTAGCTGATAAGGCTGCTAAGTCGGCTGCCAAAGACGCCTCACTTCCGATAATTTATAGTAAATCGACCAAGACTTACTTGAAACATAGACAAACAGTTACAAACATGGATCAGTGCCAAGACACATGGAATATATCAACTAAAGGACAACATTCAAAGTTATACATAACCGACTTACAAGATTATAGGAGTAATAAAATAACAACTGACTTCTACCTTGCACAAATGTTGACAGGGCATGGACCAACAAAATCCTACTTGTATAAATTTAAACATACAGACAATAAGACATGCCCATGTGACTTTACAATCGAACATACTTACACCTAATATATGACTGCAGACTAACGGACGAACCAAGGACCAAACTTATCAACCATGTGACGTAGAAGGACAGCTGGCCAATCAGTGTTAAGGAAATTGACTCCAAGTATTTTCAGAAATTCAAGACATTTGCGAAAGCTGTGTGGTTAATCATTACTACACGAAATCAATATTATAGGTGAAAAAAGAATTGTTGGTCCTTATTTACTATTTAATATGTGGTAATATTTAATATTTATTTTTCAACTTGTTTAATTGTCTATTAAGTGCAATATTTTGTTTTGTTTTTTCTTCTGTTACCTTATATGTAGTAATTTTGAACTAATTTACTAATTTTCATATTAAATTTAATATTACTTATACTAATTATACTAATAAAACATTAAACTAATTATAATTAATATAATTTTAGTTTTCTTATTTGTTTTGTTTTTTAATCAGTGATAATACTTTTGTTTAAACATTTTTAATGATTACTATGCTCAATCATTTGTTGTTTCAGTTTTGTTTTAATTTTATATTACATTTTTCATTATAATTACAAATAAAACTTAATGCTAAATTGAAAACACTGGAGAAAAAAAATATGAAAATACAATTGTATGTGATGTACTATAGATATACGGAATATGCAGAGCAATAAACGTCCTAAACGTAGGGTTACTGCGGGAAGGGAAAAAGTATATATAAAATTGCAGGACACAATTGCAAAGATTCTTAGACCGTATTTTTGGTATTGACACCATCATTATATGGTAAAATACAATACTGCTATACTTTGAATACTGCTGAATTCTATTCCTTAGAAAGCCTTAATGTATCGGAGATTATAATCTATTAGCGCTGATTGTGCTGTATATTCATGTTTCATAAAAATGGAAAAGGCTTAGTGAACCCGAAGGCTCGATGCCGATACCTCCAACCTCCGTCCACGGACCTCCACCCAAACACAATTCCGCCAGATTCATTCATTTTGTAATAAGAATTCAAAGTTATTCAAGGTGTTATAGTAGTTATCCATATAAAGATTGTTTAAATATTCAAAACACTTGTCTAAGCGTCCTATTTGCAATATCCGACTATTTTTCATCTTGTCCACAATAAATTTAAATATCGCATCCAGTTTGACTCTCCGGTTGTATTCGTATAAGGATTCAATACTTGATGAGCTTTCGTGGTTTGGACATTTTGAGTTTTAATTTTCAACGCCTAGAATCATGGTTGTGGCATTGTGGAGTATAAACAGTTTTAAAATTGTCAAACAGATAAAGAAGTTCTATCCCAAAGTGTCTATCACTATATTCGTTCGTTTTCAAGATATTTATTTATTTAAATACCCTTCCTTGCATTCTGGCAACACGGGTTTTGACAATATTAATTATCACTTATTATTACAATAATTGTATTGTCTATAATCTTCTCACTCTAATTTTCAATGTTTTTCAATATGTCTCCTACTGGTCATTTCCATGGGTTCTTCTTCCGAGATTGAAAAGTGTTGTTCCCACTTCCGCTTTCCACTCGTACACAAACTCTTTGAAGTATGGTCATTAGGGAATGTCTCGGGTCATTAGCTAAGGGAATTCAATCTCGGACAGGACGTAAAGTTCGGTTACCCTTAGCAATTTGGATGTTTGTGACTCAAAGGCGGTGCAGCTTGTGACATTATGCTCAACAGAGTCCGGAACGCCGCAGCTAGGACACAAAGGGTCAATATCCTTTCCATAGTCATGAAGTTTGGCACGAAAGCCTCCATGCCCTGTGAGGACTTGCGAAATCCAGTAGTACGGGGGGAATCTATTTTGCTGCTAGTCGTGACCGGACGGTGGGAAAGTATTTGCTAAACATAGCACCTTTTGTCGTTGTCACCCAAAGCCGATGCCCAGTCATCCAAAGTCAGCCACTCATCAACGGTATCTTCTCGAATTATCCCTTTCAATAGACCTGCTGAGCCTTCCTTTTTTGAATGTCAAATCTGTATAATTCTTCCCGCAGGGGAAGGTCGATGGGAATAGCTCCTGCTAATACGTGAACAGCCTCATGAGACAATCCTATACGCTCTAGTGACTCGGACTTGAATAATGCCATTTTAAATAATAATTCAATGTTATTATAAATAATCATTGTGGTTGGGTAACTTTTTCAAGATATAATGTAAATGTAAATGTTGAAATGTAAATATTTTGTTTCTGTTGCCTAATATGAATCCACGGATCAGTATTATTTAATACTTTTCCTTTCATATTTGTCTCATAAAAATTAATTTTCTAAAGAAATTAACTATTTCTAAAGATGAAACATTCATTCCTCCATTTTCCTGGTTTCAAATCAAGACGTGTAAATAATACTGTTTTATTTCCTCACAAATAATTCCGACTAATTCATTGTTAATAGACAATCGACTGGTTTGTTTACATTTCAGTTTTCATGTGAAGATGTAGACGTACTACACATTTGTGTGTGCGTGTACTACATATTCGTGTGTGTGTGTGTATGTATATATATATATATATATATATATATATATATATTTATATATATATATATATATATATATATATATATATATATATATATATATATATATACAAAATTGCAAGATACAATTGCAAAGCTCCTTAGACGGTATTTTGGGTGAGTCCATCTTTAGATAGTAAACTACAATACTACGATACTTTATATACTGCTAAATTGTGTTCCATAGAAAAAGTTAATGTATCGGAGTTAAATGACAGAGACACTGTCATTAAGAGTGTCCTCTCCTGTACATTCTTAATGACAGACTCATCGACCTCTTTTTCCTCTTTCTTTAATTTCGTTTCTATTATATTTATAGTTTATTCTGTATTTTATGTTTAATAACATCTAGCTTAAATCTAGAATATCTCTATTATCACTGGGTTTCTTTTCGTTTAAAGTGTTACCTCGTGCAATTAGATAAAGCATCCCACAATAATTCCCTTGACATTAATTTTCCTTACTTCTATAGGTCAACTCGTTGCCCTAATATAATTTTGGCCACTTGGCAATCATTACTGTAATTTATAAATACAAAAATGAAAAAAATAAATGATTTCAAAAACTGTTTACTTATTAATTTAACTGCAAACCTTTATATAGCAAAATTTTGTTCAGCAACGCTCAATAAAGTATCATAATCGATTGCCACACATCTTTCGATGAAATGACATTACTAACTGACTGATTTTTACTTCCGATGTCAACATTAAATTATTTCGGTAACCATTAGTGAGAATAGGCTTCGTCACTCTAATATCATAAAAAAATTAATTTTTTATTTCTTATGTCGTGACTGAATCGAGAAAAAACAAGAAAGCGTGTTATCTCGCGTAACTACAGTGGGGAAACCCAGTACCGTTACGACCCGCGATATAACTGTAATCTTAGATTCAGTACATGATAGACACTGTACTGTTGTGCAGGGAGATGATATGACCTAGATCACGCTCAACCGACAGATTTGTCTCTTATTTCGGTTGCCCGCAATATACACGCTAGGTGAGCCCCAAGAGGGTCCTTGATTCCATGGGGTCCATCTCCAGCTGCTAACATTAAAGGGCATCTTGGTTGTAGTTATGCTGAGGAATTTGATCTCGACTTGGAAATCGGATGCCTTGCGGGTTTCAGTTAAGCTGGAACGCGGAGTAAGATCGAAGTCCCTTGAAGGCAGGTTCCCTTCCGTTTATTGATGTAGTGTGTACTTAGCCCTTTGACATTCTTCCCTATTTGTTTAGGCTATTCAGGGTTGGACTTTTATGAAATTCTCTATATATCCTTATTTTTTATATAGAATCGTGTGTGTCTCCTGTATTATTAGTAAGTATTAAAACATATGAATGCCCGATTTTTTGAAAGTCAAGTAAAAGTCATTTTACCTTACCTTGAATTATGGTTTGTACCATGGAAAATAAATTACAATGTTATTTATTGTTCTAATAAAAATAGGAACTAATTAATTACCATATCTTATTTCATAGGAAAGTAGTAACTCCTTTCTATTCCTGGGATTAAGGGAGTGCAGAGTAACATATCTGAAGGTTTCTGTAGCAGATAAATATATAAACTCTGTAGCAGACAAATTATTAAATCTGTTAATAACAACTGGTGGACCCAGTTCTATATAACATGCTTTATTGTTGCAGAGCATAGAGCACTGACTTGGTGTGCTAAAGCTCCTGAGTCCAAATCCGGAGGCAACAGATAAATTATTTTATCTCTTAACTACCATGGAATGACCCTAAGGGGGGCTACTGGCCCTTCTGGTGCTCGTTCAGCCTCAGTAAAGTCGGCACCCTTAATTGGGGAGAAAGGTTCTGGCTGTAATCTCGGAAAAATCACTTGCTTGCATAATGGTGGTCTTACAACCAGTATAGTCTCTACCATGTACTAAACCAAGACCTTTACATACTAATTAAGTACTAAATTACAAACTTTAAATTTTACGTTTCTATATTTTTTCGTTGTGTTAATATTTTGTCTACCTCAGTTTTGATACATGCCATATATCTTCCTTTTTTTATTTTACACAAATGGTATGGCTTCTTCCAGTCGATGTATCTTTAATGAAAAGTTTAAGCCCTCTAAAGAAAAACTAAGAGAAAGGTTAATCTAAATCATTTAGATGCAGCTTAGTACTAATGTCTCTATAGAAATGTTTTTCTTCACTAAAGTACACATAGAACACAATTTCAAAGCCTAATCTCATATTGGAAATGACTCTTGTCGGTTTATTTTAAATATGGCTTCTTCTGATGTATATTTATATATTTCCTCATAATTCCAACAATAATAAAGTAAAACGTAGGTATATTCTTTTTAAAACATTTTAGGTATATAGCTTTTTTTTTTTTCAAACATCTTTTCAAGGCACTGAACCGATATCTATTACAAAGCTGATTTATTAGTATTAAATCTAAGAAGCGGGTTAGGTTTGGTAAACAGGATTGAGTTGTTTGGTGAATGTTCTGAGTTCAAACCCAGCCGTGATTAATTATTGTCTTTCAACAACTTTGTGGGATCTTCGGACTCTCTGGGGCCCACCCAGCTTCTGTACATGAGTCCCTTAGAATTATCATAGGTTTTTAATTTATTCAGTTTAGTAAGTCTTTCCACATATAGTTGCTGATCGGTTTATATCTATTAACAATTTTTTCTCAGCTATGTGAGACGCCTTCAAGTAAATTCCAATAGTCGGAGAAGTTGAGCCCCCGTTTCCAGTAGAGACCCAGCTCGTACTAAATATTCTATAGAACTCTGTGAAGGGGACGTGGGCCTTTTAAAGATTCAGGCTTCTTCGAGTCAAGCTGTGACACCAATCCCCAGTTTAGAACGTCTTCGTTCTCGGATAATCCGTTGGGCGTTTGTAATCCAATACCGTTCGGCGCCTACTGGTATCGCATTTCCTAATAGTTACTGTTTTAAAGTGTCACTGGAAAATTATAAAAACAAAAGTTCCATGAAAAGCGCGTGTTAAGAGTTTGATGGCTTAAATGAACAAATAGTTACCTTTTTTTTACAAATACTCAATAACTAATTATAATGCAATTGGGAAAACCTACAATGCAAAGCCTTATGTTTCAAATCCAGTAATACACCCACTTACCAGTCGACGTTTCGCCTATTCAGGACCTTAAATAATATGAGCAAGAAAATAGTCATAAACGATTCGTTTGACATCCAACCCTCATATTACTTTCAACCCTTAACTTTATTATTAAACTGAAGCAGTGGGCTGAAACGTTGGCTTTCCAATAAAAAGTTCTCCTTATTTATGAGATTTTTCATTACCTCTAAACGAACCATTTTCTTCCTCTTATTTATATTTAAGCAAAAGGAGGCGAGAAGATGACATGTACACTTTTTTATTGAAAAATACCCTAAAAAACAAAAAACTTAAGTGTACAAGATAGTACTCAGACCTGAGTGAACCCGACTTCATATTTTTTTTTAGATTAATTTATTGATATTTACAATTGCAATAATATTACATCAAGTAAATTTGCTGGTATGAACTATGACATGAAAACAAAAAACACTAATACCCATCAGTAGCAATCCAATAAAGTTCTGTAGTAGAAGGTCTCGAGGCCATCTTCTTTTCAGACGCCTCAGAGGGTTATTAAGAATAGTATGGGAAGCAAGTTGAGAGACTAGCGGATTCAAGTGTGTACGGAACTAGTCATGGAAGGATAGGTATCTATTTTAAGCCAAATCAGCAACATATACGGGATATTAAGATCATGATGTATGAGTTTGTTTGTGACATAATAAGGAGCATTGAGGATTTTAAAAAGGATTTTGAATTGTAAGGAGTGGATACGAGATGAATTGAATGGTTTAGTATAGCTCCAAAGTTCAACGCCGTATGTCCAAATAGGTCTAATAACTGTCATGCAAATCTTTCCTCTTAGGTGACGGTCGACGGCGATTATCTGACAGCGGTAATTCCGACACGGATGCGGTAGCAATTTGAATTCGCGTGATGTAATTGAGCAGCTCATAAAATGTAGGGAAGTCATTAGGATATTGTAACTTAAATTCTTTTTCAGTAACGGGGTCTAAACTCCGGAAGGTTAAGAAAAATAAAAAATAGTCTCCCAGATCAGGGATGTTAGTCGCGGTTAATTGGTGACCCAGTTCAGAAAATAGTTTAAGAACGGATTCCAGGGCCTTTTGCGATGGATGCGCGATGGGTTGGAAATTTAACATTTCATGGAGTATCCGAGACGCGAGCGCTGCTTGGTTGTTATACCGAGCAATTAGGGCGGCCCAGGCGATAGCATAGTTTGTGCCCAGAGTATCCAAATGGCTTATGACGGATAAGGCTTCGCCTGAAAGGCAACTCTTTAGATATGTTAGCTTAAGTCCGTCATCGATGTCATTATTGCGGTGTATAAGCGGAATATAAGTGGTTTTAAAATTTTGAAATTGCGTGATATCTCCGTTAAATTTCGGTAAATCAAGGGGGGGGGGCAGCCGGACTTCCGGTACCCGGGGTGTGACACGTGCGGTCACTGAGCGGTCCAATGATTGGACTTCTAAGTCCATAGCCTCGGTCTGTGCTCGAATGAATTGATCCATAAGATCGGAAGGAACAGGTATCTCATCATTAATGGATTCGGTGATTACGGCATTATGGGTTTTTCTCATTTCGTCTATTAATTGCTTTAATTTGTCAATTCGCGTTTTAACTACTGCCTCTTCATTCGCAATCATTGCCCTTTACATTCATCGGCGAAAATTCGAAATTGGGTAAACAATCCTAACAATATTGTTAGGGACACATTTTTAACTCTAGCTTGGCTACGATTAGCCATTTTGATTTTATACAAGTTACTAGAAAGCTGAAAGAGAATTAATAATTTACAAGAGATAATATTATTAGAATACTTAATTATCTATAATAGTCATGCGTTAGAATATATGATATTGCAAATTAACAATTAGATTATGCAAAATAAATGAATTTACAAGAGATGATATGACTTAAATGCTTAATTATCACTAATAATTATACGATGGAATATAATATTGTAAATTAATAATTAAAGTCTGCATGCATACATTAATATTTTGCTTTGGCGTGGTGTGATGCAATTCTATGATTCACAAGTTAGGCGGATGCGGCTTATCCCCACTACAAGGAAACAAACCTACCTATTGTTGCGCAATGTCTTTTTGAGTTATGTTAATATCTGAGATCGTAATTATTCCCGGGTTTTACGGCACCAAAATGTTAAGGCGTGATTAGACTGAATAAATTTAATAGGAAGCAAATGGAAGTACCACGGGAATTCGAATGAAATCTGAGATATTAAAAAAGCGTTTGATTTATTATAGAAAATAAAAATAGAAGATACAAATTAATAATAGCGTCTACAAAAATAACTTAAAACTAAGCATGTAACTTAGCGATCTAATGAACAAAATTAATTTAAGACAAAAAAAGAAGAAAAAATGATTAACATGAATGGGAGCGATAATTAACAATGCTCCATGCTAGCATAATGGCCAAAGATATAAACAACAAAATGAACTTGAACGTTATACTGAACATTTCAATAAGGCGCGGAGATGTGCGAATTATTATTATCTTCGCCAGTGATCACGGCATGAAGGAGCAATGAGTATGATATCATGAATTAACTTGAACTGTCCGGTTGGTATTATATAATACGTTGATCATCAGGAGAAAAATTAGTTGACAATTTGAGGCCTTATGATAATGAAATGTGACTTACAATTTGTGTGATGTATACTCAATTATCATCATCTCAGCATAGCTTCTGGCGAGTAACAAACTTTAAGACCTCTTGACGTTCTCAGAGGAATAACGGCTTGAGAGCGGAGTGTGCGATGGTCGTAGCTGCGAAGGTCTGGTAGAACAAGTCCGCTCGGCGATCTAATAGCAAGTGAAGTGACTCAATAGCGTCGCTCTCCCCTCTCCTTAATTTTGGCGGTACAGTATTCAAGATTTTAGAGGCAAGGATCGGTCCGTTCCATCTGGCGGGCAGTCCAGGTTCGCGACTAAACAGTGTCTAAGATGATTCGAGTGATGGCTTTTAGAAATCGCTCCATGAGCCGCCTATTTGTGAGTACAGCTTTTACAGGTGTCATAATACTTAGCGAACTTGAAGATAATTTGACACACTAAAACTTTTCCTTTAAGGAGACCAGAACGTCTCTAGGGCATGATCAGTAAATCTCGGTTTATCAGCTGGGAGTAGTAACAAAGAGCAATGAGTGAGTAGTAAGGAAACTTTCTTCTAGTGAAAGGGGGAGTCCTCGAATGGAGCTTGTGCAATAAAAACCATTCAGCATTGATAGAATATTCGTCAAATGAATATTTATGATTATTTAATTCATCCTTAATGTCTATCAGTATATTGAGGTACCAAGGACTTCAAATTAACAATCTTTATCAGTATCCATGTCTGGATTATGTTCTCCTACCAGCTTTGATGTAATGCTATTAACTCTTTAGCTCCTCTCTCATTGCCTTCTTCCGTTTTCTGACCGAGAGCACCAGGGTCTTTTTAGTTCTCCCAACTTAGAACCCCCATGGATTTTCACCATTTGTCGAAATCCTCTGTTCTAGATTTTGTCCTCCAGAATAATAGTTTATTTATGATCGCCATCATATTCCTGGATTAATCCAACTCTTTTCGCATTAGTTTTTATACGAGTAAAATTTCATATTTTCTTTGTCTGGTGATCATCGGACATGCTAGAGTATTTTCCATTGAACAATAATATTTCCTTTCTAATTTGTATTGTTATTGGTTCTATATTGCACTATAGTTCCTTGTTTGAGCTTAAACATTAAAAATTCGTTTGCCTAAAATAATCCTCAATATTTTGTTCTCTTTTCACTAATTGATCAACTAGTTCCCTCCTGTTCATAGTCGAATTGGTTTAAATTATTATTCCAATCACCTTCAAATTTAAAGAGCTTACCTTACTTAGATAAATACATTTAATTATATCAGGTTTAAAAAATAGAAAATAATTGTCGTTTTAATTAGATAATACGAAAATGGAGAAGATTAATACTCTCAGTATAAATGATAATTTAAGATTAATTTAGTCGTGGTGTACACGAGCTCCCAATCGTAAATTGGTAAATCTTTTATTGAGTCTACAGCTTTGCAAAAGGGTGAATCCTCATTAATATATTTTTTTAAATTCTGTTAGCCCAGTTGCAGATCTCTGAATACCAAATACTTTATTGCTTTTCAAAATTTATAAATATGTGCTGAAAAAAATATACTTTGAGCATTAAGTCCATTATTTCTGATGAACAATCATTGTTAAGTATAAAAACTATTTTCGTTCAATTAGATTAAAAGTATTAAAATATATTCAAGACTCAAAGGAATTATTATTCTAAAGAATAGTGTTGAATAAAAAATATATTTGACTTAATAGTACTAATGCTTATGGTCTCCAGTATATAAAAGAGACTAACCTTCGAGGCTTAGGTTTTGGAGAGTTTTTTTTCCACAGAAATTCAGTTAAGGCTTGTTAAACATATAGCCGCGTTTAACCTTAAACTTGTTACACAAATAACTAAACATCACAACCGTGTTCTCGTTAATCAAGTAAGTGATGTTTGTCATATTGATTGACATTAATAATTACGTGTATGAATGGCAGGTTGTCGTGCCCTTTGGTTTCTACACGCTGTATATGTTCTTGAGTCATATTTATTGTAAAATTGTTTATTAACAATTGACAAACCATGATAACGATATATATCTATTATATAATGTGCCATAGATATGATAATAAAGAACATAGTTGGGAATGCAGCCTATCCAAAATTGTGATAAAACAAAATAGCAGCAACAGTGAAGTACTAAAAATAATAATAGATGGACATAATTGGAAAGAAAAGAAATGTAATTAACAAAAGTTTAAATTGATGAAAAATTTAAAAATGACAAGTATTAAATTAAATCTATGTAGATGAAACAGGATTATTGCAATTAAATAGGAACTAATAGTCATGATAATGGAAATAATTATACAACTAATAATGTACGTGACTGGTAAAGGTTCTTTAAGGTTAGATTTAATTTCAATTTTAAGAGGCATGAAATCAGGGTTGTTTCATTTTAAGATAGGTTAAGGTAATCAATTAAAAAATAAAACAATATGATTTTATGATATTAAAGCTATCTATTTATCTGCCCATCATTTTGTACTTTACCCAATGTGTGTTTTGACAATTACAAAACTCATTCCGCAGAATGAGTTACAATGCTATGATTAAAAAGTTATTGAAATTTGTTTTCTGGAAAATTATGATAATTTACTAAACATTTAAATACTCTTTCCATATTCTATTTTAATATAAGGATGTTATAATTCCCCTTCCTTACTTACTTACTGATGGACGCCACGGTTCCTACAAGGGCCTGGGCCTCCTCAAGGGCCTTAAGCCAGTCATTCCTGTCCCCAATCATCATCCAAGCCAATCATTCTCGCCATATCCTTACTACAAGGAATGGAGACCTTCCTCAACATCGTTCAACCATCTCATCCTAGGCCTTCCCCTGAGTCGTTTCCCTCCAATGCTGCCGTACAACATGCGTCTTGGCATCCGTTCTACGGGTCCCAACTATCTGCGGCGGGATTTTCTTACAAACGATATCAGGTCTGGTTTTCCAAATTCTTCTTTGATCGCCACGTACCGTTCTCTCTTATTGGCCCATATATCTTTCTGAGTATTTTCCTTTCCCAGACATTGAGTTTCCTTTTACTTTCTTCTTTCAATGCCCAGGATCCACTGCCATATGTAACTATGGGTCTCAAGATAGTGTCATAAATAGCTTATTTTAGCTTTTATACACAGAGCTTTGAAGTTTAAAGTGTTTTGAAAGCCATGGAGGCACTTCTTATCTGCAGACAGCCTCGCATTCACTTCTTTCATTATGTTGTTATCTGTTATGATAGATCCTAGGCACATAAATGTGCCTGTCCTTTTGAAATTCCGTTCCCCGATCTGCAAATTGTAGCGTTTCATTTTCTGGCTCTTGGGCTTTTTTAAATATTTTATTTTTACTTAATTTAGGTTAAGACCCTCTTCTACCACTTCCCATACCAACTCTTCAAAAGCTCCTCCGTGCGCTGGCGTGATTCTAGCTAGAGTAGATCATGAGCGTGTCGTCCGCATATGCCAAGTGCCGTGTTAATCGATCGAAGATAACCCATTAGGGTTAGTTCGTATTGTCCTTATTGCTTTTCCCAACGCAAAATTAAAAAGAACTGCTGATAACGGTTCTCCCTGTCTCAGGCAACTATTTACTGCAAATCCCTTGCATTTTTATTTTTATACTGCTATCATGCATAGTCATATTTACAAGCCTTGTAAGCTTCCTGGGATTAACCAAATCGAGCATTATCTGTAGTAATTTCCGTCGTCGATGCTGTAGTATGCCTGTTTGAAATCGATGAACAGACTATGGAGGTCAACGTTAAACTGATGTCCTCTTTCCGGGATCTGTTTCTGTCTCAGAAAAATTATTATAATCTTCCTATCCCTTTATAAAACATGCAACACTGCGACATTGAAACAAAAAATCACCATTTATTTGGTTTTTGTAGAACACCTAACATCATGGATGCTTTCGATAAACTCGAGAAGTTTCTTTTATTTCTAATTTTTTTTTTTTAAACATTTTATCTAGTATCCTGTTTTTATAAACATCCCTCTGTACAAAAGTTTTGAAAAATAACCACAGTTCTACACCTTTTAAATTTTTACTGATAAACTACTAGATCACCATCGATTTTTATGCAATTTTATTTGTTTTCAATTATCGTACCATGAAACTTCGTCGCTAAAAAAATGAAGTTTATTTAGTAGCAATGATAATTCTAAACAATCGCGTCAACAATACAAGCTGAGAACTGCTTGATAGTTTTCCGTTTTATTGTAATTTTATTGATAGTACAAGTTTAAAAGAATGGTTGATATTTAATGGTTTTCTCTATTGTTCACTTAGTTAGGCCTTTCTCGGGAAAGGTCTAGTAATAATAATTGTCGTTTTTATTTTGGATTCTTACACACTAATAATAATACTTCCTTTTTTGATATAGGGCTAAAAATATTAAACAATGATGTTAAGACAAGCTCGAAAGTTCGTAATAAATTTCTTAAAAATGTAATTTTAGTTAGATAAATCTCGCTCTGGATATGGACTGTATAAGCAATTTTAAAAGCGTTCGATATTATAAAGAGGTAACAGGAAGAAATCAAAACCACATAAAATAAAAGGTGACTCACCCTAGACGTAGGCCGGCAGCATACGGACAGGAACTTTGGTCTCTGCGTACTCAAAGACCAAAAGAGGCTGGCAGCGTCTCTTAGTCCTGATGATTTCCTGTGCCTTTGAAAAACTCCTGGGGAATCCAGACTTATTTGCAGATGAATCGTGAAATAATTGTAACACATGAATAAACGGAAATTATTAAACTGATCAATAACTGGTAATTGTAATTAAGCTAGATAGCTGGATCAAAGAAAAGGAGCATGTGTCTCGCTCAAAGGTTGCACGCAGAAGGAGGCCGAAGCGCGAGATTTAAAAGGAAAAGGAAACAGGTGATAAGAGTACTCGTATCGCGATCTGCCTATGATTATGTCAATTAATTGAAGTGTTAGGTGCCCCAAACAGCCGCTAGAGAGCGTAGTGTGCTATTGCAAGATGTATTTGACACTTTACCAATTTTTTAAGTATTAAATAATTCATTTTGTAAAAAGAACGCCAAATGGCGTGAACAAATGAAAACATGCTTTCTGTTCTCCAGGGACATTATTTCGATGTAGTACCCGAATGTTCATACCATTGTTCATATCCTATTACGCCAAAATTAAGACATAATAGGAAGAAGTGAGGCCTAGTTATTAAAGGCCTTTGTACAGACAAAGAGATCCAGAGCAGGGCTGCCGAGGAGGAGGAAGCATTGTTTGCTCGGAGAACACTTGTAGCCTGGACTCCAGGAGCATGTTTGTCCTCAACTCCGGGTTAAATCGTTTATGTAGGGCCAATTAACTTGTCTGCATTGCTTCCTTTTGTCATCTCTCGGGTGCCTTAATGAATCATGTTAATTGTCCAAGGCCTAAGGCGAGGAGTATATCTCCCCTCCCGTTTAATAGTTGAACGCTTCTGTTCCATTGAATTCGATTTGCATTTGCTTTGCCAGATATTGTGCCTTTTTGCATACATTATCACTCTCCTTGTGAGATGATATTGTGCTCAAATCGAGCTTGCATTGAAATGTCTTGGGTACAATGTTTAACAGCCTTTTCGAAATCCCTTTAGTTTCCCGGAGGATAACTATGAATGTGTTTCGTTTGTTTAACTTATTTTTGAAACTTCTATCCCCAAGGTTCACAGCTCGGATTGTGACTTTAGGATTGGATCTGCAGTCCTTCGGAAGAAATTTAAAATGGGAGAGATTAAAATGTTTGAGTTACTGTTTTTTATTTTCTTATAACCATCATTACTTTGCTATTGAGTTGTTTCATTTATTGAAATAAATGATTCATTTGAAACATCGAAGTTGAATTTGTGGATAATATTTACTATCCTTCAACTGAACGAACATTGTTAAGTATGCCAACAAATATGACCAAGAAAATACACGATTGTTGTATAATTTTTTTTATCCTAACACGGCTGTCCAAACTACAAGGAACACATAACTACCGAGTTCTGGGAAGAGGGTTACCCCTTGGTCCTACGGTTAGGACCATCATTATTGGTTTTAAAATTTTCAGCCCGTGGCACAGAAATTTGGACAATTTCCTTAAGGGTAAAAGTGAAAATTATTCCAAGTAAAAAAAGCATTTTTCACAGTTTATTTAATCGCAAAACCTGTAATTTTCAGTTCTGGAATTGAAATTCGATAAGGGGCAGGGATAAATGTTTAGGGCAAATATTTTGATTTCATAGAGTAGGTTTACTTAATAAACTTTCCTTTAAAATTGGACCTTTCATATGGAACGACCAAATAAGTGAAGAATTACTGGGTTTTTTTTTCTTATCCTAAAATTACTTTTCTATATTAATAAAAATAAGATAGTGGTACAGACTTTTGCCGAAATCTTCCCATATATGATAATGATGTAACTGCCGTTGTGTCAGTTCCTTCACCGGCCAGAACGCCCTACCTTCTTTAAGACGGTTTAGAAGGAATTGCTCTGCTGGTGGTTGTCTCATATGCGGGTCGGACAACCCGTATCTTCTACAAAAATGTCCGCTCAAGGAATAGTGTATTTCCACCTTCGAGGACTGGGAGAATGGGCGATATCCTGAAACATCTTTGTAATCGGAAACGAGTATTTGTTAAATATTTCTCAGCATTATTTCCAAGAATATTTAAGTGTCAATGCAATTAATTTTTTATTCTTTTATAGAGTGTTTTTTTGGAGAAATATGAACAATTTATAGTTAACAAGCAATATAGTTGACTTGTAAGAAATAATACGTTTACTGTTAGTTGTTTTAACTTAGATATACTACGAGTCTTTCTTATATAAACTAACTAGATGAGAGAACTAGAACACTAATTGTGGTTAACATCAAGTTACATAGTAGCACTCACTAACTCTCCATCTTCTAATCTAATCTTGATCTATTTTACAGTATCTTAAAGCTGGTTTATAAGCAAATTGCTTTAGGCCATCAACAAATATTTAGTCCGACAACTCAACAAAATAAACTTTCTCCCCGATTTTATTAGGGGTACATGTGACTCATACACACACAACTCAACAAAATAAACTTTCTCCCCGATTTTATTAGGAGAAATATTATAACTATTGGTAATAGTTATAATATTTTAATTTCTTGATTTACTTTCTGATTTAGAAAAAATGATCAAAAGTCCGACTGAGATTATTCCCACTTATTCAATTAATATTTTTTTCTTGCTAGACCTAACAACTCATTTTTCCTCCTGTAGTTTCGTTATTACCTATACTGATAAACCTCTTATACCGAATCGTTTAACTTCAACTGAAATCATTTACCTTCTAAACAGAATGATTCTTTTGAAGTTTAAAAGACTAAATAGAGCTATAGAAACATTCTTTTCTAAAATTCGATTTTTCGTTTGTCAATCCTTGTCAGCTACATTTACTTCGTTTATAGTTATACTATATTGCTGTGTCCATAAGGGAAAAAAGTATGAAAACATCCATGCAGGAATAACTTTTTTAAATGATCTATTTATATTATGAATATAGATAGAAAATTGTAGAATAGGATTCATTTAATCAAACTGTTTTTTTTTTCAATGATTTATTAGATAATTTAAACATCTTTAAGTCGAAAATATTTAGTGTCTTACCTTAGCCATTTTTTATTTATTTTTATCCCGTCTTTTTTTTTTTTAGATCAATTTATTGATATTTACAAGTAAATCTACTAATATGAACTGTATCACATGAAAAAAAAAACACTTGTGGAGAAACTACCCATCGGCAGCACTCCAATAAAGCTCTAGTAGAAGGTCTCGAGGCCATCTTCTTTTCAGACGCCTTGGAGGATTATCAGGAATAGTATAGTAAGCAAATTGAGAGATTAGCGGATTCAAGTGTGTATGGAGCTTATCACGGAAGAATAGGTATCTAGTTTGGGCTACATCGGCAACATATGGTATATTAAGATCATGATGGATGAGTTTGCTGGTGACATAAAAAGGAACATTGAGGATTTTACGAAGGATTTTGGATTGTAAGGATTGGATACGAGATGAATTGGATGGTTTAGTAGACCCCAAAGCTCAACTCCGTATTTCCAAATAGGTCTGATGTAAATGGGTCTTTTGTAATTAATTGGGAGTTTAGAGCGTTAAGTACATACAGCAACAGTAAATGTTGAAGTAGGCGAAAACGTCGAGCAGTTTCTTGTCTAATCAGTCTTGTATGGTTATCCCGTCTTAAAGAGAAAATCTGAAAAATTTATTGTGGATATTCAATACATATAAAGTATAATCGTAATATGTTATTTATAACTAGGGAACATTCATTGTATAATTTAGAACCTGCTATATATCCTAGGCTTAAAACTCATACATTTAAATTTATTTTAAGGCAGTGCTTAGATCTCATCGAGGCTAGAAAAAGAAACAAAAGTTGTTAAATAGAAATAATTACTATGTATAAGTACTCACAATTATTAGATTATCCATCTGGAATAATCTAAAACACGATTAAATTAAGGTGTTATTTGAATAATTTAAATAAATCTTTTTGATATAAATTATTTATTAATACGTTGAAAAATAAGGCGTCCAAAATCCCCTGTCTGTGCCTGTTTTTACCTATCTATTGAGTAATTTTCCTTATATCAAATATAGAAATGTTTTTTTTACTGTTTTAGATTAGTTTTTTAGATTAAAAAAATTTAATTTTGTTTTACCGGATTCTCTTTATTGGAATATTAGTCCCATAACCGAAATACTGGAATAAGATGCAGCTTGTTTTATTTTTTAGATCGATGCATTTCGTTTTTTCCATGTAAGTCATTACCTCGTGATCTAATCCAGACGTCGTGCAGAAATAATTATTTCCAAAATATCTTTTTTTTAGTACTCACCGCAGTGTCCTGGATACTGGACGACAATGGTTGTGGAGTTGAGGCAGGCAGCTCGTCTCAGGTGGCAGAGGTTGAGATAGGTTGTACCGTCGGTACCACACACGTGTCCGCTATTTGTAGGGCACGTATCACGGCACCTGCAAGTGGGCTGTCCTCGCTCGTCCACGTGGCACGTTGCACCGGGCGGGCACTCCGTCACCTCGCAAGGTTCTGCAACATTTAGTAAGCCTGTAAAGTAGAAACATTTTTAGCTCTTAACGGAAATATATCAAATTTCAAATATATCAGAAATCTAGATTGAAATAAGAAAAACTCATAAATGTTCTCTTGACTATTAGAAATGTCCTATGTAATAATATGTAATGTATAGTTACACATTTTCGTTATATTTATCGCGAACTTCTTCCTTTTGTTTCTAGTACTCTTTGGTTCATAGGTGTAACGAGGGAGGCGAGGGTTATTGGGGATGTACCCCCATTGCTTATAAGAAATTGAAAAAAAAAACAATTAAAAAATAAAACTTTGAAGGATTTTAATTCCTCAATGTTACTATTGTAAGATTACAGAAGTAAGGGTCAGGGGAAGTAATGCCAAAAACACAACAAAGAAAGTGCGAACACAATTATTTTAATGAATAAAAGGAACACTAAAATGACAAATCTAAACGTAATACTGTTTACTAAGGTATACTAATATCCTTTCTGATATGAACTAGCTAGATTGACTATTAATTGTGGGCCAACATTTTAACATTTCAACTAACGCAGTGACTTCTCCTCTCTGTCTATGCACTACAACTATCCGAAGTCTAGTATAACATCTCCTTTCTGCTTTCTCCCCCTATCTAACTCCTAATCTATCTCTACTCCAACTTGCCTTCAGGAGGTCAAAGAAGTTTACATTTCTGACTTCATGGAAGTAGTGACAACTTAATGGGTTTGAAAACCATTTTATAAACAATTTACTTTAGGTCATCGATCGTCCGTTAACAATTGTAAGAGGAAAATAGATTTCTATAGTCAGTGAGATTAACAAATTTATTCTCACCTATTGAGAGCTTTATATTATAACAACTAGAAAAATTTATTGTAAAATAAAATTAAAAAACTACAAAAGTTTTTTTTCTATTTTTATCTTAAGTTCACCAATAGAGTTGACAAATTTTAGTAAACCTTTCTATGTCCTATATTTTTGAGGTACTTTAGCCTGTATTACGTAAAGAAAACATTCGGCATTGACATAGTCAATAAAAATATATTTTCTTGACTGAAAAAGGAAAAATTGCTGTATTACGTAACCAATAGACATTCTGCAACACCTTCTCCCCCAAAAAATGTTAATCTTGAATGTCAAATTCTCCTGGGGTCCACCCAGCCTCCATAAAATGGGTAGCAAAAATTAGTCGGTTGAGCGTGATCTAGGACGAATCACCTGCCTGCACAACCGTTGCCCTAGACACTGCACTGTCTCTTCTATGGACGCAATTTCGTTAGCATTGATACGTGCTCTCTTCGATTCTATGCGTTTTATAATTTTTCTTTAAAAGGATTATTTGGTACCCATTTTTTATTGCCGGTATAAAGCCTCCTCGAAAGGGTTGTCTGCTAGCCGGAGAATGCTCACTAAGGGAAGGAGACGTGACTAGACCATTGGCCGTAATTTTGCCCACGACGGTCACTAAAGGGCAGACTTGGCCCACTTTATTGTTATTCCTTGACCCTTCCTATTTTCTTCTCATCCCTTTACTCAGTCGTAAATCAACTCTCGAAATTTTCTTTTCCAATATGATCCCCTTTTATTAGCCTTTATTCCACTGTAATAGCTTTAATAAAGGAATTATTTAAAAAATACTTTGAGATCAAAATACATACAAATAAAGGGATATAACCTTATTACGGAATCATCAGATTATTAGGATATTTTTATAAATACGAAGCATAATGACATAGTTTTACAAAGTGGAAAATTTTATATTTAAATGATCTTCGAGTGGTTAGTTTCTCTACTTCCATTAGCCAAGCCATCATGTATCATTCATTAACTTCTATTCTTATATTGCAGTTGTAAATTTCAGTAAATAAAGTTTTTAAAAAATGATTCTACTGTTGTGGAAATTATTGATTGGGTATATCTTCAAAAAATAAAATGGTTAGGGGGTCAATAAATGACACAAAACAAGTTAGACAATAATAAATGTACCTAATTTTGTGGAATTTATTGACTGCACCCTCTACCCTTTTCAGCCTTATCAATGACGGTACTTAAGGTAGTTTTATTAAATGCTTTTATTAATTTTATTTTTTATTATAATTATTTAAAATGTATTTTTTTTTTAATGAAATCAGTACATGTAAAATACATTAGATATCTTTGGCTTGATAGTCGTTTGCAGATCATAACTTAGGAAATAATAAAAAATACTTTATGATATTAATAAATAGAACATTGGATATAGACGAAGATATACGGATTCATCAGGCCTTTATCGATATTTTTATAAATAAGGGCCATAATAATATAATTTTAAAAAGGAAAAAACAGATTCGGATAGGATATAGATTTACCTTATTATGGATTTATTATATTATTAGCCTTCATCGATATTTTTAATAATTAAGAAGCATAGTAATATTTTAAAAAGGAGAAAATTTTATATTTAAGCAATTATACTCTTGTGTTAATGGTTTACTGGATATATCTTAAAACATTCCAAAATGGTCAGGAGCCATAGTCAATAAATTTCACAAAATAAGTCTAACTTATTGTTATTGCTTTATTTATTGCACCCCCAGAGCTCTTCACACCCTTCTGAATGATGTTACTTTAAGTTGCTTTTATTATCTCTCTTCAATAATTTTGGTTATTATTATAATTATTGAAGGTATAAATAAATATTTTGTTAGATAGCCGTGCATTTCAAAATACCTGTAAAATATAATATATTTTGTGGTATTTTATACTCGACGGGGCTTTCCAGGTAGAGATAAAACTCTGAAAACATTTAAAAAATACTTTATGGTCATAATACAATTGGATATAGATTAGGAAAGTATGTAGATTTAATGTATAATAGATTATTATCTATGCATTTATCATTCATCAATATGTTTATAATTAAGAAGCATAATAATATAATTTTAAAAAGGGGAAATTTAAATATTCAAATGATCTTTCTTATGTGCAAATGGTTGACTGTATATACTCGTATCTTAGAAAAATGTGAATTGTCATGATATACCGTCAATAAATGATCATTTGCAGCTAAACCTTCAAAACCGTTCAGTATTGCGGTTACTGTATTTGCGCTCGTGTTTGTTTTTTATTCTGTGCATTGATTTTTTGCATTGAGTTTTTGAACATTTGATATTGAATTGAAAAATATTTTTTAGGAAGTTTTTAGAATGATAAATCTTAATAAATATTATGTTTTCTGTTTTCAGTTATTACGATTGTTTTTTGACAGTTTTTGCACGTTATTTTACCAAAATAATCGCCTTGAAGTTTTCTAAATTTTAGAATTTAGAATTTTAGAATTATACCATATAAATTAGTATACTATAAAAATAAAGCACTTTAAATATAATATAATCCTCATCATATTTAAGAATATAGGTAAAACATTTTTAAAATATTTCTGTATGGTTAAAAACATGTATATATCGTCGCCTAGTGGCACAAAAATGTATATACAAAATTGCGATTTTTTCAGAAATAAAAGAAAACAAACAACAATGAAAAACCTTATCTAGGCTAAAGATAATGTGATCTTGTGAAGCTAAAAGAAAACATGAAAAATAGCCTTATATATCCCAGGTATTTAAAAAAAATCAATTTTGTAGCTACGCTTTTGAGTCACTAGCTCATATATACATATATTTGATTATTGTAAGGAAAACTAATGCAAATATATCAATCCGGTAATGTTGTCCAGCCAACATGAATTCTTAATTCGATTAATTATATGTTTAGAACATTAATGATGTCTTCCATAATTGTTATTGTTGTATAAATAATGTAACAGATAGATCAATAATAACTTTTTGTTGCATCAAAAGAGCGTACCGAAACGTTGGTGTAAGGATATCAATACAATTGAGGATTTGTATCTTGGATTTTGAAAAGGGAAAATGATAAATTGATTCTGATTTAATCCAAAGTTCCGGGCTATCTAATAATTTCACTCATTGTAGTGTGTGACCAAGAATGAAAAATGCTAAATTAAAATTTTTAGTATTTTTCATAATCCTAATATGCCCGTTATTTAAAACCTTGACGATCCATGTGAAGCTGAAGTACATCGGAACCCGCAGTAATTTTAAGGAAAAGGATTAATCTGTGCAAATCGTAAGAAAGTTTTTTTTTTTTTTTTTACTTTTATATTTGTTTCCACAATTTAGGAGATAAATGGATGGTATTTTAAAAAAATGTCAATATATCGCTATGTTCCAATTTTGCACATGTAAAAAGAATCCGGTGACTGGACTACTATGAACAAATCAAATCGAATTTCATTGGTACACCCCTTTGTTATTGTGTCCTTCTCACTTAAATTCCATAAGATGCAAACAATATAAATCCACTAGTCTGTGATTGGCCGCCATACTGTAAACATCGCCTAGCGTCCCCCAGAGCGTCCCCAGCCACGTGGTATAACGGTTTTTGTTAGCGTGTTTCTTAAACACGCTAAAATGTGAGTACACTCTTTTATATTTATTATAATTATCAGTTTCATTTAAAAAGTGCTTATTTATTTGTTTATTAGCCAGTAAGTAGATAGTTTTTCTGTTATTTCTATTTTTACTTACAATCATGACGACGGCCCCGGACACGGCCATGGACACTTCGCAACCTATTACACAACCCTCTACTTCACAAACAGACACACCTAGACCAATTATCAAGTCACACAGACTTAAACGTCATTTTAATCAACAAACTGACGACGAAGGATTTACAATAGTACAACCAAAGAGACCGATGGCTTACGTACCAAGACCAAACCTCCCAATTAACACACCTATCACCACCAGAAACTCTTTCTCACCACTTAATCAACAAAACTTAACAAACAACACCACTAATACTCCGACACAACAAACCAATACCAATACACTCAAGCCGGCTCCGATCGTGATCAAACCGGCAATGTCAGCAGTGGCTTTAAAAGGTCACCTAATTGATGCTGGTATAGCATCTTTCTATATCAGGTCAAATCAGACCGAAAACAAAATTTTCCTCACAAACATGGACGACTACAAAACTGTGGTAGGTATACTTGAGAAGGCAAATAATATCGCATACCACTCGTATGCTCCTAGGGGTACAAAACCATTAAGAAGATATATTCTTAAGGGCTTTGACGTGGATCACCCTATAGAATCAATAACACACTACCTCCAGACCCACCTAACAGGGTTCAAAAATGCATGGAGGATGACAAAAACAGACGAGTTAGGCAACAAACGAACCTTAAGCAACATTGTGGTTACTACAAATCACGATGTAACTCTTGAAAAAATTTCTAAGCTGGGCCCTATTGACTATGTGGGGTACAGCGTAGAAAAAATGCGCAATATTAATGGCCCCAGGAATGCCATGCTTGCCAGGAATATGGCCGTACCCACAACTATTGCGGGCGCATTATCAAATGCGTTCGTTGTGGTGAAAACCACGAGACCAAAGACTGTCCCAAAACAGCCCCTCCCAAATGCGCAAATTGTGGAGGCCCACATGTGGCCTCTTATCGCAATTGCGAAAGTAGGCTGAGCCTTATAAAAGCGAGAGCTCAAAACAAAATTGTTGTCCGTCAGGACAGCACCGATAAAAAAAAACCACTATCAGTGGTACAAAATCTGACCCGCACTCGTTTGCAGAGGTCACCTTTTCGGGAGCCATCCCTCCCCCCAAAAATCCAAATCAGGATGATAAACCTGTATGGGCAAGCGAGCTCATAAACATGTTCAAGGACATGAAAGAAATGTTTATGACATTAATGGGCACACTTAACGTCGTGCTTCAAAATTCTTTCAATCCTCGACATGGATAGGCATACTATCATAAATTATAATATAACAGGGCTCGTTAAGCGAAAGCTCGAGCTAGAAACCCTTCTGGCCTCTTATAGGCCCTCCATTGTCGCACTTACAGACACAAAACTAAACGGACATACACACGTATACTTTAGAGGCTACTACACATACAGACTTGACTCACAGACTAAGCATGGAGGTGTAGCACTATTAGTGCGCAACGACGTCCCCTCCAGACTAATAAACAACAACACACTCAACGATGACAAACACACAGCTATCACAGTACTTGTCAGACTTAAACACAATTACAAACTGACTTGCATTTACAGAAAACCGAACGCCAAACTTGACACTATCAAAACACTACTTCGAGAAAACGAAACTGACAGACAACATATCATCTTAGGAGACCTAAACGCCAAACACCACACATGGAACTGTACGAAACCCAACGCACTAGGCAACCACTTAACAAAAACAAAATACACAATCATACACCCCAACGCTCACACTTACAGACACCACTCAAACCCTTCATACACTTCCACTCTAGACCTGCTCCTCACACAACAGGCACACAGATTTACAAACTGCATCAAAATAGACTTCAGTGACAACGACCACATTCCCGTACTATACGAACTAGGTTGAAACGCAACAACAACTCCACCTACTGACTACAAATACAACTTCAAACTAGCTGACTGGAAACAGTACAAAAAACTAGTCCACACAAACATACCAAACATCACCCCACTTACAACCATAGAACACGTTGACAAAGCCATAAATACACTATTCACCACTATACAAGACGCAGCATCAGCCTCTATACCTACATTTAACCCAACACCCATACACCTACGCAAACCACCACAACATATACTCGCTCTCATAAAACAACGTAACAACATAAAGAACTGCTGGTACAGGACAAAAGATCCTACTTACAGACCCATAATAAACAACATGACCAGACAAATCACATCCCTAATGTCGCAGTGGAAAACCTCCATATGGCATGACCAACTACGCCGGACTCACTACGATCCTCATAACTTCTGGAAATTAGTCAGGAGTCACAACACAAAGTCCAAATCGGTCAAAATCAACCGTGGCGATGAGCTTCTCACTCCCGCAGATCAGGCTACTATACTCGCCGACTATTACGTTGAACGTGACTCACCACGAACAAACATACCATAACAACACCGCCCTCTGAGCGTTAGCTCAGAGAACTTCATATTCTCAACATATAAAGAACTGACTGCAATTCTGAGAAATACTAAGGGAAACAAATCTTCTGGAAAGGACAACACCCCTTATGTCCTATACAAACAATTACCTAGGAAACCCCTCATGTTTCTCTTAAATATCTTTAACACATGCTCACGCCTTAAACACTTCCCTACGGAGTGGAAACATGCTATTGTCGTTCCACTCTTAAAACCCAAAAAACGGGGAGCTGTACCGGAAGAATACCGGCCCATCAGCCTTCTCAACCACATCTCAAAAATATATGAGAAATTAGTCATCATACACATACGCAAACACTGCGAAACACATGACATTATACCCCCCGAGCAAACGGGGTTCTCTCGCGGAGTAAGCTGCTATCACCACGTAGCGAAATTACAACACGATACAGCTCACAACTTAAATAAAAACCTCGCTACAGCCATGATATCCCTCGATTGCACTTAAGCATTCGACTCTGTATCTCATTCTATTCTGATAGAAAAACTCAGGCTTCACCAATTCCCAGACCAACTCGTCGACATAATAGGCTCATACCTCAGTGGCCGGACTTTCTCTGTCCGTGTCAAAACTGAACTATCTACAATACGCCCAGTCACTTGTGGGGTCCCCCAGGGCTCGGTCCTTGCGCCGATACTATTTAACATTTATACTGCCCAAATATTGGGGCAGAAAATCGACAACGTGCAAATAGCCGCTTATGCTGATGACATAGCAATATACAGTGCTAGCATGAATGCTGATCAAGCCATGCGGAAGGCCCAAAAAGCAGCCCAACTGATCACAGAACAGTTACAAGACATAAACATACACATAAACACGCACAAAACAGACGCCATCACCTTTTCTTACAGGAAAACACTTAAAACACAACCAACACTAAACGGACAAACAATACAAAACAAAAATCAACTCACATACCTAGGCATGAAACTCGAATCACACCTTTCATTCACAGCTCACACACAACACAGAATACACATAGCACGAGCCACAGCCAATCAACTCAGACATTTACTCTACTCACCGGGGCTGTCACTCAGACTCAAGATCCTACTTTACAAAGCGGTCCTCAGACCCACACTACTACACGGAGCCCCACTACTTCATTACCTATTTCCGTCAGCCCTGAAGTCACTACAGACATACCAAAACAGCATCCTACAGAAGATCACGAGAGGCACTATATTAGAAAGACGCAACATGGAACACATACACAACGAACTACAGTTAAACACTGTACAGACTCACATCACTAGGTGTCACTTGAAATTCTTTGACAACCTACCTGCATCTCACAACCCACTCTTCCGAGCAATAACCCCACCTCCCCTTCCTGCTAGGTGGCTGGGTAGGAAGGGGCCCCTAAACCCCGTCAACATCACATCCTAATTTCCCATCCCTATTCCTAAATCCTCCCCTACCTCCTTTCCTTTCCTTTATCCTCCTGCCACCCCCCTCCACTCTCCTTTTTACTATAAGTTTTAGTATTAGTTTAGTCTGTAAGTTACTCAACCAGAGAAGGCCCCTCACCTTCAGACTATATTTTACCTGAAAATGGATAATTTTATTACTTATTAAGTCAGTAAACCTTCCATTACTTTTAGTAGAATAAGGATAGTTTTAAGATATAAGTACATTACTAATTACTTGTTTTATTATGTTTCATGTTTTCGTTTACTGAGGGATCCGAAAAAAAAAAATATAAATCCCTTATGATCTTTGTAAACATTGGTATCGGTGCGTTGGTTGGGAGATGCAGCTGGAGATGGTTCGTGTGAAACGACTATTAAACCATTTGGTATCAGTTGCTTGCAGGGCTCATTGTATTCACACGAAATCTCATTCCCATTTCCCAGTTTGCCGATTGTTTCCTTGTTTTCAGTGTAGCCTGCTTTTCGTTGTTTTAACTTTAATCGTAACAAAATAGTTAATAAGAAGTAAATACGTATAAGTCAGGACCTAACAGAAATTAACAAGGCTATTTTAGTTGTTTACATATAACATCCTGTTTTAATCTCTTTTTCAGAACTTGGGTATTTTATTTCAATTTGATAATATTATTGCTTTATATTTTAACAATAAGGTTATTCAGTATTGTCTTAATTCAATTTACAAAATGTCTGGGTCTTAATTAATAAGCCTATTTAAATTTTGGAATATTCTTGTTGTTTTTTTATCAATTGAAGTTTATTCAGTATTGTCTTAATCAAATATTATCACAAAAAACTAGATATGTAACTACATTTTTCAAAATTCTCAATCGACTTCAGCCCATTTAATCAATACGATAAATTATGAATTACTAAATAAATTACTTCAATTTTTTTTTCTCCCCAGTCACCATCCTCTTAATGTTTTGACTCAAACCTGATGAGGAGAAACTAATTATTATTATCATTTTTTAATTAATTCTATTTTGTTTTATATGGCCTATTTTTAGTATTTCTCCATATTTCACCCATGTGCTTCTGTTATTGTTTATGTGTTTAATAGTTTTTTTTTTTTTATTAATATTTTAGTCAAATTCCGAAGGTGAAATTGAGATATTTTAATTTTTACTTGATTTAGGCTGGAATGTTTAATCGTTCGAATTTAAATTAAAGCAGTTTATACTGGTTCCCAGTTGCTTTTCTGTCTCGCTACTATTTATCAGCTGTTTCTGCATTCGATTAAGTTACTGTAACGAACAAATTTTCAGTTCACAAAACTTTTTCGTTGGAACTCCTTGCAATTTCGTTGAGTTATCACGTAATCGATTATCTAGCGTATTATATTTAAAGTGTGTATCCCAGGATTTATTCAGGTATTGCTTCCTTGCTTTCAGCAATGCAAAATTCAAAAATTCTTTGACCTCTTCCCTCTTTTATATGCATATAGTCCTTTTTCTTTTCTTGCTATCTCCTTAGTGCAGCTAAGCGTAGAATCTCCGACCATCTTGTCCAACAGTCCCTGTCCCATGCAAGCCTTTTCATCTCCGGCATGGTGCTTCCTCTCGCTGTGCCAATTCTCTCAATCAGGTCAGCATACATTTTCCTGGTCTGCCTTGAGGTCGCCTTCTTGTCGGTCTTGCTTCTAGAATTTAGCTGTCACTCCTAAATCGTCTCTAGGACGGATCTAACTCCTAGTTCTTCTCATTCCTTAGTCGGTCTCGCCTAGATTTTCCGCCTAAAATGTCCAGCTTTCCCACCCGTATAGTAGAACTGGGAGAAAAACTGTTTTGAATAGCAGAATCTTTGCTATCCTGCTCAGTTCCTGTTTTGCAATGAATGTAATGGATATTTGATAGAATTTTCCAATGGCCTTTTAGATTATATTCATGACCTCCTGGTCTGTTCATCCATCCTTGCTGATCATTGTTCCCAGGTATCGGTAGGTACCGGTATATTTATATCACTGGTGTGATATAAATAGAACTTATTTATTTTGTGACAATGCTTCAGCTCAAGTTTTAGTTCATTATTAGGGCAACACTATATTTAGAACATTGCTCAAACCTATGTTTTTATTATTGTATCTATATTTTAGCTCGTTTAGACATCTATATTCTTGGACAGGATGATTCCTTCCTCTACTTTTGTTTGGCTAAATTAATCCATCCTGGTTCGAACCCCCTAGGCTGTAGTAGCGGACACAGTAACCGGTTTAATACTTTTGTTGATGACTGTGACTATAAGAAGTGAGGCCGTAATCAGAGGATTATTGACGGAGGGCAGGGAAGGCTAAAAACCAGCCATTAGGCTCATCATCCATCACGGCATCAATGGCCCCTTCCTCTCTCCCCACCCCCCCCCCCCGTCCTCTTCGTCCAACTTTTAAACCATTAGCACCCTCCAGTCTTTAGTTTAACACTTATCTTATAATCCCTTAATAATTCCTTACGCGCCTTCTCTCTTTCTCCGTATTTAGTGGCTATAACAAATAGAAAATTAACTCGTCGTCCTAACTCGTAAGAAGAAAAATGGTACTTACTCTGCAGATTCTCAGTTTGGTTGTAAGGGTAGGTTACGTCCTAACGTTGAGTCATGTCCACGTCCACGATCTTATCTGTATCGGCGGTGTCCCCCATTTCTTCCAAATAAATTATTAATAAACGGTAAGTAAAAAAACGTTACTCCTTAAAGATTAGAAAGACTGCGATCGGCTGGGCATGTGTCTGAATGAAAGATGAGACCATTCCTAAAACGGTATTGTCAGAACGTCTCTATGGAACAAGAAAGAGGGGGAGACCGAAGCTGAGATGGTCGGATGGGAGATAAATATACCGCCGAAATAGAGGAGACTGGGAGAAGCTGATGGAGGAGGCCAGGACTCGTTTCCGGGTTGTCCCGGAATGTAGTAGTTTTAAATAACCAAAAAACACGAAAATTAATCCTAATCAATACATTATTTTTTTAAATTGGGATCTGGCATAATTGACTGTTCATCTTATTTAATGAGGGGGAGCGGGGTAGCTTAGTACTAGTAGTACTAATAGTGATTTTATTTAATCTGTTAACAGCCGGGGATGGACCCTCTAGGATCTTGAGATCCTCCAGGGACTCAACCAGTCTCTATAAAGTAAGTACCCATTATTGGGGAAAACTTGGCGTTTTAAAATCTACTAGGACAAATTAACTCCATGCTAACCGTTGTCCGGGTACAGTCTCTTCCTTGTACTCGACCCAAGTCCCTGGTGGGTTATTTTTTATTAGATTTAATTTATAGGGGTGTTACGAAGTGTCCCCCTTAGTCATGAAACTTATGCCGGAAACGAATAGAATTCAAATCGCCCTTAATTTTTTTTAATTTATATGTATATATATATATATATATATATATATATATATATATATATATATATATACATATATGTAAGGTTACTGCATGTGATAACTCACTGTTGTAACCTTCAGTGTTTGTTTAGACTTTTGATAAAAACACATGTGCTAAAGTTGGTTAGTTAAATTAATTTTGTTACAAGTGTTTAATTACGAGTTTGAAAGAACGTGTAATTTAATTCCTTTATAAATAAAGAATAAAATCACGTCAAAACAATCTTACAAATTAAATTACAAGATTTCAACTAGTAAAAAAAAAAAAATGGATTTTCTTCATGTTCAAGTGGTTAAGAAAGTTGAGAAAGAATTTGTGATTCAATGTATATCCATTGATAGGAATACTTGGTATTTAGTGCCAGAAGAATTTAGAGATGTAAATATCCACATTTCTCTATTAAATAAAAAACCCATAAAAAATGCAATGTTTGCTATTAAGAACCAAACAGGTTATAGAACAGTTTCTGTAAAAATCGATGAAAATATAAAAAAAGAATACTTCGATGAAGCTGCTAATGTTTGTTTTAGAGAGTTTCCCTTAGAAGAATGTGACCCAATAACAAATTCCTCGGTTGCTAAAGCTGAACAAATAGAGTTAGAAAATCGGATTAGACAATTAGAAACCCAATTATATTTAAATTTAAAACAGGAGGAAATAAAACTTCATCAAATCGAAAAAAAATTTGTTATAGAAAATTTTGAAAGGAATAAATCAGATCCTAAAGAATGGTTAACTAAATTTGAAGAAGAGTGTAGCCGCTTCAAGGTAAATTCCGATAGTGGTAAGATTCAAGCTTTGCGTTTTTTGGTCATGGGCCCAGCAAAAGATTGGTTTGAAATAAATCTAAAGAAAATAGGTGTAAATGGTCACTGGAGTACTTGGAAAGAGTCATTCTTGAACGTTTTTGTAGATAAAGGCTGGCATATTGTTAGGAAAGCTTTCAACTACAAATACTTGGGTGGGTCTTTAATCGATTACGCGCTTATAAAGGAGAGGTTATGCCTAGAAGTAGAACCTAAGGGTACTGAATTATCCCGTATCAACCTCATCGTTTTTGGATTGCCGAAAGAAGCTCAAGAAGAACTTGATAGAGAGAAAATTAACACTGTTGAAGACTTATATGCGGAACTCCGAAAACTAGAGGACTCGTTTTCTACAAAGAAGAAGGAAAATCCGTCAAGTCCTAGATCTAAAATAATTTCTGGCCCGAAAACTTTTCAGAGAGATGAATTTCACTCAAAGAACAAAGTTCAAAGGACAGCATGTTCAATTTGTGCAGCTATTGGTTTTCCGAATCGATACCATCTCGTATCGGAATGCCGCAATCGAAGTAAAGTTTCAGAAAAACTAAAATCAAACATAACTGGAGGATCTTCTGAGATTGACGACTTAGAAATATTACAAACAGACCTGGATGACAAACATTTAAACTGAAGAACCGGGCGAAATTAGATCCGTTGATAAAGATTAATGTAATCATGTGTGATAAGGTTAAAACTAAGGCTATTTATGATAGTGGCTCCAACGTTACATTAATTTCTCAACGAATTGCTGACTTGCTAAAGTTGAAATTAATTGAAAAAAAAAAGTGTATTGAAAACTATCAGCGGATTAAATTTCACTTCAGCCCGGGCTAAAATTTTACTTCGTATTGGACATATTACAGACTACATAACAACTTATGTTGTCAAGAATGAAAACTTTTCTTATGACATCTTATTGGGGATTGATGCCATAAAAAAGTTTCAATTGATTCAAAATGAAAACTTAAGAATATTACAACGAACAGATAACAACAATGTGATAGATTTACATGAAAACCGATCCAATAGTGATCGAGAGGATAATTTTATTCGATCTAAATTAGATCAGATGGAAAAAATTCAAATAGATGATAATCAAATTTCAATTGATAATAATGATCCCAACGATAATACTCAATTAAATTTTAATGAAAGTTTAAAAAAAGAAGAGTTCGACGTCAATTTACATCATATTGAAAATGAGGAGCGAAAACAGCAGATTGCAAAGCTAATAGAAAAGCATAAACACATATTTGCAAAGGATAAATTTGATATTGGGAAAGTGAAATCAAAAGAAGCAGAGATAAAATTATTATCTAATGAATATGTTACTTGTCGACCGTATAAATGCTCAATTCCAGACGATGAAGAAATACGAAGTCAGATTAAGGCATTATTGCAAGCAAAAATTATTGAAGAATCTGATTCTCCGTTCGCTTCCCCTGTAACCCTCGCGTTCAAGAAAGAGGAGAACAAGAAATCACGCTTGTGTATCGATTTTCGCAAATTAAATAAATTGGTAGTTCCAGAAGTTTTTCCATTTCCTACGATACAGGACGTAATCGACAAAGTTGTAAATTGTAAATACTTTACGGTTTTAGATATTAATTCAGCATTTTGGTGTATTACACTAAAAGAAGAGGACAGAGAAAAAACTTCGTTTATAACAAAATATGGAAATTTCATGTTCAAAGTCCTTCCATTTGGTCTGAAAAATGCTCCGGCCACGTTCCAGAGAATCTTATCAAACATTATCCGAAGAAATGATTTGGAAAAATTCTGCATCAATTATATCGATGATATTTTGATTTTCTCTCAAACCTGGGAAGATCATCTTGAACATATCGAAAAATTTTTGCAGGTGACCGACGCTGAAGGATTCAAACTAAAACTAGTCAAGTGTTTGTTTGCAGCTAAATCTGTTAAATATCTGGGTCATACAATTTCAAAGAACAGAGTCTCACCAGCTGAAGGTAATTTAGTATCAATAAAAAACCTACAAAGTCCATCGGATAAAACTGGAGTACGAAGTGTTTTAGGGTCAATAAACTTTTATTTAAGATATATAGAAAATAGTTCTCAAAAACTGGAACCATTACATCGGTTATTAAGAAAGGACGTGAAGTTTGAATGGTCCGGTGATTGTGAAAAAGCTTTCAATATGATAAAAGATTATTTATGTACGGCCCCAATACTGTCAATTTACGACTATAATAAGCCCGTCTTTATAGAAACAGACGCCAGTTTTAAAGGGATAGGCGCTACTCTGAAACAGCCACAAGAAGATGGAATACTGCATCCTGTAGCTTATTATTCAAGGAAACTATCGGAAAGGGAAAAACGTTTAAACATCATTCATTTGGAATGCAAGGCGATCAAAGACGCTATAAAATTTTGGCAATATTATTTAATAGGACGCCACTTTACAGTATGCAGCGATCATAAGCCATTAGAAAACTTGAAGACAAAGGCCAGATCAGATGAAATTCTTGGCGATTTAATTTTTTATTTATCACAATTTAATTTCAACATTATTTATAAAAAAGGCAAAGAAAATATTCTAGCCGACTTACTATCAAGAAATCCGGTTTTGGAATATTTCAATAATGAAGATGCAATCAGGATCGTGAACTTGATCGATCTACCTCAGATATTAAAAGACCAAGCTGAACACTTTCCGGAGTTAAAAGTAGCAAAACGGACTGACTATAAGCAAGGAATGATCCTTAAAAGATTAAAAGGCAAACTGAGAATATTTGTTTCTCCAAAATTAGGAAATGAAATCATCCAGCTGGTTCATGATCATTACGGTCACATTGGTCCAGCACAGATGATCGCCACGATTCGACCGCATTATTACTTCAAGGGTTTCGACAAAGCAATCCATAACTTCTGTAAAAGTTGCCAGATATGTGTTAGAAATAAAGCCCGTCGCAGTCGAGCTATCGGCCTTCTCTCACAACTGGGTCCTGCCACTGACCCGTTCCAAATAATGTCACTTGATACTGTTGGAGGGTTTTCAGGGAATCGGTCACCAAAGAAATACATGCACATTTTGGTGGATCATTTCACCAGATATGCATGGATCTCAACGAGTAAGGGTCAAAGCGCTCACGACTTAATTAATCTGATTAATCCGATTGCTAAAAATTATAATATTTCGGTCCTATTAGCCGACCAATATGCTTCCATAAATTCAACCCATTTTAAAAAATATTTGGAAAAAAAAGGAATACAGATTGTTTTTTGTTGCATTGATCATCCAGAATCAAATGGGCTTAACGAAAGATTAAATCAAACGCTAGTGAATCGTTTACGATGCAAAATAAACAGTGAGACAAATAAAGCCTGGCCGATTCTCGCAAAGGAATGTGTCAATGAGTATAATGATACAATTCATAGCTCAACACGATTCGCACCATCATACTTACTTCTTGGGAAGAAACAGTCTATATCTCCTCTTATCGAAGACAATACATCTTCCTTAGAAGAGGATCGAAAATTAGCTTTTCAAAATTCTTTAAGGAACTTTCAAATAAATAAGGCGAGAATAGACAAGAATAGGAGACATCATGATTTCAAGGTTGGCGATTTGGTTTACATCGAGAACGGAAACAAATTAAATCGCAACAAACTTGACCCCGTACGAATTGGACCTTTTCCAATCGTCCGAAAGATTTCACCAACATTTTATGAAGTCGCAAGTGGAAAGAAAAAGAAGATTTCCAATTTCTTTCATTCCAGCAAGCTGCTTCCTTTTTCTCCGTGTGAATCGTCTTCAGAGGTGGAGGTGTAAGGTTACTGCATGTGATAACTCACTGTTGTAACCTTCAGTGTTTGTTTAGACTTTTGATAAAAACACATGTGCTAAAGTTGGTTAGTTAAATTAATTTTGTTACAAGTGTTTAATTACGAGTTTGAAAGAACGTGTAATTTAATTCCTTTATAAATAAAGAATAAAATCACGTCAAAACAATCTTACATATATATGTGTACATATACATTTAAATTATATATATATATATATATATAATTTAAATGTATATGTACACACAAACACACACACACACACACACACACACATATATATATATATATATATAATTTAAATGTATATGTACACACACACACACACACACACACATATATATATATATATATATATATATATATATATATATATATATGTGTACACACACACCAAACCAAATTAAATATATATATAATTTAGTTTATTTACATATTAGGAACATCTATATTATTTATATTGGGTTTTTACGTTACCAGGGGATATTAATTAAAAATAAAGATGGAATAAACTATAAAATATTAATAAAAAAATAAATAATATTCTTTATTCTTGACTCTACAACCCATTAATGAGACCTTTCCGCCAATCCCCAAAAATGATATTATAGATAAGGAAAAATGAGAAGAAATAATAAGGATAATATAACTATATTTTTTCACATTTTCCAAAACCATGGATACCTTGGCAGGTCGTCGTTTTTTTTTTTTTGTATAGTTCTTACATACAGTGTAATATGCACAACCCTCAAAAATATTGACATAAAAATATAAAATCTATCCTATACTCTTCTTCTGTCTCACAGTTTATTAGAGGCGGTATATATGCATATGCTGACTGTAAGGAAGCAATGTCATAATTTGCTCGACTATAAACCTGTACTATAAGCCAATAATTCCTTGGTCATAAAGCAAACAAATAGCATTCTGAAGAAATATGGTTCTTGTAACATCATTTCTTCAATGGATTTCAGAGATTTTAATCTCTCTAACAAAAACCAGATTTAGTTGTTTTTTAAATCATGTTCATTATGGCAATGTCACCTATAATCACTTTTTTTTAACTGATTCCCTAATTTTTACATGGGATCTTGAAATTGACTTTTTCACATTTTCTGCTGTTTTGTTGTCAAGCTATGCTGTTGTTCCAGAAACCTCAGGCCTATGTAAGCCCGGGAGAGATAATGTGGGAACGTGTGCTACACAAAATTGTTTGAATACCTTTGTGAAAATGCCTATTTTTGAAATTTCGGAGTTTATCTTTGATACTAAACGTTTCATGTATTGATGCCGCTTAGCGGAACTTTTGAGTTATAAAGCCAAATTTTATCGAAGAAAGTATTTTTTTCACTGTTTACACTATTTTAATAACATCTCTCTCTGTAATACTACATATTAAAGCTATTAATGCTGATATTTTTTTTGTTTTTTTATTGGCCATACAATTGCCCCGAACGGTCGGTTGTAAATCATGTTACTTTTAATATCAATCTTCATTCCATTCATTCCATGTTTTTTTTAATTTAGTATAATTTTCAAAAACACCGTTGTTACGAAATACACCATTTCCATAAAAGGGAATAAATGTTGGAAGAGGCATCATTACTTCAATGGATTTTTGTAAATTTATCCTATCGATTGAATTATCATTTTTACATTCTTTAAAAATATGTTGTCAAATGCCTTAAACGTCTTTTTAATTCAATTTTTAAAAGTTATTATTTATTAATTTCTTAATATCGCTTAGCGATTCTATATAATTAAAATTCAAGGTTTTACCAAGTAATGTATTGTATTTACTTTCTCGTCCTAAAAATACCGTCTATATTGCCCTAAATGGCTTATGTTATTAACGTCGATAATTTTGTTTATTAATTGCTCAATTTCCCTTGCTCTGTCATTAGTAAAACCATCTTGATTACAAATAGAGATTTGTAATAGTAATCTTCACACAATTCGTTTGAACTTTTTATGAAAATGTTCGTACAGTGAAATAACTGGTGGGCGTGGCACCATTTCTTATGTAGACTACAGTGAATTAATTTCACTGATTCTTCTGAGAATTCTGAACATTCATTAACACGTATGTTGCCAAATTTCTGAAACTTCCTTACTATTCAAATAATAACCACGATTACGAGTAATATGAAATTCCTTTAATCACATGTGATAATTTTTTTTGTTAAATGTATTTATTGAAATTTACAACTGTATACAGAATACATCAAGTAAATATAATGAAAGATAAATCATGTTCCGAGACAAAGGCAAGTAGATAAACTACCCAGTGGTAGTACTCAAATGATAAAAATGATCTGTAGTATTAATTAGGTAATACCTCATAGTGAATTCATTAGTATATAAATCCATATTTACTCAAACGACATATCCTGTATAATACTTCATCTAAATAAATGCGAAATAATGTGATATATTTCCTTATTAACCACCCGATTTCCCCGTTCTAGTGGTAGTAAAACCTCTTAATTGTAATTGGTTAGTCAATTATCTTCATTCGGTTCGTTACATTTTTTTTTAATTTACGATGTTGAAAAGTCAATGGAATTATGTCCGTTAGGTCTAATAATGACCTAAACTAGACCTTTATTTTTTCAACGTTTTGTCAGTACCATCCTAACACAACTTATACCACCAGCCTGCTGGGATACTTTTCCTGGCTATCCGTTAACCCCGCAGAGAGAGAGCGAGCCCAAAGAGGAGAAGAGAACTAATTAATGTGAACCCTCCTAGCGCTACCATTAGTGAGCTCACTAATTCACTAATTATCTGGGCTACTAATTACCTTTTGTCCTAGCCCCATCTTGCCCTGGACACCAGCTACTAGGGGTGGGGGTTCGTCCCATTAATTGTCGTCTTTCCTCTGGGTCCTTCTCTGACCAACTCCTCCCAGCAGTTCCCACAATCGGTTTTGTGGCACTAATAGCGAGTTTTATGAAAGCATTATTTTTTTTTTTAAGTTTGTTTATTGTTTGTTAATGATAGGAAAAATCCTGAAAATAAAGATTTAAAGTCCAAGACGGCCTTTGGAGTACCAAAAAAAGAGTTTGTTGTGAAGCGTAATGGAGGAAGGTCTGCAATTTGTTTTCTTTGATGTGATTTCCTTGCGATGTATTATTGCCCTGATGATGCCAGAAACCGTCGAAACGTCGACTGGTTGTTTTTGTTCCAGTTTTTTGGAGGCTTGAGACTTTCCTTAAACTTGAGAGAAATTATTATACTGTTTGTGTTTTTCAGTTTTTAAACTATTATTTATTTTCTACTGTTTAGTTTGGCAGGCGATTAACGCGTGTTCTTTAATTTTTTAGGTACATTTTTTTAAAATATTCTTTCAGGTTTCCACGGCCACTATTATTACAAAATACTTTGTTGGTTTCTTCTAGTTTAGACAGTGTTGATAAATTTATTCTCATTTCAGCCCTGAAGAAGTCAGCAGCATGGCTGCCGAAACGTTGGCGAAAAATTTATCAACACTGTCTAAACCAGAAGAAACCAACACAGTCGATTATATTTTTTTGTTGAAACTCCACTGTTGAACCCGCTAGTAGCCATATTCTGATCTCATAGATTGAGCCATGCATGTCTTAGTATTTGGTACTGGCCAGCTGTGTCTTCGGATGTGAAAGATTGCTAATCCTGAAAATCCTGTTTCAAGATAATGAGACAAAGTTATAAAACTGTAGTATATTCATTGGTCCTTGAGTTTCAATTCAATGTTTTGAAGTTGTCAAAAATTCAGCTCAAAGATTCCGTTACATGGATACATAGAGGCGAAGCTAATAAAAGCGTGTTTATATTTGTAGTAGCCTGATATGCCTTATTTAACTTTATTTATTTATTTATTGCCTATTTTTTTCTTTTTTGCTCTTGATGTATGTACAGTTTTTATTTTCGTAGGTTACCATACTTCAATAGATTAAAATTAATGGTGATGAGATATTACAGCATTTAAAGAAATTAGGATAGCCAAATTCCTAAAACAAATGATATTCACTGTATTAAAAAAGTTATATGGTGAGCCTTCTAAAAATTGCCTGTATATTTTGTAAAAAAAAGAAATTTTCATATGAAAATCTTTTGGCATTATATTTTAAATATGATGGGTTTATTTATTTTCATTATTAATATAATCGTCGTATATTTTTTGTTATGCATTAAAATACCGAAATGTTTTTAGTTTATATAGCAGCATTGCATATATTTATTATATTTGTAATTTATATATATTGTAAATAAATCTTGGAGGAATAAAATAAATAATAAATGTCTACTTTGAAAGCGGTATACCTGTGTTAGTATTTCGGATAACATACCAGATAATTTCTTTTTATTTAGTTTTTTTCTACTTCGTTACATTTAAGATATTCTTGAATTATTTATATTTATATGAGTATATAGTTTTTCTAGATACTGGTCTTGTAAATTGCAATAGCATTTTGTAATATTTTGTAGTTCGTCAACTATTCATTAATTTTTAATCACCCCTATTATTTTATAACAGTGACATTTTAAACACATTTTGCGTTAATTTTAGTATTGAAAATAGGCTCAAGTACTTAGAGTTCTGTAAGAGTTTATGGGACTACTAAGTGTTAGTGTTTTTGGTGAATTAATTTATATATATATATATATATATATATATATATATATATATATAATGAAAACAATGACAATCAGCAGATTGGCTGATAGTAAAATAATATACAATGGCATGGGAGGCATGAAGAAGAACAGTACCCAGCTGTACCTCTACCTTGGCTTGATTCAATATACATATATATATATATATATATATATTTTTTTTAAATTAAAAAAAATGTATTAAATTTTGATAACTGTATATATGACCTATTAGTAGAAACCTTATTTCATGCCAGGTTTTATTGGTTGTGCGATCACTAGTTCGATTTAGGATAAACTAACCTTGAAATAATTGAATTACATCTATTTTCTTTTTAAGCATTTTTAAGAAATGATAAAAATATTTAAAAAATTATTAATAAATTCAAAAATGATTGTATAAAATAAAAAATGAGATAAATACACTTATCTCAATAGGAAAATATTGCGTACCGATTTTTTTTTCATTTAAGTGCTTAATAAATCCTAGATTTCCACTTCAGTTTTCTAATGACTAATTAAATAACTTAGCAAGTTTTAAAATATAATTTTATTAATGGTGTTTAGCGCCCCAATTTACTTTTATTACTTTAGAAGATTTTGTTTATTAGTGCAGAAATTGTATCTAATAATTTTGAAATAATCGCTAGTGTTTATTGTCAGTATTTCTCAAGATATCATTTTACAGTAAAATTATTTATCATATATTTTTTTCTGCATCCACATTTACTTCTGGTAATTCAGAAGATTTCTTATATTAGTGCAAAATATGTTTGAGTATCTTGAAAATGATGGCTAGTTTTCAGTGTCTGTATTTCGCACGATATCATTTGACAGTAATATTATTTATCATATGTTTTGCTAGCATTTACTTTGGATTCCCCAATACTTTAAAATACTGATTCTTAAATAAATGTAGAGAAGTGCAATGTATTTTTAAATGTACACAACTGCATTGAATATTTGCAAAATTAATTTTATTTTTCTCTGTTTGTTTCCCTAAAAAATACATTTAATTTTTAATATAAAAAATCCTTCCATCACTTCTCTACGGATGTTAAACTTGGCCGCTAACGCTGAAGGATGAACAGCGTCTTTAGGTATTCGAAAATAAGGTGCTACGTAGAATATTCGGTCTAAAAAAGGATGAGACCACTGGGGAATGTAGGAGATTACATAACGCGGAATCGCGAAGCATGCATCTGGTAAATATTATTCAGGTGATAGCATCGTAAAGATTAAGATGGACCTGTAAAGTTGCTCTGCTTAGTAATGAACGAATTCCTAAGATGATAATAGGAGCTGTACCGACTGGGAAGCTCTAAGAGATAGACCGAGGCCTAGATGGGAGGATTCCGTTAGGAGTGATCTGGCGGGTTTTGGTTTGGGTGCTGCCCCGTGGGTGGTTTGTAAGTGGATATTGGTGGTATCGGCATCGAACCTTCCAGTTTGCTAAGCCATTATTTATTTATTATATAGTATTTTGTTTTAAAATCTGTCTAATTATTTGCACAGATTAAAAAGACTAGTTAACAGTACATTACTTTTATAAATATTAATTATTTTTGTATTACTGTTAATCATATTAACAGTTGTCTTGGTAAAATTTCAGATATCTTGACTTAAAGAAAAAGAGGAAGTTTGTTCTGTCAAGACATCTGAAATTATATTATTGTCCAATTATTTTTTCAGGAGAAGTACACTACTTCTTAATATTCACTTTTTTTAAGCTGTCTATAGAACATGTTACTTGCGGAGGACGAAAGCGCTAATTCACGTAACTTTAAATAGAGAGATGAGAGTTAGATTTTTTTTTATTAAACGCTATTGTCATAAAAATTGATTTATTTAAAATAATTATAATAGTTGAAAAGGAACTACAACATTGGGTCAGGTCAGAACCTTCCTAGACGATCAATATAGTACAGATATACAGCGGAGAACAGAATCGCGATCTGTTCTATTCGGTTAGTTACTTTGTTGCGGAGTCGGGTTTACCAATATTATTGTATTACTAATAATTATTGTCTTATCTTCCGATTTTAAATGATTCCTTGATCAGGAATGTTCTGAGGAAATATTAAAGGCGGACTCGACTCTATAGGAGAGCGGTGGTAAGAAATTTCTTGCTTCAAGGACCTTTCGGGAATTTCGCTTCGCTTTACAAAGGAAGCATTGCATACCTTTCCTGAGAGCTTCGGATTCCATATTCGAGCAATTGAAATGCGGAAATTCGTCTGTTGTGCCTTTTGATATTTTTTTTTAATAATTATTTCTTAGTGAGTTCATTAAAATTTTTGAGAAATGTTGTAAATGGTCGGGTAGTGCAGTCAATAAGTTTAACACAACATAAATAATTATTATTTGTGACAGTATCTACCTGGTGGGATTGTTCCGGGACCCCATCCTCGTTTTTTGGAAAAAAATTAATCCATAGTGATTAATTAACAGTCATAATAATTTTGAGCATGAAATTCGTTCGAGCTCTGCTCTTCGTGTTACACATAGTCAAAAAAACAAACATAGCATAATCTGTTAATTACCGATTTTCTTTTCTTATTTTTCTTATTTTCTTTTCTTACGGGTGTAAAACCTAAGTACAATAAAAATATAGGAATAATTCAAATAAAAATCTTTAAAAAAAAGTAACAGTACAGCCTTCTTTACGTTAATTGAACCCAAGATGGCAGAACCCTGCATTGGTTATGCCAGAAAAGTCTTTTTTATTTACTATTTTAAATAAGCCGTCCTTTTGTCGCTAAATTAAATTGTTTTTACAGGTATATAATTATAAATCACGAAATCGATCCAATATCTATTCGGATTTACGATCATAAGATAAAATTATTTTTAGTTAATAATAATTAACGCGTTTTTTTTTTCAGTTTTCTCACGATCTTACTTGCATAGAATTTCATCCATCTTACTATCAGTTTCAAACCAAAAATAATGTGTTAAATACGGTTTTTCCTCTTTTATACAGTTTAACGAAGCGGATAAATTCCAGATTTAATTTAAAAAAATTGTTAGTTAAAAAACATTAGCCTTTACTGTGTACGGAACCCAAACTCTTCATGGATTGTAGATGCGTAGGTTTTTTTATTAATGCTTACAAAAATAATTTCATTAATTAATATATATAAAAAATATATATATATATATGTATGTATTTTAAATATTTTTTAATATGAATAAATGCAGATTTGAAACAAAAAGAATTCGAATAAAAAAGTCTTCATTACAAAAAAAAGAAAAGAATATCGGAAATTGAGTTTTCTCAAAAATAGCCCTCACTTAACGTCGGTCGGGAATTGGATTAGAATTCGAAAGCCCTTTCAAGGGAGCAACTAACGTTACTTAAAGTGGATCGGGCTGGTAAGGGTCGGGTAGAAGGGCGACTGGGGCGGAGGGGTGGCTAAAAATAAGGCCGAATTAAAAAGAGGACTACCTGAAAAGGGGATTAAGTTTGAAACGACGGGCGAATTGTAACGGAGAAGGAGAAGAGATAAAAGACAGGATAATTTTCAATAAAGAGGAGCATTGGTGTAAAACTTGGCCATGGCGGTCTTTGGGAGCGGCATTCCTTGCCTCTAATAAGGCCACCCACTCCCCTTTAATTAAAAACAATAATTTCGTACTCACTCCCTCCGCCAGAGCGAGCTGTCTCTAACTTCTTTTTATAAAATCCGTTATGATTCTGTTTCGTTTGCTAGCATCCTTCAATAATGGCGTTTTCCGGATTTTTCCCCTTTTTTCTTTCTTTTTTTTTTATTAATTTTTGTTCTCAAAGTCGAAATGCGGGCGGGGTCAGCTTGGGAAATAATTAAACAGTCGCGGGGGGCCGGCCAGTTACGAGATTAAAATAATATCTTTGTGCGGCAACTGTTTTATGAAATGCTCGACCCAGATTGTTTTTCGCCGGATCTACTCCACTTACATTGTTTTTTTTATTGGATTCCTATCCCCTTTATTTTGCCGTGTTCTGTTCATTGTTAGTTTAGGCGCACTGGATCTACTTTTCCTCGGCTATCTTCTTAGCTCTTAATATTATTTACGAGAGAACAAGTGATGCTTATCTTTCAAATATTTAACTAAGCATATTTATAATTTGTTTTTTCTTTCACGAAACTTCCTTTTAGGACCAAGCGAATATCATCACATTTCCTTTCTCGTGTTCGTCTTTCTTTTCTCCCAGTATTTTATCACTCTTCTTTTTATTCGATCATGCAGTACTCTTCTATTTTTATTTCTACAGAAACCTTGATTTCTTTTAATTTTTCTGTTTTGATGTCTATCTAGGCATTTTTTCCGGTGAGTATTTTTGATTTTTCTGTTTTCTCTCATATTTGTTTTACATACCCGTTGTATTACTACGCTTTTGTATTCATGTATTTTGTCAAAGGCCTTGTATAGACTCTCTTGGTCCATTCTTACCATAATTCTGTTGAATCTTGGTCTTATTTCGGTTTCTTGGTCTTTGTAGATTTCCTGGTAGGTTCCTAACCTTAGTAGTCTTTTATTATTCAACCGAAATAGCCTTGTTGATTATGAAAGTTTATTAAATCTCAATTCTGTATTAAGACGTTCAGTTTGAAAAACTGGTAAAGTGTGCTACATGTGAGGATGGTAGTGGGCCTTGGCCAGGTAGTGTAAAATGACCTTTAGGGTTTGTTATCTTTACTCTAAAGAGAGGGAGTTGTCGAGAAGGAGCAGGCATGGCAAGAGGCAAGAAACTGGATGAAGAACTGCAGATAAATAGCGACTCATATATGGCATCCCCCACATATAGCATTTCCTTGTTAGTAGTTTTATAAGTTAATTGTAAACCACGATCAGCACAAATAAAATATGATGTTCTTCTATAATTATTCTTATTTAATAAACAACTCCTGGTCATTTAACCTCGTTAACCTTTGGAGAAGACTTTATAGGTCTCTTAATTATTAATAACATAAAATTATTACATATTAAGTATAACGATCTCAGGGAGGCATTCCATTTTAGTATTTAATTATATTCAGATCAAAGGATCTGACTTTTCCCTGAGATCATAGCTTGGGCAGTAAAGCTAATATAGCAAGTGGGAATATTTCATTGGGTAAAAACCATGGCTGTTGAGCGGGATCTAGGACAAATCACCTTCCTGCAGAACTGTTGTCTTAGAAACAATACAGTATCAACCATTTACTGAACTTAAGGCCCTCTTCTTTTTTTTTTTTTTTTTAGTTGCAATGGTATATTTTAAAAAAAAATTGTTATTTGTAAAATAGTGTAAACCTGGTTTATTTCAATTAAAGATAGGTGAAACATCAGGCAAGGAAATAAAAGACACTGTAATTTATGAAGCCTATGGTGACTCCGAAAATTCAAATATTCTTCGGACAAGCAATTTCATGCTGTCGAATGCTCAACTTCAGAACCGGACTAAAACCATGGAAAAATAAGGCAACAAAAGGTCTAGTAATGAAAAATTGTTTGACTGAACTAGCGAAGAGTTATCCGCTTTTGATACTGAAAACACATTATTTTATTATGCTTTTTGTTCTCCGAAACTTGAGGTTCCTAACCGTGCTGAACCCATTGAGAGTTAAGGTGGGGATGTGTCGTGTTATTAGAAATTTGGTTTCCTTCCTGACGGCAGGCCAGCGACTTCGATAAATCAATTAATTTAAAGACATTTGATATTTGAAACGTTCAGGATCATAAGTGGAAGACTCCGAAAATTCGAAAAAAGTTTCACATTTTGCGCTAGTTCAGTCGAACAATTTTATGTAACAAGAAATTCGCAGCCTTTTTTCTCATGGTTTCAGTCTGGTTCTGAAGCTGGCGTTTCGGGGGCATAAAATGGCTTGACTAAACTCCCGAAAAAGGAGAAAATCAATGTTTGAATTTCGGTGTTATTAGCTTTTGATCCTGAAAGCTTCATAAATTACATTGTCTTCTATTTCCTTGCTTGTTGTTTGACCTATCTTCAATTGAAATAAACTAGTTTTACAGGTTATATTATACAAATAATTCTTTTTTTTAAAGCGTACCATTCCCACTAATAAATTGCTTTAGGTTCAGTGAATGGTAGAGTCTGTACTGTTTCTAAAGTAAAAGGCTTGGAGAGAGGAATGTTGTGAACTGCCAGGTTTTCCTCTTTTTGAAGTTTTAAATGTTGTTAAAATTATCGAAATTTTAAAGTAGAGGTATAATAACCAAAACAATTACAATTTTTACGAAATTTTGTTTTTACTTTAATGATGGCAAGGACAAATTTTTACCTTCGACACACACTTTTCCTAAAACTGCAGTTTCTAATAATTTTATATTTGTAATAGTTATAGTACATATTTATAGACATCCTGAGTAATGTAGAAAATGGTCGGGGTGCGGTTTAATTGCCACCACCATTTTAAAAAAAAATGTTATTTACTGACGTTTTGGTCTAACTTTTAGTCCACTAACAGGATTGAGAAAAAATAAAATTCTTCAGTCTTGCAACAAATATTATTGTTATCCAATATCCGCAATGATGTTGACCAGTGTATGTCTTCTGGTTTCATCTTCGATTATAACTAATTGATATTTTTAAGACATAATTTTACACACAGTTTAGAATTCGATTATCTGCAAAATGATTATTATTTTCAGTCACAGCCTCTTCAATTTCGTGTAAATTGCTTAAAGCAGAAACCCCGAGGAAATCGGTAACCGGCAGGAAATCTGATCAGAATTGAAATCCTATTAGGCTTCGAGTTGAAGGGTGCTTGTTTCTCTCGTTGTTTTGCTTCAATAATATTATCGTTATTCCTCTTGAAATTTACAATCGTTATTCTGTATCTTTTCTTCTTATATAACGTTTCCTTCTTTATCCATTAATAAGTTGAACATTGATAAAAAATGATTTAAGTTAATAAGTTAACTTTGTGTAGTCACCTCCCTATAAACTAATAATGTAAATGAAGATTCATTGGTTCAGTTCACGGTGAAGTCTGTAACTTTTTTTAATATTTTAAATATTTTATTTGAAAAGAAAAGATATGACCAGGGCCGGGACTCGAACCCGGGTCTCCCACCTATCCGTGGTTGAGCTTAGCCACCTCAGCCATTCTGGTTCGCTTCTCGGTCAGACCATATCCCTTCTTTTCGTTTTTATGACAACGTTTGTGGAGGTATTTTTCCGATATCATGTTCAACAGCCTCTCTCCCAAATTAAGCGTTCCCACATTAGAGAGACCGGGTGGGCCCCAGGATGGTCTCCAGATCCCAGCAAGTCGGCCTGGGGCTATTCACGGATTAAATAATTTATCTGTCACAGCCGGATTGGAACACGGATTCTTCGGAACAGCTACTTAGTGATCTAAACACTCGCTTCCAAATAATAAATTTATGTTACTAATTAGTATGAGCTGTAGAACCTGTTGAGATTAACGTGGTTTATAAATCGAGAGGAATCATTCAACAGACCTTAACAGCAACATCTAGAGTCAAGTTCAGAGGAATGGTTTCGCGGGAGATGGGATCTCAACCTTGCTTTTCAGATTTATACTTAAAAATGTCATTAGTGAGTGGCGTAAGGGAATGGGCGGTGGTGTAATGGAATAAGACTGGGATATAAAAAAAATTAATCTCTCTATTGGTTGCCCCGGTTTTGAGAATGATCTTGCCGTTATGTCTGATTCCTTGAATATTGCCATAGAACAAATTAATCAGTTACAGTAAGAAGCAAGAAAAGCAGGTCTCCAGAACTCTTTAAGGGAAACACTGTTTATCACAAATCTTACTAACATTATAAATGTGAAAGTTTGTATGTTTGTCTCTCTTTCTCGCAAAAACTACTGGACGGATTTGGATGAAATTTAACGGTAATATCCGTTATACATTAGAATAACACATAGGCTACACATAGTGCCCCCCCCCCCCCCCGACATGTTTTTGGGTACTGTGGAGAATTCATTGTAGTATTTAATTAAAGGCAAATCACATGATAATAGTGGTTAAAATAACAAAAGGAACATGAGTGAAACTATTGTTTTAATATCCTACTAATACTATAAATGCGAATGTTTGTATTTAAGTTTGTTACTCATTCACGCAAAAACTACTAAACGGATTTGGATGAAAATTATTGAGTAAAATAGGTTATACATCATAGGCTACAGCGGATTTATGTGGGGGCACGGGGGCATGTGCCCCTCTCGTTATAGTACATAATTAAAGTCAAATCAGGAACTTAGCATCTTGAAATTTGGTGATAGGTTCTTTGTATAGTTTAAGAAAGAGATTTGGATAATTCCACCCCAAGATTTTCCCTTTTAATATAATTGGGGTTAAATTATTGTATAGAGTCCGTCAGTTTTGAAGTTAGACAACTGAAATTTTGGTTGCACGAGTAACTTATATTTTAAAAAAATAATCTAATTATTTATTTTTAATGATTTTTCACGAAACTTTATGTGGCAGACCAAATTCCACGCGAGCGAAGCAGCGGGCATAAGCTAGTATTATATAAGTCTGCACCAGAGGAGAAGTCAAATGGGCAGGAAAGTTTAAATATCGTGGTGAGTGGATAGAACCCAATGTTGGTGGAAAGGAAGCCTTTAATTCGCGCCTGAATAAAATAGGAAATCAAATCAACAAGGGTATTAACAACTAAAAATCATTGTCCTTGAATGCAAATCTCAGGCATTGTTCTGCTGTTGTACGACCGGTTGTCTTATATGCTGCAGAATGCCTGGTTATGAATAAGAAAGGCCCGGTGAGAAAAATTGGAGATTAAAGAAAGAAAGAGATTTAGTAATTTTCTTGGCCCAATAATTGGTGAATACAGAAGAAGACATAACAGTGAACTCTACCCTCAAGTTCTAAAAATATAGGATGTTACGATAAAAATGAGAATATCATTCTATGGCCTCCTGTTAAGAATGAAACCCACAAGACTGGCGAACCGTATTTTTACACATTTAAAGGAATAGAAGACCAAACCACCCTGGTTCGTAGAGGTAGAAAGAGATTTACAGAAGATGGGGATAACATGCGAGGATGTTTTGGAAAGCGACGATCTCAGGATGAAACTAGATACGCTTGTGGGTTTAAAGAAAAGCCAAAGCTGAAGCGCGGGAAAGAAATGGACAGAAGAAAGAAAGGAGCAGCAAAGGCGATGAATGAGGGAGCTGGGCCAATGTTAAGAAAAAGAAGAGAAATGGCGAGGTCCTTAGTAGGCCGATACGAATAAAAAAAGGCTTTATATATTCTGTAACATTCAAAAGGACAACCTTTAGAGTAGCTGTACAGGAATAATATATAACTTAATATGTCTTAGAGTATGATATGATAGATTATAATCGAAAACATATTTTATAATAAAACTTCACATAATTATTCTATTTATTAGTATTTATCATAATTATAGATTAGTATTTATCATGATTACAGATTATAAGATATTTTTACTTTGTGGTTTATTTTTAAATATTAAAAAACAATTAGACAATATATAGCATTTGGATTGTCATTTGTCCCATCTAACAAACACATGTTATTGTCCATCTATCCCATATGTCATTGTCCATCTAATAAACACGTGTTCAAAGAGAAATTTTTAAAGCTAATTGTCAGATTTGAAGAACAGTAATTTTTTTTTTTTCATCTTAGAAATCGTTCATATAAGCGCTTTGTATACAATATACATATATAACAGAAACCTGCTCAAATGCTTTACACGGCCGAACGGATGCTCTAATAAATGTTTACAAGGAAAAGAGGAAAAAAAGAACTTTCAACTTATCATGCTTCTCTTAACTTTATTGCTTTTTAAACTTGTCACGGTTCAAGTTCTTGTCGAGAAGAAAATTCTTTACGGTTCCCATCTAATAAATATCACTTACTTTTAATTCGCTCTTCATTTGAAAGTAACGAATGGCTTTTCAATTAGTAATAATAATAGTTGAAGCTATTCCAAAATCTTGTGTTCTAATTTCATTGATACATATGCTTTATTATCTGATTCTAGTTTGCAAGTTCATATTTGAGAGGGGAAACCTGGTGGTAAACGTGGTCTCGGACAAGCTATCTACCTGCACAATCGTTGTCCTAGAAACTCTTAAGTACCATGTATTGAACCCTTGACCGACTCTTCATGGATTGTAGTGGTACAGATTTTTTTTCGGACAAATCATCTTCTTGTTTTAATTTATATGTATATACAAATAAAAGATATATAGTAAAAGAACGTTTTATCGAAAGTGAAGAGATAACCTTCTTTTCTAACATTAACTAAGTTCTATCACATAATTAATTGAAGTATAAGCACTTGATTGTTTCCAATTAATTACGTATTGATCGCTAATTATATTCGAGATAATGGGGTTTGATTGCGCTGCTTCGGATAGAATTTCCATCAAGTTGGGTTTCCTAGGTAAATCGACCCAGTACACAGATGCAATCCTAAATTAGTAGAGATACAGTTGTCAGATGGAGTTGGTGTAAATAGGATATGTATTCGTGGAGTTTTGCCAGAAAAAAAATATATACCAAGTTTGTTGTGATGCAATGTTAAAAATATAATTTTCTTTTTTTTTTTTGTAATATGAACCCATCATATTTTCTACAGTATCAAAGAATTTCTTTGAATACATTAAATCTTTAAATTACTCTAATGAAAAGCTTTTGATAATGTTTTGAATTCTTACCGTCCTACCGAATCGTAAATAGCTAGAACACCCTTGTATCCATTAAACAAGGAGGGGATATATTAGATCTTGACGAGTAAAATAGCAGGCCTTAAAAAGTTTCCAGAACATGGAAAAGACTTTATGTAAAGTAATAAAGGACGCTTTGAGCTGAAACGGGGACCGTAAAGTGAAAAAGATGCCATGAGCCCATAAAGACCATAAAGAGTCTTCCATATTCCAGGAACGGGCTCGCTGATGGGCTCATTACTCAAAAAACACGTATTATTTGAGTAGCTTTAACCCGGTGTCGTAAATGTTCTGAAATAAACTTTATGCCAGCTTATCTTTATTCAAAAGGGTCTCGCGTGTTTATGAAAAGGTTAGGCAATAGTTTATGTATATGTTACCGTAATCCTTTCGTTTTTAATAATTAATTTAAAGGGTCCGAATGGAGGGCAGGATGTAAGGTCCAACTATACAGAGAATGTTGCAGAAATCTTGTTCGAGGTAACATGTTTTAAGAAAAAGAAATTACTGAAGAATACACAGTTTCAGCTAAAACATGGCACATCATAAGTTTCTACGAAAAATGTGTATGCCACATTCTGTTTAAATTTCATGGGCATTTCAAAATATTTTTCCATTTTCAAAAACAGAATTTCCCTTAAGGTTCTATTAGAATAATATTAATTATCTATTTAGGCACTTCTGACTTAGTCGACACCCATACCACTTATTTTTTCTCGTGTAACCTCTTACAACTCGTCTATTTTTGGTTGTTTGTCTCATGTATTCTTCTGAGTTTTGTTTTATGTATTCTTTTTATCATCGTTTTTGTCTTGTTAATTTTGTGTTTTCATCTCATTCTATTTGTTATTTCCTTTATAAAATGAACGGAATAACAATTAGGGAATAGCCATCTTTAAAAGAAGTGGCTTTGAAATACTTCCAGGAGGTTCGTAATAATTTCAAAGATGAAAATATCTGAAAAAAGGTCATCCAATGTATTTTGGCAAGGCTAGAAACGGAGACTTTTTCGTTGAATGTTTGGGGACAACATTTACTCAGGAAAAGGAACGTGGTTAAAGGAGTACAGAATTAGCATTTTATTACCGCAGCTTCTATATTTCTTTAAACGTAGGTGTTATCAATATCAGAATTTTCAGTGCTTAGGGTATGATCAATCCGTCATTGATCAGGCCCTGTGATCCCCTGGGTTCCTCCTAAGTCACAAGTGCCTCTTTTTATTTATATAATTAAAAATATTTATTTAAACTTGTATATACTTATTCAAACTCTTCTTAGTTTTTGACATACTTCTCCGCGTTATTAGTACAAATTACAACTGTTGACAAATATATAATCAAGTGAAAGTAATTTCACTGCACAAACGACCAAGGTTTAGGTTTATTTATGCTTACCAGTTACATATTTTTGCAGCTTTACGGAGTTTATATTTCTTTTTATCTGAACTAATTTGTTGTTGGAAAATATTTACATCAGCATAAACAGGCTCCTTGACATACTGCGATTTGGTTGAGAATCATTTTTCTACTAAATTACTTGGTTTTCAAGAACTAAACTAATTAAAAATGTTTAAATATTTACTCCATTATGTTTTTTTTAGTTATCCTTTGTTCTCCTAACCGGTTCATGATGTGATAAGATATATTACCAATTAATTATTTTTTTTCGAACAATTCTACATAATTTTTTAGAATCAAAAAACTTCTTAACCATTATTTTGAATGATATATGTACACAGACATTAAGGATTAATGTAATATACTATTGTGCACATATCGTACTCATTTAATTTTTATTAAGAGTGTGTATATTCCAGATCCATAACGTGTTTATCAGTATTTTTTTAATGAGTTCTTAGAAATTTTTTTATTAATGTTTTTGGGACGACAATTAGGTATTTAAAATTTGTTTCTTGATATATTTCGCGTAATCTGAAAAGAACATGTTAGACAATAATGTTTGAACAATAGTTAAAAATAATGTTTTTCCTTTTTGCTCTCACATGATAAAAACCGTCCAGTTCTTTGTAATATCATTAACAATAAGAAATTTCTAATATGTTTTTACTAAATAATATTTTTTATCCAAGACTTTTTTGAAAGCATGGGTTGTTTGTGTAATGAGTTTCAGTCACATGGGTGCCCGGAAGGAATCTCGGAGGGAAGTTCTGAGAATTTGTTCAATTAATTTTTTTTTTAGTTTTATTGGAGATTTCAACATTGTTACCTTATTTTTTTCTGAATTAAAACAAAAAATAAAGGTATGTGAATATTTTTTCTCTCTCAAAAAATCATTAACTACTGTATTAATAATAATTATAATATTTCTCGTGGAGTAAGTCGCAGTGGCACCAAATCAAGATGTATTAATAATATTAATCAATAAATTTATTTAGGAATATATCCTCTGTAGGAAAATAAAAACATAATATAGTAATTCGAGAAATGAATATGTTACTGAATTTTTTTTTCTAATGATTGTTTTGTACAAATATTCTCATTTGTTGTGAAACGGAGTTATTAAATTAGTTTTTTAGTATTTCTACACTAAAATATTGAAATTCCTTAAAAAAAATATTAGCGATTTATTATTGTTTGCTGCACGGTTAATATTATTAATTGAGTATTAGACACTGTTAATATAATACCGTTATGTGATGTAGATTCTGTTGTAGATAGGTTATTAATAATATTGCATTTTATTATATAAGGAAACATTGTATTTTATATACCTTGATAAAACTTTAAATCAAAGCGGTTAATTGAAACTAAACATCAGTCGAAAAGAATGGCACAAAAGTTCTAGGCTTCATAGAAATCATAATGGACCGAAGTTCATAGAATGACTCCTCCTCATTTCCATTTAAAAGAACATTTGATGAGAACAGGATCAATGGATCACTGGCAAACAAAAAATATGTTTTGAAGACACATATAAAAGAATATGTATATATTTCGCTATAGTGAGTGATAAGCGGACGACCTGTGGTGAAGTGGTTAGCATAACAACCTACTAAGCCCAACATCGTCGATTTGTATCCTTGCAGTTAGCCCTAGGCTTTTTTTAAAGGGATTTTTTTGCTGTTGTCCTTCGGAATGGACGTTAAACAGGAGTACCGAGGCTGTACGATTTTAGGTACTCGTTAACCTCGGCTGTAGCAGCGTAAAGTGACGATAAATAAATAAACTAACAACAAAGATATCGTAGTTTATTGGTTTCTTTACTTTTAAGCTCATGGTGTGATATTACTCAGTCTTTTTAGAACAACGTCATTGAGAAAACAGTGAGGAATTCTTCCATCTGAACAAGTATCATTTGATTTAAGTAAAAATGTAATGATATGAAATGACTTCTATCAGGTCAGTCCAAAAGTTCGTGGGCAGTTTGGCGAAATTTTTAAATGGTGTAAATACAACACAATTTAACATTTTAATCTGTGATACATTTTCCTCCAGTTCATATTGTAGATAGAATATCTCGTCATCGTTCTGGTACCTTTTTTATTCCATTGTTGTAAAAAAATGCTGGTTTTGAAGCAAAAAAACTTCAGAGTTCATCTTTTATGTCCTGTTTAGAATCGAACTTTTTGCCTTAGCAAAAATTTTGTTAGGCACTAAATAACTCTTGGGGAATATCTCTTGGAATAACTATTGAAAATCACTTGGGGAAATATCCGGGGATTATGCAGGATGCGGCAAAGGCTAAAAAATTCAGTTAATTAATTTTTTCAGCGTTTATAATGAAAAAAACGCATATAAATAAAAAAGCAGCTCGTTTATATGCGTTTTTCGATATTCATTTTTTTTCGGTACTAATATGCTTTTGATCTTTACGAAATTAGGTGAAAAACTGGCGAATACATCAGTCAAGCGATGACAAGTTTCGACAGATTCGGAATCTTATCAAGTGTTAATGAGTCAACTGATCCTATACATGCTACTAATGCGCACGAACTTTTGGACTGACCTGATAGTTGTAGCTGTAAGCAGTTTTATGGTGTTTTGTTAAACTTCTTGTCTTGTTTGCAGGTTTAACACTGTTATTCCCTTTCTTAGGACTTCGTTTTTCCAAAAAGTTTCAATGTTAATGCCAGTTAACCCGAGGAGATCGATATTATGATTTTGTTCTTTTGTCGTCCTATTTGCACATTGTCGAGGGTTTTATTCTGGAAGAAAGTATTCCGTTGTTAAAGGAAATGAAATGACCTTATAATATGGTAATTCGAAGTTAGAATGGTAGCGAAGGACGGGAGAAATCCTACATATATATAGAGAAGACTGGCTGGATATAGCAGGAATATCCAGTTGTGTATTTCCATACGGGAGTGGGGTGCTGGGAAAGTTTGTGGAAAATTAGCTTTTCTCGTCTTGCTACAAAGTTAGGGACCGTCAGGCCGGGCTTATCACGAGCGAGCCCTTTCTTTGTCGCCTCTTGTACCTTGTCAGTTCCGCTTCTCAGCAGCCATTTTCAGTTGCTTGTTATTACTTTGTTGACAATAAAAGGGTTTACCTCTGGCATTTTCTTTTATCATATCGAAATTAACAAGAAGTAATTGGAATTAAAAATGTGATCAGATCATTAAGGTAATCACACATTCCTCTTTTATCGTGAAATGAACAATATGAACTCAAAACACTATTATTTGAAATATTTATTCTCTTGTTCTTGATATTTTTCTATATCGGTACAAATATTCAATTCCAGACTGAAAACCTCGGTTTTGTAATGCAATAAAGGTTCAAAACGCGTTCTTGACATAAAAAAAATTATCCTTAAGGAGGTTGTTCAAAATTCTGAACAGATGGAAATCTGTTAAAATAATGAATGGCGTGTATAAGGTGGTTTCGTGGTTGGAGGAATTCGTTACCCATCTCCTAAAGTTTCTTTGCTGCCTGTCCTGAATCATGAGCTATTAAATTAAATATTTTGTCTATTTTTATCAAATCTAATATATATGGTAAATAATACTTATACTTTATCTTTAATTTTTATTGATTGTTCTATTTCTATACCAGTTTTGAACTGGATGTGTGTAATGAAAAATAACGAGAAATTCTCATTTTTTAACCGTTCCTTTATTTCCTCTTGAATTTTCTATTTATCATACACCATAAGAACTTAAACTTCTCAACAGATGCCGATTCTTTATAATGTTACAATTTGTTCGTAACGTTTTTTTTTTATTAAAAAAAAATTAATATTCAGTAGAACTTAAAATGTTGTACAACTTTTGAGAATTATCTTTGAATAATAACACAGATAAAATAAGATAAGATAAAATACTATAGAGTCAAGATTTGATACTAAAACAAAGCAATTGTAATATGAAGTATTTACGTTTTTTTAAATATTTTAATTGATAATTACACTGTATCTTGTAGCAACCTATTGTATATTGGTAGCATTAATTGTTAATAAAATATTTTTATCTCTACCTAAATGTAGAGCATGTAATAAATACATGATATTTATTATATTCAAAGCATGTATTTTCCTGATATCTCTCAGTTTTTATGAATAGGGCAGTTAAAAAGCCAAGTCCTACCGTGTACAAGATATTTCACACCTATCTCACCCAGTCTTATCTCAGGGGGCGTTTCGAATGATGTAGTTTGATCAGATTGGACTTTTTTTAGTTCAGCCAAGTTAACTTTACACTTTCTAAGAGTTAGCTATCAAAATATTTGCTACGTTTTTGAATTTTAATTCAAGTATCGTGCCATGTAATGATGATAATCATTTCTTATATGAATTTTTGAATTAATGTAACTTATTTTTACTATTATTTGCTCACTTTTCACCGGTCACGATTAAAATTTAAGCTAAATAAACCTGTAGATCTAATTTCATTCATATTCAGCTGGAAAATAGTTGACTCTAATAATGGTATGAAATGGTCAGGTTGTCCAATCAATGATTATACAAGATAATAATAATTTGCCAACGTTTAGGCCTAAGATGTGAGTCATCTTCAGACAGGGTGCCGAGTCCGAGGTGAAACGTCAAACTATCAACTAGCAGACAGTTGACAGTTAAAGCGCTAGGCTACATCTTAGGCACAATAAAATGCGTTATTCTTATTTTGCGTAATCATTTGTTAATTAATTTTAATAACTTTTTTAATTAAAAATATTTTCTTGCATCTAAAACTAAACATTTTTCACAACTTTTTTTTATAACATAGCTAATAAAAATTACAAGTAAACATTGTTATTTTTTATCATTAATCATTGAAAAACTGCCGATGGTTATTATTACTCGTAATTCAATGAAAAGTAATTTATTTATTAATATTTTTCGCTTGAGTATAATTAAAATAAAAACAAAATAAATATTTCTACAGTTCGAAAAAAAAATAATATTATTTAAGATTTATTGATTTATTTTATGAAATGCTAGCGACCCACCTAGCGTTGCTCGGGTAATAAGGCAAATTATGGCTACATATTTTGTCTGTGTTATGTATTTTTTAAAAATTAAATACCGGCCACTAAGGACCACGTGAATATCATTGGTTAGGCTTCTTTGGGGTCTTGATTTTCTTTCTTCCCATCTCAGCTAATGTACTTTATTATATAGAAATTAAAAAAAAATAAGAACAAATCCAAATATTTCTTTTTTTTCGCATTTATTATATTCCGGGTTAGATAATTGCAGGGGATCCATATTCCAACCCATTTATACAAAACCTTGACAAATTATATACCTAAAACTTCCTGGTGAATCACTCTATCTATTGGTGAAAACCCAAATCCATGAAGTAGTTATTGAGTTTACCGTGAACAAACGCAGCCGAGGAATTTGTTTTATAATGTGTTTTGAAGAGTCAGATCAGTCAGAGTCAGAATAGATGTATAGAGTTATCGGTCAATAACATAAAGTAAACCTCCTTGTCCTCTCCTCTTCTTTTGCGTGTGTGTGTGTATACATATATATACTAGCTCTATGATTAGGATAGAAGAGAAGGTTGGAATAGAGAGTAGAGATGTAATAGATCGTTTATAGTATGTAAGAATAGTCTAAGAAATTAGTAGTCCATAGTCAATAATTTATAATGATTGTCAATAACAATAATTCACCTAGTTGTCACTTAGTTCATAACAATGTCTCTTGCATATCCATATTATAATATATTCATTCCAATTTGGAGGATGTGAAACTTAGGCGCTAACGCTGAAGGATGAACAACGCCTTGAATTGCGAAGCATACACCCGGTTAATATGATTCAAGTGATAGCGTCTCAAAGATTGAAATGGGCTTGTAAAGTTTCTGGGCTTAGTAATGAACAAATTCTTAAGATTTTAATAAGTGATGTAGGAATGAAATGAATATGAAGGAAAGCGAATGAGGAGTAAACCGAGGTGTGGGAATATTGCGTTTGTTGGAAGAGTGATCTTTCGGATTTGGGTTTGCTAAGGCTTTATTATTATTAATTATAAACATCATCCTAATATGTTTTGAAGGATTAATGTATGTGGAGCTTAAAGAAACTGTAGCTAGAGAAACAGTAGGAGGAATACAAACTCTCTGTTTATTTTTAGTACCTATTATTCCACGTTTATCAAATATCTTGTATTGGTTTTTTGTGAGGATCTGTCTGGAGAAATCTTTTTTTTGTTTTAAGCAAAAGAGCCTTGTAACTTAACCCAAGATTTCTTGCTAAAGTATTCATGCAACACTTTGTATGCTTAATTTTATTAGTTATTCCTAATTTATAATTATGTACTCGCCGATATTTTTTTATTTTTTTTTTTATTTAAAGAAGTATGTGGAGCTTAAAGAAACTGTAGCTAGAGAAACAGTAGGAGGAATACAAACGCTCTGTTTATTCTCCCTTACTGGGGGATTATAACAGCTTACGCACTGGTTCCTTCTGCTGGGATAATTTCTGAAAATCCTTTTCTCTATCTTTTGCTGCTAAGGCATTTTAATCTACACATTCCCCTGGGCTCAAATGTTTGACTTCTGTATTATACGAGGAATGCATACATTCTCACAGCTTTAAACAGTAATATCTTTACTGTAGTAGCATTCATATGTTTTTAATTAAAATTCGCAACTGTATTTTTAATAATGCAACAAGTACGTAGAATGAATGATACCTAGTTGCAAGATATAAAGAAAAGTAAAGAAACTACTTAACCAAGATGCCATTTTCAGAAGACTCGAAGGATTACCAGAAATTATGGAAGTATCTTGCTATGAATTCACTGCCCTAGCAACGATCTCGAGAAAAAGTCAGATCCTTTGATCTGAATAATATTTAAATAATAAAATGGGATGCCACCCTGAAATCGTTATACCTAATATGTAGTAATTCTATATATTATTAATGACTATTTCTCTATCTCTCACTCTACATGCTGAGTTGCCCGCTTCTCTTTGGTTTTGAGTAGGAATAACGGATTTTGGCCAAACCATCAACAAATAGGGTATTGTGGTCAGGATGGATGATTTTATTTGTACCTCAGCACTAGTGATTTTACGAAGGATTTTGGATTTTAAGGAATATTGAATAGAAGAGGAATCGATGCCTTAGTTCTTATGTTATCTAAGTGCATATATCTCGTATAGTAATCATTTATGGATCTTTAGTAATTATTTGGGATCGTAGAGCGTTTGTCTAGTAAGTGTTGATGTAGTCTGAACCAGTGATTAGTAATTTTAAAAATGTAACAACGAAATATGACGTTATTTCGAGAAATATCTTTATCCGTTGCGATACATTAAACATGAGTTAATAATTAATTGAAACACTTAAACCGGGTTTATATTCAGCCAACACATGAATTTGTTTAAGAATGAATGGTCTGTTACCTTTTCCAATATAGCATTATAATTATAGCGCTTTTTGAACACATTCGATAATCACGGTATTACTTAATAAATTAACAATAAATTGCTTATTAATGGATCGGTGCATGTTCACGAATTTTAAATTCAAATGTGGTTATTTAATTATCTCAACCTCGAATATTATTTATCTCATGTATTATTTATCGATACATTGTTTAATTTATTTGAAAAGTGTTTTATTCATTAAATTTAAGTGATAGTTATATTTCAAAATTGTTTTAGTTGTGCTTGAGTTGATCTTTTGAATTTAAATTTAACTAAATAAATAATCTTACAGTATTTTCCTAATGTTTTTGCTTTGAAGAGTATGTATTTTATTCATATTAGAAGATTTATATATATATATATATATATATATATATATATATATATAGTTAAATGTTTTAATCAGATCTAACACTTTTTAAAAAGCAAAAACTTTATTATGAATGATACAAATACATGAAATATAAACTGTACAAGTGACGACTACGGACTAAATCTAAGGACCAAAAGAGAGCGAGGAGCATCTCCTCCAGGCTTAAATAAGATTTGATATCCCTGATTCTAATTCCTGGGATTGTTTACTTGCTGGCCACCTGACACCTGCATCTGACTAATAATTCTAAGAATTGTTTACTACTGGACACTTGTGTGCCACCTGTAACTCCACCCTGCCTTAAGTTTTGAACTCCGGTCAAAACAAATAATAATGGCATACTAGTAATTATAAAATAAACATGGTTACATAAATTGTAAAATGAACATGATTACATGATAATTAGGAAATAAAAATGATTACATAAGATTTGTACAATAAACATGATTACATAATAAATTCAAATATTAGTCAAAACTAGTTTTATATAATCTACTTAATATCATTCTATGATTTTCTACAGGAATAGGTGGTGTTGGGATATTAACAATTGCTGTAGGTATATTTAAATTGTTTTGTTTAGTACATTTTCTTTTATAAATAAAAATAATAATGGTTATAAATATTACAGAGGTAAAAATACATACACTATAAAAATAAATGTTATTATCGTTTACAAACGTAAGCGTTGCTAATGGTGGTATTGTATAATTGTGAGAGGTTACAAGAGTAGTGTTTACTATTAAAGATTTATAAAATGGTAGCATAACTGAATTAAAATTATGAATATAAATTTTATTAAATTGTGGGAAACAGTCCTTGTTACTAATGCTAATTAAACTTATAGTAGGTAAAAACACAGTATTATTCTTACAATCTATGATTTTATTGATATTTACAGTAATATATTGTTTTATAAATTCTACATATTTAATGTTAGTTAGGTTACTGGGTATTAATTTACAATCTTCTAAAATTCCATTTTGGATAATTGAGTGAACACATTTGGAATTTGTTTGTTTGAGATTTAAACAATAATAATTGTCAATAAATATACATTGTCCAGTATACAATTTTTGTCCTTGTTGTAAATAAAGATCACGTTTTAAATCAATTTCAAATATAGTCTGGTTTATTAATTTTGGTACCGGTAAAATAAAATATCCCTTATACGAGTCATCGTGGACTGGTAATTTTATGAAAGTATGAATTATATTATTTCTTGTTGAGCAAAACATTTTACTATTTGTCCATAGGACTTCTGAATTATTGGATATTAACTTTATTGTTGCTGGTAAATTTCGTATAACATCTGTCATTAAATTAGTATGGACTATCCCTAGTTTGCAGAATTCCAAAGATAATGTTAAACTTTGTATTTTATTTAATAGAAAAATAATATGTATATAAAAGTCATAAGCTTTGTCATTTTGTTCTAAGCTATTAAAGTTTTGTCTGTTGGTCATAAAATTTTTATTAATAGTTTGTATATCCTTCCTATAGTCTTCTATGAGTTGTTTATTAATATTGATGGAAGTTTCGATATTATGTTCTATTTTAAAATTGTTTTGTTCGACATTAGAAATGATTTTATCATAATACGCTTTATCATCAGCATCCATATTTCCTGTAATCCAACTAATAATATTTCCTAATCCATTTATTAGGCCCCTTTTACTGCGGTTGTTAAATTCTTTATAATACATTAAGCTAAGTTGTTCTGTCGCGTCATTTGTTAAATCGCAGAGAATGTGATACATTTTATGGTCCTTGAAATTAGTTAAATGAATTTTTATGTTCCTAATTTCTACTTCTAATAAACTTAAATTATAAAAATGATATGTTTCATAAAATTTATTAATAACTTTAATGTTGTCAATTGAATAGTGTAGTAGTCCTGGGGAGTCAGTCAGATCTACTATGTTGATTGTCCGAATCTTCGGAAGAAGTGTCAGTAACATTAACGCGTAAAGAATCTTCATCTGAAACAAAATGTTTCTTTCGTTTACGTTTGATTGGTCTTCTAATATTGTCAACATGTGTTTTTAGTTGTCTAGCTCCTTGAACTAAAACATTTACCTTTCTGAATTTGTCTCTACTTTTGATTTTCGATTGAGTATTTTTAAGGAATTCTTGGTTAGTTAGTTCTGGTGGATCTTCGCGATTTTGATTTAATTTGTCTGTACGTTTTTCTTTTTCTTTAGTTATTTTTGTATGCGTTAACTCATGTAAGAGTTGTAAATCGTCATGATATTTTTGTACATATAATTCCGTAATATTAAGATCTGTCTTTTTATTATTTTCTGATGTGAATCCAAACGTTATTTCATTGGGAGTTAATTTTAAATTATGATTTAATGTATTGTTGTAAGCAGAGGTTGCTAGTTTTACTTTCTGTAAGGGTGAATATGTTTTTTGTTTATGTGAAATAATTCTAAGTAATTCTGTTAAGGTTGAATGTACTCTATTTAATAATCCTAAGGAATTTGAGTGATTAGTAGATATGTAATGTAAATTTATATCATTGTACTTACAAAACTGTTGAACAAGATTATTCTTCATTTCTGTACCTTGGTCTAGCGTGATTTGTGTAGGTGTTGGATAATATGTTAAATAAGTTTGTAAACTGTCGCAAATATTAATTGCATTATGTGTCGGTATAATGTGTGTAAATAATCTTTTGGAAAACGTGTCCACGGCTGTAAAGATAAGTTTGTTATCATATTTTAATATGTCGATCATTAATTCTCGAAATGTTTTTTTTTTTTTTTTTTTTTTTTTTTTTTGATTAATAATTGAAGCTTATTTTTAATATTTTTCTAATGTTACTTTTAATTATTATTTATTCATTAGATTTTAGTATAATTTCTAATATTAATTTTATTTTAATTTTAATTCTAATTATGTTAAATCTAATTAATGTCCGTATTCCGATTCCTTGTTGTTTCTGTTAGTAAATTCATATAATGTTTTATCCGAGGTACGATATACTCTAGTGTTTCTTTTTGACTTTACCCCTTAAATAGTTGCGTACATCCGCGATCTTAGATCTAAATAAAGTTGCATATGTTTTTATATTGTTTTCCCTCTTTACTTTATTTCTATTTAATTTGTTTGTATTTATTTTCTTTTGAGTTTTAATAATATTAGGATATTTTTCTGTTTTATTAATATAAAATGGACTTGTTAATATTTTTAAATTATTAGTTGCTCTATCCGACAAATTGGTCGGAATCACTTGTTCCTTATTTGTCTTTTCTACTTGTTTTACTTTATATTCCTTACTTGTTATATTTTTAATTTCTTTCTTTACGTCGGTTTTATTATTATTGATAGTCTTTTTCATTTCTTCATTGTTACTTATAATTCTTATTTCTTTATTCTTTCTTTCGAGTTTATTATTATTCTTTTTTATTGTATTTATTTTATGTTTCAGTAAATTTGTTGGCTTTAATTTTTCATTTTCTTTTTTTATTATTTCGCCATTTTTACTGATAATTTTCACGAGTTCGTCGGTATAATATTTATTTATATGAGAATGACGGATCACGTTTTTTATTTCCTTAGTGTCGGTCATTAAATGAACTTCGTGATTTTTGTTAGTTTTATATTTTTTATTATTTATAATTATATTTTGATTATTGCAATCAATTTTAACTTTTAGTTTATGCATAGATTCGTAACCCAATAAGATGTCGAATTTAGTTGAGAATGGAAAAATTAAAAAGGTTGCCTCGGAATTGATTCCTATCAACGGTGACAGGTTTAGGTTGACACTTTGTGTTCCTTCTGCTCTCCCGGTAGGGGTTTTTATTGCGAAACATTCCTCTTTAATGATTGCATCCTTGGGTACGATATTCGGATTAATATAATTTTTGGTGGATCCGGTATCGATCAACCATTTGTTATTTTTTTTATCGATGATTCGCGGCAATTTAATATTATCCGATTCCTGATTTAATTCATATTCATTGGCTACTTTGGTCCGGTCCGTTTTAATTTGTTTTACCTCGTTATTATGATTTTTTATTATTTCCGCGTTTGATTCGTTTAAACCCGATCCGGCGGGTCGTTTGTGTGCTCGCCTGGCTCTAAAAAATGTTCGAACTTGTCTTCGAGGATACTTAGTTTGTCTGTCAGTTTTTGTATTATGGCGTCTTTGTCCTCGTCGACTAGATGAACGCGATTCGATACTGTTCGCATCGAAACAGTTTGCGATTCTCCTAATTTTTCTAATGGAGGTTGAATTTGTTTTTGTTTCAATTGTGCCGAAGATGGTTTATTAAAGTATCTATATTGGTCTTGGGGGTCCCATTGTTGGTTATGAATGGGTTGATTATAATTGTTATTACTTGGATTATTATACTGTTGATAATTAAAATTTCGATATTTATAATTTGGATGTTGATAATGTTCCTTCTTATAATGGTGCTGATTTTGATAATAATTATTATGATTAGTTTCGTATTGTCTATGTTTATTAATTTTATAATTTGGGTCAAAATGTTTTCCTTTATAATTAGAATTCGATGGTGGGTTTTTTTCTTTTTTATGTTGTCCGTATAACCGATGGACAATATGAGAAGCGGAATTGCGTAAAATTTCGTCTATGTCTTCTAGTGTATTAAATGTTATGTGATAAATAAAGTCCGTGAGTTGTGGATTTAAATTATGTACGGCGTGATGTGATATTTGTCTGTCGTACCTAGCCATTTCATCAAGTTTGTCTTCTATATCCGGGTCTGCGTAAACTCTAGCATATAAATCACAGCGTTTTTTACTAAGTCTGTCAAGAAAATCATGGGGATTTTCGTGTGCGTATGAATTTGTATTTAATATTTCGGCTATTAATTGTTCGCGAGTTCTAGTATCCTGATATTTACGTTTTAAGAATTTTAATATGTCCTGTACACTGTCAAATTCTTTATCGTATGTGGCTATTTTTGCTTTACCCTTTAATTTTGTTAATAAAGTTAATATTAATTTGGAATGATTAATTTCTCTAAATGAATTGTTTTCTTTACAATATAATTCATAGATATAATTTGTATTTCTAATAAAATCTACTAATAGCAACGGGTCACCATTATATTCCGGTATTAATTTAAAATCATGATCTTTAATTTCCATGTTGGTCATATTGTTATCCTCTAATAAAAAGTTATCTAAATTTTCAATAGTAAGTGGAGTAGAGTTATTAATTTGTCGAATTTGGTTCAGTCTTTCTTTTAAATTTGGCATGAAATTTGAATACAAATAAAATAAACTTAAAGATAAATTATAAATTAAACATAAAAATAATAATAATAAAATTTAAATTTGACATACAATTTAATTGAATTTTGAATAAAATAAACTTAAATTTAATTTCAGTATCTGTGATCTTCAGTGAATGAAAGTTTTTTTAAGATCCAATGAATTTAACAAAATATGTTCGACTTGGGTTAAATATTGAAGAATATACAGAAAATGCTGGATACCTCGTAGTCGTGGAGAACGCTTGCTGTACCTGTACACGCAGTGGCAATTCTTCCTCAAGACGTAGAGTAGTGGTCTTGCTGCTTCTGGTGTGGTCTTCGTCGACTCTACCCAAAGCTCCCGCAAAGTTACTAATTATATCCGCGAATCTGCCCAAGTCCCTGTTCGGGCGCCAGTTAAATGTTTTAATCAGATCTAACACTTTTTAAAAAGCAAAAACTTTATTATGAATGATACAAATACATGAAATATAAACTGTACAAGTGACGACTACGGACTAAATCTAAGGACCAAAAGAGAGCGAGGAGCATCTCCTCCAGGCTTAAATAAGATTTGATATCCCTGATTCTAATTCCTGGGATTGTTTACTTGCTGGCCACCTGACACCTGCATCTGACTAATAATTCTAAGAATTGTTTACTACTGGACACTTGTGTGCCACCTGTAACTATATATATATATATATATATATATATATATATATATATATATATATATATATATATATATATTTAACTTGAAAAAGTAGAAAGTTATGTATATATTTATCTTGAAAAAGTAGAAAGTTATGTATATATTTATCTTGAAAAAGTAGAAAGTTTTGTTACTTTGTTGTTGAGAACCTGTTGTAAATCAAACAAACAAATAAACCGAAAACAAATTACTGTTATTAATTTTTTAATGAAATATTGTCGATTCAAGTTTTGATTTGATTCAAATCACTTGAAAAACATGAAGTTTTGAAGTTGATTCGACTATTGGATAGAATAATTGTATTGTATAATTAAATAAATCTATTAGTACATTGAAAACATAATTAATTAATTATTTAATCATTAAATACAAACAATAAATAAGACTACTTATTCTTTTTTTTTAGTTTGTTTGTTTTATGTTTAGATTTTATATAGCCTGTTTTAGATAATTTAAATCCGTTAATTGTTATAACTATTTTTCAAGAGTTTTCTTTATCAATCTTACCTCATGATAGGAATAATGTTAAATCTTAGCGAACCTGAAGTTTCTATATAATCACCCAAATTCTTTACCCAAATCCCTTAGGTTGACGTATTCCTCCCGCTCACTCCTTAAACGTTTACCAGTCACAACATAGCTTATTAACTTTCTACTATTTTTCCAGTTATAATGCCAAACTTCACAATTCGATATCAATCTTCGCGACTTTAACACTTCAATAATATTAGCAGAGTAAATGCTCTGCGATTCCGCGTTGCGTAGTATATAATATTTTATTTTAAAATATCTTAAGAGATTGTTTTATAAATTCATATGTTTAAACTTCTGTATAAAAGTTGGCAGCTTATTAATGCCAAGGCCGAAAATAAACAACAATTTTCTGTCTTTTTAAGCGCCATTGTTTCCTCTTGAATTAGTTCTTTCTAGTTATCATAAATTAGTGCTTTAAACTCTTCAACATGTTCAAACTTATTTCCTCTTAAAATATTCGCTGATTTTGTAACTGACAATAGACTTACTTTTATCGGTATTTCTTCAATCTCAGTTATTAACTGCAGTCAGCAATGTTTATATATTTAGTTTTACTGTTTTCTAGTTCTCATCCTACTGTACTTAATCTTTATATCTGATATTAGCACTAATTATTTTAGAACCTTTCTTTTTATATAAAATAAATGTATTATATTTTCTACATTCATATTATGTTTTTTTCATTAGAATTAAGAAAAAAAGTAATAAGTTATACTGGGACGAGTTTAAGTTTCGCACTAAAAATTCAATCTGATAATTCTCTGAACCATTCTTTCGCCAGATCAAGAAAATTTATAAAATCTAATATTTACAGGAAAAAAATACTATTTACGGGACGAATCTATTAAATTAAAAAAATTAATTTAAACGTTTTTATATGACAATTAATATCAATTTATGTAATACAATCGTATGAATACAAAATTAGAACAATAAGCGTAGAATATATTCGATGGGAACATTTAAAAATTGCATACAAAACTTATAATGAAACCTTAGTACATACATTTTTCCAAAAAGTTTGAAAATTATGCTAAAAAAAAGTTAAAAACTCCACCCTTTGCAATTATTATTTATTTACTGCAATTTACTTACTGTTATTTTATTTTTAACACTCAATTTCACGTGAAACTTAATTATGGTTAGTTAGTTTAGGGCATTATGTGTCGATTTTGAATGGCGTTGATGCTGATTCGTAGGATCATTGTGTGGCAGCTAAGAATAATTCAATGCCACAGTTGTGGAAATAGTGTGTTTTGTAGAGGTGGTTGGATATTAGTTGGTGAAGTTTCCCCGGAGCAACTTGATGTGTGTTAGAAGTGTCGAGAATAGCAAGTTGACTAAGTGCCTTAACTTCTTAAGTCCCATTTCAACTTATATTAATGGCAAAATATGTATCGGTCTTCTCTACGATTTCTCTCAACTTAAGCTGCATGCATTATTTTCTGCCATAATACTAAGTAAATAAAAAAAAATATTGAAGTACCAATTAATAAAAAAAAAACCTATGAAGGGTCTGAGGTACAGTATTTGGTAGGTACTGTACTGTTTCTTAGAAAATGGTCGTGAAGATGAAGAAGATGATTTGTTCTAGATCACGAAAAACCACCAGATTATCCCATTTTTGGGATTTTCCCTTGCTTGAACTCGTAGGGGTTACTATAACCAATTAGGGCTACACAGTTCACAGTTCGTAATTTATTTCTCTCATTTTTTACATGTGTGAATTCGCTGTTTCACATGTTTATACCAAAAATTAATGTTTAGCAAGCTTATTTTTTTTTTTAATATTTTGTTTTATTTTATTTTAAATTAGATACAAATTTTAAAAAACTGGTTATAAAACTGGGATAATCCCTTACAATGAAAATGAGTTTACTTACAATGGATACAGGTTAATATGCTTTTGTTGTTGGTAATATAAAAAAAACCAACAGAAAAATAAAGTACATAGGATTTAATTAATACAAAATTTATAAATAAGAACGTATACATATACAAGAATATACATACATATATAACATTATTATTATATATAACATATAAGAACATTTTAATTTATATGAAAGAACATATCTCGAAATATTATTTATAATAGTATGTTTTGTTCGTTTGTGTCTGTATTTTGGTGCTGTTATTTTTGAATAATTTCGTATTTCTTGTATGAGTGTGTTGTCTGAAAGTTGGTGTTAGCTAGCTTATGTCAGTTCTGTATGTTACCTGATAAGTCTCATATAACTGTTTTACTTTTCTTTTTTTTAATTTGTTCAATTTTTACTTGAAATAATCAACGTACGGCTAATTCATCTCTCTATTGATTACGATAAGATACTCAGAAGTAAGAGAGTTGAATAAATTTAAACTAGACATAAAACTCATACACTTATACATTGACAGAGACATTAATGTGAATGGATTTTTCTCGTTATCCCAAAGGAAACTAAAAAAAATCAATTAAGTAAAAAAAATCAATTTTTTCTGTTTATAGAACATAAGAATTTTTTCGTCTTTAGGACGTGATATATTTTTGTATTTCAAGGTCTGGAGTTTAAACGGTTTCACGAATATATAAGGCATCGCTCCTTATAGTGTCAATGCTGTAAATCTATGCAGCTGATTCTCAATAGTGGCCAGATATTATATTTATTTGTATTTTCTTTGACCTGATGATTGAAGCGTTTTCTGGACCTCCCCTAGCCCCGTTTATTTTTAACATGGCTTACGGAATTTATTCATCATGTTCAGATATTTGAATATCTTTTATTTCTTCTGTATCCTGTTACATTTTCTTGTATCTACTTCTTATTCTTATTTATTTATACGCTTATATGTGTAGATAATATATATTATAGATGTTGGCTACAAATTTGATTTACTGTATCTGGCAGATTTTGAATTCGCGGATAGATATCCTTAATTTATTTTTCTATGTACAGATAATATATTAATTGATTTTCAGTTATGTTTATATTATGATTTGTATGTAAGAAGGAGAAATGCTAATTTATACTAAAGACAAATTCCTGAATTATTGTTTAGAGGAATATACATTTTCCAATTAATTTGATGTGAAGTAGAACTAACTGTTGTTATGAATTCAATAAACTATTTCGCTAATTAACTTTGTAATTGTTATTTTAACCCCTTTGTATTAAGTAAAGGAAAACCAGCGTTTTTCTTAAAACTATATAAAATTATAAACTTTTTATAAAAATTGGTTACCTAATTAATCTGATTAGTTATTAAAAGTTTTAGAAAAATACGAACAAAATAGTGATGGTGATTCTATATGAAATCGGGTTTGACGTAGAATTATTAACAATTATATTGAAAACAATTTTAACTTTCTTTTCATCATTTTTGAAGATATTATTTAATTTTCAATTCACGACATATTTCCACCAAGAATATAACAAAAATAACACCTTTAAAAAGTATGATGCTTCTCAGACATTTTTTAATTATTTAGGTTGTCACTTGGGTAACTATATTTCGTATGATAATTATTTTTTCAAATGATATTCTTGTTTCATCGAAATTGATTATAATAGTACTTCAAGTATATATGTGTATGTTTATATATAAAAACAAATTAACAAAAAAAAAGGGGGGTTCTTACTTTACAGAGGCCTGATTCTTACTTTATAGGATCTATGACCCGGATTTGATTCAGGCACGGCAACTGGCCCCTCGACGAGTCCCTCCACTCTCTTATCAGTTTACTTACATTGAACGAATTCAACGAAAACATTCTGAATCTGAAATTTCAGATAAGTGTGGTCCTATAGAGAATCTAAAATAAATTCTAGTCCAGGTGGTGCGGTCGATAAATTTTACTCAAAATAAGTTTAACTTATTGTATTTTTTCCGGTGTACCGGTTTAATTATTAGACTATTATCGAGACAGTGAGACATAGAGAGTCCAACTGTAACTCAACAAACTCCCAAATGTCAATTGTAGCTGAGTTACAGTTGACTCTAATCCCTCAGCCCTGATACAATGTATCGCTTATATGCACATATTTATAAAAATTAAGTAACTTTGACATAAATATCATGATTAGATTTTTATTTGTCTTGATATGTTCAATGTTCATTTTAATAGTAATGTGAGAAATTGGAACATTTTTTCATGGTTGTACGTATTTTTTTATATGTATAATTTGTTGTATTTTTATTTTTTGGAACACAGAAACTCGATTTTTTCAGTGTCCTTTTTGATATCAAATGTTTGTATTAATAAAAAAAATACAGATTTGTATAACTTTATTTATATATCACTTTTTTAAAGATAAATACCCCAATTAATATAATATTTGTTTATATCAAGTATATTCAATTGTATAAGCCTTTACAAATTATAGTAGCTTTATAATTTAAAACGAATGATAGCGTTATTAGCAACTATTTAATTCTATATATTGTGTTGTAACAGTACTATTCTGTAAAATAGTTTTAATACACTACTAATTCACAATATTTTTTTTATTTTAATAATGTTTATGTTATTTTAAATCACTAAATAAAAGTACCTAATCTTTCCATAATTATCAATTATAGATAATTTATGAGACTAATAAAGTTATTTTCAATTTTTGTTACTTAAATTTTTTAAAATAAATTATGAACTGTATTTGCATTTCTGTCTTAATTGTCTTAGTTTGTTCATTATTTTTATAAATTATTAGCATTAATAATTTATTTTGTTCTGTGCTTAATTGTTAATGCTTTAATATTTTGTTAGGAGCTATTCAAAAGATACACAGAGGCCAATCAAAGAGATTTTTAGGCTTGATAAGCTATTTACAACCTTGACATGAAGCATTGGGTAGTAAATCATATAAAATAAATTAATGTAATAGTTGTTTTGTCTAAAATTTATAAAATAAATAAAAAGTAAATGTAGGTATGAACAATGTTTATTAAGAGACTTAATAAAGAACAGTTAATTTTGGAACAGTTAAGTTTCTGGGAAGAACACTTGTATTGAAAATTTGTTTTTATTTATTATTTTCGTGAGCTTTGGACAGTAAAAGTTCATTATTCATTTGTAATTATTAAACTGAATATTATTTTATAATAAAAATAATTATTATTTATATTGAAAATAAGTATTTTAATAATAATAATACTAGACAAATCACAGGTTGATCTAATGCAGTTCTCTATGAAGTGGTATTACGTAAATTCTTTTAAGTTACTGAATATTTTGTTTGTGTTCTTTATGGACACCGATCCGTGGAACAGTTAAAATATTTGAACTATCGAATAGTTGAAACATTTGAAATCAATCTGCGTTGAAAGTTCTTTTCATTTTGACTAAATGCCCAATTCACTATTAATTTTCATTATTAATAAATTAAGGCCTACAAAATAATATTTCCAGAACAGAGGTTGGGCAATAACTATCTATGCTTTCTCATAACCGTCTTCTTCATTTCCTTTTCTTGTCAGCTCACTTTTAGGGAGAACTCAGGCCACGTCAAAGAAAAATTTTTTTTTCTAACTAATCATACAGCACACAGGTAACCTATAGGAATACGGTAGCCAACGTTCAAAAACAAAAAGTTTTCTTTCATGTATTTGATGGTATATATGTGATCTCTAACCCATATCGGTTTTTTGTATTTAGAATTCGTGAGTTTAGGTGATCCATTTAGCGTGACACTTGCACATGAATACTATGGATTTGATATTGTTTGAGGAGCTGGAGTTTAACTTTTCTGGGGTGCATTGTCTCACGAAAATTTGATTTCGAGCCTTGGTATTTACCAAGGCTCTAATATATATATATATAAAGGCTATATATTGTTTTATTGTGGTTTTCACCTAAACGTACGCACTTAGTATGACGTCCCATTCGTATATATTGTGGCGGGATTCAATGGAACTACCTGGGACTACTTATATTCCATGCTATCTATGGTGGTTACTTTTTGAATTTAGTTACATCAATTTCTGTTGTCACTACATTTTCAGTAAGTTTAAATATCTTTACTTCCTAAATATCTTTACTCTTTTTAAAAAATGTTGGATAGACCCCAGTAAAAAAACATAAAATAACTCGATTTTTATATTCACCTAGACATTGATTTCTGTTTCAGTAAATTCCTGTATCGACATTGATTCCTTACTGAAATTCTGTTTTAATCAAAAGTTTTGTTTAATTTATATACTATATATATATATATATATATATAATATGTATAGTATATACAATTCATCTGAAAATTCATATAATGAGTACAATATGTACAATACCAAGATCTGTCATAGCTACTGAAGTTAAAAAATGAATAATGCTAACCAACCCAATAATATAACATTCTATTTTTTCAATTTATTTCGACTAGAAGTATTTCTTTGTTTGTATCTGTATAAAAATATTTTATTTTTCCTTTAGCTTGTTAGTAAAATTTAATGTTGTGCGTGGAATATCGCTGTGATCTTATCCGGATTGGAGATATAAATTATGGAATTTAAGCGTGTTTTCCCCTTGGAAACAAACATCTCGTAATATATTTAACTTTTAAGGGTGTAAAATAAAATTTAAAAAATTCGTTATATTTTTTGACAGTGGCCCTACGGACTGTACTCTTCTTATGGAAAGTCTAGAGAGCAATATTTATTAAAGGATATTTAAAAAACTTTATATCAAATGAATTACGGTATGAGTGGTTTTAATGATGTGTGCATCGATTATTAATTGATTCGAAAATGGAATTTATTATTCAATACTAAATTTTATTTGTTATTATCCAATTCTATTTTTTTCTCATTTGGAATTTTCTAAATATTTAATTATTTGTATTTATCATCAAATTAATGTGCACAATAAAATTTCGTAACTTTCCATCCAGTTCACAGATTCGTAAATGTATTTAGTTAACTGTCGACAAGGAATAAATAAAAATAAGATAGAATAAACAGGCAAACGACTTACTTTGTATAATAAAACCCAGTCCCTGGTAATTACTATCTTTCATGCAAATATATATATTACTTATATTTATTTATTAGGCTCACGTATTAGTTTTATTACGGTATATTTTTATTTTTCAAGGTTTATCATTATTTCTAGAGTGTTTTTCGCTTCTTGTTGAGCTGTTACAGCTTACTGTCCGTGATTTATGATCTATTTGGATGATGTGATGAAATATAATAAAGCATACTTTTAAGGAAGTATTTATACACTGAATCGAACACAATATAAATTAACTTGCCATAAGTTAAGTAGTGAAAAAACTAGTTTTTTTGGACCAGATTTGTTGTCTATAAATCATTGGTTTTCAAAACTTCTTATTAATAAATTATTACTTTGAGTACTGCTCAAAGGCCGATGACAATAAAAAAAGTTTTGTCATTATCCTGTCCAGGATCTTCAGAATCGATAATTTTTCAGATTAGAAGATCTGGTAGTTTCTTGTTCCAAGTACTAAGGCATACACTTTGAGGCAACATATAATTATTGTAATCAGGGAGTTTCGGTTTCAACAAATATATATGTATATATAGTTTGAAAAACTTAAATCGAACTGTTGTCGCTAGCCGCCTTAAAATATAAAAAATATATAGTTACAAAAGACTTTGTTTATTTCTTATGGTTTAGACCGTGTAGATAAATTTCTCGCCAACGTTTCGTCAACCATGCTGATGACTTCCTCAGGGCTGAGATGAGAATGAGCTTAGACTTTAAACAGTCCATTTTCATTCTTTGCACTAATTATAGTTTCATCATTTCACACTTGTGGAAGGAAGACGAACTGCCCATTCAGCCCTACAGCTACCGTTAAATATAGCCGAAGATCAATTCCCGGTATGTAAAATCTCAAGAGCATCTGGACGAGGTGAACTTCCAAAACGAGCTAAAATTATCTCCTGGGACGAATGCACGATGTCACATAAAAAAATCACTCAAAGCCAAGGACGCAACATTACAAGACTTGCGAGGAAACTCTGAAGTGATGGGAGGAGCTCTACTCATACTCTCAGGAGATTTTCGACAAACACTTCCAGTTATCCCCAAGTCAACACCAGCAGACGAAATCAATGCATGCATCAAAAATCATATATCAGGAAACACATAGAAATATTGCGACTACAAAACAAAAAATATGAGAGTTGAACTATAAAAAGACGAACCAACAGCACATTTTGATCAACATATTTACAAATAGGCGAAGGCACATATCCTATTTACCAGACGAATATTCTCATTGAACTCAACTGTGATTTCTGCAACATAGCCACTATTGAAAAAGAACTCATTGACCAAATTTATCCAAATATTATTCATAACTATACCAATCCGGGGTGGCTATTTCAGAGGGCAATTTTAGCAACTAAAAATAATATTGTCGACGTTATCAACTATAATATTCAAAAGAAAATTCCCAGGGAAGAGAAAATGTACAAATGGTACACGATGGCAAACGTTGAAGAAAGTGTCAACTTCCCTACAGAATTCTTTGCAAATACCAAAAATGCCATTACATGATCGTCAAACAGCTTTCGATTAACATCATCGAAGCCAAACTTATAACTGGAAAGGACAAAGGAAACAATGTTTATCGCCAGACTACTACTGGATCTCTAAGTGTAGTGAAGTGAATAATATTGTTTCAATGACTAACAAGGCAAGTGCTTCAATTTGGCACAAAAGACTAGCACATGCAAACAGCTTTGTTTGAAACTGCTTATTGATGGTATGGCAGATGGAATTTTGATCCAAGGTCTAAAAAATGCAGAAAACTGTGTATCTTGCGTCATGGGTAAACTTACTAGTAATCTTTTTAAGACTAAAGGTACTGGAGCAAGAAGTGTGTTAGGCCTAGTCCATAGTGACTTGTGTGGACCAATGCCTGAGCCAAGTTAGGGTGGCTCTAGGTATTTAATAACCTTTGTTGATGACTTCTCTAGAATATGTTTTGTATATTTATCAAAAAATAAATATGAAGTCACAAAGACATTTAAAGAATTTAAAAGGTTAGTAGGTTAGTCCCTTGATCGTACCGGAACACATTTCTGAGTTTAACGACATTCACATTGTATATTTTCTTATGTATTGATTACAGTGGGAGCCTGAAATTTAGTCTATCCAGGTACAATTGGGCATGACCTCGTACAGACTCGGGTCCTCATTTTACGTTCCTTCCGAAGGACCTCATAACCAAAGATATTTTACTCCCATATAAAAAATCTTTGGGCTACCTGCCGGGTTGCGAACCCGCTATCTTGGGGGTAGAAGGTTGTTATGCTTACCGCTACACTAAAAGTCACCCTCAAATTAATTAAGTTTTATTGTATTAAAGTAATAATATTTAGTCTCTCCATTTCTAATTTAACCTTTAATAAGCCATATTGTCCGACCGGGACGGGTGTTATTGCTCCCTTTCAGAGGTTTATATCATGCATTAACCCTCTTCAATCGCCGTAAATTCAATGCGCCCCCTCCCTTATGGAGACCCTACAAAATAAGGCAGCCCTTAGAAAAGCTGTCGAGAGAGAAGGTCCTGGATCCCTTGCTCTCTAATTGCCTAATAAGATCAGTGGAAGAGCCTTCATCAGATTTTATCTCCAGCGAGGTAGCTATATCCCGAATTAGAGAACTCCCTTGGTTGGCTATTGGCTTTCAGGGCATTTCCAGACTAAGGTAGGCCCTTGTTAAAGGCAACGTTCGGAAGGACTGCCAAGTACTTAGTTAGTTTGAATTAAATATATTAGTTTCGTATTCTTTTTTGGTCAAATAACGTTGTACACGTTTATCGTCTTAGAATTTTTATGCAATTCATATAAATAGCGTGATATTCTTGGAACCTATCTCAAGTAATCTACCGTTTTTGTTACCATAATAACTGAATACAACTCATATATATATATACTCGTATATTTAAAACCTGAACTTTTGTTATCTTACGGAATTTTAATTTTTCACTTTTTCAATCCTCCAGTCTGAATACATCTTTCACTGAAATAAACAAATCCCTATTGTATTTTTGTTGTCATGCCGAAGTTTTTTTTTATAGTTGTGAAAAAGATGATATTCAATTTACGGAGATTATAACTACGCATTTATGTTTTAGTAAGGGTTGCCGAAATATCTATACGTGATAGGATACTAAATTCAGTAGTCCGAGAGATAATGGGTACTCACAATACCATTCTCTTTGAACTCCTACTGAGGATGAAAACTAATAGAATCTCAAAAATTATCATGCACTGGTGTACTAAAGAAAGAAGAGAAAGCCGACCTAGAATTTCTGGAGCAACCAAGTTCAGGAGGTCATGGTAGGATACTGCCTCAATGAAGATGCTCTTGACAGAAAGACCAGAAAAAAAGATGTACTAAATTTGGAGAGAAAACCTCAACATTGGGGAACTCTCAATAAAAAACAAAATCTTAATAACTTTATTTTTTTTTAAATATTGGTACAAATTATAATTATATATACATTCAGACAAGACACTGAATATCTACTACTAAAAATGTCGGCCTGTCCACCTAAATTCGTCATAATGACGTGGTTATTATACAGTAGGTGCTTTATGCCAGTGATACATTGACGATACACACTAAGGGTGACATGGAAAGGTCCTTATAGAGGAATGAAAAATAATTAGGAATTTTATCGGACCAAAACAGGGTAGGATACAGGCTTCAATACAGAGACACGACAGAGAAATCGTCATCAATCAAAAACAGACATCATTATCATGGACTCCCACTCTCCAACCAAATTTTTGGATGTGTACAGCAGTTCAGGACTACTACTCCCTGCAGGACACCAGTTAATATTGATCTTAAAAAATCCCGGGTAGACTCAGAGGGTATCACGGACTAAAGTTAATGTACTTGGATACAATTAATGAATTTGGGAAGAGATGTTAGTGACACAGACCAAAGACCAATGTGGAAACAAAACCAGATTTCCTTTACACGTGTAAATCAAACAAACAAGTAATTTATTATTATGAATTTTTTTCTTAAAATAACAAAACTAAGCATAAATAAATACAAACAAATAAATAAAATAAAATATAACGTTTTAACACATAACACTAATATGCATCTTTTACGATTATGGTAGTAATATTGACGGAATCAGTTGAAAAATTTCATTTTTTTTTTATGCTCATTTGACGAATGGTGTGCAAATCGTTGGCAAGGCATAAGATGGGAAGTTGATGATTGAGTTGGGCTTAAATGGGCCTTGGAGTGTGCTGTTATCATGCAAAGGCCAAACTGCTCACAGCACGGAGCTCAGTAGTTGGAGCACTTCCAGGCAAAATGTCAATCAAATGTCGCTGGAAAAGTCTGTTATGCTTACGTATAGCTTTCTCGATTTTTATCAGACCTAATTCAGGCAATAATGATTCTTTTTAACAAATACGAAACCATCACTACTAATAAATCTTTGTTTATAATTATGATACGGACCGTACCGTCTTTCATCGAGTTCCCAAGTGTTTGTCTCCAAGAACAAGATTTATATTTTTATTCGATTAGCTAGTCGCTGATACACAATGAACCTCGGATACAATTCATTTAGAGGGCCGCTAATAAAAATACTATTGGTGCCGAAAATTCGCCTTAATATTTGGAATTTACTTGACATTGCTATGTATGAAGCAGAAGGCCCAGACGAGGCCAGGTGAAGACCAACGTATAACCCAATCTAACCCTGTTCACAGATAAGTTTAATTTATTTCCTGTCAGGTATTTTATGGCAATCCTTTTTATATATACCAAAATCGGTATCATTAATCTTGTTTAAAATTGAATAAATAAACTAAACTTATTATAATTCCTTTGGTACATACCCCAGATGCACTATTTCATGTATAATTAATATATTGAAGGTATAATAGATGAGTAAATTGGTAAACACAAGAACAAACCTCTGGAAAAGAACCCAATTAAGATAAGGGCATAGAAATAACTTGAGTAATCTCGATTGATACTCTGGCATCCAAAATAAATAAAATTAAAATAAAAAATCATAATAAATTCTTTGATCCTTTATCTATCTAATGCTCTAATTGAATTTTGGATTTAGATGACAGATATGCAGCTCCAAACCCAAACTGTTTTTTTTTTTTTTTTTATTGTATCCCTCTATCGATGCAATTATTAGCGTTATTATCTAATGCTCCCTGGCGTTGCCAATCTTAAATATGGCTTATTTTAAACGAAGTTCTCATTTTTTTACGAAAAATATTCAAGATCATATTTAAGCAATAAGTATTAAGGTACTTCTTCTTGTTGTAATATTAAACATGCAATCCATTCATTGATCGAAAGTTTAAAAAACAACAAAAACATTTTTTTAGGGACGTGTGGTTGAATATTGCTTCTGCCATTTCGTTATCCTTTAATTACAAATATAGCAAATAGTTATAACAATTCATCATTCATATATTTAATATTCATTTGGACTACTCTAATTTACATTATATAGATCACGACATAATGGCCGTGTACAATGATAGGTGCCTTGTTTCTGAATGGTTTTGATTTTCATAAAACTTGCATGAATATTGTTTTGTTTTTATTTAAACAAAAAAAAAACAACCTGTACCAGTACAACCCGTGATCTGGGTAGGGTTCAGTACATGGTAGAGACTATACTATTTCAAGGACAACGATAGTACAGGAAGGTAATTTGTCCTAGATCACGTTCAACCCCCAGATTTTACCCTTTAATCTGGGCAACCACTTTATAAACTCTGGGGTAACCCTTGGAGGATTGTAGATCCTATAGAACCATCCCTCGGGGCTAAAAATTAAATAAAAGTCTTGCCAGTAGCGGGATTTGATTCCAAGACCTTCGGTAGGACACTGAGACACTCAGCTCACTAAGTACTCGAGAAAACAATTATGAACTTGGTGCACAAAAATTAATTTTAGAATTAGCAGCATTTGCTTAGTTTGGGTTTAACTGTGGCTCGATATGAATTAAATTAGGAAAAAGGATTAGAAAAAAAAAGGTTTCATGAAAAGAAATTATGGAAATATCTGTAGCATTTCTCCGGTAGCTTATGAATTCGTCATTATGCCATAAAATAATGTAGTTAATTGCACACTATAACTCTTCATGTTTGATTTTTATATCCTAAGCATGATTTTTGAGTTTAAATTGTGGAATAGGTTACCTGTGACAGTATATACCCGCTCATCATAAAACAAAAACCCTGAAGTGACGTTTTTAACAGGAACCACGATGTGACATTTTTCGCCGTGTTTTTCACGATATAACAGGTCGTGAAACGTGTCGCAAGCGCCATTTTGCGGAGGGGAGGCACCTGGTGGTCATTTAAATAATTGTTGAGCGAGACAGAGGATTGTTGCGGACGCCTGCGGGTGACAGTGAGGGCTGGAGTGCCCTCCATTTGCATGGGCCCTTTCCTTCCATGGCTGCCCGTCCAATTCACCGCCATTGTGGAAAACTGTGGAGGATCGCGCGATTGAAGATGTCTGATCTGCCGATGACGGAACTCTGATTGCCGGTCCAATGGCCATTCCTGTCCGCTATGTCTTCTGTCAGTTCCAATATACATCTTTAGCGGCCCTTGCCTAATTTTTTTATATGGGTGTCATCCGCATTCTAGAATTTTTTTTAAACGAAATTGATTTTCATTTAAATTTGTTTTAGTCCTGATAGCACAACTTTATTGTAAAAAGATAATTCAATACTATTGGAGTGCGTCTATTTACCACCATAGTGGTACAACCGACTATTCGGCATTAAAGCGGAATTTCACAATTTTTAGGAGCGCATTAACCCATTAAGAGACGTGCCCGATTCCTTCAGAGGTTAATTAGAATCTTACAGCGTGGTCGTTCTACGGAGTTGTAGCATATATTTTTTCGGCATCGAACCTTTGAGGTATTGCTCGTAGCGTCATTCATACTTCAATATTAATAATAATAATCTTACAATGAATAAATTGTGATAAAATTAGAAGTCCGGCTTCTGTCAAAATGTTCATGATGAAATTGTAAAAGAAGAAATGTCAGGAGAAAAAATTAATGAACAATTGTATTAAAAATTCAATGTCATTTGGAATGATAAGGATCCAATTTAGAAACTCTGTTTTGCTCTAATTGGATTTAAAATTTCAACACCATATTATTAAATTAAGACTCAACCGACTGAAATGTGTTGGTTTGGATTGGTAAAGGCCAGACATTATGAAATAATATGAGCCTTTTCGAAAAAATATAATAGGATTACGTAATTGTCAACATAACTCTGTTCCGACCATGTACATCAAACTTAAAAAGTACTTCTTGTTAATCTTACTCACATATCATTTCTAGCGCCGAGTAGCCTCTAGCCGCTGATGCTAGACCAATTTCTTTGAATCTGCTATATTCTGCACGGGTGGTTGGTCCAGTGCTAGAGGCACCGTCTCCTCGATACAACTGGTGGTTATGCTATACCCAACCTTGTGTCCACGAGTAAGCCCAAGGAAGGTGGCCACGAGTAAGCACTTTTTTACCTTGTGTAAAAAAAAAAAAATAGGGTGTGGCTTTGTCATGGAAACGTGCACTAGTTGCTGCCCAATGTGTCTTCATAATTGATCATCGCACTCAATCGAGTCCGTTGTCGATATAGAAGCGATTTCATCATCCACTTAATTGCATAATTTCAACCGCTCCAGCTGCAGATGTACGCACCGTCGTTGATCCGTTCGGCCGCATTCATTCTTCATTCATTCTCGGCACTTCTCGACTCGGTCATATGTGTAATATTGCTACCATTCAATCGCTCTTGAGAAGACCTTTCCAACCATATACGATCTCTGTATTTGGATTTGGCTTTTAGACGCGTGTAAAGTATATAATATATACTTTTGATAATTTTTTTTTTTATTCCAACACCATATTATATTCACTATCACTACCTTCACTAATATTTTATATACAAATGATAGATTTTGACGACAGCTGACGATTGAAACTTAACCCGTTGAACGGGACATCTCTGTTTTGGTCCACAGGGAACATCCGTCATATTGACGGCTATCAGCTTCTTGAAAATGTTTGCATAATTTGCTTAAAACACTGTAGATTTTCGAATAATATTTATTAGGAAGGTTATTAAATTGAATGATATTGGTACATCACTATACTTTCGTACGATAGGGATAAAAAAATCAAAATTTGAAAAACAAAAACATTTATTTTTCATTTGGGATCATTTTCAAATGATAAAATCAGTCTTTATTTTTCGACTTACTATTTTATTTAGTCTTTGGACCTTTGTATTTTCTATTTGTAACGATATAATAACATAAAAGGTTCTAGTGCAACATAATGACTTGTTGAAATAATAAACGCTCTAAAGAAATAAATTTCCATAATTGAGTGGTTTTTGTTCCAAAACAACAATAGGTTGCTGAAAAAACCCCCACCAAATAACAAAAAAATAGGTCTTAATAGCATTTTCCATTGTTTTTATTTTGGCAAAATAACAATGTGTATATTCCTATATTGTATATTCCTAAAAAAACAACTTCAGGTTTTTGCCGTGTGAAAGAAAAAAAAAGTTTAGTCAAAATATTATAGGAACAATGATAATTATTTACTACTTCAATTCATTTTATAAAGAGTGATTTTTTTTAAAAAACAAAAATTGAATGAACTTTTGCAGGCAGAACATCCGTCATTTTGACGGGTATGAGCATTACTGCACAGGCAGAATACCCGCCATTTTGACGTGGCACGTTCAGCAAGAACATACCATACTAAGAAACAAAGAGTGGTAGAGGGTCCCCGAAGTGATGCGATCATGTACCGATATTTGACAGAAGATGTCACATAGATCCCGACTTGTGCTGCATGCATGAATAAAAGTGTAAAATTTTGATGTATGTTCCGTTCAACGGGTTAAACGAACGTCGTAGCTTCTGCGAATCAAAAGTTAAACGCCCTGGAAATCTCGATACGCGCAAAATTACCTCAAAATGGTTACGTTCCCCCCTCCACCACGCGCGATGAATCTCAGTCCTCACTTTGCGTAATGAATTATTTTATCCTTTAGCTGTCCAGTGGTATAATTCAATTTTGGATGGAGATGATAGATATGTAGCTGAAACACCAAACTGTATCCTGCGATATTGTTATTCGGTTTTTGAATAGCTTCCCACTTTTGAAGTTATTTTAAAGACGTAATCACGTCTAAAAGTACTGCACTGTTTTGTCGTGTGATTGTGACGCACTGAACTCGGGAACCCGGGTGAGCGTTTTTCTCCACTTGTCTGGCAGTTGGACCAGTCTCTGTGGAAAACTACACTACATATTAATTGGTATTTGACTGCTTTCTGTTTTAACCATTTCCACACATATGATCCGTACGAATATGATATATTTTGAGTAGCATTCGTTTAAAAAACTTGTCACACTAATTTTTTTATTTATTTTCATAACATCTTTATAAAGGGTTGAATTATTGATAGCTGATCATTATCTTAATATTATTAATAAACATCTAATAAGTATTAAAGATATGCTTTGTACCAAAGCAATGCTAACGTTTTGTTTCTTGACTGTGGTGTCGTGATTCTGTATCAGCTATAATAATGACGGACGAAAAATAAAATAATATATATGGCCTGCTGTTTGATTAATTTTCAAGAATTGATATACTTCTTTCAATTCAAAAATCGTTGCGTGAAAATAACTGTTTGTATTTTATTTGATTGTTCTAATAAGACGAAACAATTTGACACCACAATTCCTATTTTTCATCTTTTTCAGGCGTCTTGGCATATTAGCTGTATAGCAAGAGGTGATTTCAATGTTATAGATGAGTTTTGGAGTTTTTAGATTGTTCTAGAGAGATGGGAATCTACGTCCTCCACATTATACACAATTATACGTTACACCTTATTAGATTACTTCCATAGGGAAGACATCATTTCATGCATTCTAATATAATTAATAATATTTGCCACATTTTCTATTTCAACATTATAAATCCATAATAAACTATTGTGTTATTTGCCACTATTAACTATCTTGGTCGTTTTCTAATTCAACTTTTCTTTCTCCTAACTGCTAAGAGCTCTCATAACACAAGGGAACAAATTTTTATTAATTTTTTGTTGCATGGAGTTTTAGGCCTGTTGTTTACTAATTAGAGGTTGGTGATTACAAATCTAGCCTCAGTTTTTCTCCAGCACCTTTTGTTTTTGGCAAACAGCTGATAGACATATATTTGTACTAGTCACATTCAAACTTCAATTCAACTGAGTTGTTTAGTGAAAAAGTTTGTGCTCTTGTGTTAAATAACAATGTCCAAGTTAAGAAATATCTGTAGAAACGATCCAAACTATTTCTGTAACATTTGTGGTGAATATACATTCAAAAATTGTAGGCTAAGTGTGTCAGAGTTTATAACACAGGTATATTTTGATTACTTTGGATTCGCTTTGGACATCCGTGACAAGTACTGGATCCCTCATATGGTATGTAAAACATGTGTTGAGTCTTTGAGATTATGGGCAAATAAGAAAAGACCCCATTTTAAGTATCAAACACCAATGATTTGGCGGGAACCTAAACAAAACTATTCTTCAAGTGATGAAAGTCGGACAAGTGATTCTTACCCTGATTTTACTTCTGAGCCCCAGCTCTTTAATCAGGAAGACCTCAATGCATTAATCAGAGATCTTGGTCTTCCTAAAAAGACATCGGAGATTCTAGCTTCTCGATTAAAGCAAAGAAATCTTTTAACCCCAGAAACAAGAATTTCATACTATCGTAACCGAGAGGCAGAATTGCTGTCATTCTTTTCTAAAGATGACGACTTTGCTTTTTGTTCAGATGTTCCTGGTTTATTGAAAGCAATGGGAGTACAGAAGTATGATCCAAATGAATGGCGTTTATTTATTGACTCCTCTAAACGTAGCCTGAAATGTGTACTTATGCATAACGGCAATAAGCTGGGTTCGATAACGATTGCACATTCAACTACAGTCAAAGAAGAATATGCTACTGTAGCTTCTGTAATGGATAGAATCAAATACAACGAACAAAAGTGGTTGATAAGTGTTGATCTAAAAATGGTGAATTTTCTTCTTGGACAACAAGGTGGATATACAAAATATCCATGTTTTATTTGTTTATGGGACAGCAGAGCTAGGTCTGAGCACTGGATTAGAAAAGATTGGCCTTCCAGGCAATCTATGGTTCCGGGACAACTGAATGTAATAAATGAGCCCCTTGTGCCCACGGATCGAATAATACTGCCACCTTTGCATATCAAACTAGGGCTATATATGTGTGTGTGTGTGTGTGTGTGTGTCTGTGTGTGTGTGTGTGTGTGTTCAACTAATATTATTCAACAAATAAGACATAATCATTCATTATATTCTATAAATTATGAAGTAATTAACTAGATAGATAGTTGTAGAAATTTATTAATATTTTTATAAACCAATCTAAAATCTTGAAAACATTAAATAATTTTATTAATGTATATTTATTTAAAAACATCGCCACACTATCGAAAAAATGATGATGAACAGTGCATATCAGGCGCCTATCTGAAAATTTATGCTTTCCGTTAAATATCTGAGTCATGTTATCAAATTTATAATTTAAAATTTGCTATATGCCATATTACATATTTGTTAATAAAAATTTGCTGTAGGATTGATAACTTATATAAAATTCATATGAGGAAAAATAACATTGTATAATGACATAGGTGAAATTTGTGGCACCTGTGCATAGTGGGCTAAGTCGAATTTTGTGAACTTCAAGCTATCTACTTAGAATCGTAATTTTTTTCTCTTTCCTTGTGTCTAGCACGTAAGTGTTATTGGTGTTGCATCCGTCCATTGCAATGAAGGATATTCCTTTGTGAATCGTGGGCTGATACTCCAATCTTGTACTTAAAATAAGTTCAGAAAAATTACCAATTTAAGTAGATAGCTTGAAACTCACAAAATTCGACTTAGCCCACTATGCACAGGTGCCACAGAAATATGTTTGCCGATACGCTCTAATCTTTAATGAAGCTTGGAATTATTTTTTCACTCTCTGAAAAGTAGCTGTTTTCGCTTTTGGTACTTTACATTCGTTTGATGATATAATATCTGTATAGTATATTTTTTGTAATTAGTATATTAGTAATTGTAATATGTTAGATCAAATTTTTGAAATCCTCATTCACTGAGTCCGGTTTTATAATTATGTAATGGAGTAACAATTAAATTTTTAACAAAAATGACGATATTTAGATTAAGAAATATATTTTTGTTAAGGGAAAAAAATCTCAGCAGTTATTGTAAACTTGCATACTAGGGTACTGCATTTTTTTTTAATTTCGTAAAATATTTCACTCCTGGTAGTTGAATGGGTAGCAGCGCACAGGAGTGTACTGACAATATTTACTCCAGCAGGAATTAACCTTTATAATGAGCAGATTTTTTCCATGAAGTCAGAGTTTGAGGAATCCCAGGTGAGAATCTTGATCTTATTGAAATACATCTAAAGGTAGAAATCTTGTCTTTTATTATAATCTGACTAGATTCTTGGTGATTTGAGTTCATGGTAGAACCGATGAATTATTATGGCTAGGTTTGTAGGTTTTAAGTTCAAATTAAGGTACAAATCCACACATGACGATAGTTCGTTACAAAAAGAATTACAGATGGCTTCAAAATCCTTTTGGTCTATAGGTAGCAAGCACCGGACGGACTAGATAAGCTATTAAAAAAAAGAAAATCGTTACTTTATAACAGTTAACTTTTTATCTCTCATTAACGACTCGATCACTAAACTGGTAGGATTGTGATTTTTTGTATTACATTATAGTTATAAGTTCAATATGAGTATTATTATTAGTTGTTGAATGTATCTTCTAAAAACATGTTAGTGTTTTTTTATAAATTTATTTAGGATGTTTTTTAGGGTTGGTTTCTTTTCCATGTTTCTCATTTTTTCTCTTGGCTGTACATTACTTCCCACCCAGATGTGCAGGCCGTCTGTCTGCTTTCGAAGATTGAAAGGTTGAGGATGGGCCGTCGAGGAAAAATAAGTTTGCCGAGGCAGCAGGTTAGAGCATATGTGAAAAAAAAGAACATTTTGAAGAATTGATGTACAATTCCATATCTTATAAAAATGAAAAAATATTATGATTACATTTGGAGGGCCTAGTGAAGTGTGTCTTCTTCTCGCCCTTGTGTCTCCTATTATGGTACATGGTACAGAGTTATAAATAAATGTAGCATCGCGCTAAAAGTGAACCGAAAAGAGTCTCGAAAATAAAGTAGCGAATGCACTGAACAATACGGAGTGACTACACTTCACTAGCTCTCGTGACTGACTTAACTTGATCGACACTAGGCACGTGACATATTTAATAACGTACGAGTGCCCTGGCCGACCGTTTATGTGCATATCGGAATTATCTTTTGATAAAGATGCAAAATAAATAACGAATAACAACAAGGAAAACCAAATGTGTACAAAAATTATGTTAAATTAATTAAAACAATTATATTATGTTAAGGTACATCCATATAAACCAAACAAAGAAAATAAACTATATTTTAAAGTGTCGGCGTCAAAACCAGGTGTCCACGAGGTCTAAAAGATGAGGCCCAAAATCGATTTATTTATGCATATGAAAAGCATTTTAACTACTTATTAAAAACTATTTCTCTGAACGCTTTCATGTACCCTTGCATTATGCATTTAATAAAATGGTTCGATAGAAAACGGAATCTGTGTTCTATATTCGCTGGAGCGGGAGTCAGTGGAATGGATAGCTGAATATTTCATTATCAGCGGGGTCATTGGAAGAGAGTGATGCTGACCGTAATGTTGCCCGCACTCTCTTCTATTTTGTCCTTCTCCCCTCTTTATTTATTTAACTTTGATTTACTATCCCTCCTTCGTTTCCTCATTCCCTTCTTAATCCCTAATGTTATAGGTGTTGGAAAATACATTGGGTATGAGTGAGGGTTTAGTGCCGTTGAATAATGTAAGCTATTCCAAGGTTTTAAATTTTCTTAGTGAACAGCTAATGTTTATAGTTATCAACAATAATAAAACCAACAAGAGAGGTACTAAAGCCTATGACGTGATCGATAATCAATTTTACACTATAACTGAAAAAATAATATCATATTGGTATATCATAACTATAAGAATCCGTCGTGAGAAACATAGTAGGATATGTAATAATTATATTAAACAACATTTATCAAAAAATATACATAGGAATTTTCTAATTGCAAAACAGAGGCCTTCTTTCTATGTTCAATATTCTAAAGAGAATCGTTTAAGCCTTGATGAAATAATCAATAATAATATAATAATTAATACAGATTTAATAATATTCAGGTTAGTAAGCATGTACATAATAACAAATATATAAATTTAAAAAAAAAGAAATTATCGGTACAACCTACTAGGATTCTTGGGTCCAGTACTTGGTAGAGTCTGTGCTCTTTCTAAGAGAACGGTTGTGCAGGGGATTGATTTGTCGATAATCACACTCAACCAGCAAGTTGTTTTATATAATTCTAATAATAATATTATTTATTTAAAGGAAATAAAAGAATTCTGAGAGTAATTTTCAAAACAAATGTTTTAATATTAAAATGTTCGAAAAAACAAAACAAGATCAGTCTCAAGACCGTTGTCTTGTGAGAAGGTTGCTTGCTACTCTACACTTGATTTTGTAATCACTCTCTCCATCTTCTTCATCTTTAATTTTTCAAATCTCATCAGTAAAATTTCATGCTATTTTCATCTAATTTTAGACTTACCGGTAAGAGACATTTAATTTTTTCTACTCATCATCATTTCGAATCATCAAGTCATCTCTATCAAGAACTCAGTTCATTTCTCAGTTTTATATTGATTCACAGACCTGTAATATTTTTTTTGTTTTAAGACTTATCTATCTTTAATAAATAAGTTAATTTATTTTTTTTAGGTAAATAGTGTAGATAATAGCTTAGTGCATTTTCTTTTTTTTCATAACTTTTTTAATTATTTTTTAATAATTTTCTTTGTATTTTCTTAGGTTTAGTTGTGCATATTAATATTTTTATAATTGATGGACATTAAAATTAACAAATAATAAGTTTGAGGAATCATCAGTAATTACTCATGGTTTACTAAAGTAAATAAATAAGATTAAAAAACACTTAAAAGACAGAACAAAGCATTTCTGACAACTATTCATTTAAGAAAGAAATAATAATTTATAATTTATTTTGCTATGACTCCCATTTGTTTGTAGACTGAAGAATGTTTTTATTTACTGTATATAATTTCCTGAATGTATATGAACCTACTTAAAACATTGCTCGCGACTAAAGGGCAGGAGGCAGTTGAAGTGTTAATTTAAATTCATTTCGCATGGGCAGCCGAAGGAGAAGCAGCCAGGCATTATCCCCCTCCAGAGATCTGTTCATGGTAGGGTGGCCATTGCGAGGGAGACCGCGCTACACCAGAAGGCCAGAATATGCGGCTAAGTTTCTAGAGTGCTCCCGGGACCAGCTGTCGTCTGCAAAAACTTCTCAGCTCTGCCCGACCGAACCTGTAGTTCTGTTTTGTCAAGGTCCAGTTTCGTTATAGTTTAGCATCAAATTATCGAGCATAACACTAGGCTAAGTGTAATAACATTCAAGTTATTTATATATTACCTACATATCATTACATACAGTAAAATAAACTAATGAGAAATAATTATTTGGTACAATGGCGTTATCAATGAAAATTGATTATCCCTTTTTATTTAATTAGTGCTGGTGGTGTTAATTGAGATAAGTTAAACATCCATTTATTCAGAATGGACAATCATCGACCAAGCAAATTTTTGACTATTTTAAAAATACCATGATAGTATGGATTTGGAACAATTGAACTTTACAGAGACTGACACGCTAGAAGAAAGTAAGGAATTATTCATTGTTTTCCATAAGTGTAGGTGTTGATTGAGAGGAGTTAAACTGTTATTTAATGGTTACAAATAACCGAGTTTCAAACAGAGAAATCTACCAAAATATGGAAAGAATACTGTCTAAATCTTTACATCACTTCTTCAAAGGAACAACGACACATGTCTTCACTAGCAATTATATCGGTTGAAGCTTTTTAATTCAGGAACGACATATCTGATATGGCGCTTCCAACATGCTTTTTTATTAAAGTCATATTTAGAGTTAAATCATATTTGAACTTGAAGCTTGATGGGGAATAATAAAGCTTTTATAAATTTTCTAATGATTAGTGAAATAATTTCAATACTATCATTACAATAGGAATAAATTATTTGCGTCAGAAATATTCAAATGTTTATTTTTTTAAACTAATTCGGAACTTTGTTGTTTTGCAGGAGCGATATTTAAACATCTAGAGTGTCTGGACAACCTTTTATAAGACCGCTTTATAAGGTGAAAGCTTTAAAATCATCTTTTTAATTTTTTATAATTATTGGTCAGCTGTTTTGATTTTTAAATATTTTTATTTTCAAGAAAAAAAAAAGCTTCCGGATTCAAATCCCGGCCGGGGGCGTATCTTTTCTCTTTAAAATAAAAATACTTTAAATTCATAGGCTTAGTGATTAAGATCCTCTTTTATTATGATAATCGTTCCGAAACCCGGAGGAAGAATACTAGGATATGGCTACAAATCCTTCTTGAACAAATTGTTATAATAATATGCTCTACCTGTCGTGGTCGAGAGCCATTTGTCGAAGGTGAGTTGGGAGGGGAGGTAATGCCCTCTTCCATTTCCAGAGACAGGGGCGCCTAATAGCATTTTAAATGATATTTAATCTCCTTGTCTTTAGCTGTTGCCCACCTGTTCTCTATAAGGAGCTTGCCTCTATCCTCTTCTTCTAAGCCCTCCTGTAGGTTCTCCGCAATTAGCTATGCAAAACATCTCACTTTGCAATTATTTATAACAAATAAATAACAGCATATCAATGACTGCTGACACAATATGCCTGAAGTCGGCAAACTATATCCCATGAAGTGCCTCATCTGATAATTTCAAGTTACTTACTTTAGCTCCGAGAATACAGTAGTTCACAGTCAATACGATACACTAGGAATTTTTTTTTCGTATTGACGGCTTCGGATCATAAGTACAACTTCACTTTCATTTTACCTACTGGAGTTTTCTTTGTCCCTCATATTCCTACACGTGCTCACTGACACGTTTCTGATATCCCCTACCTAGCCGTCGAACCTTCTCTGACCTTACTTCATCCTGAAGACCATCCAAATTTTTCACTCTGCCTCCAAACTCACTTTCTTCTAGCGTGCGAGACTCTGTAATGCTCAACTGTTCCAAATCTTTCTTTACTTCTTTACTCCACATTTTATTGGTCTCTTTTCCCTCCTAAAATTGTAAATATTTGCTTGTTCTATGATTGTCCATTCTGTTAAAATGTTCGAGAAATGACAACCTCCTCCTTCGCATAGGATTTGAGATTCTTTCCATTTTTCGGTAGATTTCTCTGTCTAGTTTATTATCATAATTAGTTCTCATTAGTTTATTGTATAATTAAATAATTTAATTAAAATTAAAATTTTCTGGATCAGATTGAAGGTAACACAAAGGACAGGGACATGAAGATATAAAGTCCATGATGGTAGAATTAGATATTGATATAATATAACGGACTTTATCGGGAGAGATTGCAAGGAATAGTTGGATATTAGTTAATGATGGTTGAGTGACACAGCTTGATTGGTATAACCGAATTTTAATATTTTTTATTAATAGATTATCACTTATTGGGTCAAATTCTGTATTTCCTCTTTGATAGTATGTTCATTAAAACTAATATGAGTGAGAATCATATTTTTAAAAGGAACATAAGTTTTGACGTTCATGGTTCCGGTGTCAATGAGTCAAACAAATACACCATGTTCTGCTTTTTAAAGAATATGGTGTTTGTTTTTCCTGACGTTAAGCACCACAACTTCTTGCTTAACATTTTCTTTTTTAGAACTTTTCCTGTAAAATAGAAAATATGTCTGTTATAACGTAAACCTGAATGGAGGGTTAAAATTCACTTTTACTTCTCTGCTTTCCTCCCTTTTTAAGGTATCCGAAGAACCAGCACAATGTTTCGGTTTAATTCAAGGAACCGTTAGATGAGCTCTTTGTTATCACTCTTAACAATATGCCCTATAATTTATTATGAATTGAAACAATTTTACTTTACCATTCGTGAAACCATTTAGAATTTAGTCCGCTCTCATAGTTGATCATTTGACGCTTTTGTTAAATTACTCAGTTTAGAGAAGGTTCAACAAGTTCAACTAAGAAGGTCACGCGGCCATCTTCTTTTCAGACTCCTCGGAGAATTATCGGGGGGGAATTGAAGAGGAAGCTAGGTTTGAAACTATAGGGTTTGAGTGGGAATGAAGATTGTTATGAAAGTATAGATAGCGGGTTCGGGCCAAATCACCAACAAATGGGACATTAAGGTCATTATGGATGACTTTATTCTTAACAAAATAAGGGGAATTGAGGATTTTACGAAGGAATTTGGATTGTAGGGATAGGATACGAGAGGAATTCGATAGCTTATTGTAGCCCCAAACCTCTACTCCGTAAGTCCAAACAGGTCGTATGATGGCCATGTAGATGAGTCTTTTGTAGTTAATTGGGAGCTTACGGCTTTTGTCTAGTAAGTGTTGAAGTAGCCTGAAACTTCGAGCGGTTTCTTGTCTTTTGAGTCTTGTATGTTATAGTAATTTAAAATTTTATCATAAAATGTAATGTAGAACTTCCACATTAAAAACGACTATTTCGAAAGAGGGAAAACTATATTTAGAATTTATATTTATAATCATTTATGTGTATGCATGTATTTTAATGTTGCTTATTTGTACAAAATTAACAGTGAAATCAAAGATTATTCAATAATAATAACATTGTTTAATAACATTCGTATTATCATGGTTGTAAGTTATTAAGTTTATGGAACTCCCAAATTTAAAGACAATCAATATTCCCTTGGCTAGTATGTTGTAGAAGAATTTCTAATTCCCCCTCGTATTACGACTTTGAGATTCCACATACATTTAAGAAACTATTCAAGTTTAAATTTACATGGCTTCCTTAAAGGCATAGTTGCGTGAAATATTATTACGACAGTTTAGGTTTCATGAAGTTTTAAAGCAATCAATAAAATTGTAAGTTTGCCATTTTTATGTTGAATATTCTAAAAGGAAATCCGTTTGATTGTTATATTGATGTTATCTTAATTATTAAATGACATTTTTGAAAATTATTTTTAGTTATTTATTTTAACATGTAAGAATGTTAATCAAGCATAGTTTATTAATAATTAACATTGGTAAATAAACTAACATATTTATTTTTTATTTTATTATTTATTTCTTAAAAAATCCTGGTTTTATCTTCGTAGTATCACAAATCACTTCCATTTGTACATTTTATAGAAAAACGTAGGAATAATCAGGGAGAATGAAGGTTGGCCTTGAAATATACTAATAAATTATTCAAGACCTTATCGTTATGTTGGGTGATAATGGAAAGAGAGAGAGGGGAAAGAGAGTGAGAGAGAGAGGGAGAGAGTGTGAGAGAGAGAGAGTGATTGAGTGGGCAGAGCAAAAGAATCTGATTGGCCGAGCGGTGAGGTTGCAAACAAGGGAAAACCTGATTGCTTCAATGTCCATGCTAATGAGTCCTACATTTCTTTTGTATAATATTTCCCAGGCAAAGGTTTTGTTGCTTGCCTAGGAAAAATGTATGGGGAAAATATATTTATACACAAAGCCTGATACATTAATTATTTGGAGTCTTGATTTCTTTATAAAAAAGGTCTCATACAAAAGTTTTGATTAGAAAAAGAATATTCATTTCTGTAATTTCTAACTAGATTGCCTATTTTTTCTTTATCGGTTTCCCCTGACACTTAGAAATGCAAGAAAATTTTAGAAAAAATAATGTATATAAATATTTTCAGAATCAAGTTTAATATAGAAACATAATTTTCATTATAAATATTTAACCAGCTTATATAACTTTTTGTGTTTTTTAACAAATTATACCTAACCTTTATGTATAACTAATCAATAATTATTTTTATGGTCCACTTGTGAATGGTTTATGTGAATTTTAATCCATTTGACCTGGGATTTTAGCATTGCCAGTTGTAGTCAATTTAAAAAAAATAACCAATATGTTTGGGTGGAAAATAGTTGACTGGATAATTCAATCCATTATTAGAATTATCCAGTCAACTATTTTCCAATCAATCATGTTTGATATTTGATTTGGAGATCTTACTTCTTATTTCTGCAATCACGTTTCATAGTTCTTTTAATAAATGCCGTTATTATAATTACGGGAACAAAATAAGTAATCTTTTTAAACACGCATCATTCCTGGCTTCACGATTTCGTTGGATTCATCAGGTCACCCTATTGACTTTTTTGAAACCGGATGAACGCAACTTCAAATGATTCTATATATGTATATCTCGCAAATGACCTGGATTGAGGATTACAATTATTTTTTCATCCCTCTATGGAGTTTTCTTCTTTTTTTATGTTAAAAGTTAAGAGGCTTTACTAAATTCATTTTATTTTTGTTCATAGCAGGGTTCGAACTTCCCTGTGAGTGGCAAAATTGACTCGCTAAAAGCTTATGGGTTTTTGTGCTGTAATCCCAGCAAAGTGCAATGTAACAGTTTTTATGGTGCTATTATTCAGAGTGATTGCTGTAGGTATTGAATTTGAGTTGATGAAAAGCCTTGGAATGTGATTATTTTTTATTATTTAATAAATTTAGAACGGTTGTATATATTTAATTAATAGAGAATGTTACGATTATAGTAGGAATAGAAGTATGATAAAAACCTTGGTATCGTTTTATCAGTAGTATGATTCATTTTAAAAGAATTATTCAATTTAATCCATTCGCTATTTAACCAGTTAGTTAAAATACTTTACCACACTTATAAATAATTATTATTAAATGAGCGAATAGAGCATAATTATTTAATTTTCAGTTTGATACAAATTCGTCAGGAAAAAAAATTCAATTACGTTGTTTTATAGAAAAATGCTATTACTTATAACTCAAATTCAATTATATAATACACAAATATATATTAAAGTTTTGCAAGTAATTTTAGATGAATCTTTATTATTCTTAAGTGTGTTTGTCTTTTTTATTATTTTACATTGTGTTCCATATTACAAGACAAATTCATTTTATCTTACTAATTTCATTATATTTCTGTGTATCAAAGAGAATACATATTTTCCATGAGTAAAGGAGTAAACCAATAAATCATTATAATATATTTTTATTTTAATGTATATAATAATAAATTTAATTTAATAATAGCGTAAACAAAATATGAATCTCTTCTTTAATCAAAGTCTCTTTCTTAAAAATATTGCTTATTATTATTATTACTCATAATATTTTATGATTTTTTACAAATATCCGAATATATAAAATACGAATGTGTTTCAAATTAAACATTCGTTTTTTTTCTTCTTTAATTCTATTGTTAATTATCACTGACCCCAGTTATAAAATTCTATTTTAATAGCAGAGTCACTCAATCAAAAGGCTTGTAATTATTTACTCATATAACTATATATACTTTTTATTTTACTATATTTAAACAAAATCATTAATATAATAATTACACAATGTTACTTTACTGGTAATGTCTTCTATTAAAAAAAACAACAAAAAAACTCTTATTATTATCCCTCTTTCAGTGTAATGGTATCTGAATTATTTGATGCCAAAGTTGTTTTTAACCATAACAGGTAACTAACTCATTGTAACAGAATGCCAGCAGTATTGTGAGTGTGATATTATAAAGTTATAATTGCATTTTATCCCATAAACAATAATGAAACCCTCAAAATATATCCTAAATTGTCCTAAACTTCGCCACGAACTGCCTTACCATACTTAGGTCGAATAGTAATCTTATTTTACTATTCAACCCAAGTATGGTAAGGCAATCTTTTATTTTGCCTCTGTTCAGTGGTTTTATTTCCGGTAGACGGAGATTATTTTTTTATTTTTAATAAATATTTCTAATAATTAACTAATAGTAAGAACTAAGTTCAAGAACTTATTTTAAACGATATATGGTATGGAAAACAAATGATTTATTTGTATTTATATAAACACTACTATATTTTATACTATAATATTATACTACACTTTAAATATAAATATGTAAGTGGGTAGTTTCAGAAGTACTTGAAACGTAATAATGTAAAAATGTACGTCATCATTAATACTAAATCTTCATCTAAAATTTATTACAGAACAGAGCAAAATATATTAAAAACTAATAGGTTAATTTTTAATCGGCATTTGCGAGTGTTTAATGCTTTACCACTTCTATTAATCCAAAATTGAAGCCCATCTAAGATGTTATCAACTGATTCTACACCTTACCAATCAGAATTGATCATATAATGTAGGATACAAAAGGCTTAGTGGTAGAGCACTGAGTTTCCGTGCCGCAAATTCCTGTGTTCAAATCAGGTTGGCAGATTTTATTTAAACTGTTAGCAGGCGGGGATGGATCCTTTGGGACAGGGAGCTCACCCAGCCTCTACAAAGTTAGTATCCAAAATAAGGAGGAAATCTGGCGGTTGAGCGTGATCTAGAACAAATCACCCCGCTGCACAACTGTTGCCAATGAAACTGTACTATCTGTACCACGTAGTGAATCCTACAGGGGTTACAGTGATACCTTTGTCGTTTTTTTTTTTTTTTTAATATATAAGATATTGTAAAATATCTTTATCAACAGTTTTTTCTATTATATTGAATATTTGTTAAGTCCTTCGTAGGGAGTGGATTGACTCAGTATGTAGGGTGCTGAGTTGCTATTCTGAAGGTTCTGGGAGCAAATCTTTGATTGTTAATTGATTTTTTTTAATCTTTTAACAGCTAAAAATGTATCCTGTGGGATCTTTACCCCCTCCTGTTTCTCAAACATCCTCTATAAATTTGGTACTCATGATTAGTGGAAAATCCTGGGGGTTGAGAGTGATCTCGGACAAATCACCTCTCTGTTCAAGCATTGATTTTGAAACTGTACATTCTGTGCTAAGTAATTAACCCAATACCTTCATGGATCGTAGTGGTCGAGATTAACATTCTTTAAATATATAATTTATTTATTAAACACTTTGATTGCGTTTTTCATTAAGGAGAACTTTTAAGTTCGCTACAGTGTATTATTATGGCTACTTTGTTTAACGAGTTTATATAATGGGTTATTAAGACTTTACTACTTGAGTAATTTAAGCATGTACCTTAACAAGGGATATTGCTTTTGTTAATAATTAAGTGGAAGTATAAATTTTAACTTCTTAGAACCCCCTCTATTATCGCCATCTTATAATGGTAGGTTATTTGTAGACTGAGCCACTTAGCTGTCAGTCCTAAACCTTCTCTTTGTTTTCCGATAATTTTATTGAAATATATAATATAATAATATTTAATTTTAATAATTTCGTTCCTGTCAATTTTCTAAAATCATAATTAATTACCCGAAGCAGCTTTAAGCCTATTTATATTATTTTCGGTAGAGAGGAAAATAGCTGACTAGAAGACCTAATGAAGGATGGAATTAGTTGGGGGGCGCAGTCCTAAATAACACGAAATAAGTGAAACTTATGTTCTATTTGTGCCGACGTATATAACCATCTATAATTAACGATTCACATAGCCGCTTCTCTTTCTATCTGCCCTGAAGATGAGCTAGATCCCTGTTCCAAGTCCCTTGAAACCTCACTTTTACTTATCACAGAAGGTTCTGGGTCGAAAATTTGATTATACAATATATTAACAGCCACAGATGGACAGACCCTCCTAGGCTTGCTTTCAAATAGGGTAGGGGCATAGTTAGCTCTATCGATAGGTTTTCGATAGCTGCTTACTTTTTTTCCAAACCTCTTCGATGAAGAATTTCAACTAACTTAATTGAATTCAATTACCTTCCTTTTATTTGAAATTCGATGGATTATTAATTATAAGATTAGATAAAACAACTAATGTATTTGAATTTTAAAAAAGTATTTACAACTTACATGTTTACAATAACAATGAACTGAAAAGAAAAATAACGAAATAGTTAATTTTATGAGTCAAGTGTGCCACATATTTCCTGAAAGAAAAACTTGCATTAAGAATTGTAGACAAAGATCTCTTATTAAAGAGAAAGTTAAGGTTATAAAAACCTAGAAGAACCAACGCTCAATACCGCGAATTTGGTTTGTTAGCACAAGTGTGAGACTACGTGTACTACCCAACATAATGTAATTAGTAATTTCGGAGAATTAAATAATGACACGTACAGCATAAAAGTTATATAGAAGGGAACCCTTGAGCTCTATGGATTCCGAGTTCAATTTCAAAAGAACTCGACACTGGAGAGAGACAGATTAGCATAATTCCGAGTGTTTCAAAACTTGAGGGCAAAAAAAGATCCATGTTTTTTCTATCGGAACTAACTTTAATTATGAATGGACTAGTTTTTCAATTGGTCAATGAATTATAAACGAACTGTAGGTTAAAAAACTTAGGTTAATACCTGGAGATTAACAAAACGGCTTATTGATTTTGTTCGAAAATCCCCGAACCTCGAAAAAACAAATACCTTAAAATTACTTTTATTAAGTTTCACCAATTATCATTTATCGCCTTTTGATTTGATAATATTCCGAAAAAGTTTATTGCTATTGAATTTAACAAATTTAAACTATTTTAATTAATTGCAAACTATTTGTAGGTAAAATCTTGCTTACCCTCAAATCTCTGACGATTTAAATATTTTGACATACATTGATTTGGTTGCCTCGCCATTGAAGGCTAATCATCAAGGTTTAATATGGCGTAAAATTGGCTGAAATAAATAGGCCTTTTATGGGCCTTCAACGATGCATTTCCATACAGATAGCTTTTGCCGGGCTTCTCGGGGAACGCATATGGTTCACTGTACAGCTAAATGGAAAAATTCGTTCATCATTCACTTTTTAACAATAATGTTTTTTTTTTACATTAATTAAGGTTCTATTCTAATGTTTTTCGCATATAATAGTTTATTCGTTCATGTTTAATGTAATACATGTATATTATGTTTTATTACACATTATGTATATATGTTATATATGTATATATGTAAATTGTTAAATTCATTGTTATAAAACTCTATGAAAAAAAGAGTTTTTCTTGTCGAATTGACTAGTTCCATATAGAATTATTAATTTACTTACATTTTTAATGTTACAAGGGCTTTTATAATGTAAAAAACAACAATGTAACAAATAACAAATGTACAAAAAATTTTTTAGAAAATGTTTTTAAAATTAAATAGTGTTGAAAGATTTTAAAAAAAATGATGTAAATTAAAAATGACAAGGAATTGTCGAAACGTTTTTTAGAATAAAGAAAAATAATAATGACTGGAAAAGGTTTTTAATTTACTCATGTGAATGATTGACTAGTAAAAAACAACATGAACTTTTATAAAATACATGAAAAAGAATCATGATATTAGTAAGTAATTAAATAAATCTAACAGTAAGGAATGAAGAAAATACAATAAATAAAATAGCCTTTACCACTAATATCCATTGGCTCTAAGATAATGGTGGTGCTATCGTGAGATAATTTGTCCCACAACAATCCCAAACTAAGTTGTTATGGTACCCAGTTGACAGAGACTAGGTGAGCCCGAGGAGGATCTATAGATCCCACAGAGTCTACTTGTGGTGAAGTTAAACGAATTAAAGAACTCATCCGCCTTAGCGGGAATCAGAGGCCTTCAGTATACCGATTCAAAGTATACTCCCTGAGCAACCTCTAATGCAATAATAACTTCTTAGAAGTACCTCAGATTCCTGAATGAATTGGGGAATTAGAGAATTCAACCAGCTGATAGCTGCCAGATGAAATCGAACACTCGTTCCTCCTCCCTTTGAAGTCCCTTTGAAACCTCACTCAATTTCTGAATCCTGAAGACGTATCAAGTGCTAATTCCAAAGCACAAACACTTTATCTTATACCGTGATATAAAATCCTAATAATGCCAGTCACTGTTAACTATCAGTAGTTAGTATCTCCATTGATCTGGTATCACTTCAATGGTATACCATCAATTGGTATCACCAAGTCTATTGTTATTCTCAATTCTTCTCAAAACTGCAATCCAAAGTCTTCGTTTAACCCTAGAAGTTTATGCTTCATAGATATTTGCTCTGAAGTCTTGCTCAATTATGCTATTAAGCCCAGAACAAATGACTATGGCCTAGATGAAATTTCTGTGATGATAATTGACGTATATCTTCGGGTATTCACTCCTGTTTTCTCCCCATATTTATATATTTTCCTTTCATAACCCTACTTGTACAACAGTTAAAAAAAAAAAGAAACGTATTGTTTTTATTACATGCAATTCAATAGAACCTTATAGATGAACAATAATTATTTCATTTTAAAATATAGATAATTGAAAATTTTACTTCTTATTGTATACTGAATCAGAAATCAAGTTTGGATTATGTTTCACTATTAATGTTCGAAAGGCGACCTTTAAAAAAATACCGGAAACCGATTAATTTATTTTCGAAGATACTTGATATAGATTTTTGAATAAACAAACTTCCAGACTGTATTTTGTAATTTTTTTTTATTTAGATGCTAATTCCGTTTAAATGTAAATTGGTTATGGTTATGGTAGATTTTACCCATATATAAATTCTAGGTTGTATTTTAAAAAAATATTATTTAGTTTCGACGCAATTTTATTTTATATTTAAAATGGTCATGGGTTATATATATACGATACTGTGAAGATTTTGCTGTACAGAAATTCACAGGCTTTGTTTTTTTAAAATAATTTGTTTGAGACTATTTTCTTTTTATTTAGATGCAAATGTATTTTATATTTATCTCACTCAATGTCCCTTAAGACGTATTAAGTGCTAATTCCAAAGCACAAACACTTTATCCTATACCGTGATATAAAATCCTGATAATGCCAGTCATTGTTAACTATCAGTAATTAATAAACTTTTGACCCTGGAAGTTTCTTGAACTTTGAATTGAATTTTTGATCCTAAAAGTTTATACTGATAGATATTTACTCCGAAGTCTTGCTCAATTATGCTACTAAGCCCAGAACAAATTACTATGACCCAGATGAAATTTCTGTGATAATATTTAACGCATATCTTCCAGTATTCACTCCTGTTCTTCCCCATATGTATAAATTTTTCCTTTCATAACCCTGCTTGTACAACAGTTAAAAATAAAAAAGTCCACCCTTTAAATAAATAAATAGGTTCACGAATCCAGACTTATCTCTATCCTCTACCACTTATCAAAACCTCTCGAAAGAATAGTCAACTCCCAGCTTAAATACTTCTCTAAAGTTCTCCTTAATCCTCTCTACTTCGGATTTCGGTCTTAGTATTCCATGAAATCTGTCCTGTCGAAAACAAACTTCATCCTACATAAGCCGACAGAAATTCAAGATCCTTTTTTCCTCCTATTAAAGCCGCCTAAGTTGAGGTGTCTCTTTGGTCTGCTTGGGATAAGGAAAACAATAATTTTCAGTAATTATTTGTTTAATTATATAATTTAAATATTTTATCGAAGAAGGAGTTAAAGAATGCTTAGCGTATAGAAATCTGGATTGTAATAGGAAAAGAGGAATCGTGGACACCTCACACTGCAAGAACGGTAGATGAAGTGACTATGATAAAAATTTCGATGATCATTTTATACACGTACGTAAAATCGATTTTTTTTTTTTGGCAATAACTCTGCATTCAAATTGTTCTAACACCGTCGTCTGTTTTCAGCCTTATTTTACGTTTGCGTACATTCATTCTTCAAGATACCGAACACGAACGTACTACGTACGTGCATTCTGTAATTCCTATTACAAAACCTAATACATAGCTCTTTCTGTTATACATGACTGTTAAGATCAGACAATTTATATGTTTCATTAAAAGAGTATTTATTTTAATCGTAAAAAAAAACGGTAAATATTTTTCATTTTAAAAAAAGGTCAACTGGACTCATATAATTTATTCTTTAAAATTGGAGAAAAAAAAACCTATATCCAGTAAAAAAATGTTTATTCCTTATTTATCGAGATACGTTTCGGCCTAGGCAATTCTCAATCTTCTGTTAAATATTGTGCACATGCCGATGGTGGAATTCGATCGACTATTGTTTACTTCGGCTATATCAAGCCAGACAGTGCTAGCTCGAGAGAGTGCATATTATAAACAATAGTGCAGTTGCTACGGTGGAATTTAACTAGACTAATGCTGCCCTACGGCAGTTGGGAATTATTTCAAGTACAGTAGTGGTCTGGCAGTATAAAAGCCACATCGAATCGATCTGGTATTTATTGTTTTCGAATCCTCGCTCGCCCTGTCGGAGTGAGGAACTTTATGGATGTTTTAGCTCGCCTTGACGAATATTCCAATCATTGTCTCGAGTCCCCGCTCGCCCTGCCGTAGCGAGGAAGTTGCCTGGACATCGTCGTAAGGCCCCGCCGATGACGACAGATAAGACAGTTTTCATTCTTTTGTTTACAATATTTTGACCGGCTAGCCAGATTTATGATTACCGACACAGTTTTATTAGTATCTTCCTTTTACCAACATTAACTTATTTAAAATTGTGCTCTATTTCTTTTCCTCTTAATGTTGATTGTAATTTTTGTTACATAATTAATTTCAATCCAAGTAATTTATTTTCTTTACAGAAACGATTAAATTTTAATTTAATTGAACTAGTTTTATTATCAAAGTTTTGTTTTGCTATTTTATTTAATATATAATGACTTTTAATGTTAATTTAATAAAAGGTTTTTATCATATGAAATGCGATCTGGTGTAATTGATCCAGAAAGTTTATCTTTTAATTATTCATATATATCCATTCGGAACATATCATCTCATCACTCGTTTTCTCTTTTATTATTAAATATCCATTATTCGCATGGATTCAGCTTGCTTACGTATTTTGTGCTATTGGCTGGCTATTCAGAAAATAAACTTCTGAATAGCCAGCCAATAGCACCCATCGGTTCTGAACCGTTCACTTTTAATTTAGGTGATTGGCTCTTTGTCAGTATTTCTATTACAATCCCGGGCGATTTTAATTAAAAACAATATTGTGTAGTCATTTGAAAAGATGTATCCATGCTTGTTCATCATTTTATGTATGTTTCTCAAATAAATTGAATAGAAAAAAAATATGTTTTAAGGCCGTACAAATAATATTTAGAAATATTATGTAACATTCTATAGTTCTCTTACCCTGTGCTGAATAAAGCACTTCTTATTATATGTTAAATAGCAATTATTTTTACGATTCCTATACTCTACTTTTAAATTATGTAATTGCTTGTTGTTTCTCTTCAAGAAAAATTACTAAAACATGATTACATATTTTTTAGGAGGAGAGGTATTCCGTAAGTTTTCGCTTCAAGTTGGGTCACAAGTTTTAATTTTTCATTAGTTTCTCTTCATTTTTAAGCGGGGTTTTTTCTACATTTTTCCTGCTTTTGTAAAACTTATTTATAAAAGACAACTTTAATTAATTAAAATCACTGTTCTTTAAACATGTAAAGGAAGTCCCGAACATGTATTTACACACTGATTTCTGCTTTTATGTGTAAAATTGTAAATAAAGGTTGTTTTTTTTTTCATTAGTTTCCATTTTAATATTGTCCGCAAATACAAGTTATATTATATCATGGCTTTAGTATGAAAAAGAGAATGTAATTATGGGAAATGTGTATACTTCAGTAATCATTCCATCTAGAAATGAACGGTTTACCAAGAATCTATACTTCGAAAAGTTAGTTGAAATTTTCCTTTCTTGATGAAATGATTACCGAAACCTACATATTACCCATAATTGCATTCTCTTTTCCAGACCAGAGCTCAAGATTTGAAAACTTGCATTTTCATAAATTTTTAAAAATTAAATAAATTAACAGTTAAAACTTTTGACTCAACTCGAAGCGACAACCTGAGGAACAGACACCAAAACAAAATGGAAAAAATTGAGTACGTACGTACGTACGTACGTAAAAATTGAGTTTAATATCTCGAGAACTGATTAACATAGAAACCTGGGTTTTGTCTCATTCGACTCAGAACAAAAAATACTTCATGTTCGAATCTTTTTATTGAAATTTTAAAGAAAATGAAAAACTAAGGAGGAAATGAAAGCCTATTTACGAGATAAGAATTTCTGCAATTTCCGGAATAGGTTGTAACAAGTTGCAACAAGTATTTTGAGTGTATATTTAAATTAAATAATGCTTAAAATTAAAAATTCAAGGAAGATTACAAAACTGGAGAATTTAGTAAATATTAAAACTAGTGTATGAAACGCGATTGAAAAAATGGGAAAAAAATAGGAATAAATTATGATAAAACAAAATTGAAAATTAAATAAAAATGAAATTAAAAACAATATTTAACTGAAACGGTACTACTCGATAAGTCGTCCTCGGACAATTTGACAATGAAGAAAGGAAATAAAATCAAAGAAAATAAACTTACCGAAAAACTTGTATTCCTCTCTTCACTGACGTAAGTGAGCTCACCGTAGCGTACGTCAATGCCGGTCCTCTCAATTCGGGATATAAGAAAAGATATAAGAAGAAGATAAGGAGGTATAGGACAAGCGGGATAACTAACTAAAGAACTGGAAACAAATTCAATTCTTGAAATTCACAACATATGACAATTGTTTTTTTTAGCGGTTAACAAATGAAAAATTTAGTAGGCAGTGAACAAATAGACTGACCCGGGTTTATATATAAAAAAATTAGACTTCCTAAATATCAAATAAAGAACTAAACAACTAGGGATTCATAGTAATAGCTGAAAATGTTTTTCTATTATTTATTTCATTTTATTTGAAGTTTAGTGAGTGTATGTTTATTTTTCAAATTCTGGAATATTTATAAGCTGTTTTTATCTAACCTTATCCAGCCGGGGTCGAGTAACCTTCCTTATGATTCATTAGTTCCATTTGAGCATTGGAGGTGGTGGGATGTTTCTTGGGTGCATTATTCATTTTTTGTTTGTTATTTGTTGTTATTCTCTTTCTATCCTGAGTTTGCCTGAATAGGCGAAATATCGGACAGATAATTTCATTTTCTGTTTTAGTTTGGAGACTTTTCGTTAGAATTTTTCCACGGTCAAACGATTTTAAATTCAAGGAAATTAGCTTAACAGTTCCTTAGCTGCATCACTGATTTCCAGTTACTTTTTCTTTAGTTTAGATCTCATGTTCGTGATAAAAGGATCCGAAGTCTGCAGTAGATTGTGGAACACGTCTTCATTGGTATACGAGAGTTTTCAGGGTAGCACTGCTTCTTTGAGAGGATTATTTTTTTGTAACTTGGAAATACATGGCCCACGGTCTTGTAGAATCACCTCGTACTGATATTTTGTCAGGTTGGCCCGTAGAAATATAGGTAATGCCTCATCGGCTGACAAAGCTTCGTGTTTATCGTGGTCTACATGTGTCGCGGCTGCGTTAATCAAGTTTTGTTGCTACGATGGTTGAAGGCCGCGTATTTTATTCTTCTTGCTTCTTTCACCACAATCATCAAAGTCTTTACTTGGTCTCCCAACACATCCTGTGGATTCCTGGCCTGGTATGTTGAAAATATATTCATTTTCCATCCACTCGCTGAATATTTTTTTGAACCTCGCCCGTTTGAAGATCCCGATTTACCTTATCTTTTTATTATTAAAATGAGGCGTAAAAAATCTTGCTTAGACTTGTCAACGTTAAAGAAATGTTTTCCTCGTCGATTTTGTCGATAATACGTCGAAGTTTGTACCACTCCACAAGCACTCACAATAATTATTTGAGTCAATTGGGAAAAGAAGATAATGCAACAAACAATGGCGTACTCTAATCCTTTCTGTTCTTTGTGGTATTATGATCGGATAATCTTTGCTTTAACACGTTTCGATTGAAAATTGACCATCCACATCTCGGAGGAAGCCGGAGCTTTTTTTGTAATCATAGCTGTTCTCAATATATCTTTCAAAATTCGTAACTTATAACGCTGTAAAGCACTCTAACTTATTTGCCCAGTTTGACTGATGTGTGGCTTAATTGACCATCGTAGAGCAGGTAAAACTTTGATATTTTTCTTCCTCTTTTACAATCATAGATGACTCATTTAGAGTAGTGTGTAATTTGGTCCAACTTCCATTAATCTGACAGTGGGCCTAAATTATTGGGAATAACCTTGAAATAGGGAAAAAATCATGCTGTTTCTAGAGCCCTTAGCTTTTATAGTGTGAGAATAACAAACTAGACAATCGAAAACAGCGGTTTCGAAAATAGATTTTTTTTCCGCTCTGGCACCGCTGAGCGTCGCCTACACTCTTCTCTGTCCTGTGCCAAGGTCCTCCGAGCTCTGGATTCAACTCGCTATCTGCATTCTTCTCGACATCATCTGTCCATCTTGATCGTGGCCGTCCACGTTTCCTTTTACCAACAACGTACCCAAATAGCAGTACTTTATTTATAGATTGATACATTTTGTATGATTTTACGTTATTTAGCAGCAAATTATATAAAATATTAAAATAATACACTGTTATGCGAGGAGTCCACATTCCAAAACGTCTTTAAAAAGGTAGATTCATATTAGCTATTGTTATACAAGAAAATAAAAAGAACAAACAATCCTAAGTAGGTACGGCATAAAAAAAAAACTGTAACTAAAGTCTCATTAAATTTCCAAATGCATACACTTATGTGCGTATTTTGTTTACATATTTATATATTTTGGTTAAAATTTATAAAATGCATATTTTGAACAATGTGTGATTTTAACGTACCTAGTCTGACGCCATAAAACGTTGCCCCCTTATTAACTATTTATTCATAATAAGTATTTTTGAATTTTACTGTCGTGTGTTTTTTTATGAAACTTAACATGGCGTTAGTATTGATGAACTCTTGCATTTAAACAACGTTAGAGAATTATCACTACCCTAATTATTTTCAAAGCTTGAAATGAGATTAAAAAAAAGAAATCATGTTGTGTTACTTGTTATCGATAATTGACTTCATTTGTTATGTGTTTTATTAAGCCTAACATCATCACTATGTGACGAAATAATATAAAACATACCCATACATTTTAATCACGTTCGTTAATCTCTGTAATTATATTAATGCCCTTAGATCTAATTTTAAGCAGAATTAGCAAGCATTGTCCAAATTCAACTAATATCCTGAATTTAACATTAATCGATGCTCTGCTACATTAAATTTATGTTTATTTTTTAATATTTAGAACGAGTCCCCTATTGAAAATGTTATATTTATGGCAAAATAAAAACTTTTACTACTTTATTTATTTTTTAGTTATCTAATTATTTTTTCATCATAATTATTTGTAGGTGATTTACAATTCATAATTTAGGATTAAATTGCATTATTTCAGTTGATTGAAGTTTTATTTTCTGTACTTTATGCCTTGGAATAAATGTTCTAAAGTTTTTCTGCCTCAATTTTATTATGAGAGTATCTCACAGGGACTTTCATCAGGCAAAGTATATTGGAAGGTATTAAAATTTATTCAGTTACTCTTTTGAGAATTTTTTTTTTAGTTATAAATGTTTAATATCATCTATCGTTGAATAATCTTAATCTCATAAGCTTAAATAATAAGCTATAATAATAATAATAATAATAATAATAATATTAAATAATAACTCTTAATAAGCTTAATCTCATGCTGATGTAAATGAATAATACCTCTTATTAAATCAAAAATCAAAAATACTATTCCCTTATGAAATACTTGATGTATTATTTATTCATTTTATGCTTATTTTCAGCTGTGTATTTCGGACATGATAATGTATAATACATTTTAATTACATGCCATACACTTATTTATTTATAAATTCTTTGAATATATTAAGTTATTCCTTTTCGTGCCATATTTTGCATAATAGATCCTTTCATTATTATTTCTCTTTTGTAATTATCTGTTTATTGTAATATTTATTATAGTTCTCAGTTATTTTATTTAAAATAACAAAGGACTGCTGGCCTTTTTAAGATCCATAAAAAATAAAAATAAAAATTTAAGAATCCATAAATAAATAGTGATAAGTCGAATTTGGTCCACATTGAGTTTATTGTACTGAGGTAAACATAATATCGTGTCCTTTTCGTAGATTTTGGTATTGGAATTTGATATGCAATAACTCCATTTCAAGCTCTGAGATAATGACCCGATTCCGCTTTCCTCAGTAAAATTGATTAATTTCTTACGAAATTCGGCACAACCAAATATTCACCTGGGTTGCAAATATTAAGGACGAATATACAAACGATAACTGATTTTTTAAGAAGTAAACGATCTCTTTATAACAGTTTTTAAGAGTGAGCAAAATTAATTCACATTTTTATTTTGAAGAAAAAAGGTTCGCCCTGGCCGGGGGTTCGAACACGGGTTGTCCTCCTCTCCGTGGCAGTGCTCTAACCTAATCTTGTCTTTTCAAAATGAAATCATTTAAAAATTAAAACAATTAATAAAAAATTATAAAAAATATATTCACGAAAATCAACAAGATCCTAAATTAAAGTAATGTTCAATGAACATTCTTCCTCGTGTATACATTGAAAAATTGCGAAAACACGGGGATATAGGATCGGTGAGGAAATAGGGTTTGCCTGACTGAGAGGCGACCCCTGGTAGCTCAATTGGTTAGATCACTGCCACCGAGATGCGGACGACCCGGGTTCGAATCCCGGCCAGGGCAAATTTTTTCTCTTAAAAATAAAAATATTTAAAAATTAAAACAATTAATTAAAAATGAACTAATATTTGTTTACGATAAAAAATAGTCATGTTTCTCCAAATAGCAAGAACAATTTAAATGTATCGGATTATTTTCTGAAAAACCATAAATTCTTTATACTTTACAAAACATTTTAAATATGATCTTAGATAAGTAACGAAATAAGGTTTTCCTGATTTTAATTTTTTAAATCCTGACAACTTGTCTCGTGTGACCTGAAATTGAGAATTTATTATTTATATTATTTATTGTAGTAACTGTGAAAGATCATAAAGAAACTGAAACTATTTTAGGCGCTTTTACGACGTAATCAAAGAGTATATTTCATTGTTTGTTTGTTTGTTCATTTAACGTCACTTTATGCTGCTATGGCTAATCGGACGATGCTACAGTGGGAGCTCTAAATTTTACCTATCCAGGTTTAATTAGGATAGGGATTTTTAAAGAGTACCTGACATCGTACAGGCTCGGGACCCCCGTTTAAGGTCCCTTCCGAAGGACGGCGTAACTAAGGATTTTTTACTCTCTTAAAAAAATCCTAGGGCCACCTGCCGGGCTACGAACCCGCGATCTTGGGTTTAGTAGTTTGTTACGCTAACCACTAGACTACAGGTGACCTATATTTCATTGTAAATGGAAAGAAACGTGGGCGAAAGATAATGGAATTTAGACTTAATTGAAGTAATAGAGTATCTATGAGTTTCGTAAGCAAACCTGATCAGTTTCCAATAGAGTTAAAACTTAAAGTTTATATTCGCCATACGCCACAATATTATAACGATATAGATTTTTCTCATATATGGTTATTTCAAATTATTTGTTTGTTACTATATAGCTTCAACACTCATTTATTTAGATGCAAACATTGTTTAAATTTATAATGCTTTTCATAGTTCTTAACTATGAAGATTTAGATTTTTCCATAAAAAAATGTTCAGGCTGTATTTTTCTAAAATTATTTTGTTAATTTTGACGCAAATTCGATTTAGGTCAATAAGTTGTTCATAAGTTACTAAAAATAAAATGAAACTTTTAGCTAGATTTGTATTAGTGGTTTTATATTATTAAGTGATTATTATACTTCATTTTGTAGAAACGTATTGTTTTTATTACATGCAATTCAATAGAACCTTATAGATGAACAATAATTATTTCATTTTAAAATATAGATAATTGAAAATTTTACTTCTTATTGTATACTGAATCATAAATCAAGTTTGGATTATGTTTCACTATTAATGTTTGAAAGGCGACCTTTAAAAAAATACCGGAAACCAATTAATTTATTTTCGAAGATACTTGATATAGATTTTTGAATAAACAAACTTCCAGACTGTATTTTGTAATTTTTTTTTATTTAGATGCTAATTCCGTTTAAATGTAAATTGGTTATGGTTATGGTAGATTTTACCCATATATAAATTCTAGGTTGTATTTAAAAAAAATATTATTTAGTTTCGACGCAATTTTGTTTTATATTTAAAATGGTCATGGGTTATATATATACGATACTGTGAAGATTTTGCTGTACAGAAATTCACAGGCTTTGTTTTTTTAAAATAATTTGTTTGAGACTATTTTCTTTTTATTTAGATGCAAATGTATTTTATATTCATCTCACTCAATGTCCCTTAAGACGTATTAAGTGCTAATTCCAAAGCACAAACACTTTATCCTATACCGTGATATAAAATCCTGATAATGCCAGTCATTGTTAACTATCAGTAATTAATAAACTTTTGACCCTGGAAGTTTCTTGAACTTTGAATTGAATTTTTGATCCTAAAAGTTTATACTGATAGATATTTACTCCGAAGTCTTGCTCAATTATGCTACTAAGCCCAGAACAAATTACTATGACCCAGATGAAATTTCTGTGATAATATTTAACGCATATCTTCCAGTATTCACTCCTGTTCTTCCCCATATGTATAAATTTTTCCTTTCATAACCCTGCTTGTACAACAGTTAAAAATAAAAAAGTCCACCCTTTAAATAAATAAATAGGTTCACGAATCCAGACTTATCTCTATCCTCTACCACTTATCAAAACCTCTCGAAAGAATAGTCAACTCCCAGCTTAAATACTTCTCTAAAGTTCTCCTTAATCCTCTCTACTTCGGATTTCGGTCTTAGTATTCCATGAAATCTGTCCTGTCGAAAACAAACTTCATCCTACATAAGCCAACAGAAATTCAAGAACCTTTTTTCTTCCTATTAAAGCCGCCTAAGTTGAGGAGTCTCTTTGGTCGGCGTGGGATAAGGAAAACGATAATTATCATTAATTTAAATATTTGATCAAGGAGAGAGTTAAAGAATGCTTTGCGAATAGAAATCTGGGTTGAAATATGAAAAGAGGGATCGTGGACAACTCACACTGAAATAACGGTAGCGGAGTGACTGTTAACATAAGTTAAAAAAGGCCATGATAACAATGATGAGAGAAAAATGTCAAAGAGCATGGCGAATATTCGGAATTAATTTATTACTGTTAGAAAAGAATACATTTTTTTGTTTTAATGATTCCATTATTTATTATCCACATCCTTTCCCTGGCCAGGACTTAAACCCAGTGGTCTGCGCCTCCATCTCAGTGCTCTAAATCACTGAGCTACCAGGGGTCGTATCCAAGTCAGGCAAATCCGTTCTCTTCATCGATCCTATATTCCCTTGTTCTGACAATTTTTGTGATGTACATACGGGGCAGAATGTTCATTGAACAATAATTTAATTAGTATATTGTTGACCTTACGTCAATATATTGTTTTTAGTTTATTTATATTAATTATTATTTTGATAGGGATTATTTTTAAATATTTAAAAATAAATATATTATATTTCTAAGTTATGTCTATTCGTTATAAAAATAAAACAATATATAGTCGGCATACAACTAGTACAGAAATATTTCTGTTTTATCGTTGTGTAATAATAATAAAAAAAAAATCATTGCATTGTTTTTGAAATTTGAATATTTTTTAAAATTATGTACACTTTTTTTTTAATCAGTATTAAAAAAAGTATTAGGATTAAGTAAAGTATATGTATATACTTTATTTATATATGTAAAGGAGATGTATGATATATGTGTATCATGTATAGATGTATAATCAGAGCAATAATAGTAAATACATGCTAAATACAAAACACTTCAGTTTGATATTAAAACTATTATTGAGATTGATTTGAAGTCTATCCACGAATTATAGATGGCGTAACTACAATGATGTGTTCAGAAAAATAAGTATGTTGAACCAATTATGTGGTGATTATTTCATTATAAAGCTTATGGAACATTGATAAACTTAAGGTAAATACGCAGTAATTTGTAATATGTAATGATTTGTATGTATAAATAATTATTTGAGTATAATTGGAAAAATCAAAATTCGACCCTACTGGATAAATCGTTAGAGGTTTGAAAATATTAATTATAAACTAGTTTTAAAGTGCATTTTAAAGATTATGATGCTAAAACAAACTATAAGTTAATCTTACAGAAGGTCTTTACGGTAACAAAATAAATGAAGTAAAATATATATTTGTGTGTGTAAATTCCCATTATTATTTTAGCAACATCCAAAAATAAAATTAGAAATAATTTTTACAATTGTATTCTTGTGAATTTCGTTAATTTTATAAAGCACTTTTCTGGCATGCTGTTGCTTATAAGTGGGTCTAATAGTAATTTTTATGCCTGTATGAGTTGTAATGCAATTAAATTTAGTAAATAAGAAACCTTTCTTTGTTTTTTTCTTCCTTCGGAACGTAAGTTGTAAATATTTGTGATACTACACATTCTCCATCGCGTTCTTGAAGATGAATGAAATTCATTTGCTTCATCTTGGAGTTTCAAAATATTGAAGTTTCAAAATCCCATCATATATAGAAATTCCTCCCTATCGAAAAAGAACTGGAGTTGAATTGGCGTATCAAGTTGATAAGTTAGAAGTTGATAAGCGAACCTTGTTTAGGGACCGATGCTCCTTGAGAAAAACCTCATAAAACTTCCGTCTCTCAAGAGGTTTTCTTTTTTCTTGTTTTGTATTTCCCTTTATGTTGGGTTTCTTTTCTTTTAAGAGGAAATGAAGCACATTGTATTTGGTTTTGATCAATTATCCGCTTATATACCACAGGTATTCAAAATATTGTTTTCTTTGATGTTATTTCTGTGGTTTTTATAAATAAAATCAAATTAATTTTTACAATAAATATCTTGAAGTTCCCAGCTTATGTGAAGAGCCTTCAGAGATTTGATCGTTTCCTTAGGACTTAAGCCATTGCTGGATACAATAATCGGCATTACTGTTACACCAGTCGGTAGAAATACATTAATAACACGCACAGCGCTCTCTACTTGTGTTTTTTTCGCTCAACGTTTTTAAATATTTAGAACAAAAATATTTAAAAATAAATATATTAAAGTTATGTCTATTCGTTATAAAAATAAAACAATATACAGTCGGCATAAAACTAGTACAGAAACATTTCTGTGTAATAATAAAAAAAAAAGCATTGCATTGTTTTTGAAATTTGAATATTTTTTAAAATTATATACACTTTCTTTTTAATCAGAATTAAAAAAAGTATTAGGCTGAAGTAAAGTATATGTATAACTTTTTAGAAACATTATCAGCAGAAAACCCTACTTCGACGATGATTCCTTTCTTTATTTTTCTATCCATCTCCAATATAATAGCTTTTTGGGGATATTATGGTCCGTTATCATAGCCTACAGTTTGATTTCTGTAAAGCGGCTGATGTCTGGTTATTTTGTAATTTTTAACCAGAGCCTGCTAATATTAATAATAATTATTGTTTATATAATTAGCATAATATTAGTCAACATTTTTATTCAACATTATGATATTCTCTAAATAATTTGTAATAATCCATAAATCTATACTTACCTTGTATGGAGTTTTTCACTATTCTCATTTGAGATTTTGCTTTTCTTCATAAATATATTTTCTGGAATAGCCGTATATCCACTAGGTTCTTTTTCTCATGAATTTTGTTTTCCTTCTTTATTTTTTTCTTGACTTTATTTTATTTTTTAAATTTTTATTTCAATTTACTGTTCTGCCTTTCTTCGCTGAGTGGTTATTCCGAAGATCGCGGGTTCAACTCTCGCTCACTGGCAGATTTTTATTTAATCTGTTAGTGGCCGGAGATGGATCCCATGGGATCTTAAACCGTCTTAGGGCTCTACCCAGCATCAAGCTAATTACGTTGGGTATAATTACCCACCAGCAGCAGATTAGGTACCCAAAATAAGTGTGATTATATTTGAGGGTGATCTAGGACAAATCAACTCCCTGAATTGCCATTGTCCAAGAAACAGTAGTCACTACCATGTACTGAACCGAAGACCCATGAAGCGGTTTTAAATTTTTTAAACAAAATGTTATTTCTAAAATATGTATGTTAACAGTAGTAAGTACTTTGTAGAGATCGGAATAACAGTGTGTATAGTGCTGAGTTACTATTATGATTACTGATTAATCACCGACCCTCTTGGGGTTCTCTGATTAATCCTCTATAAATCGGGTTGTGGTACAGGTTTATTTTTTAAGCATAGGTTAATATATATATATATATATATATATATATATATATATATATATATATATATATATATATATATGTAACGGGAAAAAATCTGTACCACTACAACTCGTGAAAGGCTGGCTCGTGACAGGGGCTGGGTGAGCCCCAGGAGGATCCAAGATCCCATATGATCCATCTTCGGCTGTTTACTGGCTAAATAAATGTCTTGCCAGCAGCGGGATTTTTATGATTTTCGGAATCGCAACTCAGTGCTCTACCACTCCTCTCCCTGCCAACGGAAACAGAAGCTGTTATTTATTTATAATTTAAAAATCCCTATTTTCCTTTCACAATGTTCCCACTTACTAAACGATTTGTAAAGCATGAACAATGCGTTAACTATCCAATAAAGGGTAACTAAGGGAAGGCTTCACCTTGGAGAGTTTGGATAGAGTTTAGGAAGTTATTCGAATGAATTAGGCAAGTTGCTAAATGGAAGAGCACTCTTCAAGCTCAACTGACAATAAAACGAACAATGCTCCCTGGATTATTCACCTTATACATATTTATAGCTCCAATGAAAACAAAATAAAACGCTTAGGACTTTGAGAACTCCTTCCGTGTTACCTGCAGGCAGATCTGCAATTTTAATCTCGTCGATGCAATTAACTCCTAAATATTATCCTACCGCGGTTTTTAGAGAAAGGAAAGTCGTCATTTCAATATGTTCTTGCGTATGTTGGTAGTAATTGAATACATCTTTTCGCATATTTACTAGATTGATTATTTTCTACTCAGTCTCACGAAAAATAGTTATGAAAAAGAAACTATTAAATACCTATCTGTATCCCTTTTCTGACAATTTTTCAGATTTTTAGGAACATTTAAATTTAATTGAATAAATTTAAATATATTAAACAAATATATTAGGGAGTTAAACGGCTCAGTGATAGAACGTTAAATAACCGAAGGTCCTGGGTTCAATCCGCGCTAGTTTGCAGATTTTTATTTAATCTGTTATAGGCCGGAAATGGAGCCTCCCGGGGCTTACCCAGGAGTATCAATTAATTTCCGAGTTTAACATTAATAATATTTGATTTTTAACAGGATAGAACCTGTTGAAATCAAATGTGTAGCGTTCAAGAGTTAAAAAATATTTTTATTAAATAACACAATTCTTTTATGTAGTATTTTGCTAATTAAAAGCATCGTATTACATTTGTAAGCTTGTATTTTTAAAACTTAAAATTTAATCTCCTAATTTAATATTTTAATTTTTTTTATCAGCATTCTTAATCATAAATAAATAAACGATGCTTAATAATGTTGAGTACTCTTGAAATTTAATATCCGCCCAATGGAATGTTCCTGTTTAGATGTCATTTTTAATATGACTGGAATTCAATTTTATCATTTCATAATTTTGTTTTCTCGATTCATTATCTGAAGTATTTATCAAAATTTAAGAATTATCATATTAGAATCATTTGTATAATTTTTTTTTAAATTTCCTATGAAATAGCAAAGGGAATACTTAAATTGTGGAAATGTTCAGTTTTCAAGTTTTACCGGGAATATAAATTTTCATTCCTAAATTCAAAACGCCTAGTCTCTAATCGCTATTTAGTGGAATTCCTTCTGAAGTTTCATCAAAAAATTACATTAATATTCAAAATTATTTTAAAATATATGCAAATTTTACTTCTATCAATGTTTCCTCGTTCAATAGTACCAGTTGAGTCTATTTGTCTACCTATGTGCCGGTCGTTAAATTGTAATACCTAGTTTACTAGTATATTACATAATTTTCTTTTGTCATAATAAAACAAATATTATCCCTATACATTAATGGCGACAACTCTGCAACAATAAAGAATTTGTTCAGAATTTTTATCAACTTTCAAGCAAATTTTCCTGTATTTTAGCTCACCATGCGCAATTAGGATATAGTTTTCTAATACAATAAAACCTCGAATTAACGAACAGCCCAGGTGCAAATATTTTTGTCCGTTATTTAAAGGGAGGTTTTATTTTTTCATAAATATGTATTTGTACAAATTAATTCTCTCTTATTCAATTTCCCATGTGTTTAAAAGGTAAGTAGAATAAAATAAAAAACAACACCGCACGGTTTTTGAGTGTTCCGAAACAGGGTCTTTCCGCTAGAGCACTTAACACTTAACTTTTCACGGTCATAAACGTCGATTACATTTATTTTTTGCTCTAAGGTGAGTCTCTTACGTGAGGAGACATTTTCAGCCGCCTGAAACGAGGGTTAGAACAGAACTAAATTTTAATAAAGCAAGTTCCAGAATAAAAAAAAAAGTATTTATAAAGGAAAACCTTTACTCAAAAGTAAACACAGCTGTCCCTGTTTTCTTAGACAGGAAACAACTAATTGTTTCCGAGAAACGGTAAAGGGATTAAGTCATACTGTCCGTCTTTTAGAGGTTTTTTTAATCGATTTATTACCAACATAGCCTGTCCGTGACCGTTAATGAGAGGTTTCGTTAAATAGAGGTTCAAATGCCTTAAACATTGTATTAAAATGTTGGTGCAAAAAAAATCTTCCGGTAATGGGGAGTGACCGCTATTTAGGGGTGTCCGTTAATAGAGGTTTTACTGTACAGAGAATAATAAGTTAAATCTAGAATATATGTTTTTATTTTATTTTTAAAAAATCAGGTCTGATTCACACTAGTTGCTATATGGCTATGGAAGTAGGGGAATTGGGGAACTGCAGAGAACGGCCTTTTTTTTCATTTCTGCTTTCAATCTTTAACCATTATTAGTTCTCCTATTTATACTCCTTCAAAAGAGCATTGGCTTAACTCAAAAATTGGCATTTTTGAGTTAAGCCGTCCTTAGAAATTGTATTGGTTGAAGCCTTTTAATTCAGGAATGATATAACTGATATTCCATTTCCAACTTTTTTTTTAAAAGTTATATTTTGAGTTGTTTCATGTTTGAACTTAAAGTTTTATCGGATTAATGACATAAGTTAAAATCCTATTGTTAATAAAATAGTTTTAACACCATCATTTTGAAAATAATGGGTTGCTTTAGCTATAACCAAATATTTATTTATTTTTTTTAACTCACATGGAACTTTCAAAATTCTCTATTGAAAAAAAATATATTTTTGAGTTATGACTTACTTCTTCTGAAGGAGCGACATGATTTTTTAACCCTCAGACCACCTCAAGTGATTCACTGGGATGAAATATGTAGATTAGTAAATTATCAGCAAATAATTGTTAAGTGGTCCATTAAGGAAATTAGTTGACGAAAATTTAAAAAAAAGGTTTGTAAGAGTGTTATCCTGAGGAACACCAGAAGATAGTAATAAGTAATAGAAGGTGAAGGCTTATTAGTGGATGATTCGAGGTGAAGACGTAAGAACGGACTGAACCACTCTAATTTTTTTTGTAATTCATAATTTAATATAACTATCACATCTTTTGGACTACAGATCTTCACTTGACTTAAGAAACAAACGACTTATCTTTAACAGTACACTAAAACATATTTGGACATTAGGAGCAAGACAAGTCCAAAAACACCAGCTACAATATACATACACTGTCTAAACGCTCCTTGCCATATTTCAAATCACACCATACACAGCGACATGAACATTCCCATTATAAAATCATATATTCCTAACAAATACATAACGTTCCACTCACCAAAATCCACTCGTCATATTCCCTGTTACTTGGGCTTGATAGGAAAAGATTAAAAAGAGGCGGCCAAGTGACCTTCCCCATTATTTTTTTGTTCCAAAACTTGATGTTGCAAAAACTTCATAATTTTCTCATACTTTTTATTTGAGATCTAATTTACTATAATTCACAAATGTATGCTTAAAATTACTCTTTTACTACAAGAAAGCGAACTCAAATCCAGGGGTGAATAGATTTTATTGCGTATGACGAATGGCATAAAATGAATTCCATCAATACAAAAGACATAACAAGAGTGATGTGGGCCGCTGCCATGTTTTTGATATCATAATTACTAAGCCATAAAAAGAAAAACAGAACGTTTGAATAAACTTCGCCTGAAATGGTTAGAGATCCTGAAACCAAAAGGAAATTAATATCAAATGAAGGGTATTATAAGTGCTTCAAAGTATGATTAGCTAGATTCAGAAAGTAAAGAAACATATAGAAAAAAATAATATAAGGAAAGACGACACTGTGGATAGAGAAATTTTTAGGAAGAGGATCTTGAGTAGGAAGGGACTCCATAGAAGAGTGGATAAGAAACATGTTAAGAAGTGGCCCGAAGGCAGAAAAAACAGCATACCGAAAGGTTGAAAGAATATTGGAAGGTGCCGGAGAGAAAATAACAGAATGGGAAGAATTGAAATTGACACGTGGTGGGTCCCCAATAGCCATCATTGAAAAAAGAAGGCACATTTTATCAAATTACCAATCGTTAATATAAAATAAAACTAATTTTCGTTTATTGAGTAATCCTTGTTATAGTTAAAGAGTACAATTGTTGAGTAGTTTCTTTAACTGAAAGGTAAAGGTTCATCATTGATTTTATATTTTTCTAATTCATAAGGATTGCACGTAGCTCAGGTTAAAAAAAAATATTTCGAATAATTCGAAAATTCACGATCAATACATAAACTGTAGCCCAAAAATCTGCTCGGTGTTTAGATATTTTTCTAGATCATTCTCCTTGTACTCTAAAACCTAATACATAAAAATAGAGGAGGCATTAGGCATTAGGATGCTGTAGGCTTTGGAGACCTAAAATCGAGAAAAAAAACTTGGTTGTTGATCGTGATCCAAGACATCATCTCGTTGGACAACCGAAAGTTCTAGAAACAGTACAGTCTGTACCATGTACTGACCCCAAGGCCTTTTATGGCTTGTAGCGGTATTTTTTTTTAATGTATTGTGTTAGTGGCTATCAATCATGGAACACGATGGTTTTTCAGTTTCTTCAAATTCTTTTCAGACTCTTAGAATATTACCCAAGAGCTTTATATGTTCTGTCCGATTTCCTCTCCCCTTTACCGATCCGATATGTCACAACCTCATGAGATGTCTTTTCGAACGACCTTCCGCTATGAGTATGGCTGTCTCATTCATGACTATAAGAACAGATGGAGATGAGATAGATGTGGCAATAATTTAGACAAGAGGGAGCATATAAGATATTTACTGCTCCCGGTTCTGGAGAAGAAGTGACTTGGGGACAGCGGGAACAGGGCAGTATACTTTATTGGCTATATAAACCCGCTTCCCTCTTCCCCTTCCTATATCAGGGATCTTCACTGATCCCTATTCTTCAGGGGGAAATTACTCAAAAGGGGTTTTCACGGAAGATTGCTAATCCAACAGTTGAGGCAAAGATTGGTTTATTACGAAAGTTTATGTACTCTGGATAGAACTTGGGAGACAAGGCTCGTAAAACGTTAAGGTCTTTGAATATTCAATTCTGTTATTGCTTAATCAATATTTATTACTTGAGGAATTTAATTTGTTTGGGATGAGAATATTAAACCATGTACCGTGACACCACTCAATCCGTGATATAAGTTGTAGGTTCAATAATTGCCCTGAATCGTAATTAGATTTAGTTTATCTATTCTGTTTCGGGGAAGAATAAAATATTTTCAAAATTTTGTAGATGAAAAATGGTCTCGTTTACTCTAAGACGTATGAAAATCTATAAAGGGTGTTTCAGCGTTAAGTAGCAAAACTGTAAATTTTAACTAAGGAACTCAAAACAGGTAAAAAAATTCCTATGAATGTAGGTCCAAAAACGCTTTGTTTAGGATATATTTACACCTTATGATTTTCATTGCTAGCAATTATTTAGCCATAGTAACTAAATAAGACTTATTTTATTTGTTCTTGTTGAAAGTGATTCTGCAAGGCCAATCAATGGACCTTAATTATTTACTAAGAAATTGAATCTTAAACAAAAACTCATACCCAGTGCCGTTCTGCCACTCCTGCTGTTGAAGAAAAATGCTTAGCCTGTCTTAATTCTCAAAGAAGACACTTTCAGACGGTAATGAATATGCTTTAGTGTCCTTTTTTTTCTTGTTTGGAGGCCTTTAGTTCAAGTTTTCAGTGTGGCTAATTAACCCTGTATATCGAAGAAAACATGATGCGACGAATTGTAGCCAGGATGGTATTTGTTATACAATTTTATGTTATAAAGCTATAGAACTACAACCCATGAAAGATTTTGAGTTCAGTACGTGGTAGAGACTATACTGTTTCTTATGTAACGGTTGTGCAGGGAGGTGATTCGACACGATTACGATCGACCGCCAGATTTTTCCCCTATTTTGGGTACCCACAATATTCAGACTAGGCGAGCCTCTGGAACTCACATGCTCCTTTTACCGCATCTGAGTAAATAAAAGTCTGATAGCAGTGGGATTTGAACCTTCGGCACGGCACTTAGCGCTCTACCACTGAGTCACTCCGATCTTTAGTTATGACTCAGAACCACTCAGTGGTTTTGAAGAACTTGTAGTGGTTTATTGCTTTAGATCTAGGGTGAGAAACTTGTAAAACTGGGTACCTCAAGAAAAATAAGATATATGCTTTACTTTCTTTACGTGGCAAAGGAACAGTTCCAGATGCACTGATGAGTTTCCTCTGTGTTATTGAAAGTAATTATCTTATCTATTATTATCTTCTCTTCTTCCCGTCACGTCCACAGCTCGAAATACCGAACGCTACTAATCGCTGAGAAATCCGACAGAAAAGTGGTGTGATATTACTTGCGGTTTGTTGTGAATCGCCCGAATCTGAAACTTTTTATCAGATCCCCTTAGATTGCTGTGCATGTCGCGTATTCTAAATCGCTTACAATATATTGCTAATATTATATCGCATTACTTTCGACGCGGTCTAAATGACTATCAATTGCCACAAGACATCAGAGAATCTTTAATTGTGTTGATTTCATTATTTTCGAATGCTTTTGACTCGTAGTACTCTAATTTTCTTAAATATTAGAGCATGTTTGAAAAACTGGTGTTAAATAAGTAGTATTCTTCTTAATTTGAAATATTTTATTATGGAAACATCGTTTCGATTTTTTCTTCTGTGCTATTTCAGACAGTGTTGCTTAGCCTCTTTCTAAAAATTCCAAATACCTTTTCAATTTCAAATAATAACACTTTACTCTCAGAAATTGTTAAAATACTTATTAAATTTAATGAATTCTTCTTAGTTATTTTTTAATATAACTTAATATGGTGTAACTACGCAGAATTACTTTTTTCTCTCTCCCACTTTATTTTTCATCGAAAAGAAATATTCATTAATCAACCATTAGAATATACTTTTCTTCAGAATATTGAAGTTGAGCATTATCCCTTATCAACTTTTTAATAATGCGTTAGATAGTTACATTGCATTTTTTGTGTACAATAAAACGAAAAAGTTTTCAATTATGTTATATATATATATATATATATATATATATATATATATATATATATATATATATATATATTGTATAATTGTATAATTTTTGACGTTGCCTTACACCAGATATCCAGATGCCAAGCTAAGGTTCAAATGGACTTAGGTGACATATTTATTTATCATTTTACAAAACACTTCGTTCCCTTGAAGGAACAACATGGATATCAAAAGTGACTTATACGAACTTATTTGGTAAACTATTAACTATGAATTAACATCATAATTTAGTGACTACTCTGGAACTAACGTATTGGCTACTCTCTGTACATACTAAACTCTAGTCATACCATATTCTTCCTACTTCTATTAATTTTCTATATTAACCCTTTAAATGTTAAAAACAATTTTCTTTAGGATTCGCCCGTTTGATAACTATACGACAAGAAGATTGTCAAAGAAGGAAAAAAGATATCCTCCATGCAATAGAAACAATAAACGATTGGAACGGTTTTGCCCTCCAAAGAGAATGTCAAAGGAAAGAAGCCTAAAACATTTATTGTCTATCATCCGTTATACGAACTTGGAGGAGATATTGGGTGCAATGGTACTTCCAAGAAGACTTGCTCTACCAAGACATTCAGGTACGTAAAAAGACTCAAGTGCTAATAAAAACGTTTAAAAAATCAAATGTAGCCCATGAAATTAAAGTAATCATATAAAGTTTTTAGTTCACCATAAATTGGAGGATTGCTGGTGTTTTGCGATTGATTGTAGCCTGCAATATTTATAGACTAAGCAACTATATTTTAAATAAATTTTCAAAAAAATCTCCGCTAAACGTAGCAAGATGGCGGAGGATGGGTGCGATAAAGGCGACTGGTATCACAGCTCTATCTCCTTCCTCCCCGCCCTCCTAGGAGTTAGTGCCTCCTTCAGCCTCTCCCTTGTCACTCTGCCAAAATCCATTCTCTTATCCGTTATTTTTACGTTAAAAGAATAGTGTTAGTGTTACATGTTTATTTGCAAATTTTATATGTCAGGGTGATGTATATTCTTATCAAAAGATAGTCATTACCAATGTTACTGGTAAGAAGAAATCTTTATCATCATAATTTAATCACTTATGTTAGATTAAATTATGTTTTTTTATTGGATTATGTATAACATAGCTTTGGCTGCTGAAACCATTAACGATGACTGTTTCGATATTCCAATTATTTCTTTCTATTTTATACGTTTTACATTCAAATGTATGCTTGTAAGTTCTATATTACTACAACGTTGTCAGGTTTGTTGATACAGCATTAAAATGAGTCAGCTTTTTATGTCCCATTCTTAGCCTGCTTATTGACCCTCTTTTGAAGTTAGGCCTTTTGTACGGATCGAAGCAATGTTTTCATCTTTAATTTGTCATAGGTGGTTTTGCAAAAGCCTCTCCCACACTTTCCCCAAATATTATTGTACCTATTACATTTATACCTATTACTTTTGATTGAATAGGATACTCATTGATGAGGAGGCGGTGACTAAATTAAGTGATAATTTAGACAAATTAGTGAGCTCTTGTCTACTCAAACTGGAACAAAAGATCAACATTGTCAATCAGTACCTGTTCCCGGGACTTACCTATCCTTTCCAAATTGCGCCCCTAACAAACCTATACGTCCTGCGGTGTTAGAAGGCATGGATGTAAATATCCGCAGATGTATCAAGGCCATTATCGGGCTACCTGCGAACACCTCTACGGCCATGATGTACCCACCAAGGAGGTATCGAGGCCTGGGACTGATCCACTGTCAATGGGAGGCTCCACTTCAGCATTGGTCAATTGCCCAGCGACTGTCTAATGTCCCGGATTCCCTGTTCCAGTCTACATTTAATTATGAAACGGAAGCAGCTCAATGTCTAGAAAGGCTGGGAGTTGATCAGGGCTTCCGAAGCGTGAGAGCTCTACGACAGTCGCTGCGTGAGAATTCTTTCGAAGAATGGGCTCATTGTAAATGGCAGGACGTTGGAGTCCGTCATTTAAAGGAGACACCGAAAGCCAACAGGTTTATATGCGAGAAACAGGTACTTTCGGGGTTGGAGTAGACCAACGCCCTAAAACTGAACATCAATTATGCGCCTCTGCGTTGAGTCCCAGGAGCCGGCGGACAGGCGAGAGAAGTTGGGTCCCTCTGTCGCAAATGCGGCAGAGAGTCAGAAACACCAGCCCATGTGCTGGGAAAATGCCCCAACAACTCCCTCCTCATAACACGCCGACACCACAGGGTCAAACACGAATTAATGAGGCTCCTAAAGGAAAAAGACTTTACGACGCCTGCTTTGACGAGGTCTATTGTATCGGCACTGAGGGATCCACAAGATATGCGGTCGCATATTGTCGCATTTCCGAAGGCCGGAAAGATAGCATAGGTGTTGGATCCGACGGTGAGATTTGAAAATAATGACCTTGGCCAGGCGGGTGGAGTGGAAAGGGAAAAGAAGGAAATATATGACAAATGCATCCCTTTCCTAAAGGAGAAATTCCGTGAGACCTTCGGAGAGAGAGAGTTCACCGTGAGAGGCCTCTGGTTTGGATCTCGCGGAACGATTCCGAAAAGAACTTGGAGCTTCCTCGATGACCTGGGTGTCAATGGTAGGGATGTGGCGGTGCTCGCCAAGAATATTATTCTTGACTCCGTGGGGATAATTCACCATCATGTATATAATAGCTGATACCCCACACGCTAATATATATATATATATATATATATATATATATATATATATATATATATATATATATATATATATTTATCTTCAGAAATTGTATGGTAATGTATATATGCTTAGTTTATCTGGTTTGTATTGTCTTTATTTTCTTGTATAAAAAAAAAGGAAAAAAAAGAGAGTAGAAAAAATTAAGAATTGTACTGTAGTTTTTAAGTATGCATTTAAAACAAACAAATTGTAATGTACATTATGGATGTACTGATATGGATTGATCAGTATGCTGTGTATTAAGGCAATCCAATATAATTAGACAGCACTGCTGAAAATAAAACATTTCTCTCTAATAGTGTTTCTTTTTGAGTTCTATTTTAAAAATTATTAATGCACCATCGAATCGCACTATACACAAAGACATGAACTTTCCCATTATAAAATCATATATTCATAACAAATTCACAGCGTTCCACTAATCAACACAATATCATCCAAACCCACACGTTCTTCCGCTTTCCTACTCCCTCTTACTTGGAATTAATAAGAAAAGATTAAAAAGATTGGCCAATAGACCTTCTCAACTTTTGATATTTTTATCCAAAACTCGATGATCATGTAGAAAAGCGAAGAGAAAGACACTTCGATCAAATTTGCTGGATGCACTATTGCGCAGGTGCAAATAAAAATTAAATAATAAAATTTTTAAAAAAATGTGTAACGCTAACATAATTCTTATTACTTAATTAAACTCTGTTCCCTTACCAACGTTTTAGTTCAACTAAGGGACTTCCATCACTTGGTTCAGCACTTATTACCTTCTGACCGACTTTTTCATTACTAATTTATTTACTTATCAACAGATTATCCATGGGACTCTGATGGTATAGAAACATGCTGGTTTTACTTTAACAAAATAGTAAGATATGCAGTATCATCCCGAATAAGTGTGAAGTAGTTGTTCCGATCTTTAAGAAAGGAGGCAACAGAGACTGTAACAACCACCTAGGTATATCCCTCTTAAGTGTGCCAAGCAAATTATATTCCAATATATACGGCTTTCGTGAAAATCGGAGCACCCAAGACCTGATTTTTGCATGAGACAGGTTTTTGAAAAGGTCTTAGAAAATGAAAATGAAATTTTTTTGTGCTTTGTAGATCTCACAAAAGCGTTTGGCCGTTAAAGGAAAACTGATATCTTGGAAGCCTTAAGCGAAAAAAGGAAGGATAAAGGTCATATACTTGCGGTCGAAATTTTATATCAGATAACGAGGTGTGTAGTAAGATTTGCCAACTACATTTCTCAGGGAATAACAAAATCCTTCAGCAGAATGTTAGCAGGTTAAGAGAAGAATTGCTGGCTATAAACATGAATGAAACAATAGTGATAAGGGTAAGAAAGAAGTCAAGGAGAATAATGACGGTCATTAGATTTAATGATTAAGTACTGGAGCAGGAAGAGAACTTCAAATTCTCAACTTCAAGCGCACCTAAACGAAAACGGATACATTGATTTGGAAGTGACCGAGAGAATCGGTGCCGAGGGTAGGATGTTTGAAGCGGTTAAGAGAGGATTTCTTAACCGATGAGAAGTAGAAAACGAAACGAAGTTGCTGTATTCAACGTCAAAGTCAACAATCCTCCCTATCCTCACGTACTGTTCAGAATCATGGACGCTAAAACCAATCCAGAATACAAGCAACAGAAATGAGATTTCTCAGGAAGATTGAGGGCAAAACAAAAAGAGACCGAGTCCGGAACACCACTATCAGGTGGAACCTGAATGTTAAATCAAACAGTGAGCTAACAGAGGAAACAGATTGAGATGGCTTGAAACCAGCAGATAGATCCTAGCAGAATTGCTAGCGAAACCTAATGAACCGAAGTGGAGGGAAAACTAGGAAGAAGACGATCTAGGAAGGAGTGGGGAGAGGAGGTGAGAAAGAATTTTGAGAAGAGGGGACTCCATTAGAGCACACGAGACATTTCTTTTCTCTTATCCGATCCCGTGTTCTCGTAATTTTTGCGATGAAAACACTAGAACGAAGTTCTTTGAACATCATTTTAATTTCAGGATCTTATTGACTTACGTCATATTACTATTTATAATTTTTTTAATTATTAGTCAATTTTTTTTATTTTTAAATATGTTTATTCTTAAAGGGAAAAGATAGGCTCTCGGCCGGGATTCGAACTCGGAATCTTTGTCTCTCCGTGACAGCGCTCTACCATTTGAGTTACCCAGGCCGCCTGCCGGCAGAGGACATATCTTTTCTCTTATCCGATCCCATATCCTCGTGTTCTCGTAATTTTTGCGATGAATTCATTAGAACGAACGAAGTTTGTTTGTTTGTTTATTTAACATCACTTTATGCTGCTATGGCTAATCGGACGATGCTACAGTAGGAGCTCTAAATTTAGCCTAGAACGAACTTCTTAGAACATTATTTTAATTTTAGGACCTTATTGACTTACGTCATATTACTATTTATAATTTTTTATAATTATTGGTCAATTATTACTAGATCAAACTAGGGTTTCCATAACTTTAAATCTAACCTTTTTATATTTCAATTTTTTTTTCATTTTGTATCTTTCCGTTTACCTTCCCATTTTTCTTTCTCTTTGTATTATATTTACATCATCACCCTTCTGTACCTTTATTCTGTAATTTTATATTCTTTATCCTTAATTATATCTCTGTCACTATTTTACTTTTATTCACTCTATACGTTATTAAATTCTTGGTGCTGTAATGTTTTTTATATTTTTTGTTTTTTCTCTCATATCCCGGAAGATATGAACAAAGTAAGTCGAAACTTCGGCACAAATAAAAATAAGTCTTGACTTATTTGGTGTTTTTTGACTGCACCCCCTAACTATCTCCATTTTCCATTATATCATCCAGTCAACTATTTTCTTCTCTATCTTGTTATTTAACTATTTTATTTATTTTTTTAATATTTATCATCATTGATCATCAAGTTTTCTTTTAATTTGAACGCATAATACCTTTCATGGATGAACTACAGAAATGGTTTTATTATTTTTAGTGTCAACTCCGTTCAACGCATATCTCTTTTCGGTCTTCAGAAATATTAAGGTATATAAATACTCCAACGATTAGGCCATTGTATATGTAACTGCAGTTATTGTGTATGTAATATATTGTAAGGAGCAAGGTAGCTTATTGTGTAGGGTGCTGTATTATTTATTATTGGATTCACCCAGGCCATATATAGCGTGTAACCTAAATTAAAGATAATCCTGGGAGTTGAGCTTGATCACGGACAAGTCTACACAACCGATGTCTTAGAAGCAGTACAATCTCTGCAAGTCCTTTAATGGGTTGTAATGTAACTGAAATAAGCGTCACATTGCCTATTTGAATTAATAATCAATGCGGTTTTATCAATATTTTATTGTTGATAAACCTCCAAAAAAAGGCAAAACTGGAGGACATAATTTTAAAAAAATTTCTTCCTGGCTTAAGCAATTTATTTATTTTCGGCCATTATTTTTACAAAAGGCTTCAGTGGTTGCTTCTAGTTTAGACCGTGTAGCTAAATTTTCCGCCGACGTTTCGCCAGACATGCTGCTGGCTTCCTGAAGGCTTTGTTGAGACTCTTATTTTTCGGGTTTGTCCAGATCCAAATCTTTATTTCTGCAGTATCGTACATATAGTGGATTTCAATATACCTTTATTTAGGAGGCAAACTTTTTCAACGTCACACAATATCATGAATTTTGTTCACATTTTAAAGGAAGCGCATAATTTTCATTTTCTCCATCACTTGAATTTTATTTTAAAAGTTTTATATTTAATTTCCACAGAAAATTTTACATTCCTATTACTATATTGTAAAAATATTATAATAGTATTTTCTAGAAATATTACTTATCCTTCGTATTCGCTGCATGAAAATTTCTCTTTCACTTCTTGATACAGCGATGTTGTATAGGACGCATTGGATGTACTGAGGCAGAAATGTCAACACTCAGCATTGCTGATGTAAATGGCTAAGTCATTGCAAGGAATCTACATTCTGGTATCAGTTCAAGCCGTTAAGCAACTGCTTGTTTTTGATGAAAGGTATTAGTGAGAAAAAACTATGTTTAGAGTGCTCAAGTTATCTTTGCTGCCATTTCTAAAAAGGCGTATTAATGCTAATATTTTAGAAAACCTATCACTGCACTTCTGTTGTTCTAAGATATCTATTCATATTTCTTCAATTTTATTTCATAATTTGGAATTAATCAACGAAAAACTTATGCTCCTGCAAAAATATAGGTTACAATCCAATTAATTAGGTGGTAGCAACTACTTCTGATCAATGCTTTTTAATAATAGCAAATTTTGATAGCCTTGCTTTAAATTGCTAGTTTATAATAATGCCATATGCTAAGGGTAACCCCGTATGTTGCTAAGGAATTGTAATAGTTTCATAAATTCTATTCTAATTAATATCGATACTGCGAAATAAAATTAATTTATAGTCTTTATGTGATTGTATATTCCAGATATTCTCTAAATATTGCCTCTTATAGCAATATTATCTTATAGCGCCTAAGGGAGACGCTAGTTTTACCTGGAACATTTTGAGATGATACATAAATTATGTGTTTTTATGTCCATATTTAGAATTTTAATTGTGTTATCTAGATTTTTTTCACGGAATTTAAAAAGATAATAAATAAATTAACTTTTTGGGGGGAAGCAGGGAGAGTGACGGGTATCTCAATTAACTGACAGCAGATTTACGAATCTCTAGAGTCTGAGTTGGACATTAGCTTTGACAGACCTCATTCTTTAACAGATTAAATATCTAAAAATGCAGCGACCTCGAGATCATTCAGTCTGCAATGTGGATACCATTAATCGGAGGAAAAACCAGGTAATTTTGCTGTGTCCTGGCCAAATCACCTTTCACCAACGTTCAATTGGTGACTAACAGTTGGGTTAGAAACAGATCAATTTAAGAAAAAAACATTCATTTTAGTAACTTTGAATTGTACAGAATTAATCGTGTTCAAATTTGTTTAATTACCGTTAATTTAATGTTTTTTTTAAATTCCGTTAGTTTTAATTAACTAATGATTTGCGGACCATGAAGTTAGATGGTTGAATGTTTTGGATAAGTTATGAATACTTTCTCATTAGTTGGCGATTTCGATTGGCATTACTTAATTATTTTACGATATGTAATGTCTCATTCCCTTAATTATATCAAAGCAGAATTGATCACCGACTATATATCGGCTATTTATGTATTATAAATAACCCAACAGATTAATTACTTTCAACGTCTATAAAATTATATTTCGAGGTTTTTGAGAGAGTGCACTGTTTAATTTAGCATAATAATTAAACATTTGAATGATAATGCTTATCTCTAGGATGATAGCACAGGGTGTCTCTCTATTGTACAAGTTTTTAGTGATCATTTAACATTTTATTTTAATTATAGAATTGGACGGACCTTAGCAGAGACACCACTTTTCTTATTTCTAGCCTTATTCTTCTACAAACTCCACATATTCCAATTTTCCACTTTTCTTGTCATTCTCCTTTTTTTGGGGGTGGATGGAATAAAATCTTTTTATTGGATAGAAATAATCTGTCACACTTAATGGCGATAGGTATTAGTGATCTATAAACGCACAAACTATGTCCAATCAATGAATTACACAAAATAAAATGGACTTATTTTATTGTGCCTACGGTTCGATCTTCAGGGCTGAAAAAAAAAAAAAAACGTAGGCGCTATAAAATATGTCTATCATATTTTGTGTAATTCATTGACTGCTCTCCCACCATTTTACTCTAATCATACAATTATCCAGTCAACCATTTCTATTTGAATATACACATTTATCATTCTATCCACAAGATTCTGACCTCCTTGAATAACTAATAATAGATAGTTAAATAAAGTAAATAAGATAGTTAAAATAAGATAGTTAAAACCAAAATATGTATAAGATACAACGGATCCAAGTCGGCTTTTATGCCGCTAAGTCGCAGATTGTGGTGCATCCAATAAGTTGCCAAATATCTCCGGGCAAAGATAGGAAGTGCACTGCTCACTACTGGCATCAGTCACTGCTTTTTCCACTCTAAAATATACCTCATTCATACATAAATATCAGTAATGGTAACATCCGATTAAAATTTTCTTCATTTTATATAAGAGAGGTTTAATAGTCACCGTATGATATGTTATTTAACATATAAGGAATAAAAGAAATGAACCCTTAAAATTGAGTTTAACTGATGAAGAACGAAAGTAATTTGTAATATTGGGGTTGATGCGTCTCCGTCCTATAGTACTATTGATAATAATTTTTTAACGAGTGATAACAAATACATTTTCCGGAACATCAGCCTTATTTTGTTAGGAGGAAATACAGTCTGATCTTGCTCATATTTACACGTTGAATCTCTTACTGCCTAACAGGCTGAGGTAACTATATCCTTTCAGCAGTTGGTAGCTGTAGCTAATGGCAATGGCGTGGAGGCCGCGGCAACATCGCAAACAGGATTAGCCTCAGTGAGGACTAGCTGGAACAAGGAGTCTCATTAGCTCTGATCCTGTCAGCTCAGGCTGGCCAACTGCACGCTTCTAGTCATTTAGGGGAGGTTCCAGCAGGTCTAGTTACCCTCCATCACAACATGTAGTGGTGTGTTTTGTGAATATCGAAAGATAGAAATATTTATATCTACAAAATAATTGGCTTCAATATGCAGCACAAAAAAGTTGTTACGACTCTATGTTACTAATGCAAATACCATCTATGTCCATGATGTCCTTAAGGATTATAGGTTGAAGCCGATTCTATAGAATAGTTAACAGGTACTTAATTAGTGTATAAATTTAGTGTTGATTCTCATTTTTGGAATTTTTCTATTGAATTAAAATTACAAATTAGCATTGTCTTCTTCAAAGAACCTAAATTAGGAAGCCTACACATACAATGCTAGAGACGATTATTCCATTGCTCATAGGAGGATTTGAACTCGGTCTCTTGAATATTCTTGGACTGGTCTGTTGGATTTACGGCTTTTGGAATATTCTCTGATGTCCCAAGAGTCATACATTGAAGTGAATTTAATTCGACGGAATTAGAAGGCAGAAGTGCCACAGGAATGTTTTTATTGGCCAAAATACCATTGATAAAAAGCGCGATGTGACAAACATTGTTATGAAGTTTCCACTATTTTTTTAACTCACATCACTGTCTCCATAGGCCAGACCGAGGTTTTTCAAATATTTCCGTCGCACTGCATATTGGTACAAGTCTGAAGCTGAACCTGATAGCACAACAAACAGTTCAACGTCTTCAAACGATCCTCCTACTGGATATGTGTTGGATATTTATCTACCTATCTCTTCTCATGCCAAAGATTTGTCTTGGAGCAGCTGAAAGAGCAGATTTCCATCATGAAAGGCAGAATCAGATCTCCTGTAGTCTTCTTGACCCTAAGGCTGTCTTCGACACTGCGACAAGAAATATGAATGCAAAAGATCTCATAACCACCATTCAATGTGTATCTGCAGGAAATATAATAATTCAAAAGGAGTTTTAATGACCAATGTGAGGCTTTTCTTTTTCCTATTCATGTGTTTAAGATGTGTTAGGCAGGGATATAGCTCATTCCTATTCAAGATATTTAAGGATGAAGTTCATTCACTGACATCCCCAGCAGTTATCAGTAAATGGAACAGTAGGATAATAATGAGTAGGCCACTCTTGTAAAGTGATGATAATGTTCTTTTCCAAGGAGGAATAATTGCAACAAACTCTACTGGAATGGCAGGGAGAACTTAAGTGATAAGAGATGACCATCGATGCACCTAATTGTTAATTACCGTTCCTTTCCTGGAATTAAGAAAGTACAGTGGAAGTGGTGTGTAACGATGACAAGTAGTTGGAAATTTTTAATTAGTTAAATACTAATATAAATACACTGGAAAATTGGGAAATAGCAAACACAACTGCAACAAAATCGATTACAATATACGTAAAAGCATTGTTGAAGCAATTTTAAATCCTTAAATTCTTAAAACATGAGGACATACAAGATAGTTAATTTTGTTGAAGTTTCTTCTGACCCTAGAATTAATAAATCGGTATTTAACATGTTGCCTTTGTAAATGTTAGTATCAGTAATTTTGCCAATGATTAATTTATTTCCAATAGCAGTTATTAGTAATGAATTAATTGTCACTTACTCAATGATAGGCCCAAAGACAGTCATTGCGGAACGTTTTCTTACCTGAAACAAGGAAATATTTTTAATGATATAACCTATTGTTAATTAAATTAATATTACATTATTTTTTATGTGTACTATAACACGATTCCTCTCTGCATATCAGTCAAAAGAGGAACAGCTACAGTTTTTACTATGTACCTAAACCAATACCTCTCTTGGATGGTATGTACAGCTTTTTAAAATTATTGTTTTCATAACAGAATTTTTAGCACTAACTTCTAATTTAGTTCCTAAATTTGTTCTCCCATTAACGCCCCTAATTTTTCTATTTTAGGCCTAACTAACCTTATTAGAAACTTATCTTTGCTTTTTAATTATGATTAATTATATTTTGATGTTATCTATTATGTAAAATTAAAAAAAAACAATATTATAAATGACTGATGTCTAAAATGAATCTTTATATAGAAATTGTATTATTACTACTAAAAAAATTTCTTTGTTATATGATTTTAGGTGCAGTTTTATATTCTTTCTTATTTTCTCATAATTTTTGTTTTCTATTATCAATCGGAATCAAAAAATATTACAACATATGTTATCTATACCCCTATTTTCCTGAGGATCATATATCATAATATTACCATAATATATATATATATATATATATATATATATATATATATATATATATATATATATATATATATATATATATTATAATCATATATCATAAGTTATTTTTATAGTAAGTTATATATAATTAATTTAAGCTTTTGTGAATAAATGACACTCTAAAACAGAAACTAATTCAGCGGAATGTTTTGTGGTAAAAGATACTATTAGCACAAGTGCTTTTATTCATTTTTTTTTTCATTCTTTTATCTCTGAAAGTTAATGACTGTTAGTACAAACGAGGCAGGAAACACCTGTTCTCTTATTTATAGGGTTATGAAGCTTTGATGAAATTTTAATAAACTTTAAAAGGCTTTTATATTCATTTCAGGAGTGCACTACACACAAAGCTCATGGTTCTTTTTTATTTTACTATTACTTTTTCTATGAAATTCATTTATTTTGGGTTAACAATACCTTTCTCTATAGGATTTTTTTAATTTCTCATTTATATAGTAATCAATATCTAGTTTTCCTTGCCTAGAAAATATTCAAATCTTTTGTAACGTTATTGTAGCTTTATGTATCTTATTGGGAATGGTCCCGATATTCAATGATATAGTTTTCAGAAACGTTCATTTTATATGAATTCTTGCTCAATTTGTGAATAATTCAAAAATTCAATTGATTTTGGGTTGTTCCTGTTTTGTTTTTTTATTTTACGTCTTTTGCCCCGAACCTTTATTTTTACGTTTACATCAATGTTACTTTTCAAAACCCCGAGTAACTTTAAATGACATTACATTGTTTATTGAAGTTATTATGAGGCAGTTGAAGTAAGTCATTGAAATAAAATGTTAGTCAGGGAAAAATAACATCACAATATTGCGGTATTAAAATTCTGAAACCAAAACCGAATGGATGTATTAGCGTTATCCATTCGATTTTGGTTAATATTTTAGGGTACGCTGAGTTTTATTATTATTTTGTTTGCACTTTATTGAAATGTTACAATCTGCCACTTGTGGGCAATAAGTAATAATGCTAAGTAGCTATACAATCATTCCATTAAACTGAATTATTACTAAAATTCTCATTTGAAAAGCTACTGTGCAATCGAATAATGGGGTATACATGGCTTTGATTTATTTTTTCATTTCCCTAGTTCACAATTTGGGAGTAGATAGCTCTTTATGTAGAGAGCGAATTTGCTACGTTGAAGGTCTCCGGAATCAAATTCGACCGTGAGTGATAAATTACTTAGTCTGTTAACATCTTGAGACCCTTTTGGGATTCTCCCTGCCTCTATAAAGTGGCTACACTTTATTGGGAAAAATCATAAGGGTTGATCTAGGGCACATTACCTCCCTAATCAACCGTTGTCGTATAAACAATGCTGTATCTACCACGTACTTAATACAAAATGTATTGTAGTGGCACAGTTTGTTTTTAATACATTCTTTACCATTCAAAAAAAGTTTTTTGTCTATTGTAATGAACTGGTTTAAAATTCGGATAGACAGGACCTTCTTCTTCTTCTTCTGACAAGTTTTGGAGTTCATCACGATTGTTTGAATCTTTTGACTGCTATTCTGAAGAGATGGTTTAATGATTAGATAAAACATTCTTTCAGATTTCGGAGCATTCGTCTTTCACTTTTTCCCTTCATTTTCCCCTGCATAACTACCTGTAGCTTCAGATCTCCCTATCATAATTTGGCTCTAGTATTTTATTTTTGTGATTTTGTTTAATGTTTAATTCTTTTTCTTTTGCGAGTGCTCGCAAAACTTCCTCGTACGTAATTAACGTGATATACTTATTATCCTTTATAGCCACATCTGGAAGTATTAAATTTTCTCATCATACTTTTGTAAGGGTGACAGCTTTCATAACGTACAGCAAAATATGCATTCTGATTATTTATATTTCTTGAACAGAAAAACTGTATCATGTTTATTAATGCGCTACGTGCGTTTTCAATTGTTGTTTTCAACAGACAACACACTCAATCAGGATTTGTTGCCATAACCAACACAAGCAGGATGGAGGTCATGGCAACAAAGACTTTATATCAGGCTCATCATTAATATCAAGTCAGAAAACTTGCATGTATACATGTGAAAAAAGAGGTCTTGGGAGTTACATTGCTGACAATACTGAAGCCTTGATGAAACTTCCTTATTACAAAACTATTTTATTCAATAATTTACTTTGTCATTGACCGATTATTCTTAAGATTCATATCCATGGGCTCATCAACTTATAGTAGCATATCTTTCCTAATGATATATTATTGAATAAATTTTATTTGGGATATTTTTTTTTACTTTTCGTATCGGGTATTTTAAGGATTTACCTCAACGATATTTCCATTTGCGCATTGGCTGCGACAGCTCGAGCCGAGTAAAGGCGACAGTTAGGCTTTAGAGTGGGTCGGTGCTAGCAGACTCCTCCCCCAGCTTGATCGGTTTATAAAGTTGGAAGGGCTTAGGGCGGCCAACCGGCATCATCCTCTAATGCCTACATGCGTCGCTTCTTCTTCTCACTTTATCTGTAACTTTTATTCTTCACAAATCCTTTAAAAGTTTATTATATACTTTGTCAAAATAATGTGAATCTGAGATGTTTCGTATGGTTTATAGTAGTAAGAGGAGAGCGGGTGTTATCCTTATATTTGTTGTTATTTTTTTTATATCATCTTTCGCAACTTCAGTTCACTTTAAGGGTGTATGGTGATTTATTTTTTAGTTCTCTCAGTTTCCGCACTAATTAAGATAACTCTTTTTGATTAAGTAAAATTTGTTTGATATTTTATTTTCTTCGCTGATTTTTAAAACTCAATTAAGTTATACTATTTGTACCAATAGTTACTCTATATGTCTGAATTTTGAGAATTTCCATGATTCCAGGTACATTGTTGCAGAAAACTAGGCCACTCTCATGTGTAAAAAAAGTGACAAATTCCTTTTCTCTAAATTAGTACCATGAAAATGAAACACCGGAGGCTAACATATGTCTTTCTTTAAGTAATAATACTAAGAACAGCTTTTATTGATACATACTTCACAGAACAAAAAAGCCTCTCCCTTGGGAGATATGAGTCTGTTTAACACAAAATGTTCAAAATTTCCTTTTCTTCAATGAATATATTTTTGCATAAGGTAATAAGAAAGTAAGAATTTTCTTTCAAATAATTAAATAAAATGTTTTGTTCATTTGTTTATTGCAAGTTCTATATACCTTTGGTCCATATGTTCCTGTTCCTTGCCACAGTAGCCCAACAGTCTCCTACTCTTTGCACGATCTCATCTCGCCATCTTGTAAATGGTCTTCCTTTCCTTCTCTTGTGGTCTCTTGGTATCCATTCTGTAGCAATTTTCGACCATCTTTTCGTATCGAGTCTGGCAAAATGTCCGGCCCACCTCCATTTCAGTTTCTGTGCTTCTTTTATCAGGCTTTTAACTTTAATCCTAGCCTGTACGTTTCTGTTTCTGATGTGGTATTTTCTTCTGATACCCATCATACTTCTTGAAAATTGTATTTGTGTACTCCCTAACTATTTGTAATAGCTTTCTGTTGTTAACCATGCCTGCAAACCATACAATATCACCAGGTAAGACATGATTCCAATTCCTTCTGCTTTAATCCTGTAGGTAATTGACTTTTAAAACTGTGTTTCAAGCACCAGTGTTTATATTGCTCAACGAAACTGATTTCATGGTTATTAATTTTTATTTCTCCTTTCTGTGAAATTTTCATTATTTTTGTTTTGTCTATATTATGTTCAGCCCCACGAGTTCACACTGTTCAAGGACTTCGTTCATCATTTGTTCCTTCTCAGTTAATGAATTGGCAAAAATAACTATATCGTCCGCAAACCTCAAATTTGATAGCTTGTAGCCTTTTCTTCCCAGTTTAGCTTATTAAACACATAATTTATAGGCTATTAAATAAAATTGGGGATAGTGGACAGCCCTGTTTAACACCTCTTCCGACTTTGAATGTTTTATTATTCCCATAAATGACTATGCTTGCCTTACTGTTTTTGTAAAAAGTTTTTAATATGTTTATTATACACGATTTATGCCATGCTCTTGTAGTGCTTGCCATAAACTGGTGTGATATATGGAATCAAACGCTTTTTTACTGTCAATAAATACCAATGAGATACGGCACGTTATATTCATTCCTTGCATATCTTTAGAATCTGGTTTACTGTATGCAGGTTGTAAGAGAAAAAAAAGAATTTAAGAATGAGATCATTTAAATTTTCTCTTTCGAGTTTACGTAGCCAATCGAATTTAATATACTTAATTGGCGTTTCGTCGCTTAGAATGGAGGACCATAGTAATATTGTAAAAAAAGAGATAAATTTAGGCTAAAAAAGGGTAAGAAAAAGATCAGCTCACCTGAATATCTGTATCTTCTATAATCTACATGGTAGATGATAAAAAACTGAATGCGTACATTTTGTGGTAGCCGAATAGGTAGTTTCTCTACCAGGTTTACGTGTATAATGAAAAATCGCAGGCTTTTAATGATAATATAGGAAAATAGGCAATGGTGTAAAAGGTAAAGAAAGGAATAAAAAATACCAGAGCAAATCTTCATACACACAAAATGTATTAATGTAGGCATGTGGTTACCACTAGAGACATAGGTGTAACTGAAGAGCTCCTACCATCACCCCGGTTCAAATTAGACTACGTCTTTTAAAAAGCTCCAACCACCAATGTGCGGGAGTAAAAGTAACTAACGGCGCTAGAGTTCTAATTAAAAGAGGTAGGGGTAGAAGGCTAGGAAAAAAAATTGACTGTAAGTCTATGATATCTTATGACTCTAGGCATAATTAAAAAATAAATTAAATTAATTTATAGTAAAAGAAAACGTGCCGAAATACGGCACACAGGTGTTCGATTGTGGAGAATTGAGGTCTGAAACCAGCTTGTTCATAAGTGGGTTTTCATAAATAACTGTGATTAGTCTATTTTTAATTTTAATACTTATTAAATATTATTGTAATTATTATTAAATTAAAATTAATAATAATTATTTTTTAATACTTTGTACAATGAGAAAGAGAGCGTTTTTGATCTGCAGTTTTTTAATGTTTGTGGGATCTCCTTTGTTATACAATAAGACTACTTGTACTCCACCGTTGCGGTACAAATCCTTCCTGTAGCATTCTTTTAAATAAGAGCTTCAGCAGTTTATCAATACAATTCTTTCCTAGAATAAGGATGACATTAGTTATTATATTTGGGCCAGGTATTACCTTAAGTCTAGACCCTAAAACTTCCGCTGAAATTTGTGACTTTTTAGGGGTAATGGAATTTTTCCGTAATTAGCACAAAGCAATACGGTTAAACCCACTTTTTAAATATGCTACAATTTTTTTTTATCGCAGATCTCTGTCATCTATCACAGCCGGATTTGAATCTGGGACATTCAGTATGATTGATGATTGAAATTAAAAATATTATAGATTTTCTAATTTGATAATTAATAATTCTAATAAATCTAATAATAAATAATTCTAATTTGATAACAGTTGCGCGCTTTATTCACCCCCGCAGCACACTATAATAATCGACTATCCTGTTCTCTTCTTAATTGAAAATTTTTAAATATAAATATTGAAAAAAAAAAAAGAGACCTTACATAAATATTAAGACCGTGGAATTAAAAATTCCAACGAAAAGCCCTTAGGCTCCAAACTAAAACAGAAATTGAAATTATCTGTCCAATATTTCGCCCATTCTGGCATCCTCAGGGTAGTTAGAGAAAGAAAATAAAATAAAACAAAAGAACAAAAACAAAACAAATCATGAATAATGCACCCAAGAAGCATCCTCCACCTCCAAGGCTCAAATGCAACTAATGAATCATACGGAAGGTTACTCGACCCCGGCTTGGTAAGTTTAGATTAAAACAGCTGATAAATACTGGAGAATTTGAAAATTCAACATACACTCAACAAACTTCAAAAAGCACAGCAGGGAAAAATAAATAATTATAAACAACACCAAAACATAGGACAAAAAAAAATATGAAAAAATGAAAGTAAGATTGCAATGAAAAGAAAAACAACATTATCAAGACACCAGTGGATTTATGGCTATTCCACAAAATATATAAATATTGAAAAAATAAAAAGAGACCTTACAGAAATGTTAAGACCGTGGAAAAATTCC